>JANUSC010000064.1:0-600000 GCA_025200525.1 Camellia lanceoleosa | reverse complement strand
TATCGTGATTGGTTTACCAATGTGTCCGAGCTATGATTGAGTTGCGCCCCCGCCAGGCCGAGCTTGAATAAGGCAATGTCTGCTGCCGAGCCATGGTTCAATTGGGGACACTTCCGTCGCCGAGCAATCTTAATTGGCCGGCCATTACCTCCGCAGTCCCATCAAAGGTCGTACAGCCGTACTGACAGCCACTTTTCAGAGCCACGTGGCTCCATGCCACTGGGTCGTGCATCCAGCTGTCACCCACGCCTTGAATTTCAAACGGCTGTGCCGTTTGGTGTCTTTTCCCCCCATCATTAAACCCCATTCGAAGGGTCAAAACCCTTCACTATTCATTTCCTTCTCAAGCTCAAACCCTAGTTTCTGAAAAACCCTCTCCTTGGCTGCCATTGTCAGCTTGCACTTCTTCCGCGTGTCCATTTTAGCCTTGCGCAATGAGCTCTCGAGGCCCTCCTCATTCGTTTCGTAAGTTTTTCGCCTCCCTGCTGTTATTCCAGTTCTCCATTTTTGCACCATTGTTCCTCATGTTTTTTGTGTTCCATTGTTCTTCGTGCTTTTTGGTTGTTTTCTGTCTGTGGCCTTTAAGGCTCTTTCTCTTTGGTCCCAATAACTTCACACCCTAGGAAAACTGGAATTGGTGGAGTGGGGGGGGGCCCTCGTGCCCCTCGATCCATGAAGCCTCCAAGCAAACCCCTTGAATTTGATATGAACAGTTTGAATCTGGACTGAACCGAGCTAAATGCTCGTTTTGATCCGTAGGTAGAGCGATAACCGAGCAAAAAACTGTTTGTGGCTTCTCGTAGAAGCTGCGACCGGGCTGAATACCCATTAGATCGGTAAGTAGAGTGAACCGAACTAAAACCGTGAAAACCCCGCCTGACACCTTGACCGAGCTGAAAGATCAACTAGATCCTGCATGTAGCCTTAACCGAGCTAGAACCGGACTAGGAGGCTTAGGCACACATGTAGTTAAACCGAGCTGAGACTTGTCGGTCAAAACACCAAATCCTTCCCTGAGCTATTTCCAATAAGAGCCGTGCAATCTATGCCGTGTTAACCCTTGGAATTATTTTTTAACATGCAGAACAAATAGGACCGACCAAGCCCGTCCAGCATTATAACTGGTGCAGCTCAAAGTCCGAGCAAACACACCAACGTTTTTGACCGAGATACAAAACCGAACAAGACCAACATAAATGGGGAAGTACCGGTTTATAGTTAGCACGCCCAGTGCGATGGCCGAGTTCCGTAGGGAGTACAACGTCCCTAATAACGTTGTCTTAGAGCTCGCTAAAAAGGGAGATACACCATGGGGGGACTTAGACCGGTGCCCCTTCACGGTCGTTTCCATAGTAGAGGGAGGCGTCCGCTTCCCGGTCCAGCCCTTGCTTTGCGAATTTTTGAGGCAGACAAGGCTTTGCTCGAGCCAAGTTTCAAATAACACATACAAGATAATAAACGGGGTCGTCAAGCTAAATCGAAGGCTCGGTCTGAATCTCGGTCTTGTTGAGATTTTCCATCAATATAGTTTAAGTAGGAATAAGAGCGGGCTCTGCTGGTACCTCAAAGTGAAAAAGGGCCGAGCAAAACTCATAGAGGGCAACCCCGACAAGGAAACAAATGATGACGACTTCCTCTGGGTGTCCGGTAATTACGAGGACACCGAGGCGCCCATACCGGGCTGGTACATTAGGAAAGATTTTGGCAGTGCTGGTAAGTAGCCCGGCTAACCGTACTACCTTCTTTCTGCATTTCTTTTTTGTCATCTTTGCCGATCTAACACTTGTCTTCTTCTTGCAGATAGACATTTGGCAGCAGACTACCATCAGGCCGACCCAAAAGCAATCCGAGCTCTGCTGCGTCACCCAGCCGAGGAGAGAGAAGCATCAAAACTGCTTGGTTTCGAACAAACCTACCATTACCAAGCACCGCGCAAAAGCCGCGTGACCGACTTCCTTCGCACCCCTTCCCCTGAACCCGATCCAAGCCTACCACTGATCAGACTAGTTCCCCTCACAGCCGAGCAGGAAATGGCAAAAATCAGGGCCATTAAATCCATGATAACCGGGGAGGAAGGGGAGTCCCAAATTGTTAATCGGAACCTCCTCAACCCCAGCCGGTCAAACAGAGGGAGCTGTTCTTGCACTTGCCAGCGAACAACAGGCTAGCCGCTCTAAGAAAAGGCCGAGGAAGGAGCTGGCCGGACAGAACCTTGTCGATGAAAACTCAACTGAGGTTGCCTCCACCGAGCCGGGGGGCCAGACCGAGCAACCACGGGCCAGCAAATCAAAGGGCAAGGGCCTAGCCACCCCCCCAGTCTGGGCGCCCGAGTTCCAATACCAAGACCGACCAGTTTCTGCCGAGGACTCAGTCTACGAGGATAAGGATTATTCTCTTGGTTTCAACATGACCAAGGGGCTAATCCTTCCCGCCGACATGAAGAGGCATGACGAGCTGTCGGACTTGAAGGTGCTCCGCTCGGCAGCAAAGTCCATAGTGCTGGTATATTCTTCATTCTTTACTTAACTGGTTGCTCGGTTTTTTGCTCGGCTTCTTGAAGACTGACAATCTTTCCCTTGTTTTCAGGCCGCACAAAAGAACTACGTTGCCCACGATCGCATGATCAAAGTGCGGCAGAACCTGCGAGAGGCTATCGCCGAGAATAAGTCCCAGGCGGCCGAGATAGCCAAACTTAAGGCGGCGCAGGAGGCACTGGTGGCGGAGAGGGATGAATTGCGCGGGAAGGTCGACCAAGCCGAGTCTGACAAACAGAAGGCCGTGAAGTCGACCAAAGCTCGGTACCTTGCCGAGCTGAGGAAGCTGCGAGATGCCAACAAGGAAGCTCTGGACAAGGCGGTCGATGACGCCGAGGACCGAGGATATAAGCAGGGCGAGAAGACCTACGAGCGCCAAGTCCAAGCGACCAAAGACATCTTTTTTCAGTGCAGCTGGAAAGCTGCCGTGGAGAAAGTTGGACTGGGTCAGGACTCCGCCATGTTCATCAATCCGCTGGCTGCTTATATCCCGGTGTACATGCTGGCGTACTCCAGGGCCAAACAAAATCGACTTATTGCCGAGGCAAGGAAAGAGGCTGAGGAAGAAGCCGCCGCCGCGGAACAAACCGAGCAAACTCCACCCGAAGCATCTCCAAATGCCGAAGATGAAGTGATTGATCGGGAGGTTCTCACGGTGGAAGGCACCGACAATGAAGCCGAGGAAAGCCTGCCAGAGCAAACTGTGGAGGAGACCGGGCAAACCGTGCTAGTTGCCGAACAATCAACTGGGCTGGACCTAGATTGAATCGTGCCTTTTCTATCTTCCTTTTTTGTTTTTCTTCTTTTCATTTGGTTGTAACCGGGCTAGGCCCCACCATCTGTACTGAATCTCATTTTATCAATGAAACTTGAACTTTTTGCTCGCTCATTGTCTATTCTTGTTTGGCTTTCGTATGTGTGAATTTCTTGCTTCAAACTTTAATCAACTGGCAGGTCGGCTAAACCGCACAAACTGCCGAGCTAAAATCAGCTCACAAGTAATCTAGCCAGGACTAGCAGTTGTACTTTCAAATGAAATGACATTTTGCACCTGGCCGAGCAAAATCCGCTCAGCCTGGATCGGTTTGCAGACTTTGTAATTCCAGCACTTCAATGCATCCGAGCAAAAACCAGCTCGCCTTTCAAGTTGTTTAAAACGCCAATATTTTCCTTTAGCCGAGCAAAGTCAGCTCGGCCTTATAACTGTTGGACAAGACACCAACATTGCCAATTCCGCCGAGCAAAATCAGCTCGTTTCCCATATTGGACAAGACACCAATATACCGAATGGGCCGAGCAAAATCAGCTCGGCTCCTACATTGGGCAAAACACCAATGTTTCAGTTAGGTTGGTCATGCCGCCAACGTTCCTACTGGGCGAGCAAAACCAGCTCAGCCCTAATGCGCATTGCTCTATAGGCGAACTGTTTGTGCGGTCTGCTCCCATTCCGAGGAAAACAGTCCGGTCTCATTCAAGTCGATCCACTTGCCCCTGGCATCCATGATTGCCTTGTGCCTTGTTATTTCATTGGATAGATGTAACACCATACAACAAGAGGCCTATTTTTCATTTCAAAAGCGTTGCTATCTTTTACATCAAATGCAAAAAAGCCAAAGGCCCAAAAAAGCTAAACAAAAGCAAATTACATCTTAAAAGTAAAAGACCTTAAGGTTGGCTGCATTCCACGGTCTGGGGACAGCCTTGCCGTCTATGTCTTCCAAATGGTATGCCCCTTTGCCCGCAAGACCAATCACCTTGTATGGTCCTTCCCAATTTGCACCAAGCTTTCCTTCGCCAGGGATCACCGTGTTGCCAAGCACCTTCCTTAAGACCCAATCCCCAATCTTGAATAGCCTGGGGTGCACTGCCTTGTTGTATTTTTTAGAGAGTTCCTGCTGATAGGCCGCTATGTGGATCAATGCGCGCTCTCGCCTTTCTTCACAAGGTCGGCTCTAATGCCAGCTTCATTGTTCAGTCTGGCCGAAACTTTCGGCGGATGGTTGGCATGCCAATTTCTAATGGGATGACGGCCTCCATACCATAGGCCAAAGCGAATAGTGTCTCTCCAGTCGATCGCCTTGGCGTAGTGCGGTATGCCCATAGCACATTAGAAAGCTCTTCAGCCCACTTTCCCTTGGCCTTCTCAAGCCGCTTCTTCAGCCCGTCCAGAATGGTCTTGTTTGAGGCCTCCGCTTGACCATTTGACTGAGGATAGGCCGGCGTTGAATTGTAGAACTCGATCTTCAACTCTTCGCAAAATCCGCGAAAGAGTTTTCCGTCGAATTGAGTGCCATTATCCGGGATGAGGGCCCTGGGTATGCCGAAGCGAGTGTTCACATTTTGCCGAACGAATTTCTTAACATCTTTTTCCTTAATGGTTGCCAGTGGCTCGGCCTCCACCCACTTGGTGAAATAGTCAGTGGCGGCGATGAAAAACTTGCGATTGCCCGGTGCAACTGGGAGTGGCCCGACGATATCCAATCCCCAGAGTGTGAACGGCCAAGGACTTGTGAGGGGGAGCAATTCTCTTGCTGGCTGGTGGATCTGGTGAGCAAATTTCTGACATTTTTCACATCGGCAAACGTATTTTTGTGCATCCGCCTGCATGCACGGCCACCAGTAACCTTGTGAAATTGCTCGATACGCCAGAGACCTGCCCCCAGTATGGCTGCCGCAGACGCCTTCATGGATCTCAAAGAGAAAATCATCCACCCTGGCGGGGTAGACACACTTCAAATACGGCCCGGTGAAGGACCTCTTATACAATGCTCCGGACGGGGAGAGCTAAAACCGTACTGCCTTTGCTCGGATCTTGTGGGCTGCCTTCTTTTCTTCCGGTAGAATTCTATCTTTCAGAAAGGCGATGATAGGGTCCATCCAAGAAGGTCCCAAGTCGGGGCAGAGTACCTCGGTTGCTTCTAGTTCCTCAATGCTTGGCCGAGGTAAAAATTCAATCATCAAGGGATTGGGAAAGGTTGTCTGAGTGGAAGCGAGACCGGCCAATTCATCAGCCGTGCTGTTTCCTTCGCGGTTGATCTGTTCAACTTTGATGGCATCGAACTTCTTGATTTCTGCTCGCACCAGCGCTTGATACTTGGCCATTCTTTCATCTTTGGCCTCATACTCCCCTAAGACTTGATCGACCACCAGCTTGGAGTCACTGAACACCATAAGGGCTGTGACCTTCATTCTCAGCGCACTTCTTAGTCCGGCGAGGAGGGCCTCGTATTCCGCCTCGTTGTTCGACGCTGGGAAGCCGAGCGTAATCGCTTGCTCAACAATCAGCCCATCGGGTGAAGTTAGCACAATTCCCAGCCCGGCCCCATGCCTGTTGGATGCCCCATTGACGAAGAGTTTCCACATCTCGCCAACAAACAACTTCCAGCAATCAGACGGGTTTTGGGAGCTTCTCAATTCCAAGTTTTTGGTCGGCTCATTCTGGTCTCTTTCCACGTCTTTGTTGGGTTCTTCTTTCAACGAGTCGTCGGACTTTGTTGTTTCGGTCGAGCTTTTCCCTTCTCCCACTTGCGGGCCAACACTTGTCTCTGTTGCCAAAACCATGGGTTGTGCTAAATCCGCATCAACCAAATCAATCGGGCAGACTGGATGCATTCCAGGGGCAAATTCCGCCACGAAGTCTGCAAGTGCTTGAGCTTTGATTGCGGTCTTGTGGCGAACTTGATGTCATACTGGCCCAATTCCACGGCCCATTTCAGAATTCTCCCAGTGAAATCCGCTTTTTCGAAGAGCACCTTGAGCGGGAACTCGGTTAACACCACTATTGTATGGGCATGAAAATAGTGGGCCAGCTTTCTTGAAGCCATTATTAGGGCCAGCGCCAGTTTTTCCAAGGGAAGGTATCTCGTCTCGGCCAGAAGCAGAGTCTTGCTCACATAGAAGATTGGTAGGTCTTTGGATGCCTTCAAAGATGAACCAATCTGGCGCTTCTGCGTGTTGAGACACAGCCAAGTAAAGGTACAACTCCTCGCCTGGCTGAGGGGTAACCAAAATAGGGGCTGAGGAGAGATACACTTTTAAGTCAGCCAGTGCTCGGTCACACTCTTCATCCCAAAAGAACTTGGACTTCAGAGTTTTGAAGAAGGGCCTACAACGATCCGAGGACCGGCTGATAAATCTGTTCAGCGCGGCTGCCATCCTGGCAAGATGTTGCACGTCCTTTGTGGAGTTCGGGCGCTCCAACTCTTGTATTGCCTTGATTTGCGAAGGGTCGGCTTCGATTCCTCGGTTTGTGACCAAAAAACCTAGAAACTTTCCAGTACCAACTCCGAAGGCGCACTTGGAGGCGTTCAGACGAAGCTTGTGATGTTTAAGTATGGCAAACATTTCTGCTAGGTCAGCGAGGTGCTGAGACTTTTCCTTACTTTTCACCACCATATCGTCGATATAGGCTTCCATAGTCCGGCCCAAGAGAGGAGCGAACATCTTTGTCACCATCTGTTGAAAGGTTGCCCCGGCGTTCTTCAGTCCGAACAGCATGACCTTGTAGCAATATAACCCTCTAGGGGTGGTGAACGATGTGATTTCCCTGTCCGGTTTGTACATGGCTATCTGATGATAGCCGCGATATTCATCCAAGAAGCTAAACCTTTGATGGCCAGCGGTTAAGTCCACCAGCTAGTCAATTCGAGGGAGGGGAAAGCTATCCTTCGGGCAAGCGCGGTTGTGATCTTGTAGTCAACGCCATTTGCCATTTTTCTTAGGAACAACCACCGTGTTAGATATCCACCGTGGGTATTGCACCTCCTCTATGGCCTCGGCTTCCAACAAATTCTTCACTTCTTCCGCCACCACTTCAGCATGGTGCAAGGCTGAACGGCGCGTCCTTTGAATGACTGGGTGCGCATTGGGGAAGACATTCAACTGATGACAAATGAAGCTCGGGTCGACGCCAGGCATGTCGTAAGGCGTCCAGGCAAAGGCCTCCAAGTTGGAAACCAAGAAGTTAACATAATCCGTCCGTTCGGCGCTAGACAAGGATGATCCCAAGAGGAAGAATTTAGTCGGATCGTTTTCATCGATGCGCACTTCCACCAAATCTTCGACCGATTTTTCCTCGGCCTTTTTTCCCACGTCTTCGAGGACCTCCTTTCCCTCGGGCCCCTCGATCATCTGGACAAACCCTTTGGCTGCTCGACTGCCATTTACCGCAACGAAGCATTGTTTGGCCATCACCTGGTCTCCCCAGACTTCCTCTATTTGCCCGTTCGACGCTGGAAAGCACATGACTTAGTGGAAGGTCGAAGCAACTGCTTGCATGGCGTGCAGCCAACCTCTGCCTAGGATCAAATTGTAAGTCGATGGCACTTTGAGCACCCAGAATTCTACTTGTTCACAACCGATCCTGCTTTGACCGGCAAAATAATCTTCCCGATCGGCCATTCTGGTTGTGAGTTGAAGCCGACCAAAGGAGATGTTGCAGGAGCCAAATCCTTGTCTTCTAACTTCATTTGTTTGAACGCGTCATAATACATTATTTCGACCGAACTCCCCTGGTCGATCAATATTCTCTTGATATCAAAATCTTTGACGCGAAGGGTCACCACCAAGGCGTCATTGTGCGGCATCTGCACCCTTTCCAAGTCTTTGGTTGAAAACGAAAGGATGTCTCTCTCCTCGGTTTTTCCCTTCTTTACAGCGGGCTGGACAGAGAGCACTTCCCTCATGTGCTCGGCCTTCTTGATCATTCCTCTCAGCTCGTAGACCCTTGCCGGTTCAATGATGCCGTGGATGACGTTGATCACACCTTGCGGGGGCGCCTCTAGGGCGGCCATACCGTTAGGCTCGGTTTGCCCGGTTGGCGCGGCCTTTGACTCCCCCATCTATATATTGGTCAAGATGCCCTGCCGCCACCAATTCCTCCAAGTGCTGTTTGAGCGGCAAGCAATCCTCTGTCCGGTGCCCCCGTTCCTCATGGAAGGTGCAGCGATATTTTGGATTGAAGCCTCGCTTCGCACTCCCTAACTTGGCCGACCAACGGACAAAAGGCTCACCTCGGATCTCGCTCAAAATGCGGTAGATTGGAATTTTGAAGACCGTGGTAATTCCTGTCCGCGCCTTCAGTTTTCTCTTGGCATCTTCTGCCGCGTCGCGAGGTGCGTCAGCTCGGTCGTTTCTGCGACCCTTGTTTCGGTCATTGCGGTTTAGTCCGCGCCGTTGATCTTTTGATCGGTCGCCTGGGCAGTTATCCTCCTGCCCAACCGAGTTAACTTTACCCACTGTCCTTTTGTCCATCGCGACCGGATTATTCTTCTGCCGCAGCGAGAGGTCATCTTCTTCCACACGAATGTGTTCGTTGATCCGCTGCATCAAAGATTCCATGGTGGTGGGCTGATGCATCATGAGTGAATCTCGCAATCTATGTCCGACTGGGAGACCCCTCTTGTATTGAGTGATAGCCAGATTTGTAGGGCAGTCGAGGATCTCGTTGTAAGTTTCCCAAGATGCCGATTGTATGCCTTCAGCGAACTTCCAGACTCCATCTTGACGCCCAGGAGATGATCAACCTCCTTCGGCGTTCGAGTGTTGGTCTTGAATCTGGTGACGAAGGCTTCCGCTAGTTGCTGCCACCCCTCAATACTCCCCTCCGGGAGCCTTTCGAACCACTTCAAGCCCAGCTCTCCCAAGCTCGCTGGGAATATGAGGCACATCAAGGCGTCGTTCCGCCGGTGGCCAGCCATCACTTGCCGGTAATGACTCGCATGCATGTACGGATCCGTCTTGCCGTCGTACAAAGTGAACTTTGGCTGGTGGAATCCGGCAGGGAACGGGGTGCTCTCAATCTCTGGTGACAACGGCGTAGCTGTAAGTCTCACCAGTTCTTTGTCCTCCAGTGCAGGGGCCCTAACTCTGGGCACCGGCATCACTACTTCTTCACTGCAACGAACTGGGGCACTCAACCTCTGGAGCGTCGGTACCCTCTGAGCCTCTCGACGGCGCGCTCTCTCCTCCAACACGTCCCTGAGATCCCCGGAACGAGAGGAGGCAGAGTAACGCAACGTTGATGATGGGTGTGAGGCGGAGTCTTTGTCGCGAGTGGAGGATCTGCCCTCTTGCTGAGCTGAATCTCCAACCCCGTAGTTCCTGGTGATGGAGATTGAATGAGTCCTCCTCTGGTGGCGACTGCTAGAACGAGGGGAGGGGGTGTGCTCACTGACGTTGCCCTCTCCAGCAGCACCCTTGCCCCTTACTTGGCGTTTCAGCAGCTCCATCTCTGCCGCCATCTTGCGAATGAGGGCGTCTTGGTCCTTGAGTTTGTGCTCTAGGCACTCCTCACGGGACTCCCCCCTGAGTCGGCGGCCCTCTGGACTCTGCGAGCGATCGAAACTCCGCCCACGCTTGTCGCGCACTCCTCGCGAAGAGGTTTCCAGGCCCGCCATGGTTGGAACATTCGGGGGGCCTTCTCTCCTCCGGACATACTCTGGAGTGACGCCATCGACGACGGACAACGGAACTTCGTCGTTGTTGGCCATGGCAATGGTCAAAGAAGCTCGAAGAACAAGGGTTGAGAATCGAAGATTCCCACAGATGGCGCCAATTGTACAGGAGTGAAATATCCTCTGCTCTCCGTACGCCTTGAACGTCAAGCTTCTGGTGACGGCGTCTATCTCTGCAACACAAAAATGGTGAGCTGCCCGGCGGTGGTGTGCCGGAAAGACCCTCTGACGATCAAGTCAGATCACTAAGGAAGAAGACAATCGGAGGAGAGTGTTTGTGAGAGTGAATTTTCATACCTCCAACGTTCGTCTTCCTCCCTATTTCTAGGCTGGCCATGCAGCCTCAAGATTGTGCGCGCACTACCTCTGCTATCCTTCCCTGGACAGGTGGCAGTGCGCGCCTCTCAACACCTTACGCGTGTAAAGGTTTTGTCCTCACACCAGTACACACAGAACTGTCTAACGGTATTGAGGCGTGCGTGGAGCAGATGTCCTCTCCCTCGCGCCATTGGCCCAGGTGGCACACATAACCGGAGTACCACAACCGGCCTATTACTTGTGGAAGATCACCATTACATGTACATAACCGAGCTATATATTGCCGACCTGTCCCTTGGGATCAGGCGAAAGCCAGACCACTCCGGCCGAGCTACTCCTGACCGGTTCATGAGGACCAACCGGTTGCGAGACATGCCGGCCTCCAACCATTCCATCTTAATTCTCGGTCACACGAAGCCATTCACCTCGGCTGGCCGGTCAGAGGCATGCCGGCCTCGCTGCAGCCTCAGCCCAACCCGGATCACCCAATAGCTCGGTTACCATTCGTCACTCCGAGCCTGGCCCAAGATGCGCGAAGTCACACTGGCTAGGGCCAGTTCGCGCTTGCCCGGTCAATGTCTCCGACCGTGCAAGTCAGTCGCGTCAATAGAGGAGTTAGCTCGGCGCCGTGCATTCCGTTAAGTCTGACGTCGCCTCAGCTCGGCCGTATTGTCATGCAAATCTTCCCTCTCAACAAAATAGAAGTTTCCTGTTTGATTTTTATTTATTATTTATTTATTTATTTTATTTTTGTGCAAAAAAGAAAACTTCATTGATAAAGCTTTACAAAATAAAAGTTTCCTCCATCATCCTGTATGGTCTTGTATGCAATGCTCTCAAACTCTTCCTCTATCATACTTGAAATCAAGATTAGGACTACCATGGATTGATGGGTGAGTCTTCATAAAAGTTGGTTGAGTGAATCACTTGCTATAGTAGAGATCTAATACGAAATCTCAATGGATTGCACCTAATGAGTTTTAATTGTTGGACATTATATCAGAAATTTCACCTGCTATCAATGCTATGATTCTGTTTTTTGTGCATTCCAGCGCGCTAGAAAGCAGTTTCATGGCGACCTGTCCCATGTTCAATCTGTCCCTGAGGAGAATCTGATGAACAAAAAACTCCAATTTGCTAAACAGAATTCAAACACTCTCACTCAGTTCACTTCTCAAATCAGTTGAATACCCAACATCACTTGCTTCTTTTTCGCTGTCTTTGCACAGGGCTGATTGGGCAGTGCCATTTTGACAAAGTTGTGAAGGGTTTAGATTGTCTTTGAATGAATCATCAGCAGGTCTTCTTCCAGTGAAAAGCTCCAACAGGAGAATTCCGTAGCTGTACACATCTTCTCCAAGCTCTCATTTGGCATGAACTGATACACTAAAGCTTAGAAAAATCGATTCTTTCAAAATGAATTCTTGAGAACAAAAACAGTTATTAGGATCTTGACAAGGTTCTGATGCCTGATATTTCTCGAGGCTTGGCATTCTCTGTAAACTGATTTCTGGACAAGTCCAAATATTTCAAGTTAGAAAGCTTCTCAATGGAAGTAGACAGGATGTGATCTGTTAGGAAATTTTCATTCATGACCAGTGTATCTAAGTTAACGAGGTTCGCAATCTCTGTTGGAATTATTGAACCACTAATCATGTTTCCTCCAAAACCTAGCTTTGTCAATTGGGTTGACAGATTGGTAATTGAGTCAGGCAACATACCTCCAAACTGGTTATAGTATCTGAATTCCAGTATTCATAACATGCTGCAATTGGTTAAAAAATTATGAAACTCCTGCCATCATCAAATCCACAACTTCCAAGAAAATTTAAACTACATATTTATAATTAATAAATTTAATTTTTTGTATTAGGTGTAGAATAATATTTTTTTGCTAGCTCATTGCCTAAAAAATCAATAACAAAATCTGCAATGATCACATCTGAGATTTTACAAGGTTGGCTCTTGAAGTGTACAGATAATTCAATAATAATAATAATAAAAGCCTAAGCACTGACTTCATTATATTGTCATATTTAAAATTGATTATGCAGTTCTTGATGTTATGTTAAGGATGAAAATGGCATTTCATGGCCAAAGTAATGTTTCTATGTTATCTTTTGTGGTCAAAATTGGGACTTTTTTTTAACCTACAAAAATAAACAGAACAATAGCAGTTGACTAGAAATTATGTTTTACCAGGTTGATTCTTGAAGTCTACAGCTAGAAAATTCAATGATAGAAGCATAAGCACTGACCCATTAATTTTTTGTATTATTATTTTGGGGGTAAATAAGAGAACTTCATTGAATGCAGCATCACAGTTTATGAAGCATGGGTATTTTGAAAAATATGCCGTATCCGTACCGGGTACTTATCGGCATATGCTACTTCGAATGATACTTCTACATACGTATCGGATACATAAAACATGTATCCAAAATTTTTCTTATTAATTTTTGACGTACACACACATACCTAGTATATATCCAAGTCGTACTGTACCTCAATCGAACCAATATTTTCTTCTACTACACAGATGAAATTCATTTTACTAGACTTCTTTTTCATTTTCAGTTTTATGTTTAGTATGATTTTAAAATTAAGCTATGATTTGTAAGTAATTTAATATAATAACATCTAATTTTGGTTTATAATTTTAATTTTGGCATTAAATATTAATTGTAGGTTTGATCTTAACAAATTAAACCATTTAATCAATTTTTGCATTACTCCAAATTTAAAATATATATATTTTTACAAACATACCAAGCTGTATCCGTACCTTTTTTTTTTTTTTTTTTTTTTAATTTTACCTTATCGACCCGTATCACACCAGTACTCATACCCGTACCAATACCCGTGCTTCATAGATCACAGTAAATGTCAAGGACAATCAGATTGCACTCCCTCCCTACAAGCTGCACTGGAATCAGAAAACATAAACGATTTGGCAGGTAGCAAGAGAGAATATTAGATGTTAGACTCAACTGACAATTGGGTTGGATAGGAACAAGATGAGGAGAAAGTTTTTGCTCGAGAAATAGATGAGTAAAGAATGTTAGCTTGAAGAATAACTTCTAACAGAGAAAGCCTTTAGGAGACAAAAAATATCTTGTCTCGCCTTCCACATGATTACGAGCTATGAAAAAAATTAGAAATGTTGATACGGATTTGTTTCTGTATTGTTTGGTTGGTTGATTATATTGAATAATATATATGTAAATCAAAAGCACTAAAAAAAAAAAAAAAAAGCAATCACACACACAAAGAGACTTTTAATGTGGAAAATACAAACCAGAAAAATCATGGAATCAAAATTCAGTCAATCAATCCACTATAGCAAGAACAAAATACAAGTGGCAACTTATAACCCAATCTTAGTCGAATCCACACGCCTCAAGTGATAAACTTGCCAGTGTGCTACGATATCTTTGGAATCCACAAAATGATACCAAACATTTAAAATGTTATTGAGGTTGTCGATTTAAATTCCCAACCATTCTAATTCAAAGATATATGTCCTTCACAGAAAGCAGTTCCCTCAAAACTTGCTTCGTGTCCATTCTGTTTTGTGGAACTTCTGCTGATTATGAAACTCCAATTTGAAAAACCGAAATCAAGCACTCAATCTCTTCACTTCTCATGTCATTCCAACATGAAGCACCGTTTGTAGCTTCTCCCTGTAAACCCAAGTTGTGTGTAGGATTATTTTATTGGATAGATTAGTAATTAAATTAATTTATATGGGTCATTTATTAATATCAAAGAATTAGTTATGAGATGGCATTATATTTCCTATTACTTAGATGGGTAATTTTGTAACTTTGAGAAATTAGGTTAATAAGCCCACCTGTTGTGGCTTTAAGTCTTGGAAAACAAAAAAAACAAAGGCTGGGAATTGCTCCATAGGCGGCTAGGGTTTGAGAAGGTAAAAGAAAAAGAGAAGAGAGGTTCAAGTGAGGCTACATTAGGGATTCGAGGCAGCACGTTGGTGATTTTGGGACACCCATTGGTTAAGGTAAAATCTGTCTTTACTGTTAATTATTAAGTTTATGTTGAGGAATTTAACAATCAATGCATTAAGGGGATTTGGAAGATCTATAGGTGCCTACTTAGGTTTTGAGAATTGGGTGCAATGTGTAAGTGTAACTTTGGGTGGGTAATAGAAACAATGGAGTTTTGTATCATGGGTAAGGGTGTGTTTGGCTATAAAGTTGGGTTGAATGGTTTGATCACTTGGATATTAAAGCAATACATTAATCTAATATGGTGGGGCTTTTGTAGGTGTATGTAACACGTAAAAATATTAATTTATTTGAGGTTTTGTTTATTAGGTTTGTGTGATTAAAGTGGTGGAGCTGAGTGTTTGGAGTTGGTGTTGGAATATTGTTTTTAAGCGTTTGATGTAAGTAACTCTTTATCACTGTTGGTTCATTTTTATTCCTATTAAATCGTTTAAAATCATAAATATTTATTTATAACCTTCATGTTCTTTTAAAATAAAATATGGGTCAAGTATAAAACAACATCAAATATTATTATGAAAATTATTTGAATATTTGGTGAAACTATTCTGAAAATTGTCCAAATGTTTATTCTGAAAATATCGAATATTTTATTTTAAAGTTGTGTATTGTTTGAATATTTGAACATCACTCTAGTCTGACTATGATTTGGACCCTAGCCAATGGGGGTTATTTATTGGCACAGAAACTAGTTTCTTTTGGGGCTTTACCACCGGCCTATGTGTGGTTCTGGACCTTGTCACGGGCTAAGTGACCGTAGTCACCAAGACTTGGGTTTTGTGAATCAAATCATTGAACCATTTGAATATCGAACCACCAATTTTGAACAACGAAATTTCATCGAATTACCTCATTGTCTTTTCAATTAAAATGTATTGCTACACTATTTATTTTCAGCTACGAAACCATCTTACAAAATAATTGTTCATTTATTGAATGGTAGCGCCAATATATTTATTGGTTATCCATTATTTTTTTGTATACTTGATCTAGCTAGCAGTGATGGTTGGTTATTTACTGGGCTGTCTAGCTTACCCTTATTTTATTTTATTTTTTTCAAATTCTGAGAAATAGAGCTGCGCGAGATTTTTACTTGTGGGAGTGCCGAGAGTAGGACTGTGATTTAAGTACTTAGGTTATATTTGTTAGTGGATTATATTAGTGGGCTTGGTGGACAATTTCTATAGCGACCCCGGTCTTTTCCCATTTGATTAGTGTATCCGGACTTGGGTTCCGTAGATTCTGTCATTATATAATTGTTGTTGTCCTTTAAATCCCTATTCTTAAGTTATGGGTTGTGTTGGGCAGGTTTGTTACAAGTTGGTTGGGTCCGGAAACCAAGTATTGCTGTTCAGTTTTTGGGTTGGTCGCTCGAGCGAGGGTTTGGTCGCTCGAGCGAGGGTTGAGTTTTGTCTCTGGTGGCTCGAGTTGTGGTTTCTTCGCCGAGCGGCGATTGCGCCTAATATAGACCCGAGAGCAAGGTTTCTTCGCCGAGCGAGATTTTCTTCGCCGAGCTTAACGAGGTGTATGTTTGAAGTTCTTCGCCGAGCGAGCATTCTGGTTGCCGAGCATTGCATTTTGGCTCGAGCGAGCTTTTCTTCGCCGAGCGAGTATTTTCAGTCCGGGTCGCCGAGCGACCATGTCTTCGCTCGAGCGAGCCTATCCAGTTTAAATAGACAGCAGCGGGAATTTAATCAGTTTTTTCATCCTCTTTTTGATTCTAAACCCTAGTTCCGAGTTCTCTCTCAACTCACCTTTTCTCTTAGGTTTGATCTATTTAGAGTGTGTTTCTACCCTAGTTGCTTTATTAAAAAGGTAGTGTGGGTCGAGGGCTTCAGTTTAATCTGAACAATCTTGGAGTTGGAGCACCTTGAGTTTGGGTCATCATCTTCGTCTTCTCTTTTTGGGTTATTTCTTCGAGGTAGGGATTTCCTACTCCAATGTATACGTTTTGTTCTAAGTTCTGGCATTTTAATATGTTGGGGGTATTTTGGTAATTTTGGGAAAAACCCTAGTTGTTTAAATAAATTGAATTGTATATTTAATTTGAGGAACATTGAGGAAATTAGTTAAATTCATGAGATTGAAGAATTTATTGATTAAATGGGGTAGTTGGTTAATTTAAATCACTCGTCTATTTAATTGTTGAATTATTTATTTCTAAGTCTAGAAATAACTGTTTTGGGCTATCGGTGGAGGATAGTCGTGATTGTTGTAGACATTGCATGTGGATTAGGATAATCAAACTAATCATTGGTTAAGTCATTAATCTTGATTGTTGAATTAATCTGAGACATTATGTGTATTGATTGTGTGTTGTATATGTTATGTGTTTACATACATTATTTTGTGTGGGAGGAGATAGGGGATGTACTCCACGGTTTAGGGGAAGATAGGGGATGAACCTCTAAACCGGATTTTGTTTGGGAGGAGATAGGGGATGGACTCCATTAGCATCACTTTTATGTGTGCTTATTTATATTGAAGTGTTTTATTGATACAGCACTAAAATGTGTATCAATCTGGAAGTATGAAGTGTTTTGATATAAGCCTGAGTCTCATTTGTGTTGTTGATATTGGAAGTAATGTGAATATGCTATATAGTTCACCGTTGTAAGTTTGGCCAGGTTCTGAGCCACATTGATAATAATGTATATTGATATAACTGATTATCATTGTTAACCATCTATTAAGTGTTATTGCTTTATTCAATGCTTATATTTGGTTTAGTATATTTCTACTGGGCTGTGGCTCACCCTATATGGGAACATCATTTTCAGGTCCAGGTGATTCGCTACCTCCAAGGAATTAGCTTGGAAGGAATTGGACTTTGAAGCCTTGATTTTAGTTATTTGTTTTTATCTGAATTACATGTAAACATTCAAGCCTAGGGCTTTATCTGTATTTGAGTTAGAACTCATAATTTTGTGTCCAAGTGTTGGCTTGGCAAGATGTAAGCCCCTAGGGCATTTATTTTGATGTTACATGTAATGTCTTTATTTAGAAATACTCTGATGAATGAATTGTGGTTTATTTACTTCAGTAATGTATCTTATTATTGTGTATGTTGGGTTATTATTTTGAGGGTGTTACAATTTCATATGATAAGAATTATTTATTTTTATGGAGTTTAGCATTATGATAATTAAGGATTTAATTTGAGTATTTTACATTGTGGGTTATGTGATTGGACTCTTAGCCTTGCATGCTCACTTAAATGAGTGTGCGGCGTTGTCACAGAGATTGGGGCGTGACACTCCCACCGCTGCTTCATGCAGATCAGATTGGTCCACAATCCCCATTACTTGATCCGGAAACGAGTGTTTGACAAAATTGTGAAGGCTAAATTATCTTTGAATGGTTCATCAGTGGGTCTTTTACCAGTGAACATTTCCAACAAGAGAATTCCAAAGCTGTACAAATCTCCTTCAGCCGAGACATTACCACCCATTCCATATTCTGCACAATCCTAAGACCTTCAATTATTGCTCTTATTGTAATGTCACATTTTCATATATACAAGAAATGGTTCGATATTTGAAAGGCATTATGCTAAATTGCAGTGTAATTGTTTACACAATTTAAATTCCCAATATCCATTTTCCTGGTTTTCTTTTTTCTGATTCATGGAGGATGCTATTTTGCTATTATTAACAAGAAAAGGCACCTAAACAATAAAAATAGTAAAAATCGAAACATAGTAAAACACAGCAATCTAAAAGTTACCTGGAGTAGCATATCCAATGGTTCCAAGTGAGCTAAACTGATTCAAATTGGCCTCCTTGTTGAACTTTGAAAGGAGCCATGCCAAACCAAAATCACTCACACGAGCAGTCATATCATTGTCAAGAAGAACAATAATCGGCTTCAGATGCTGAACCACGGTGTGTTTGGTAATCGATGATGAAGATAATGCAATGCTGAGGCAATATCTATTGCAATACTAATCCTTTGGAGAACATTTAGGCTTCTTCGCCAATGATGTTCATCTTTTAGATGCAGCCACTCCTCCAAGCTCCCATTTGGCATAAACTGATACACTAAAGCTTTAAAATTGTTTATGACAAAATCAATACTTGAACAAACAGTCAGCATTTTGACGAGGTTTCGATGCCTGATATTTCTCAAGGCTTGGCATTCGTTGATAAAGCTTTTGGAAGCTCCTCGTTGTTGAAGGTTGAGTACCTTAATCGCAATCGTCAGATTCAGTATCACCTGAGCCAAGAGTTCATTTATACACAGTCCCAAAATTACCAGAACCTATTAAATTCTGTGAAGCAAATCCACTTGTCGCTTTGAGGATCTCTTCATAAGAAACCTTTTGGTAGAAGTTCCCAAGAGAAGATGTGGGAACTTGAGAGCAAAATGCTTCTTGTGTTTCTTGGTTTCTGGAACAGGGCAGGACTTCAAATGCAACTCTTGTATCCCCCCGCAAAGGTTCATGTTGCCGAGGACTTGAATGGAGCTTGCATTTCCAAATACCCCATTGACAGGTACCTTGCCCTCAAGATTGTTATACGAAAGATTCAAATACAATAAGAAGGAAAAGTTGGCCAAAAATTGTGGAATTTGGCCTGACAAGTTGTGCGAAAGATCCAAATATTGAATATTCTTCAGGCCAGGTAAATATGGAATGGGACCTTGAAAGAAGTTGCCTTGCATATAAAGTTTTTGCATGACCAAACAATTTCCCAGTTTGTCAGGAATCTCACTAGACAAATCACTGTTTGAAACATCAAGTACAGCGAGTTGGGTCAAGTTTCCAACTTCTGCTGGTAAGTAGCCATTCAAGGAGTTATAAGACAAGTTAAGGAGTAATGAAATGGATGGAAGACTGAGGAGTTGGTTTGGTATGGTGCCAATGAATTTGTTTTTGAGAAATGTCCAAGGATATGAGTTTCATACAATTGCCCAAACTCGAAGGTATGGTTCCTTCTAAAATGTTATTAAACAGATAAAGATCTAGAATTGTAGTAAGGTTTCCAACATGAGGGGGGAGATTCCCTGAAAATTGATTTTTGGATAAGTCTAAATAAATCAAGTTTGAAAGCTTTCCAATGGAATATGGGATGTGATCTGTTAGAAAATTGTCAGTCATGATCAATGTATCCAAGTTGATTATATAGCGACCCCGGTCTTTTCCCTTTTGATTATTGTATTAGGGCTTATGTTCTGTGGATTTCGTTGTTACCAGATTGTTGTTGTCATCTTTTAATTCTATTTGATCGAGTTTTAGAATGTGTTGGGCGTGTTTCGAACAGTTGGGTTGAGCCTTGGTCTAGATGTTGGTTGCCCAGTTTTTAGCCTTTCCGCTCGAGCGGACATTCCTGAGCTTGAGCGGGGTTTACACTCTTCCAGCATTTTTGGTCCCTGCAAAACTTCTGCAGGTGAGAGTTCTACGCTCGAGCGGGTTTTTATACGCTCGAGCGGGTTGAGCTCGAGCGGTATTGTTGACGCTAGAGCGGGTAGTGTGTTCTTCGCGTGGGTTCTGGAATGGGGAATCTACGCCGGCGGTTATCATTGCGCCGAGCGGACCTTGTTTTGTTCTTTACGCCGAGCGGTGTGTTGTACGCCGGCGGGCTCGCAAGTTTAAATACGCAGCGGCGTGTTTAAAACGCTTTTTCAGCCCCTTCGGTTTATAAAACCCTAGGTTACGAATTCTCTCTCCCAACTCATCTTCTCTCCTAGGTTTCATCTATTTAGAGTGAGTATCTAACCTAGTTCCTTCATTAAAAGGTAGAGTGGGTCGAGGGCTTCCATTTAATCTGAACGGTTGTTGATTTGGAGCACTTTGGAGTTTGGGCTATCATCTCCGCTTTCTTCTTTTTGAGTTATTTCTTCGAGGTAGGGATTTCCTACTCCATTTATACGCTTTAATCCTAAGTGTTGGTATTTTGGTATGTGGGGTAGTTTGGTAATTTTGGGAGAAACCTTAGGGTTTTGGCTTAGATTAATTTGTATAATTAATTTAAGGGAAAAATGTGGGATTGGGTTTAATTCATGAAGTCGGGGAAATTATGAGATTAATGATATAGTTGGGTAGTTTAAATACTTACCTATGAGAATGTTGATTTTACATTCATTGTTGTATTTATTTCTTGTTTAGAAATAACTGCTTTTGGGCTATCGGTGGAGGATAGTCGTGATTGTTGTAGACCTTGCATGTGGCTTAGGTATAATCGAATTAAGTCACTTATGTTGACGTTGAATTAATACGTAACATTACTTGTATTGATTATGTGTTGTATATGGCAATTGTGTGTTTCATCGCATATGCATGTTGTTTGGAGAAGATAGGGGATGAACTCCACGCTTTAGGGAAGATAGGGGATGTACCTCTAAACCGGATTTGTTGGGAGGAGATAGGGGATGGACTCCAGTAGCATCACTCATATGTGTGCTTATTGATAATAGCAATATTGCTATTTGTTGTTGATGTGATACATCATTATAATGTGTATCAGTTGGAAGTATGGAAGTATTGTGGTTTGAGCTTTAGTCTCATTTATTTTTGTGACATCTGGATCACTATTATAGTTGGCCAGGTTCTGAGCCATAATGATATAATTGGAAAGTTGAATAAATATTGGAAAGTGAAAGGTGTCATAGACAATATGTCATGGACAATGTAGACATTCGTGTCATGAAATTGGAAATTGATTATCTTGTGTTAACCATGTATCGAATGCTAATGCTTTAGTTAATCCTTATGCTTGGTTTAGTATTTTTCTACTGGGCTGTGGCTCACCCTATATGGGAACTTCATTTTCAGGTTCAGGTGGTTCATTACCTCCAAGGACTTAGCTTGTGAGGATTTGGACTCGAAGACTTGTCTTTATTTATTTGTTTTTATTCGATACATGTAAACGTTCAAGCCTAGGGCTTTATTTGTATTGAGTTAGACTCATATTTCTTTGTGTCCAAGTGTTGGCTTGGCAAGATGTAAGCCGGTACGGCATTTATTTTGATGTTACAAGTAATGCTTTTATTTAGTAATACTCTGATGGATAATAGAATGTTTCGTTTTCTATTATTAATGCATGTTAATCTTATATATGATGGGTTTTATTTTGAGGGCGTTACAGATTAGCTTCACAATCTCTGTTGGAATTGAACCACTGATCATGTTTCCTCCAAAATCTAGCCGTGTCAATTGGGTTGACAGATTGGTTATCAAGTAGGGCAACATACCTCCAAACTGGTAGAGGCCACTATCAATCATTTGTAACATGCTGCAATTGGTTATAGAAGTTATGAAACCCTTGTAATGATCATATCCACCTCTTCCAAGCAAATTATCACGAACATTGAACCACCATATGTTTTTTAGGTTTCCTAGGTTCATTGGTACACCCCTAGTGAAATTATTATAGGGAAGGTCAAGCTCTTGAAGATATGAAGCATTGGACAATGAAGCTGGAATAGAGCCAATGAAGTAATTGAAACCCAAATAAAGAGTAAGAAGATTTGGAAATGCAAGGCCTAAGTCGGGCCTGAGGTTGCCAATAAAATTGTTGCAAGATAAGGCTATGTGTTGCAGCAATAACAGATTGTAAAGTGAAGAAGGAAGACTATTTACTGACCATCCAATCAGTCTCAAACGTCTCAGTTGGCTTATTGAATCAGGAACTTCACCCTCCAAATTGTTAAATGATAGATATAGCTCTTGGAGAAATGTGAGATTCCCAATAGAAGCCGATATTTCTGTGAGATTGTTGCTTTTAAGATAAACTTTCAAGGTATGACAATGACCCCAGTTCAGAGGAACTCGCCCATAAGATAGTTATGGTCTAAAACAAGATTCACAAGTTTGAAACAACAAGTGAGACTAACTGAATTTCCTAAAAAGTTATGACTCAAGTTCAAATTTTGAAGTCGAGTAATCGACCAAGTTCTTGTGGGATGTCACCATAGAGTGAGTTCTCCGCAAGGTCAAGGTGTTTAAGGAAAGAGAGATTACCAATGACCGGGATATGTTTCCGCCAATGTTCCGCCTTTTGAGATCTAAGCTGTGACTCTCTCGGGTGCTTACGACCACATGTGACTCAATCCACGCGAAATGAATGGAGCCATTCCATAAGGCCAAGATTCCTTGAAGATCTTTAGTCATTTGGGACTTAAACTCAAGCAGTGCGAATTTATCAGTCTCGTTGCTAAGTGTTAGACAATCTTCACTGTAATTAAATTAATTAATTCTGTTTGGATACTAAACGACAAACAAAATATAAAAGAAAAATAAGAAAGGAGAGAGAATATTTTATTACAAAAATCAAACTAGAAATAGAATTAAATAAATAAAAACAGATTTTATCTTGTTACAAAAACAAAATTAAAATCTAATTTAAATAAATAATAAAACAGAAAATAAATAAATAACTTACTTGATTAATATCTTGAATATAATTCTGACCAAGTCCAGTGTTCGACACTGTGTCCTTAAGACAGATTCATCCTCTCCACGGTGCTTTCAGAATATGGACGTCTATCTCCCGGGATGAAATGATCAACAACAAATAAATGCAGCACTACAATTTATTTGTTCAACGAACACACTTAGTGTATACATTCTTTCTCACAGAAAAAATAATGGAATAAATGCAGCAAAATGCAGAGATGAATTGTAGCAAGGATGGACGAAAATTGTTATAGAAATCCAAATGAAGGACTAGTCTATTTATATAGATGAAGTGGTGGCTTGGTGGTTGCTAGTTTTGAATTAAACAGGTACAATACCTGTTCAATTTAAATTAAACAGATACAAAATCTGTAGGCACTATTTGGTTTGAATTTTGGGTGGATTTGAATTTGAACAGAACAGATTCGGTTCTGGACAAATCCGAAACTGTACAAAATTTTTGAAGAGGTGCAAATTTGAAATTAATCTGAACAGAAATTCGGAATGAATTTTTGGACAAATTATTTCAAAAAATAAAATCTAAATTCAAATGTTTTTTGCCCAAAAAGATTAGTATTGGGTTGGACAAGCCCAACCTAACACCACACCCAGCTCGACCAATCGGATGATGGCAAGCGCGTGTGGTGATTTTTGGAACCAATGGGTCTAGCCCATAACCTCCCTCTCTACAAAACTTGGGTTCCCCTTGGGGCACACCCCAAGTTCCAATCTCATGCCTTATAAACCCATTCAAAACTTCCTACCAAATCAATGTGGGACAAGCCATTTTTCAAACCTTAAGGGATTTTCCACCAAAGCTCCATTTCCATGGAGCATACTTTGGCTTTAATTTCCCATTCACTCGATTATGGTTTTGAGCAACCAAATATACCACGTTAATCACAACGCGGCATAGAACGCGTTACCACTTAGACCCGCCAACTTTGGCCTACGGGTCTCACCTAAATAATTG
The DNA here is from genome assembly GCA_025200525.1 of Camellia lanceoleosa. Lineage (NCBI taxonomy): Eukaryota > Viridiplantae > Streptophyta > Magnoliopsida > Ericales > Theaceae > Camellia > Camellia lanceoleosa. The sequence continues at coordinate 576,298 of JANUSC010000064.1, read as the reverse complement.
GCCAAAGTTAGGAAAAAATTCTGTTTTACCTAGAATTTTTCCAACCATTTCCAACACTAAGTACAGCAGCTGAAGCATATTCTGAATTAATTGAAAAGTGGAGGAACAGGATAAAGACTGCATGAAAGGTTAGTGAGAAGATTAGGAACATACTCGGTAGGGGAAGAAGCTCCATTAGAGAGATAATTCTAAGGTGCATACATCTCTGAGATTTTAGCAAGTTGGTTCTTGTAGTCTACAGCTAGAAGATACAATAAAAATTTAAATCGATTATACATTACTACAAGATACACACAAAATCATATTTAAAATTGATTATGCATTTCTTGAATTTATGTTAGAGATCAAAATGACATGAGAAATATAATTTGCAAGGATGGGGGGGGGGAGGAAGATTAGGTTTAAACTCATAAAAGGATGTGATATTTGGAGACAAATAAAGGAGTTGTTATAGAAGAAAGTTGAGGTACGTTTTGGTTCTAAATTGTTTGCGTATATATAGACGACAAATTTAACTACTTCTTATATGGGCAAACAATCTAATTACTAAAATACCAGGCACCTTATAATTTATAGGTGGTAATATATAAGTGTGATCATTTTCTTTCATTAAAATATTTTCATGACAATAAATCAATGTGATGACGATGTCCTCATCCCTTTCATTGTAAATATTGTTATTATTTTTTTTACATTCTTCAAAATAAAAAGCAAGACTTCTGGACCTCGATTGTTAATTCAGTGGGGGCTTCACAAATTTTTCTTAGTGGGGAAAAATTGAAGTACTACAAATCCTACAAAAATAATTGTGGAAATTATATATATATATGACCCTAATAACAAATCAAACATTCATGTTTTAATTTTTGTTAATTTAGTTTTTTATTCGATCCCAATCTTAGCCATCCTTTTAATTGCTGTAGGATCACAAAGCATTTGGCCTAGTGGTTTCGTAGCACTCTTTGTGGTGTGAGATTTCGGGTTAATTTCTATAGAAACGAGTTTGAAACCTTTTGTAGTGGTGGTTTATTTCTCTTCCATTATGAGGTTGATTGTATGTAGTTGTTGCATTTGAGCTTGATGGATTAGTTGTTGGGCTTGGTGAATTTCAGCTATTGTTTGTTAGACTTTCTAATTATTGCAGGCTAGTGGTCTATTCGATTATGTAAATATTTATCATGATTGTAATTATTCTCCTTGACAAAATAAAAAAAAAAATATGTGGTAAGGATCCATTTATCTCCTTTAAGTCAAAGGATTTTTTTGACATTAACCTATATCATTTACAAAAATGTTTGTAACTAATATATATTTGAACCCTACTATTTCAAAAATCAAATCCATAATTAAACCTAATCTAATTCATCATCTAACAATAGTAGGAATTCGAGTGAAATTGAAGCAATCCTTGGATTTCGCCTACCAAAAATAGCATCCATCATTTCTAAAGTGAAGAATTCTTAATAAAGCAATGAGAAGTATTCAAGCACAATTCTAGTCAACTACATTCAGAATCAATGGTCCTAGAAAAAACACAAGAAATGATGCTGCGACTGGAGAGAGAACCTCAGAATAGGTGCTGGACTTGTGAATGTTGAAGAGATGGAGACTTGAGAATGTCTGGTTTTGTGTTGAATAATTAGTTTTGGATTATCAGGTGAGAAAAGAAAAGTGATGTGGTTTCTCACAATTGTTTTTGAATGAATAAAAAAAGAAAAGAATGTGATTTTTTATTTACTTGATAGAATAAATAAAACAAAAAAATATATATTTTGTTTTATTTTATCAAAATATCTTTTCATATTGATAAGTTATTTTTCAACTTCTTTCACCCGAGAATAATTTTGAAATTTTAAAAAAAAAATTCATTACATTCATTTTTTTTTATACTAAATCTCACTAATTTTGGTAAAAAACAAACACAGTTTTGATAAGAGTTTTTTTTTCTTACAATTTCTTACTTACTTAACCATCTAAACAAATAAAAAAGTTTCAGATTCTCACAATTTCTTTCTTCTCTTTTTTTTTTCCTCACCAAATCCTTCCATCCAAACAATGTTAGATAATGGTAGTGTTTGGCAACCCATTGGTCAGGCTATTTTAGCCTCTTTTATGAAAAAAGCCTTGTAGCCTGACTAGAGCTGAGGTACCAAGCTTCTGTCCAGCTGAATGTCTTTTATGTGGGTAAAAAGACATTTGTACCCTTTGGGTGTGTTTGATTGGACGGACTGGAAAATGGGGGATTAGAATCCATCGGACTTGAGTCCTGGGATTAGAATCCCCCGGACTATTTGGTTGGATTGGATATGTATCCTGTGTTTGTTTTTTCATGGGATTAGATGTCCGGACTGTGAATCCCCCGGACTATTTTTAGTGAATCCAACGTTTGGTTGGACGGACTGGATACGATAAATGAACAAAAGACTATTTTGCCCTTTTTCAATTGTTTACTAAGGAATAGCAATATTAAACATATCTTTAATATTTTAATTATTTTTAATTAAATAATTTTGTTTTTTTAAAATAAATAAATAAATAAATAAAATATCAATAAAATTTGTTTTAAATCATTACTGTATAACAAATCATTATTTTTTTTACATACAAAACGTTACTGTGTTTTTTTTTACATACAAAAAATATCATTAATTTAATAATATAAATTAAATTTATTTTTTTTACATAAATTTATTTTTTTACACAATTAAATAAATAAATAACCACTAAATTTGATTTAATAAAATACAGTATAACCTGTATAAAAAATTTATATTATTTTTTTAATTAAAATTTTAAATAAATTTTAAATAAAACACCTATTACAATTTAAATAATGAAATTAAATAAACTATAAACAAAATTTTAAAATAAAACATCAATAAAATATCTATAAAAAATTATTTAAAAAAATTAAATAAATAAAACATTAATAAAAAGTTAAATAAAATTATTTTATTTTTAAATTGAGACATTTAAATTTTATTGAATTTTATTAAATATAATACATAATTAAATAGTAGAGGGTCAAAATTGTCATTTTCACATCTAATCCCAATAGTGATTAGTCCCCCCAAAACAATCCCACACCCCCCCCTAGGACAGGATAGTCCCCCATATGGGGGACATGGAGTCCGGACATGGAGTCCGCCGGACTAAAAAAAAATCAAACGACGGATAAGGAGGGAGGCCGGACATGGAGTCCAAACAGTGGATAGTCCCCCCCCTTATCCCCCCAATCAAACACACCCTTTGTGTAGCTCATATCCAAAAAAAAAAAAAAAAGTGACAAATGATGAAGGGGTTCTCATCTCTCTCATTTCTATCATCTGTCATTTGGGTCTGAATAGAGGGTTTGAAGAAGACCATTGTACCACTCTCTGGTGGATCTCACTTTGACGGAACTGTCACGTAAAGACCACACAACCATCTGTCTTGCTCACTGATCGTCGAAGTAATCCATCAGGTAGGGTATATGTCACGCCCCAAAATTTGGACAATTAAATATTAAATTAGGACTAAACCCCAATCAATATTCCATCATCCAAATCATAAGGGTGAAACAAAATCTAAACGTTCACGTCTCCAAAGGGTTTAAGTAACTGTCACGCTCCAAAATTTGGACAATTAAATATTAAATTAGGGCTAAACCCTAATAAATATTCCATCTTCAAAGGATTACAAGAGATAAAAAAAAAAAACTAACAAAACGCTAACCAAACTATCCCCATAATTCCATAACTAACCAATAACTCCAACATTAAAGTAACAATAAATAGTCAAAATAACTTAAGTAATGTAAAGTTACAAATCATGCCAAATTGTCAAAATACTAGGGTCAAAAATAAATAAATAAATAAATCACTACAAGAAAAAACACTTTCCATGACCAACATTTTGGTCGCGAAAAGTATCATATTTGGTCGCTAAAACCTTTTCGCGACCAAAATAGGTTGGTCACGAGTTGGTCGCTAAAGTCTCGTCACAGATAGTTTTCTGCGACCAAAATAGCCTTTGGTCGCTAAAAGTGACCATTCGCGACCAACTTTTTTGGTCGCGGAAAGTCTAATTCATATTAGCCAAAAGTAAACTTTTAGCGACCAAAGATAAGTTGGTCGCCAAAAGTTAGCGCCTTGACCCAAAAAAAATAATTCTTTTGTGCTGCCTAGGACTTGAACTCCTGATCAAGGAGTCACCATGCACCCAATCCACTCTGCCAATAAAAACTTTTTGTTCATATTTGGCAAAAAAAATATATAACCCATAAAAATTGGGTTATATATTATTTTATAAAACTTTTAATGCCTAAACAAAAAAATAGCATGTAATTACAGTAGTATCCTTTTTTTTTTTAAATTTATCCCGCTATAACTTTCCGCGACCAACTTTTTTTTTTTGGTTGCCAAAGGGTAATCTTCCGCGACCAAAAAAACCTTTGGTCGCCAATAGTATACTTTTCGTGACCAACTTTTTTTTTTTTGGTCACCAAAAGGTGATCGTCCGCGACCAAAAAAGCCTTTGGTCGCCAATAGTATACTTTCCGCGACCAACTTTTTTTTTTGGTCGCCAAAGGGTAATCTTCCGCGACTAACTTTTTTTTTTGGTCGCCAAAGGGTATACTTTCCGTGACCAAATTTTTTTTTGGTTGCCAAAAGGTGATCTTCCGCGACCAAAAAAGCCTTTGGTCGCCAATAGGTATACTTTTCGCTACTAACTTTTTTCTTGGTCCCCAAAAGGTGATTTTCCGCGACCAAAAAATTGTGGTCGCCAAAAGTTAAATTTTAGTCGCAGAAAGTGGACTATTTGCAACCAAAAAAATAGATGGTCGCCAAAAGTGTTTTTTCTTGTAGTGAATAACTAAACTAATTTCAACCCTAAACTCAAGAAAACACAAGAAGTCCAAGCGATATGTCCAACAACTATAGTTATTCCACATCACCACTATAGCTCCAACTAATCCTGCAAAGGAGGCTCGGTTGCATTCAAACAGAACGCACCCGAGTTGCCAAGAGACAAAACAGGTCAGTATATAGGTATACTAGTATGAGTACAAGATTTAACACCCACGTGTCTACCAGACACAAACAAAAATACATGTAATTCTTGTTACGGGACAAGACAAGTAATTCCATCCGCACCGAGACGAATGGGTAGCTTCCTAAGATACGGTGGCATTTAGTTTCTTACCCATACCCAACGAAATATAAATTAAGTATAAAATAAACAAAATAGAAATAAAAATATGGTGGGTCAGCCCTGCATAAAAAGTTAGTAAGACTCACCATCCTGCAAAAAAAATAAAGTTAGTATAATTTAATCATAAGTAACTTGCTGAAGAAATTTAAAAAATACATCATTTCATGCTTAAATAATTCGAGTTGACCAAAACTCAAAGAACAAAAGTTGTATAGAATCAAATTTCCTCAGAGATAGCGTAGAGGAATTTAGTAGAAACTGAACAGTTTGAGAGAAAAACTTAATAGAAAATCATAAATGAAATTCGATCGAAAAATCTAGAACTGAAAACGAAAAGAAACTACTGTAAGATGAATTTTTTCAGAAAAGTTCAAGACACGAAAAGTGTTCAGAATAATGTTTTACTTCAATTCATGAGAAACCAATAAAAATGAGCTTGTTTCGTAGGTTAAAATAGCTTCTAAAATTTGTATTGCTAAAATGAATCAAAACTACTATAACCAAGATCATTCGATTAAAAGTTCTAATTGATTTTTTTAATAAAAAGTTAAAACACAAAAGTTGTCTAGAATCACGTATACATGCCACTACTCAAATTTCATAATTTATCGAGGTTGATTACTATTTTTCAAGATGTACAAATCAATACAATTCACACTATAACAATAAACTCATATTTAATTTTTTGTACCTTAACTCTACCATTTCGGCCTATCACTTCCCGCCCACACATATATCCCATGTGCCTCCCGTATACCTAACACCGCTCCGAAGCCAAACTTGCACGGGAATATCATCCCGAGTTTGACTCACACTCCCTGAATGGTTAGCATATATGTACACACGTAAATCAAAGTACTCGTCTACTCATGAGAATGAGGCAACAATATATATATATATACAAAACATCTCACTCATGAGAACAAACATAACAATGCCAAGCCTAAGGCATTCAAATAATAATCCTCACTTTTTTTCCTTATACACTCTTTCTCACCATCACTCAAATAAAACAACAATCCATAGAGTCCTGGTGGAGCATAAGGAATTTATCTATGGGTTCCAAGTTTATTTTAATTTCTTATATTTATGAGTGTAATTACAATCATAAAATAAATACATATAAAAACCCTAAACCTTATATACATATCTAACCAAATAATGAAATCAATTCATCATCTACATGCAAATACAAAATCAAACCAATATCAAATAAATAAAAATAAATAAGTGAAAACAACGAATCAATCCATCATCTAACCAATATCTATGGATTCTGAGTTTATTTCAATTTCATATAATCATGAGGGTGATTACAACCATAAAATAAATACATAAAAAAAAACCCCTAAATCTTGCATACACAACTAATCAAAATAATTAAAATCAATCAATCATCTTCATGTAAATACAAAATCAAACTAATATCAAATAAATAAAAATAAATAAATAAAAACAACGAATTAAATATAAATTAAGCCTCTGTTTGGGAAGTGGGTTGGCTTTTTGGCTTTTTTGGCTATTTTAGGGGCTTAAAAGTTTGGTTTGGGAAGGGCTTTTTGGCTTTTTTGATTTTTTTTGTGAGAGGGGAGTGTAATGATTATGGGTTGGATGTGATGTTTTGTTTTTTGTGGCTAAAAAAGCCTATGTTGTCTTTTGTGGCTAAAATAGCCAAAAAGCCTGGCTTTTTGGCTTCCCAAACGGCACCGTAGAAGTGGGTTTTGTACTCAATTATTTTTCGAAGATCAACGAGTTACTTGAAGAATTAATAAAACCCCCAAAATAAAACCATAACCCTTTTTTTTTTCTTCCCTCTCTTCTTTCTCTGGCCGTCTCTTGCTCTCTCTTTGGGCTTTCTCAAATTGATCACAAAGGGCGTGTTTGATTCGCCGGATTGGGGAGGGGGGGGAGGGGGGGACAATCCACTATTTAGATTGTAATCCATTGATAGCTCCTTATCCACCGTTTGTTTTTTTTAAATCCGCCAAACATAGAGTCCGGCCAGACTCTTTATCCCTGATATGGGAGACTATTGTATCCTGGGGGGAGGGGGTATGGGACAATTTTTGGGAGACTATCCACTGTTGGGATTAAGTGATAAAATGACCATTTTGACCCTCTACTATTTAATTATGTAATATATTTAATAAAATTCAATAAAATTTAAATGTCTCAATTTAAAAATAAAATAATTTTATTTAACTTTTTATTGATGTTTTATTTATTTAATTTTTTATAGATATTTTATTGATGTTTTATTTTAAAATTTTGTTTATATTTTATTTAATTTCATTATTTAAATTTAATAGATGTTTTATTTAATTTCATTGATTAATTATTATTATTTTTAAAAACAAATTTATTTAAAATTTTGATTAAAAAAATAACATATATTTTTATTGATATTTTATTTACTTTATTTATTTTATTTAAAAAAAATAAATCTATTTAATTGTGTAAAAAATAAAATAAAATAAATTTTTATTTAATCTAGCTAAAAATAATTAAAATATTAAAGATATGTTTAGTATTGCTATTACTTAGTAAACAATTGAAAAAGTGTAAAATAGTCTTTTATTCATTTATCATATCCAATCCGTTCAACCAAACACTGGATTGACTAAAAATAGTCCTTTCCAGACATCTAATCTCATGGAAAAAAACAAACACAGGATACATATCCAATCCAACTAAATAGTTTGAGAGATTCACAGTCCCAGGATTCAAATCCGATGGATTCTAATCCCCCCTTATCTAATCTGTCCAATCAAACACACACACACTCTCTCTCTCTTTCTCTCGGCTTTTTTTTTTATTTTTTTTTCAAACTCTCCGCGGCTGCTGCTAACTTGAACTTCCACACACCTTTTTGTGAAAAAACCTAGATCTAAGTATATTATACATAATGTACTATTATATTATATTTTACAATTACCACATAAATATAATATATATTTTATCAATATGTAAAACACCTTATATATATATTCAAATTAAAATATATATATATATTGTTGTGAAAATCTGTAATGCAGTTATAGTACTTTTTTTTTTTTTTTTTAATTTTTTGTATAATCTGTTTTACTGAAATTATTATGGCAAAACAAACACCACCTAATAAAACCAATTTCATCCAAGTAGTTGATGAGTCCGAAGATTATGATTTCACATCTTTTTTTAACAATAAGTTTGGCCATGAAATATAAATCATTCAGATACCTCCCATTTGTAAATTGAGTTTTAAATCTGAGCTAGCCACAATGTCTTACCTTTTTTTAAAACCTTTTTTACAGAGAGTTTGGAAAGTCGAAGAATAGTGGAGCATCGATGCTTGCGGATAGTTTCAACCATCTATCTCTGGTGGTTCAGTCAAAAAGGCACCTCATGGTGAGGCACTTAACTGGTGCATTGCAAAAGTATGGCATTGAGGCATGTATGCAAAGGATTATGGCTATACCGAACTTCATTAATACCCTCCCCCCCTATTCCATTTCGCCTGCATTGCTTTAGAGAACGTGGATTACCGGGAAATACTGATGTGCATGCCAAATGATGAGAATGTAGTCGGGTGGCTTGCGGCATTGCAAGCTTCAAAAGGGTTGTGACTATTTGGGTTTGGTGCGTTAGGCGAAAATAGGACCGGAAATGGTTTGATGTAGTGTGGTTTTTGTGGACAAGTTCTATTGGTATCTTTGTTTTTTCTTGTTTTTTTTTTTTTTTTTTTTGCACTTCTCTTTAGTTACTGTTGGTTTACTTTTGTGTTACGGTTCAATAGATGCGAACGCTACCTACTTTTGTGTTATGCAATATGGAATCATGGTTTACCTTTTATTTTGTTCAATTGTGAACTTTAATGGTTGAACGTTATGTAATGGATTAGTCTCGACATTCAGTATACTCAGGTGGATGTATGCATGGTTGTTCTTTTTTTTTTTTTTTTTTTTTGGAAATATTGTTTTTAAATGTGCTCAGTTTACAAGTTGGCAATTGATGTAAATTGTTGTGTGCATTGTAGGATTCGTCAATTGCAAAATGTGAAACAGTCAATGTAGCAACCATCGAAATAATGATGATGTCATAATCGAAATCACTGAAGAGTAGGAAGACCTACAAAACAGTGTAATTGTGGACAAGTTCTATTGGTATCTTTGTTTTTTTTTTTTTTTTTTTTTTTTTTTTTTTTTGTACTTCTCTTTAGTTACTATTGGTTTACTTTTGTGTTACGATTCAATAGATGCGAAAGCTACCTACTTTTGTGTTATGCAATATGGAATCATGGTTTACCTTTTATTTTGTTCAATTGTGAACTTTAATGGTTGAACGTTATGTAATGGATTAGTCTTGACATTCGGTATACTCATGTAGGTGTATGCATGGTTGTTCTTTTTTTTTTTTTTTTTTTTTGGAATTATTGTTTTTAAATGTTCTCAGTTTACAAGTTGGCAATTGATTCAAATTGTTGTGTGCATTGTAGGATTCGTCAATTGCAAAATGTGAAACAGTCAATGTAGCAACCATCGAAATAATGATGATGTCATAATCGAAATCACTGAAGAGCAGGAAGACCTACAAAACAGTGTAATTGTTGATGCTGCACAGTATGCAATGGAATATTACTTGAAGTACATAGAGAAGATCCCATGTCGAACTTCCATTTGACCGGTTGTGCGTGGATTCAAGAATTATTTGATGGGCACTTAGGTAGGTGTGAACAAAATTTTCATATGCCGTTGTATGTGTTTCAAGCGTTGTGTAACACATTACAAAGCGACTTCGGGTTACGGGTAGCTAGAAGACCCCATGGATTACACATTGAAGAAAGTGTTGCGATGTTTATCCCTACGTTGGATGGTTGCACTAACCGAAAAATTCAGGAATGGTTCCAACACTCGGGAGAAACTATGTCGCAACATTTCCATGCAGTGTTGGAAGTAATTGTTGGGTATACCTCCTTATTGGAGTGTGGGACCCAATTGGTTTGTTAAAAGAATTTTAATTTGGCTTGGTTTAGTATAATATATTTTTATATATTATATTTGTGGAGACCCAATCCAATTTGGTAACAATTAGGGTTTGATTAAAAAACCCTAGATTCACAATACATAATGATTTATATTGTTTTCCCAAGAAGAAGAGAAAGGTGCGACTGCTATATACCAATTCTCTTACTTCGGTATCAGTGCCAAAGTGTGAAGATTTATCAAGGCTACTTGATTTGTTGATGGTTATGTTGCCTCGGTTGTGAAGTGGATTTGGGTTGATTATTTTTGGGTCTTCTACAACTCTGGTTCTAAAGATTTTGGTTCATCTATTTGGTGAGGTCTTTCCTCTTGTTTATTTGTGATTATTTGGAATTCACCTAAGGGTGGTTTTGTGAGACCATTAGTGTCTCGTTTGTAATCGTTTGGAACTTATTTGGTTGATAGTGGAATCGGATTTCGATCCCGTGGACGTACCTCACATTGAGGGAACCACGTAAAAATTCTTGTGTTGCTTCTGATTTAATTTTTCCACATTAGTTTTTATTCCCATTGATTGATTTACTTGTGGGGAATCACATTGATTTTCCCTAACAACTAGTATCAGAGCTTATGGTTTATTGGAGTTTATTTATTTGTGTAAATCAATGGAGCGGAATGTGGGTCGTATGTGTAGCTTCAATAGAAGCAATTAGGTAACTTGGAAAACTAAAATGGAGGACCTATTATTTTGTAAAGATTTATATGGGCCTATTGAGGGTGATAGTGACAAATCAAAAGATGGTTCTTTTTCAAAGAAAGACATTGAGTGTTATTATTGCCATGAGAAAGGGCACATGAAGCGAGAATGCCGAAAGCTCAAGAACGAAGAGAAAAGACGTGACAAAAGTGTGGATAAGAAGTAAGAAGACACAATGACAGTTACTACCGATGATCACATGGTCGTTTGTGAAGATGATTGTATCAATTTTGTGGGCCAAGAGAGCAGTTGGGTGATTGATTCTGGTGCTTCTTTTCATGTGACTTCTCGAGTTGATTTCTTCACTACCTACACTGCAGGAGATTATGGTTCTGTTCGAATGGGTAATGAAGGTTTGTCCAAGATTATTGGCATGGGTGATGTTTGCTTGAAAACAAATTTGGGCTGCAAATTGTTGCTTAAAGATGTGAGGCATGTTCCCGACATTCGCCTCAATTTGATCTCTGCTGGGAAGCTAGATGATGAAGGCTTCAACAACAAATTTGGTGATGGAATATGGAAGCTCACAAAAGGTTCTTTGGTGGTGGCTAAGTGCAAGAAGACTCATACACTTTATTCGATGCAAGGAAAAATTTGTAAAGGGGTTGTCAATACACTTGAAGATGATACTTCTACTGAATTGTGGCACAGGAGACTTGGGCACATGAGTGAAAAGGGGCTACAAGTTTTTTTCAAGAAAGAGCTTCTACCCGGTTTGAAAGGTACACATCTTAAAACTTGTATTCATTGTTTGGCGGGTAAACAACATAGAGTTTCTTTTCATAAAAATGTTACTTCTAGAAAAGAAAAAGTTTTGGAGTTGATTCATTCGGATGTTTGTGGTCCTTTAAAAGTTAGAACACATGGTGGTGCACTTTATTTTGTTACTTTCATTGATGATTATTCAAGGAAAGTTTGGGCTTTTCTACTAAAATCTAAAGATCAAGTTCTAGAAGTATTTAAGCATTTTCAGGCCATGGTTGAAAGAGAAACAGGACAAAAATTGAAGTGCATCCGATTAGATAATGGTGGTGAATACATTGGGCCATTTGATGAGTATTGTCACAGCCAAGGTATTCGGCACCAAAAGACAGTTAAGAAGACTCCTCAACAAAATGGCGTTGCCGAGAGGATGAATCGCACCATTGTAGAAAGAACAAGGTGTTTGCTTTCACAAGCTAAATTGCCAAGATCCTTTTGGGGTGAGGCAATGAGTACAGCGGTTGACGTGATCAATTTGTCTCCTTGCTATCCTTTGAATGGTGATGTTCCTGAAAGAGTTTGGACTGGCAAAGATGTGTCTTATGAGCACTTGAGAGTGTTTGGTTGCCGAGCTTTTGTTCACATTCCAAAGGATAAAAGGTCCAAGCTTGATAGTAAGTCAAGACAATGTATTTTTCTTGGCTATAGGCATGATGAATTCGGGTATAGATTATGGGATCCGGTCGACAAGAAAGTCATTCGGAGCCGTGATGTTGTGTTTCTTGAAGACCAAACAATTGAAGACTTTGGTAAAGGTGATCAATCAGAGCCAAAAACTAGTGATCTCATTGACATGGATCCATCTTCTTCATCTCCAGTTGATGATGAAAATGGGGGAGATGTGCAGCTACCTATTGAAGATATAGAAGATGATGCTAATCCTAATGAAGTTGAGCCAGAAATTGAGGAAAAGCATCCAACTCAAGAACCGCCACCACAACTTGAGTTGAGGAAATCTACAAGGGACCGACAACCTTCAAGAAAGTATCATCCCAATGAATTTGTGTTGATTTCCGATCAAGGGGAGCCTGAGAGCTACCAAGAAGCAATTGAGCATGCAAAGAAAGATGATTGGAAAAAGGCCATGGAAGATGAGATGAATTCCTTACTTGAAAATCACACTTATGATTTAGTGAAGTTGCCTAAAGGGAAGAAAATTCTGAAAAATAAGTGGGTTTTCAAATTGAAGAATGATAGCAAGAATCTGAGATACAAGGCACGTCTTGTAGTGAAAGGCTTTGGGCAAAAGAAAGGTATTGACTCTGATGAGATTTTCTCCCCAGTTGTGAAGATGTCTTCTATTCAGGTTGTACTTGGCATGGCTGCAAGTATGAACCTTGAAGTTGAGCAACTTAATGTGAAGACCACATTTCTTCACGGTGATCTTGAAGAAGAAATCTACATGGAGCAACCAGAAGGTTTTGTGGAGAAAGGGAAAGAGAAATTTGTTTGCAAATTGAAGAAAAGTTTGTATGGCCTCAAGCAAGCCCCGCGGCAATGGTATAAAAAATTTGACTCTTTCATGATGAATAATGGTTTTTCTAAAACCACTTCAGACCATTGTGTGTTTGTGAAAAATTTTCCGGATGGTAAATTTGTTATTCTTTTGCTTTATGTTGATGACATGCTAATTGTGGATCAAGATTCTACCATGATTAACAAGTTGAAGGTAGAGTTGAGTAAATCTTTCGCTATGAAAGATTTGGGATCGGCGAAGCAAATACTTGGTATGAAAATTGTTCGTGATCGCAAAGAGGGACTGATTTGGTTGTCTCAAGAAAGCTACATTGAAAAAGTTCTCGAGAGGTTCAACATGAATAAAGCAAAGCCGGTTGGTTGTCCACTTGCGGGTCACTTCAAACTTAGTTCGAATCAATGTCCTACAAGTGAGAAAGACAAAGAAGAGATGTTGAAAGTTCCTTATGCTTCAGCAGTTGGTTCTTTGATGTACGCCATGGTTTGTACAAGGTCGGATATTACTCACGCCGTTGGTGTGGTGAGTCGGTTTCTCTCTAATCCGGGTAAAGAACATTGGGCAGCGGTAAAATGGATTCTAAGATATCTTCGAGGGACTTCGAAGGTGTGTTTGTGTTTTGGGGATGGTAAGCCGATGCTTGATGGGTTCACAGATTCTGACATGGCTGGTGATGTTGATTCTAGGAAATCTACTTCGGGATATTTGATGACTTTTGCAGGGGAAGCTGTGGCATGGCAATCTAAATTACAAAAATGTGTTGCTCTCTCAACTACCGAAGCTGAATTTATTGCCATTACAGAAGCTTGCAAAGAAAAGTTATGGTTAAAGAAATTTTTGCAAGAGTTGGGTTTGAAGCAAGAAAAGTATGTGCTTTATTGTGATAGTCAAAGTGCTATTCACTTGAGTAAAAATTCTACTTTTCATTCGAGATCGAAACACATTAATGTGAGATACCATTGGATTCGTGATGTGTTAGATTCGAAATTGTTACAACTCGAAAAGGTTCACACAGATGATAATATTTCAGATATGTTGACAAAGACTTTGTCGAGGGACAAACATTTAAAGTGTCGAACTTTGGCGGGTATGGTTGATTTCTCCACCTAAGTCGGTAGGGGGAGAATTGTTGGGTATACCTCCTTATTGGAGTGTGGGACCCAATTGGTTTGTTAAAAGAATTTTAATTTGGCTTGGTTTAGTATAATATATTTTTATATATTATATTTGTGGAGACCCAATCCAATTTGGTAACAATTAGGGTTTGATTAAAAAACCCTAGATTCACAATACATAATGATTGATATTGTTTTCCCAAGAAGAAGAGAAAGGTGCGGCTGCTATATACCAATTCTCTTGCTTCGATATCAGTGCCAAAGTGTGAAGATTTATCAAGGCTACTTGATTTGTTGATGGTTATGTTGCCTTGGTTGTGAAGTGGATTTGGGTTGATTATTTTTGGGTCTTCTACAACTCTGGTTCTGAAGATTTTGGTTCATCTATTTGGTGAGGTCTTTCCACTTGTTTATTTGTGATTATTTGGAATTCACCTAAGGGTGGTTTTGTGAGACCATTAGTGTCTCGTTTGTAATCGTTTGGAACTTATTTGGTTGATAGTGGAATCGGATTTCGATCCCGTGGACGTACCTCGCATTGAGGGAACCACATAAAAATTCTTGTGTTGCTTCTGATTTAATTTTTCCGCATTAGTTTTTATTCCCATTGATTGATTTACTTGTGGGGAATCACATTGATTTTCCCTAACAGTAATGAAGTTGTTCGCAGAAGAGCATTGTACGCCTACTAGAGATAAAAATAATAAGCATCCATATTTGCGCTCCAGAGGCAAATACGTGTCATTCAAGGTTAGCATTTTAGTTGCCATTATCAGTTACTTTTCAGTTATGTGTTGTACGTGAACTTCATGTGTTGTACGGAATTCGTGCAGCAATGTATTAGAGCGTTGGATGGGACTCACGTACCAGCCGTGGACGGGACTCACGTACCAGCCGTGTTGCCTGCCCGTGATGTCGACACATATTACAATCCCAAAGGGTATCAAACCCAAAATATACTAGCAGTATGCGACTTCGACATGTGCTTCATTTTCATATCTTGTGGTTGGGAAGGAAACATGCATGACAGTCGCATCTTCAAGGAAATAATTGAGAACGAACATACACCATTCCCGCACCCCCAAAAAGGTAACACATTTCAAATTAAATACTAGTTAATAATTTTATTGTATGTATGTTAAACTGATTGAGCAAATATAGGTAAATATTACCTTGTGGATGCGGGATATCCAAACAAGAAGGGGTCTTGGTATCACCAAGCATAGTTTCGGGATCATGGACAACCCAATAACCCAAGAGAATTGTTTAACGAGGCGCACACATCATTGAGGAGCGTCGTGAAAAGGACTTTTGGAGTGTGGAAATCGCGCTGGAAGTTCCTCAAAGACATGCCCGACTATAATTTTGCATTAGTGCAAGTGCCATTGGTTGGTGCATCAATGGCCTTACACAATTTCATCCATAGATACGAGATAGCCGTAACGCATAATCTAACATGTTAGCCATTAAATGGATTCTGGATGACATGGCCGCTGTGAAAGGAGGAGAAAATATGGACGAAGGCCTCATGGTTGGGGACATAGATGTGGATATGGAGAAAGTTCGCGTTCGTATCCGCGACCATTTGTTTCACATATGGAATCAAGGACTATTGTGAAATGCTTGTTTTGTATACGGAATTTGTTGTATGGTGTCATAATTTCACACACATAGCATGGCTTTTAATTATGGATGCATGGTTGTTGCAAAAACTGGAACAAATCATAACAAACTTACATTATGGGAACCGAAATTGGTCGATTGTGTTATGTTATTGTAATTTGTTATTTGTACAAGTAAAACGCATATGTCGCACGAAATTAGGATTTGCATGAAATTTACTGTAACTCCTAAATTTAAGAACTACAAGTTGAATTTGGTACAAAGTTGTTGTTGTTCAAAATTCATTATTTTGATAATTTTTATTTGCATTCATAATTTATAAAAATTGATAGTCAAATTTCGAACAAAGTTCCCAATTTATAAGTTAACTACTTATCTTCGAATGTTAACAATAAATGCCCATATCAATTTCTCATTCATTTGAATTCGTAATTTCCATAACTGTAAAGCAAAGTTGCAGGCAATGTGACTAATAAATTTATTTTAATTTATAATTTGTGTAACGACAATGGAAATGTGTTGCAAATTTTTATTTTTTTTTTAAGTATTACATTTTATCATTTACTATTTAAATGTAGCCCAACTTTGTAATTTTTTTTTAATTCGCAGTTTGTACAAGTGAAGGTCAAATTTGGAAGCCAAATTTGTCTTTTTCTGTAAAGTTTTATTTGACAATTATAACTAAATTATCTTACAAATCAATACTACTATACGCACTTATTCGTATATTAATTACTGTACGGAAAATGTTTGGTAGCTCAAAATTTTGTGGCTCAAATGGCTCAAATCTGTCAAAACGACGTCGTTTTACACTCATTTACACTCAAAACGACGTCGTTTTGAGTGATTTGAGCCATTTGAGCCACAAAATTTTGAGCTACCTAGCATTGTTGTGTCTGTAGTAACAAATGAATAGTAACAATTTCCATGCAGTGGGTCCAAAAATAATAGTCTATTTGGGGAATTTAACTTTTTCTGATAGCACAATTAGTGCATTTTTAAAATATTAATTTCTCAAACTCACCATTTTCCCTTTGTTTATTTTTTTTTTGAAAATATCAATTGTCATAATTGTATTTTTTGTGTTAGTAATGAATTTGAAAGAAGGGAAAAATAGAAAATTCATATTATTTTTTTCTTTAATTTTTAAAAAGAGACTAATATTTTGGGATAATAAAAAATCGAATAAGAAACTAATATTTTGGAACAGAGGAAGTAACAAGTTTTGGGTATTTATAATTTCTATAATGAGATTTATTGGTATACTAATTAATATACAAATTTTTTATAAATATGTGCATTGATTTTGTCAAACTAACATCAACTGCATTAATTTATTACAAACAAATTTGTGAACGCAAGTCAACAAAGGTTGGATGGTGGTTGTGTCCTCACCGCCACGTGTAATGCTGCCTTTTGTATTTTATTGTTTTTTGTATAGGCAGTTTGGTCATTTTACATTCTACTATCATTTCAAACACATTTTTCAATACAACAACTTAAATAAAAATTCATCACATCTTCCCAAATACAAAAACTAAAATAACCTACTAAATAGTCAAATAACCAAAAGCCTAAAAAATAGTCACTTTTCAAACACCTACAATATTAGTATGGGTAAGACAAACTCCAATCCTCACCAATTTTTTCATCTAATTTTATTATAAATTTGAAAAAGAAAAGTTTGATTTGATATGAATTATTTAATATTTTTGTCAAATTTTTATCAAAATCTTTTTAAGAATTCCACTCTCATCCCAAATTTTCCTTTTCATCAAATTTGACCAAAAAAAAAAATCATCTCCAAATGCTTCATCTTTTTAAATTCTCAGCAAATTTAAATTTGATGAAGAATTTGATAAGTTCTCAATTTGATAAAAAGAAAATGACTCTTCTTTGATTTGATGAACATTTGATGATTGGAGATGATTTTTAATTACATTTTCATCAAATTTAAATTTAATAAAAGAAAAAGGATTGGAGATGCTCTAAATTGTGATTGTAATTTGGTGTGGTAATTTTTTTATTTATTTATGTTAATTTCAAACAGCAAATAAAATAATGTCACGTGTGTTGAAAGAAAAAATCGTTAGTTTGTTTAAACGGTGATAGACGAATAGTTAAGAGTGGAAGCAAATGCATAATTCAGAATTTGAATTGAAATAATTAAAATCTCAGAGTTTGATTTATTCTCAAGATCAAATGCTAATTTTTTTTTTTTTTTGTAATTTCTTTCAAATTAATTTACTCTTATTGCCACTCTTAAGCTATATTTGGATGTCAAAAATAAAAATTAATAAATAATTCATTACCAACAATATCATTACTCGAATTTGGCTAAATTTTTTCGTAAGAAGTACAAATACAGACACCAAACATGATACAAATACATTGATACAATTTTTTTAAAAAATATATGAGACATGAAAAGTAAAAAAACACATAAAATACATAATTTTATATTTTTATTATATGACATATATAAGGATGAACAATTCTCTAAGTACTTGAACACATGAATTTAGAAAAAATTTAAAAATAGTATAATATGTTTGAACGTGTCTAACAAGTATGAGAATGTGTTCGATGAAATGTGATACACCTACATGTTACCTATTTAGAAGTATCCTATACAATTTAGAAACTCTTTATTAAAAAATAAAAAATTTAATCCTTATTAAAACTTTTGATCATTTTATTTTGACTCCAAGCTAATTTATAAATGCAGTGAAAGCAACTGTCTTGTCTCAATTCTACTTTAAAAATTAAAAGGTACATAAAAAATACATGAGTTTTTAAAATTAGTTGTGATTTGTGGCACTAAATTCAGGGGCACTAATGCCCCGAATTTCTATATCAGGTAAAAAAAAAAAAAAACAAAAAAACAAAGTTACCAAAACAGGAAATTAGTGCCATTAGTGCTCAACAAATTAGTGCCACAAATCATTTTTCTTTTAAAATTCACTGAGGTCAATGGTGGCGGCGCCGCCCGTTGACTCTAAGTAGTGGTGCATTTCCTAAATATTTTTAACCAAGTCAGATGTCCTGTCACATTTACATGGAGTTTTTTTTAAAGAGCAATGGTAGAGGACCTTAATTTTTGTGATTCAAATAACTCGAATTTGTCAAAATGACGTCGTTTTGAGTACAAAACAACATCAAAATTGCCAAAACGACGTCGTTTTGGCAATTTTGAGCCATTTGAGCCACAAATATTAGGGCCCCCAAACATTTTTCTTTTTTAAAATATTCCAAAAAAAAAAAATTAATTAAACAATTGACCAACTTTTCAAACTATTTAGGAGATTAACCTACTTTTTGAAATTACATTTTCAAAATGTGATTTTGAAATTGAAATTGCATCTTGAACATGCAATTTCACCTTAAAATCGCAAGTTGAAAATGATGATGTAGTGAAATTGCATGTTGAACATGCGATTTCAAAGTGAAATTGCATGTTGAAAATGCAATTTCAATTTTAAAATCACATTTTCAAAATGTAATTTCAAAAATAGGTTAGTTTTCTAAATAGTTTAAAAAGCGAGTTAATTCGGTAAATAGTTTTTTTTATAGATTATTTGAAAAAAAAAAAACTCCATTTACATGGCTTCTGGTAAAGGCATGTTAATTATAAATGTTTTTTAGTTTCTAAGCTTGTGAAATAGATTGTTGTGTTTAGGGTAGTAAGTAGTAATCCAATCTTGTTCGTCAAGATCCACGCGTGCTTCACTGGTTCAAAACTCGTTTCAAATTGGTTATAAGTAAATAAGTCAAATTTAAACATGTTTTAAAAACAAACTTATTTAAAAACTGTTAAAAACTCCTGATTGATTAAAATGTTTATATGCACTATAATTTTTTAAAAAAAAAAAAAAATTTCTTGAACTTAACTCGATTAAAACTCATTTAAGATCAACTCAAAAAAAAAAAAAAAAAAAAAAAACTTTAACATAATTTAAAATTTATTTATTCTGTTTGGTTTTAGTTTTCAGAATTCACTTTTTGAAAAATTTTACTTTTTCGTTTTTCGTATTTTTTGTTTTCATTGATTTTTTTTAATATTTTAAGCATTTTTTATTTTTTATTTTTAGCCACACCTAACATAAATATACTTTAAAAGTATAATAATATTTGTGAAAATTTTTTTTAAAAAATTCACTAAAATACCAAAAATACAAAAAAAATAAAAATAAAAATAAAAATAAAAATTCAGTACATTTTTACTTTTGCATTCCCAACCATTCAAATTAGAAGAAGCAGTTCCCTCAAAACTTGCTACGTGTTCATTTTGTTTTGTGGAACTTCTGCTGAGACTGCAACTCCAATTTGAAAAACAGAAAGCAAGCACTCAATCTGTTCACTTCTCATGCCACTCCAACATGAAGTACTGGTTGAAGAAGCTTCTCCCACTGCTTCCCCAGGCAAAGCAGATTGGTCCACAATACCCATTACTTGATCCGGCAATGAGTGTTTGACAAAATTGTGAAGGTTAAAATTATCTTTGAATGGTTCATTGGTGGGTCTTCTACCGGTGAACATTTCCAACAAGAGAATTCCATAGCTGTACAAGTCTCCTTCAGCCGAGACCTTACCATCCATTCCATATTCTGCACAATCCCAAGAACTTCGTTAATTACTCTTATTGTAATACCACATTTTCATATACAAGAAAAGGTTTGATATTTGAAAGGCATTATACTAATTGGCAGTGTAACCAATTATAAATGCCCGACAACATTTTCCTAGGTTCCTTTCTGATTCATGGAGGATGCCATTTCGCTATTAATATCAAGAAAAGGCACGTTGACAATAAAATTAGTAAAAATTGAAACTTGGTGGAAAAGAGTAATCTGAAAGTTACCTGGAGCAGCATATCCAAAGGTTCCCTTAAATCCCAAGTAAGCTGAACTGATTCAAATTAGCTTCGTTGGCGAATTACAAGAGCAGTTTTGCAAAACCAAAGTCACTAACATGAGCAGTCACATCATTGTCAAGAAGAACATTACTCGGCTTCAGATCACAGTGAACCACAGGTTTTGACACTGATGATGAAGATAATGCAATGCCGAGGCAGCATCTATTACAGTACTGATCCTTTGGAGAAGATTTAGGCTTCTTCACCGATGATGTTTATATTTTAGATGCAGCCACTCCTCCAAGCTCCGATTTGGCATAAACTGATACACTAATGCTTTAAAATCATTTGTCAAAATCAGTACTTGAATAAACAGTTACGATCTTGACAAGGTTTCGATGCCTGATATTTCTCAAGGCTAGGCATTAGTTGATAAAGCTATTGGAAGCTCCTCGCTGTTGAAGGTTGAGTACCTTAACTGCAACTATTGTGTCTGTACCACCTGAGTCAAGAGTTCCTTTATGCAGAGTCCCAAAATTACCAGAACCTATTAAATTCTGTGAAGCAAATCCACTAGTCGCTTTGAGGATCTCTTCATAAGAAACCTTTTGGTAGAAGTTCCCAAGAGAAGATGTGGGAAAATGTTTATTCCTGACCACCTTCATCCAGTAAAGTGCAAGTGAAAAAAAGAACAGAGCTATATTTTCTTACTTTAATCACAACTATTTAATTGTGGTAATCTATCTTTAATCACAACCACTCATTTCATATTTCTCTATTTGATGAGTTAGCAATTTTACCTATAACTGTTGCTTATACCAAACATAGTTCAAGGAATAGCAATATCAAATTAAAACAATGATTTCGAAACTCATTTAAAATCGGCTCAAAAGAAAAACAAGTCAAAATTTGAGAGGTTCTTGCAATCATAAATACCTTATTACGTAGGAGAGCAAAGAGCATTTAACCTTCAAGGTGGCACTCACAAAATTGTTCATTTATTTACTACTAATTCCAATATATAAACAATTCTTTAATTATTGGACTATAAAAATAAGCATGTAATAATCTGCATTATTGTTTATAGCACCGAGGGTTGGTTTGAAAAAAAAAAAAAAATTTACAAATGAAAATTAACTTGACTATCAACAAAGGTTTTCAATATATTTTTATTTAGTAACAATATTTTATCTTTTAATCTTTGCTAGTTCATATAATTGGAAAATAAAATTATTCTCCCTTACATAATCTAGTGATGTGTAATCCAATATATGTGAGGTGTTAAACAACAAAATTCATACAAAATAAATCTTGTCATTTTTACAGTTGACATATGTTTACGTAAGCAATGATTTTTTTATTTTTTATTGGGCATGTAAGCAATGAAGTGAATGAAATTAATTTAAGCCATAGTGGATTTGGATTCTCTACAATATCCTGATTTGCAATGATCTTACAATCATCTATTTGCTTAGGCAGCTGTGCTAGAAGCACAGAAAAAGTTCACAAATTCCATGACAGATGTGGGCCCACCTCTTTGTCTCATATCTGTATTTGATTGTAGTGCAAAGTATACCAACAGTCTTTATGGTTTGAAATTTATATCATTTTAATCCTTAATTTTTCAATTATGACATTTAATTTTGAATTTTAAATTTTATTTTAAATAAAGATAATTAAAAATATAATTACTTAATTTTAAGGGCAAAATTTTTATTTTAAATAAAGATAATTAAAAATATAATTACTTAATTTTAAGGGCAAAATTATCAATTTGATAAAATGTAAACTAATTTGATAAAAATAAATGTCAAAAAAAATATTTTTGAATTTTTAAAAATTATTTTATCCACTAAAGATAAAATTATGTAAAATTAATAAATCTTTTAGACTTTTATTTATTTATATTTTTTACCAAATTAATTTTTGTTATGTGTTTGGATGATGATCATGTAATGAGTGGTTGTTTTTATTTTCATTAAATTAGTTTCTATTTTTTCGAAAGTCAAATACGGCAACAACTTTGATATCATTCTTAAACCAATCTATTAAATCAAAAATTCAAAACTAAAAACATTTCACACATTAAATATATCGATTACACATTAAAATCTTAACAACCATCCATTACATGACCATCATCCAAACACATAATAAAAATTAATTTAGTAAAATAAATAAATAAATAAATAAAAGATTTATCAATTTTACATAATTTTATCTTTGATGGGTATAAATAATTTTTAAAAATTTAAAAATAATTTTTTAACATTTATTTTTGTTAAATTAGTTTATATTTTATCAAATTGATGATTTTACCATTAAAATGAAGTAATAATATCTTCAATTATCCTTATGATATCTTCAATTATCCTTATTTGAAACGAGATCAAAATTCAGAGTAAAATGTGTCACAATTGAAATGTCAAGAATCAAAATAACACGAATCCCAAACTATAAGGACTATAAGTGTAATTCGTCCTTATTCTATGAATATTTTTTGTGTTGCTGGACTTTCTGTTTGCTTATGTGTCAAGATGTGGTGCAAAGCATTGCAGTATCATTGTAAGCATGGATATTGTAGTGAATTCAAGTTCCCGATAGTAGTGTGTGACATTTTAATTGTTATGGAGCAATGCTCAAGAGAAAGCAATAAAAATTTCTGCTAATATAATTAGGAGTGTGCACAGGTCAATTTGAGTTAATTTCGGAGAAATCTTCAATCCGCCATCAACAAACCTATTCTCAAAATTGAGAGGTTGATTGAATATTTTGACAGTTTCAAACCAATGAGTTACGCGGATTAAAAATATAAAATGAGAAACAATATTGTTAGGTTTTTATTCTTGACAACCCCGTTTGACAAAACTCTTTTCAGATGTATTTATTTTCGCACTTTTATTTCAGTGAGGCTATGAGTTTATTATATGCAAATCCAAACCCGAATCGAGCCATGCAGAGAAGTTTGTGATGTTACGGTCAGCTCGCGGCCGAAGCAAAATGCAAAATTGCATTCAAAATTGCATTCAAAATTGCATGTCTGCCATTGGTCGCTCGAGCCAAGAAGAGCTCGCTCGATCGAAGGTTTGCTCGCTCAATCCAAGGAGTTCTCGCTCGAGCCAAGAATTGCGTCCATACAAAAACCTGAAAGAGTGTATTTCTCGCTCGAGCCAAGGCACTAGTAGAAATCACGAAAAATACACTCCTCGCTCGAGCCAGCAAAGCTTCGCTCGAGCGAGCCTCAGAATCCGGATTTCTCAAGGAGTTTGTTTTCTTCCCAATCTAGGATTATTTTTGGTTCTCTATAAATACTTGGTTTTCTCCCAAAACTAAGTGATTGATTGAAGTCCTCCAGATCTTCTTTTTGGTTCTTAAAGGTTTATATCTGGAGATATTTTGTTATTTTCTTTAATGTTTTATTGAGTATTCAACTCATGGTTTAAAGAGAGTACATCAAAGATTTGTTTGTTATACACAAAAAAGAGAGTTGTTCTTCAGTTGTAGATTCTGAAGAATTCGAGCCTGAAGCTTTGGTGGAATCCGGAGTGGCTCATCAGAAAGACAATTCCGTGGTGAAGATGGGGTTGGAAGAGGCACATAGAGGTTGGTTCAATTAGGCATTGTGGATTTGCTAGATAATTGAGAGTATACCTGTATAATTCCTTTAATTCTTCTTAGTGGATTGTCTTGTGGCAGTTGCCCGTGGTTTTTTTATCACAGTTGGAGGTGTCCAATTATGGTTTTTCCACGTAAAAATCGTTGTGTCTCTTTCTCTTGATTGTTTGATTGGGATTGTTTTTTACTGTTTTTTATTTATACATAATCACAAATCAACATCTAGGGTTTCTAGATTTTTCAAATATCATTGAACATTCAACTTTAGTTTTCAACGATTTCAAACAAAAAATTATTTATTTATTCCAAATCTTATACAAAACCTACTAAATAATTGAATGAATGATTATTGAAAATTATCTTTCAAAATCTAATACACAAAACAAATCAAATTAGCAGAAAATATGAATGAAAATGAGGAGTGATTGTCATCCAATTAATGATATTAGGGTTGTGAACAAGTGCATGGTAATTCAACAAACATATAAGTGGGTTGAGTTAGTTTGTAGGCAAATTGACAAATTTTAATCATCTAACTCGCTAATCTTCTCAAACTACATGGGTTGATTTGGGTAAAATTTAAAAATTGCTTCAGATGTAATTTATATAGGGAAGCGTATTGAAACAAGAGTTGGGCTTGGGAAACAAAGAACAAATATGAAAACACAATAGAGGGAACTCTTCTCTGGAATTGTATTATTATTATTTTTTTTTAATAAATACTCTGGAATTGTATTATTAAATAATCAAAACTACTTAGCCAAAAAATTTACAACTGAATTTATTGTGGTAGAGAAACCATAGGAGACAATGTACCAGGCAATTCCTAGCTAATAAGTCAAAATAAAGAAAAATCAGAAAATTAAAACAAATAATTCCTAGACAGAATGATTAGCGGAACAAAACTTTCACAAAAAGTGAAGTTGAGGGCCTAAACGTTGAAATTTATCCAAAAAACACCTTAGGCCATGGCATAGCAGTGAGTTTTTTGACCATTGGGTTGTTTCCCATTGAACATGGGCCTTTCAGAACTGATCTGCCAACGTTAGCTCAAACGCTTATTTTCTGTTTTGTCATCCTTCAATCCAAATGGGCCAAATAAGTTTTAGGTCACTTGGTCTGCATCATCACTGATCAACTTTAAAAATAAAATTAAAAAAAAATAAAAACATGAAATTTCAGGGAATATATTGTATGTGAACTTACTGGGATATGACGATAGAAACCTTAGATACCAAGACATTTTCATCACACAGGCTCATCACCTTCATATGCCCTTGATATTGAGAACTGTATGGACCTGTAATAAGAAATGGATCAAATTCATACACCACTGGATTGTAACTATTTAGTTACAATTGTTGAACATTATATCAGAAATTTCACCTGTCATTGATGCTATGATTCTGTTGTTCTTCGTGCATTCCAGCACTAAGAAATGTCTCTCGGATAGAAAGCAGTTTCATGGTGACCTGTCCCATGTTCAATCTGTCCTGTGGAGAATCTGATGAACACACAACTCCGATTTGCAAAACAGAAATCAAGCGCTCACTCAGTTCACATCTAAAGTCAGTCGAACACCCAGCCTTGCTTACTTCTTCTATACCTTTGCATAAGGCTGATTGGTCCACAACCTCCATTACTTGACTGGGCAGTGCCATTTTGACAAAGTTGTGAAGGTTTAGATTGTCTTCAAATGAATCATCTGTGGGTCTTCTTCCAGTGAAAAGCTCTAACAAGAGAATTCCGTAGCTGTAGACATCTCCTACAGTTGAGACCTTTCCACCCATGCCATACTCTGAAATTCATGGAACTTCCATTCATGCCATTGTATGATAAGATCAAACTTTCATATAAAATGTGAAACTTTCGGGAATTTGGGAACATAAAAGTGTAATAAACACCAAGGCATTATACTATAGCCTAAAAACTTTATAATTAGTGATCGTGGTGCAACAATAAGATTGATCTATTGCAACTTGAAGTTATTGGTTCAAATTATGAAAATAGTGTTTTTGTATGTAGAGGTAAGATTATGTATATCTGTTCCTCCTCAAACTCTGCAATCAAAGGCGGATTTATTAAGGGACTAGCGGTCACATGCCCCCTCATTTTCTAATATTTTTAAAATAACTTATTTGTACAAAAACTGATGTGTATTAATTTATTAAAATTAAGGATTTTGATCCATAGTTATTTGTGCCAAAATTAGAGATTTCGATATGCTGAAAATTAAGGATTTTGATTTGTAGTGATTTGTGCCAACATTAGAGATTTTGATGTACTGAAATTGGAGATTTTGATTTGCACTAAAATAAGGATTTTTAATTAGGGATTTATATAATTTTTTACTTTAAAAGTTGAAAATTCATTGGAGTTAATTGTAAAAAAGTTCACATTAAAAAATTTTGCAACAAATATTTAAGTTTTATTCTTGCTGATTCCAAGGAATAAAAAATTGAGGTTATAATTAGTAGTTGCCCCCCTTGAATTTATTTTCTAGCAACGTCATTATGTACAATGCCGAGAGTCTCGTGTACTGAACTGTTTTTTTTTAGTTATCATGGTGTCTTCAAGTCTTTTTACTTATCGTGGTGTCTTCAATTTAATTTTGATTGAAGTCATTGCTTTAGTAAAACAAACACAATGCACCTAAAATTGTAGAAGAAGAAGAAGAAGAACTTACCTGGAGCAGCATACCCTATGGTTCCTTTAATTCCAAGTGAGCTGAACTGATTCATGGTAGCTTCCTTGCTAAATTTACAGAGGAGCTGTGCCAAGCCAAAATCACTCACATGAGCAGTGAAATCGTTGTCAAGAAGCACATTGCTTGGCTTCAAATCACAGTGAGCCACAGGTGTTTCACTGTGGTTATGAAGATAATCTAAGGCAGAAGCCACATCAATCGCTATATTCATCCTTTGAAGAATGCTTAAACTTCTCTGTTGGGACTGTCCCTCTTCTGGATGAAGCCACTTTTCCAAGCTCCCATTCAGCATGTACTCGTACACCAAAGCTTTGAAATCATTGCCTTCAAAATCGATACTTGAGCAAGCTGTGACAATCTTGACAAGGTTTCTGTGCCGGATGTTTTTCAAAGCTTGGCATTCAGCAATAAAGCTCTTGGAAGCTCCACGTTGTTGAAGATTGAGTACCTTCACTGCAACAATTGTTTCATCTGGGTCGAGAATTCCTTTGTACACTGTCCCAAAATTACCCGAACCAATCAAATTGCTCGAAGAGAATCTATTAGTTGCATTGAGGAGCTCTTCGTAAGAAATCTTTGGGTGTTCATGCCCAACGGAAGATGATGTTGATTGTGGCTTACTCTTCAACTTTTTTGCGCAGAAAAATGAAAATAAGGACACCATTAGAGCTAACCAAGAGGCAACAATTACCAAAACCAAAATCAACTTGAAAGCAATGTGCTTCTTGGGCTTTTTAGGCGATTGCACAGGGCATGGGTGAAGATTCAGCGCTTGGATCCCCCCACAGAGCTTCATGTTGCCAGACAGCTCAACTCCGCTCGCATCTTTGAAGACCCCTTGAACAGGCACTTCACCCTCAAGATTGTTAAATGAAAGATTCAAATGTTGCAATGTGGAAAGCTTGGCCATGTATTGTGGAATTGGGCCAGACAGGTTGTTGTGAGAAAGGTCTAAATATTGAATGCTTTTCAAACCACTCAAAGCAGGAATGTTTCCTTCAAACAAGTTCCCCTGCATAGAGACCAGTTCCAAAGCAAAACAATTTCCCAAATTGCTTGGAATCTCTCCAGACAATCTGTTTTTTGAAACATCAAGTGCTGCAAGATTTGTCAAATTCCCAACTTCCTCTGGCAATGGACCACTCAAAGAGTTGTATGACACATTAAGAACTATTGAGAGAGATGAGAGACTCAAGATCTGTTTGGATATGGTTCCATTGAGTTTGTTGTGAGAAAGGTCTAGAGTTTGTAGGCTTTGGCAGTTGCCTAAACTTGAAGGTATGTTTCCTCCTAAGCTGTTGTTTTGAAGATAAATATACAACAGTTGAGTGATGTTGCCTAAGGAAGATGGTATTTCCCCACTCAATTGATTTGATTCCAAATGCAGTCTTTTCAAGTTTGACAGTTTTCCGATCGAAGCCGGAACGGTACCTGCGTGGGCAAGGCCACATGGATGAGTGCGGTGTCAATTGATTCCACTAGATTTTAAACTATCATTAAAAAAAATTAGAAACTCTTATAACAAATCAATTTTTGAATTTTTAATTAATTTAATTTAATCCTGAATTTTTAGTTATTTTAGTCATTACTTTAAAAATAATAATAAAAATAAAGAAAAGAAAAGAAAAGCCATTGCCAATTCGATGTGATTCGATGCGGTTAAGTTTAAAATACTTGTTATTTTAATTAGTTTCTTTTATTTTTTATGAAATGGTATTAAAAAAAAAAAACTTATCAGTGTAATTGCAAAAATTAATTATTGATTAATGGAATAGTTTATAATTTTATATTTTAATATTTGTAATGTTTACCATTAATCTATAATTTTTTTGAAGGAAAAGTCTGGAATAATTTTTTGGATGGATGATTACGTGGTAGAGATTAAATTTATATATGGTGGAATTTATGTCTAGAATAAATTTGAATTATAAAATAATAATTTTAAATAATTAAGTATGAATTTATAATATTACTATTTTTTAAAATCTCACTGGCTTATAATTTTCCCAAAAAGAATTAAGTTGATTATAATGTTTTTTTGTTTTTTGGTGTGTGTGTGTGTGTGTGGGGGGGGGGGGGGGGGGGGGGGCTATTTAAACCCATTACCAAAACAGCCCAAGTTTTAAAAAAAAAAAAAAAAAAGAGGGTGAGAAACAGCCCTTCCATAAATATAAATAAAAAAAACTGCCATGTCTTTGTTAAAAAAATCTTACTGGCTTATAATTTTCCCAAAAAGAATTAAGTTGATTATAATGTTTTTTTGTTTTTTGGTGTGTGGGGGGGGGGGGGGGGGGGGGGGGGGGCGCCATTTAAACCCATTACCAAAACAGCCAAAGTTTTTTTTTTTTTTTTTTTAAAAAAAAAAGGGTGAGAAACAGCCCTTCCATAAATATAAATAAAAAAAACTGCCATGTCTTTGTTAAAAAAAATAGACAATTAATTAAAAAAATTCATCATAAAATTTGTGTAAGATCTATTTGATTCGAACGAAATCTTTTTTTACCTGTAAGAAAGTTTCCCCCCATACTGAGTGTGTCCAAGTTGAAGAGGTTGGCAATATCTGCAGGTATAGTTCCATGAATTCTGTTTCCACCGACAAGTAGCTTCGTCAATTGGGTTGACAGATTGGCGATCGAGCTCGGCAACACGCCTCCGAAACGGTTGTCAGCAATGTCCAGGAACTCTAGCTGGCTGCAATTGGTCAGAGAAGTTATGAAACTCAGATCATCTGGTCTACCGCTTCCGAGATCATTGTCAAGAACATTGAACCACCACAAACTCTGTAAATTCCCAAAACTCATAGGCACACTGCCTGTGAAATTATTGTAAGGAATGTCAATCCTTGAAATCTGCGAAGCATTTGACAGCGAATCGGGTATGGGACCAGTGAAGAAATTGTTTGCCAAGTAAAGATTCCGGAGATTGGGAAAAACAACCCCAATGTTGGGTCTGAGATTACCAGTGAACTTGTTGAAGGATAAAGATATGAGCTCGAGCGACGAAAGATTGTAAAGCGAGTGAGGAAAAAATCCCGACAGTCTGTTTACCGACAATCCGAGCATCGTTAGACTCCGCATTTGGGACATGGAGTCTGGTAATTCTCCCTCCAGATTGTAATTATACGACAAGTATAGTTCTTGGAGAGACGTGAGGTTTCCAATTGTACCCGGGACAGTGCCTGTAAGATTGTTGTTTTTAAGGTACAGCATTACGAGGTTGGAGAGTGAGCCGAGTTGAGGAGGAATGTGGCCTACAAGGTAGTTATGGTCTAACAGAAGATTTGCAAGGTCAGAACATCGAGACAGGTTGGCGGGGATTGTACCCGTCAAGAAATTGAAGCTCAAGTTGAGGTTTTGAAGCCTGGACAGGTGGCTGAGTTCTAGGGGGATTTCGCCATGGAACGAGTTGTCGCCGAGGTCGAGGGATCGGAGGAATGAGAGATTTCCGATGGCCGGAGAGACGGTTCCAGTGAGCTTATGGGCTTGGAGGTCTAATCTGGTGATTCTTTTGTGTTTGAGGGAACATGTGACACCAACCCAGTTGCAGAAATGGAGAGAGGTGTTCCATGAGGATATGACTCCTTCAGGATCTTCAATTATGTGTGATTTGAAGTTGAGTAATGCTAATTTGTCTGTTGAGTTGGTAAGTGTGGCTGATGAAGAACTGTTTGGAAATGTGAAAGTGAGGAAGAGTATGAGTAAATGGGTGGCATGAAAGGTTCCTAGGAAGAAGAGGGTTGAACTGATCACAAACTGAACCATTTTGGTGAGAGAAAGTAAGATTGGTATGGGGCAGTGGTAGTCACACATCCTTGAAGGCAAGCCTTTATACTCATCCTGTCGGAAAATTGGTGTATTTTATAATTTTTATTATTTTGATCGAGGCACTTTATATTATAAATTTTGATAAAAATGATAGAAAATAAAATAGGGGTACATATAATATTATGATGAGATTTTTTTCTTTTCTTTTCTTTCTAATGAGAGATATTGTTTTGCTCTCTTATTGTTTTCTCCAAGATATCAAGATAACTGATACATAAAGTGTTATTTTTTTATGATAATTTAATAATTAATCACTATTTTCTTTTGAAATATTTTTGATTATTTTTTTCATTTTCGATTATTATTTTAACTAATAGCCGCATCCCATTATTTATTTATTTATCTAGAAAGACTTTTGGTTATTTCAATTTTCAATAATTATTTTGACTATACTATCTAATAAAATTGGGTGAACACTAAACAATGTCAAATAATATTTTAAGGCTATTAAAATAATTACTTAAGCTCTATTTGTTTGAATGGAAAACATATTCTAACATAAAATATTTTTTTATGTTTGGTGGTGACAGTGGCAAGACAAAAGTACATTACAAAATACAAGAGTTTTAAAAACTAAATTTTTGGTCCCTAAAAGTAAAAATTTTGTTGCATAAGACATTTAGAAATTAATTTCTATTATCGCGAGGATAGTCGCTAAAAGGTCGTCCTGAAAAGTCAAAAATAAGACTTTTAATGATAAAATTTTAAAAATGTCACTAATAAATACACTTTTAGGGACATAATAATTTGGTCTTAAAAAGGCTTATTTTTTTTAGACAAAAAATTTGGTCTCAAAAAGATAATAATTCATCACTGATTTTCAATTTTCATTTCTAAAAATATAATGACGACACTTTTCACAACAAAAATATTTGATCCCAAAAAAATAATTTTATCCTTAAATTTTGGTCTCTAAAACTTCAATTTGTTTGTAGTGGTGAAGGTGGAGGTGAAAGTGGTGGCCGTGGTGACACTACAATAATTTTCACTTTTGGCGACTAAATTTTTAGTCACCAAAAGTTAATTTTTAGTCGCCGAAGGGTTTTAGCGACTAAACTATTTGGTCGCAGAAGTAGTAGTCGAAGAATTGTTGGTAAAGGTCATTAGCGACTAAAATTTTTGCCGAATGTATTCAATTTCTGACTAAAATTTTAGTCGCCAAAAGGTTGGACATTAAATTAAATTATTACATTTTCGATGACCAAACTTTTAGTCGTCTAAAGTTCCACATTTTTAGCTACTAAAATTTTAATCGGCAAAGAGTTCTTGTTTGGCTACTAAAAATTTGGTCGCCTAAAGTCTCACATGTTTGGCTACTAAATATTTGATCGCCTAAAGTCTCACATTTTTTGCTACTAAAATTTTAGTCGACAAAGAGATCTTGTTTTGGCTGCTAAATATTTGGTCGCCTAAAGTTTCACATTTTTTGCTACTAAATTTTTAGTCAACAAAAGTGTTTTTATTCTTTAGCTTTTGTTTTTAGCTACGAAATATTTTAGTTACTAAATGTTTGATTTTATTTTGGCTACAAAACTTTTAGTCGCTAAATGTCTATTTTTTTTTGCTACAAAACTTTTAGCCACCCAAAGTATTTTCCCAATTTCTTTTTAGCTACTAATTGTTTAGCCGCCAAAAACATGATATTATGTTTTATCGTAAAATTATAATTTCTCCACAACCTGTCTATATTCCGTACAACCTGTAGTACGTATATAAACAAAATGATACGTACTATCAATCATTCCACAATCTGCATCCATATACAAAAAATAAATAACTTTAAAATATCAAAATCCATACAAACCAACTATTGTCCAAACTAAAATAATAATTCCATACAAAATATATCATACAAAAATCAAAGTCCTCCGTATATAAAAAATACATTTACTACCAAGCGAAATTACCGTTTGGCATGGTACAAATTACCATCGTAATCTGTACCACGACAAAAAGGTGATATATGTACCACGACAAAAAATTTTCTACAGACCATGACAAAAGGTCATATATGTAAGCCGACAAAAGGTCATATATGTACACCGACAAATGGTCATATATATGTACCACAATAAAAGGTGATCTATGTACCACGACAAAAGTTTTTCTATAGACCATGACAAAAGGTCATATATGTACGCCGACAAATGGTTATATATGTACCACGACAAAAGGTGATCTATGTACCACGATAGTCATTATCTATTGATTGCCAAAAGTTTTCTGTATCAGTAATAGTGAACTACACAAAAGTTGAGGACGACAAAAGTATTATATTATTACTATACAAAAGTGA
This sequence comes from Camellia lanceoleosa, assembly GCA_025200525.1. Lineage (NCBI taxonomy): Eukaryota > Viridiplantae > Streptophyta > Magnoliopsida > Ericales > Theaceae > Camellia > Camellia lanceoleosa. The sequence goes on along the minus strand of JANUSC010000064.1, from coordinate 543,116 downwards.
AAATTCTTTTCCATACACCAATATGGATTATCCACAAGTCCACGCAACAAAGCCTTCTAAAAAAATAAATAAATAAATAAAAAAAAAACCATTAGAATTGGTTACAAAATATTAATTCAGTCAGCCATAGGGAACATGTTCTAACATGCATTTAAGGTAGAACAATCGAGAAATGTCTTCTTGAAAATAAAAGAAAGTATATGTATATGTATCATGTAATATTTATTCTAACCAATTGCACAAACAATCTAATGTGTAATTTCTTCGTTTTATAAATATATAAAGGCAATTATTAGAATATATAGATGTTATTTTCATAAAGTTGTCGCTCTTTAAACTAAGTGTTGCAAGTTTTTCGACTAAGTGTAAGACATTTTTGACTCAAACTCCAAGCCTACGGATCCTAATTACATTCCATCAATTGTCATAGGTCGTAATTGTCATGGAGAAGCAGTCCATGAGAGCCATACGGTGGTTCGAGGGCTGTTTTGAATTTTTGCCCCCGAAACGTCGTTTTTCAAGTAAGTTTAAGGCGTATTTAGCTCTAACTCCCAACCTACGGATCCTAATTACATTCCGTCAGTTGTCACAGGTTGTAATTGTCATAGAGAAGCAGTCCGTGAGAGCCACACGATGGCTCGGGGGCTATTTTGAATTTTCGCCCCTGACACGCCCTTTTTCGAGTAAGTTTAAGGTGTTTTCGGCTCTAACTCCCAACTTATCTCTTCGGATTACATTCTATCAATTGTCATAAGTCCTATTTGTCATGGGGAAACTGTCCGTGAGAGCAACACGGTGGCTCGAGGGCTGTTATGAAGTTTCGCCCCCGGAATGCCCTTTTTTAAGTAAGTGTAGGCCGTATTCAGCTCTAACTCCCAACTTACGGGTCCGAATTACATTTCGTCTGTTGTCACAAGTCCTAATTGTCATGGGAAAGCATTCCATGAGAGCCACACAATGGTTCAGGGGCTGTTTTGAATTTTTGCCCCTGAAATGCCCATTTTCGAGTAAGTTTAAGGTGTATTCGGCTCTAACTCCCAACTTACGGGTCCGAATTGCATTCCGTCAGTTGTCATAAATCCTATTTATCATGGGGAAGCTGTCCGTGAGAGTCACAAGGTGGTTCGGGGGCTGTTTTGAATTTTTGCCCCCAAAACACCCTTTTTCAAGTAAGTTTAAGGCGTATTCGACTCTAACTATCAACCTACGGGTCCGGATTACATTCTGTCAGTTGTCACAAGTCCTATTTGTCATTGGAAAATTGTCCATGAGACCCACACAGTGGTTCGCAGGCTGTTATGAATTTTCGCCCCCGGAAAACTCTTTTCGAGTAAGTTTAAGGCATATTCGACTCTAACTCTCTACCTACGGGTCTGAATTACATTCCATTAGTTGTCACGGGTCCTATTTGTCATGGGGAAGCTATCTGTGAGAGTCACATGATGGTTCGGGAGCTGTTTTGAATTTTTGCCCCTGAAACGCCCCTTTTCGACTAAGTTTAGGGCATATTCGGTCTAATTCCCTACCTACAGGTCCGAATTACATTCCGTCAGTTGTCACAAGTCCTATTTGTCATGGAAAAACTATCTGTGAGAGCCATATAGTGGTTTGGGGGTTGTTATAGATTTTCGCCCCCGGAAAGCCTTTTTTCGAGTAAGTTTAGGGCATATTCGGCTTTAACACCCAACCTACTGGTCCAAATTACATTCCACATCGTCATCCGTAGGCTCAGTTGGTACAACATCAGTGCTATCATCTTGTTGGAACACATCATCAGGTTGTGGCACATCCACCTCGGGCACATCCCAAATTCTTCGATGTTGAAACTTTTCTACTACTCTCCAATTGGCACCTAACTTCGTATCATGCACCTAGAAAACTTGTTGCACTTGACTTGGTAACACAAACGGGTCATCTTTATACCATCAACTTCTTACATCAAATGTGGTTTGACACGCAAAGTTCTGTTACTACCGATGTTATACCATTCACATTGGAACAAAACAACATGATGTCTAAACAAATATGTCATTTCCCAAACTTTGCAAATGTAGCCGTAGAACTTTATGAATTGGCCTTCATGGTCCCCTTCCACTACCAATCCACTATTTTGATTTTTGTCATGGTTGTGAGCATGGAATCGGACGCCATTACAAATGCATCCCGAATATGTGTTCACTAAGCTGTTAGCACCATTTGCCAATGACCACATCTCATCAGTTGTTTCGGGTGACTTTTTGTGCCGTAATTGGTTCATCTACATAACTTAACTTCATGTTTAAACTACACTATAAGGAATTGTAGCATACGCGATCTTTGAACCATTTAGGGAATTCTTTGCATTATATATTGGCAATGTCGCATGCACGTCCATGTTGTTGTTATAACAACATCTTGTGTTCCCTACATAGGACAATGTAATTCATAAGTAATTTGAAGAATGATTACTAAAAAAAAAGCATATAGGTCACATGTAGTACGTCACAGGTTCAAGTCATACTCTAGATATTCTTCCACTTCTAAGTTGTTGTGTAGGACAAACCAATGAGCCGTTTCACGGTTGGCTACAGACACATCAGTTTCCCTTGTTAATAGACCAAAAGGACGAACATTTTGAGTGAAAACCGCCAACCTTGGGCCATTGTCACCCCCATCATAATTCTTTTCTTCCTAATTAAACACCGTTTCAACGCCGTTTAAATACATTGAACAAAACGCCGCACACTCTTTTGAAATGTAAGCCTCCGCAATGGAACCTTCTGGCCGAGCTTTATTGTGAACAAATCCTTTCAGAAGTCCGAGCATCCTACATGGCAATATGATTTGAATGTTAATGTTTACATTATCTACTATATGTAAATTGGGATGTTCGGGAACTCGTGGTATTACCTCTCAATGGGATACATCCATCGATATTGTACATGCCCTCCAAGCATAGCCTCGTGAGGCAAATGAATTGCCAAGTGGACCGTGACATCAAAAAATGCAGGAGGAAAAATCTTCTCAAGTTTACAAAGTATAAGTACGATTTGTTCCTCCATTTTCTCCAAATCAGTCACCCTCAATGTCTTGGAGCACAACTGTTTGAAAAAATTTCCCAACTCAAAAAGTATGGTCCCAATCTCCTTGGGAAGGTATCCACGCATCTCAATTGGAAATAACCGTTGTAGAAGGACATGATAGTCATGAGTTTTGAGGCCATATAATTTTCCACCATGAGGGGTGACACAGCTGGATATATTTGCTGCATAGCCATCAGGGTACTTAATCGATTTTAAGAAATCACAAAAACCTTGTCTCTTTACTGGGGACAATGTGTATGATGCCGGAAGCTTCTCGAATGAGCCATTGGAATGCCTCTTCAAGTGTAACTCATTTCGTATCCGCATGTCTTCTAGATCCATGCATGCTTTATCCGTGTCCTTGTTCAGTAGTGTCCCAACTAGATTGTCACATATAATCTTCTCTGTGTGCATGACATCAAGGTTGTGTCAAAGCTTTAGCATTTTTCAATAGGGTAGGCCGAACATAATGCTTGTTTTTGTCCAATTGGAAGGTGGATTTTCATTCTGTTGTCTTTTTTGGTTGTTTGGATGCTTTCCATACGACCTGTATGTCCCCGAATCAATTTGCTGCAGTATTTGTTCTCCCGATAACTCCAAAGGTTTAGACCGATGCTCATTTTGACCATTGAAGAGCTTACTTCTTCGCCAAATATGGTTTTTGGACAAGTGGCGGCGGGCACCCATATACTCTATCTTACTTCGCAAACGCTGAGATGATGCATCCATGTTACAATTAGGACAGGCCAAGTAACCTTTTGTAGTCCAACCAGACTTGGTACCATATGTGGGGAAGTCATTGATGGTCCACATGACTACTGCATGCATTTTAAATATTTGACCGTTTGAGGCATCATATGTTTGCACACCATGCTCCTACAAATTCATTAACTCCTCTACTAATGGTTGCAAGTAAACATTGATGTCTCTTCCAAGGGTGGATGGACCGAGAATAAGCATTGACATCATCAGAAATGGCTCTTTCATACACTTCCACGGGGGAAGATTGTAAGGCATTATGAGTACGGGCCATATACTGTACGACGTGCTTATATTTCCAAACGGATTGAAACCATCTGTGGCAAGCCCTAACCTCACATGTCGGGGTTCCACAGAAAACGTAGGATACTGCATATCAAAGTCCTTCCATGCCTGACCATCAGATGGATGCCTTAAAATTCCATCATTCACACGCTTCTCTTTGTGCCATCTCATATCTGCAATGGTTTTTTTCCGACATGTACAATCTCTTCAACCTCGATGTCAAAAAAAAATACCTCAATATTTTGTAAGGAGTCTTTTTACCACTCTTATTGTTGAACTTGTATCTAGACTCCTTACATGTAGGGCAATTCTCTAGCTCTGCGTTGTCCTTCCAAAACAAAATACAATCATTCTTGCATGCATGAATGGCCTTGTATCCCAAACCCAATTCCCGTAAGAACTTTTTCGCTTCATAAAGGGTCCATGGAACAGTTTTATCACACTTTTGGAGAATGTCTTTGAAAACTTGCATAACTATATTGAAAGATTTGTTGCTCCATTTATTGTACACCTTAATATGAAGCATCTAAATAACGAAGGACAACACGAAAAACTTTTCACACTCCGGGTACACTTTGCGTCGAGCATCATCAAACAACCTAATGAACTTCACTAAATTTTCTCTGTCTGAGCTATTAGTTTCTTCATCGATATGATCATCCATGAGGCCATTCATGTAAATCTCTTCTAACATAGTAGGCAACTCGCCCAAATTATCGTCAATATAAAAAATTGCAGCTCCATATCTTTCACCATCATCGTTTGACACACTAGGTTGATCATGACACAATGGAACATGTTTCCCGCGGTGCACCCAAGTTCTATAAGAACACGCGATTCCTCTTCGAATCAAGTGCAGCCATACAACTTGTCGACTATGTTTTGTGCAATTCAAGCAATTGACACACGAACAACAAATGTCATCGTGTGGGCCTAAATCCTTTGTAGCAAAGTCAATAAATGACTTAACACCTTGTTGGTACTCTTTACTTTTCAACCTATCTTTTATCATCATCAAACTTTTGTCCATCTTTTGAACCCTACCAGTCAAGCAAAGATTATCGTAGGCATGGACATCAAATAAGCAAAAATACTCAACAATGGAATTGTGTATCTTTTATTATCATCCAACTCTTGTACATCTTTTACAAGAAAAGTTTTAGTTTTCACTTATTTGCAACATAGATTAAAATTTGGAAACACATGGTTTAAGGATTGTATTCAGAAGTTAGGGTGAAACAACTAACTATTTGAACTATACAAGTACAATGTAAACAAGGAAAGGTAAAAAAGAATGAGAAAATTCACCAAACACAACCATCGTAAGTACAAGAAACAACCAAGCTACCATCAAAGGTTACAAATTATAGTAAACAACCAAAGCTTAAATGATTGTTTCACTGTGGGTGAAGTTGTAGAATGTTCCTTAAGAGCAAATATGATTTAGGTATACTGCTAGCATCATTGGAACTCCTCTCTACTTGAATTAGCTCACGTTTACTAGAAGCAAACTTACTTTTGTTATAGGAGCAAACTTACAAAAGTGTGATGTTTGCAAGGGTTTGGTCTCATAAACAAAAGACATTTCATCTCTCTCTTATACACGCAATAGTGGAGAGTAAAGAAGACTCAAACACAAAAGCCAACAATGTAGAAAGTGGTGAAGAAGAAAAAGAGGAAAGCTGGTACGCAAGTTTCTTTAACAAATATCAAAGAAGAAAGGGCACAAGGTCCTTCACCTCTTCTATATCTATTGTCTTTGAAATCTTCAAATCTTGTGAAATGGGAGTTTTAGGTAATAACAAATTTACTTCTAATCAAGAGTTGCCATGCCAAAAAAATGTTGTAAATTATTCTCAAGGCACACCCAACAAGGATTAAAAAAAAAAAAAAAAAAAAGGAACACCAAAGAATCCACATTGTGATAAGGTAAAAATTTATGTCATGACTCAAGCTAATGAAAGACCGAGTAGGACTTTTGAGGATGGCCATAAAATATGACAATTTGGGTGAAGTAGGATAATAAAGAAAATACAAACAAATTTAATAAAAAAAAAAGAAAAAAGCAGACATAATGATGTATCTTATTTATATTATTTAATAAAAATTAAAATGTCTATCAATTTAGTTTATAATTATAAAAATAACATTATTTCATCAATTTTGCCTTTAATATCATTTTTCTTTTAATAATGGAGCATCAATCTCCTTGTATTGTCTTTCAACTGTTAGATGACACTTTTGCACTATATTTGGCAAAATTTATGAGAAGAATGATACAAGACATGAGCAAATAATTGACCAAACTGATGAGAATACATATTAATTATATTTAAACTGATGAGAATACATACACAAATAATCTCAATCTCAGAACACAAAATTTAAACTGATGAGAATACACAGAGAACATATAAATAGAGAATACACAGATAATTTGATTGAGATTATATTTAAACTGATGAGAATACATGCACAGATTATCTATGTATGTATCAGTTTAGATTACCCAATCTCAGAATATATATTAATTAAATTTAAACTGAATCCTCACCACTACATCTAAATTGATTACCCAATCACATATTACCCATTCAGTTTAATCTATTTAAATGTAAACTCATTCATGTGTTGCTAAGCTTAGTGTAAACCCAATCTGTAAACTGAAGATTTAGCCTATTTTAAGCTAAATTTCACAAAAAGACAAAATAGGCTAAAATAGCTAATAAGACAAAATGTCACATCAAACTCATAATCATTTCACTTTTTCTCTCACAAGCATCACATCTAACTAAAAAAAATCCAATAATCTTCCCAAACACAAAAATTTTAGGCTACTAAAATAGTCAACTTCCCAAACAAGGCCTAGTGTAAACCCAATCTGTAAACTGAAGATTTAGTTTACAGTTTAACAGTAAACCCCATATTTAGTCTAAATGTAAACTCAATCTCAAAATACATACACAGATAATCTCAATCTTAGAATACATACACAGATTATCTAATCTGTGTATGTAAATTTCATACACAGATTTACATAAATAATGATGAGTAGAATACAGAAGAGAGAAAATTTCAATGAAAATAATCAAAATACATGAGATTAGATAGATAATCAATGGATTAGGGCTTTGAAACTAATGAGAGAGAAAGGAAAAATAGGGCGAAAGGTATCAAACCCTAAAATCAAACCCATTTATAACATCAAACCCATAAAACTCTAGTAATGAAACCACTTCAAACAAACCCATTTCAGAAATTAAGAAAAACTTAACTGGAATGGGTAGAATAAAAATCCTAGAGCAAGAGTTCACAGTTGGGGAAATAGAAGAAGGGGTAGAGAGAGAGAGAGAGAGACCGAGATAGAGAGCGACAGAGCAAGAGAGCGAAAGGGAGCGAACCTGTTAGCGGCGGTGGCTGTGGTGATTCTTGCGTCTGAGAGCAGCAGTCTTTGAGGTTGCAGGGCGTGAGGTTTCTTTGGTGATTTGTGCGGTGAGCAGCGAGCAAGAGATGTTCTGTGGGTGTGTGTATACAAAGAGAGGCAAAATGTGTGAGATAGGCGCGAAAATAAATCTAAAACATTTAGAGCTTTAGCGACTAATGTTTTTGTTGTTTTTGTTAGTCACCAAAACTGAATCATTGGCAACCAAACTTGTGTGGTCACTAAAAGGTTTTGAATATGATCTGCTGCCAATTGGCAACTAAAGATTATTTTGTCGGCAAAAGGTATAAGACACCGACTAAAAAACAATTTAGTAGCCTAAAATATATATTATCGGCGACTAAACGTTTTTTAGTAGCCTATGATGGAATATTTAGTGACAAAATATTGTTTGGTCGCCAATAAGCTATATTTTGCGATTAAAAAATTTAACAGCTATATCATTTGGCGACCAAAAATTGTTTTCGTCAGCAATTGTTCAATAATTAGCGACTAAATTATAACTTAGTAGCCAATTGTGCCATTATTAGCGACTAAATTTATGTTAGTCGCCGATAAGGATACACCGACTAAAAAACTATAGTGGCTAAATCTTTTTATTTTTGCCAACTAATAAAATATTTGGTCGCTAATTCCACCACTTTTGGCAACTAAAAATTGTTTAGTCGCCAAATTTAGTCGCCAAAAGTGTCATTTCCTATAGTGTGATGATGGTGTGGCGGTGGAGTTGAGAGTGATAGTAGTAGTTTGGTGATATTGGTAGTGGCGGTGGAGTTGAGAGTGATAGTAGTAGTTTGGTGATATTGGTAGTAGTGTGGTGATATTGGTAAGAGTTTAGTTTAGAAAATATTTTTCGTCTTTTAAAAATTGAAAAATATTTTTTTATCTAAATAAACTTGTCTTTCATTGACCACACAAAATATTTTTCATTCACTTTTATTTTTATGATATTAAAAAAATAGAAAATACGAAAAATATTTTCTCACAAAACAACCGAAGGGTTAGAATCTGTTAGCTAGACTACCCAACTAGTCAGCCAAGTGATGGGCAAAAGCAGGTCCCAAAGTCAACTTTTATATAGAGAGAACTGGGGACTACTTACCATTTTTGGTGGCTAGTACTTGGCCAGTCATACGTATAGAGGGACTGCATGGACAAAGAAAACAAGTTGCGTTTCAGACTGTTACGTAACATGCCAACTATGGGTGGTTGGTGAGTGATCTTTGGGTCATTGTCGACAGCAAAACCATTCACGACAGTCAAACTGGTATAGGCAGTGGCAGTGGCAGTGGCCCCCCAATTATAGGTTGTCTCTATTCCATATATGGATTTGTATGCTTGTTATGGATGGCTTGGACACGCCACTGGACTTTGTGTGAGATTTGTCTAATTGAAGTGGAGAGGTGCTTTGTATGAAAATTGGGGATGTTGCTGTGAGCAATTCATAGTAATTTCCTAAGTGTTTCGGTAAAGGTTTTGTCTGTATCTTTTTTAATAATTTGAATTATTTATATTGTAAGATTTATTAATTAGATCATTTATACAAAAAATCAAATTGATTGGATATCAATAATTCTGTAACAAGAGCACATTTTTTTTTATTTTAAATAAATGATTAACTCCATCTTTATAATTTTTTAAAAATAATTAGTATTTGATCATGAGGTTATAGATTTTTGATTAATTTGATTGTTTTACATAAATAATATACTCGATAAATCCTACAATATAACGGTTTAGATTATCAAAAAAGACTCGGAAAAGGCCTCCACTGAAGCACTACAGGAGGCTATTGTGATTCGCTCATAGCAGCACCCCCAAATCCCTTTGTGTGAGTCTTAAAATTAGTCGAAGTGCTTGTAAATTAACTCAGACACTTGTTCACCAAAAAAAAAAAATTAAATGAATGGAGTGGGAGTTACTCTTGTACCCTTTTTCTCTGTTCCTCATTTTCTAGAATATATGTATTTAGTAACACTATGGACAATTAGGTGTACATTATTTTTAGGAAAATGTTTAAAGCCTACAAAAAAATTATCACAATATGATCCATAATGATGTGGCCTGATATATGTTAATGTTTTATTTGGAGTGTCCTAAATAAGTGCACTTTTTGACTTTTTGGACTAAAAAGTTGAGGGAAAAAGATGGTTGTTTGGGATAACTTTTTGTCTTTTTACGAAAAAATGTGTATTAAAATATTGTATAAAATGGCAAAATTATGTTTTTACCCCTACATGGTAGACTCACCAGTGACAGGCGGCAGAGGATAGTACGGCTTGGTTGAAATGGTGCATGAGGCTTCATGGGTACTGTTGGGCCGTGGGGGCCCACCACGGGTCCCGTTTCGATAATTCGAACCGTCAATGTGTAGAAATCGTTGAGTACTATATGGTTATGAAAAATCACTTTAATCGAATATCGATAGCTATGTGATCAAAATAGTTTTATATGAAATTAATGAACGGTGAAAAATAAACGGCTGAAAACAATCTGATTTGATCACATAGCTATCCATATCTGATCAACGTGATGTTTTACAGGCATATAGTACTCAGCGAGTTCTACACATTGATGGTTCGGATTATCAAAACAAAACCCGTTGTGGGCCCCACGGGCCCAACATTACCTTCCAACTTAATAAATATATACATCTATTTTTCGTTTTCTTTTTTTCATTGACAGACCAATACATACTGAACCATCAATTCAGTACCAATACTGTCTAGTTGTTGTTTTGTATTAAAATATTGTGTAAATTAAATTTTTTTATATTTTTAATTTGTGAATAGTGATAACTTTTAAAATTTTTTAATAACTTTTTGACTTTTTGAATTTTTCCTAATATGTCAAACCAGGCCTTAATTGTGTAAGACTTACCTATCTTATCACATCATTGTGTAAGGCTTACCTAACATTACTCTAATTTTTCTTTTTATGTGTTTTCGTATCTCAAATCCCATCTTCAACTGACAATATGTCAAAATAATTTATTTTTTAAAAGTACAATTAGGCAGGACAACTACATTTAAATATTTTCTCATCTGATATGATGATTATTTTAATTATTTGAATTCACATATAATTAGTGTTACAAACGCGTGTAAAAAAAGAGTAATGCTACGAATCATGAAAAAAATATCATGGAAATGATCATGAAATATTCTCCACCTTTGGATTACGTTTAGAATAAAACACCACACACTAATCAAAAGATGAAAAATCTTCATGATGCGTTTCATGATATTTTTTTCATGACTCCTAATATTATTCGTAAAAAAATAGTACCCGCACATTCAGCCATTCTATAAGCATTAATTTTCAGTACACGGATTATTTCTGACTAGTAAGTAGCCCTCCTTCCCAACATTTATTAGTGATCTTCAATTGAGAATTGATTATATATCAGTAGGAATGAGAAAATGGGGACAATGGGTGAACTTATATTTGACTAGCAGAAATATGCGACTTTTGTGATTTGTTATGACTGAGACTTTAATGGAAGGTGGGGGAGAAGAGAAGTCTTCTCTCCTAGTTAATAAATAAATAAATTTCAATCAAAAGCTTTCATATTGAAGATCCAGATCTTTAAGGGGATAATTTCAATTCTGGATAAGTTTTTAGAAATAATTTTAAATTAATAATAATTTTTATAAATATTAAGAATTAATTTTTTTTTAAAAATAAATTTATAATTATTTTGTAAAAACGCCACTCAATTGTAATTTTGTTCTTAAAGTTGGGGTCGTTTTCTGGGCCATCACAAGTATCGAAAACGATGGGCTTCCAAGCAAAGTGTTGACTTTTAAAGAAGAAGAAGACGTGTGTATCTTTGAATCAATTCTATGTGATCAAAATTGGGAATATAAATTTAAAAAATAATTTTATTCATAATATTTTATTATCATTATTTAATAACTTGTGCATTAAAGGTGACCATCAATTTTGCATGGTCATTACATCAGACGAATACAATAAACTTTAAGCAATTTCAATTATCAATACATTTTTTTTGTGAATAATTTACACAACTAATAGGTTTAGAAAAAGCTTAAAAGTTGGCTTTTGATTTTTTTTTACTTTTTAAAAAAAAAAAAAGCGTAAAAAAAATAGAGAGGTAGTGTAATAAAAAAATCAAAAAGTCAAAAAACTTACTTTTAGCCGAGTTCGCAAAATGGGCAGAAATCAATCTTTCTAACCTCTTTCCATGCCATGCCTACATAAACTTACATGCGCTTAAACACAGTTTTCATACTTATAGTAGACATCAATTCAAGCAGTACACCATTTATCTGTAAGCAAAACAGAGACATTGAAACTGAATTAAGACTTTAAAAAGACGAAATTTCACATTGAATCAGATTATAGGAAACCAAAAAATACAAGCATTTCAAGGGAAAATAAGAGGATTTTGAAACAAGGTACGTAAGATCAAATAAGCGGTATATACACGATACAGTATGGAAACAAATGCAGATCATAAGTAGCAAGCACAAATGGTCAAAAACTGGATACCAAACAATTTATAATGTTATCGATGCTGTCGATTTGCATTCCCAACCATTCAAATTCCAAGATATTTGACCCTGACAGAAAGCAGTTCCCTCAAAATTTGCTGTGTGTCCATTCTGTTTTGTGGAACTTCTGCTGAACATGCAACTCCAATTTGAAAAATAGAAATCAAGCACTCAAGCTGTTCACTTCTGATGTCATTCCAACATGAAGAATTGTTTATAGCTTTTCCCACAGATTCTTTATGCAGAGCAGATTGGTCCACAATCCCCATTACTTGATCTGGCAATGAGTGTTTGACAAAATTGTGAAGATTAAAATTATCTTTGAATGGTTCATCGGTGGGTCTTCTTCCAGTGAACATTTCCAACAAGAGAATTCCATAGCTGTACAAATCTCCTTCAGGTGAGACCTTACCACCCATTCCGTATTCTGCATAATCCCAAGAACTTCCGTTATTGCTCTTACTCTAATACCAGATTTTCATATATACAAGAAAAGGTTCGTATTTGAAGGCCATTATGCTAATTTGCAGTGTAATAATGTATAGAACTTAAATTCCCAATAAACATTTTGCTAGGTTCCTTTTTCTGATTCATGGAGGATGGATGTCATTTTGCTTATTATCAAGAAATGGTACCTCAACCATAAAAATAGTAAAAATTGAAACTTTGGGGAACACAGTAATCTAGAAGTTACCTGGAGCAGCATATCCAATGGTTCCTTTAAACCCAAGTGAGCTAAACTGATTCAAATTGGCCTCCTTGTTGAACTTTGAAAGGAGCCTTGCCAAACCAAAATCACTGACATGAGCAGTCAGGTCATTGTCAAGAAGAACATTGCTTGGCTTTAGATCACAATGGATCACCGCATTTTGGCACTGACAATGAAGATAATGCAATGCAGAAGCCACATCAATTGCGATGTTTACTCTTTGGAGAAAATTCAAGTTTCTTGTTTGACTTTGTCCGTCTTCTGGATGCAGCCACTTTTCCAAGTTCCCATTTGGCATGAACTGGTATACTAAAGCTTTGAAATCATTCCCTACAAAGTCTATACTTGAGCAAGCAGTTAGAACCTTAACGAGGTTTCGATGCCTGATGTTTCTCAAGGCTTGGCATTCAGCCATAAAGCTTTTGGAAGCTCCTCGTTGTTGAAGGTTGAGTACCTTAACTGCAACCACTGTTTCATCACCTAGGCCAAGAGTTCCTTTGTACACAGTGCCAAAATTACCTGAACCTATCACATTATCGGAAGAGAATCCACTGGTGGCATTGCAGAGCTCTGCATAAGAAATTTTTGGATAGAATGGCCCTAAGGAAAATGTGGACAGAGGTGTCTTCCGCGAGTTCCTTATCCAGTAAAGTGAAAATAAAAGTAGGATTAAAGCTAAGCAAGAAATAGGAATGGTAATCCCCAGTATCAACTTAGTAGCAATATGTTTCTTTAATTTCTCAGGATGTACAGGGCACAGGTCCAAATGCATCTCTGGGGTCCCCCCACAAAGATTCTTGTTGCCATAGACTTCTACTGCACTAGCATTTTTGAACACTCCTCCTACAGGTACCTCCCCCTCAAGATTGTTATATGAAAGATTCAGATTTAGTAAAGAGGAAATATTGACCAGGTATGACGGAATCTGGCCATCCAAGCTGTTGTTTGAAATATCTAAATAGCGAAGGCTTCTCAAATTCCTCAGGTGAGGAATGGTTCCTCGAAAGAAGTTGCTCTGCATGTAGAGTTGTTCCAGAGCCAAACAGGACCCTAACTCACTCGGAATCTCACCAGACAATTTGTTGTAAGAAACATCAAGCATAGTAAGAATTTTCATATTTTCAACTTCCACTGGCAAGGATCCAGTCAAGGAGTTGTGAGACAAGTTAAGGCCTCTAGAGAAGGCAGAAATGCCTATAAGTTGGATGGGTATGGTACCACTGAATTTATTATGGGAAAGGTCTAGGTACTGTAGGTATTTACAGTTTCCAAAACTTGAAGGTATGCTTCCTTCCAAGCTGTTGTTTTGCATATAGAGGTATAACAGTTGTGTGACATTGCCGAAGGAAGTGGGGATCTCCCCTGTAAGTAAGTTTGAATCTATGTGCAGTTCTTGCAATTTTGAGAGCTTTCCAAATGAAGCTGGAATATTACCTGTCAAGAGGTTTTGCCCCATGCCCACTGCGTCCAAGTTGATCAGGTTCGCAATCTCCGGAGGAATGCTTCCGCGAATGTGGTTCCTTTGGATATTTAGCCATGTCAATTGGGCTGACAGATTTGCAACTGAGGCAGATAACTGACCTCCAAACTGGTTGCGGCTGAAATCCAGAATTTGTAGCTTGCTACAATTTGCCAGAGAAGTAAGGAAACTCAAATCATCAACCGCATTGCTTCCAAGAATGTTATTAGGAAGATTGAGCCACCAAAGATTCTGCAGGATTCCAAAACTCATAGGTATGTTACCGGTGAAATTATTGAAAGGGAAATCCAATCGCATAAGATTGGAATTGTTTGCCAAAGAACTCGGTATGTGTCCACTAAACCTATTCATTCCCAAATAAAGATTCTGGAGATTTGGAAGAGCAAGGCCTATATCGGTCCGGAGACCACCAGAGAAGTTGTTAAGAGCCAAAGATATGTGACTGAGCGACGACAAATTGTAAAGTGAAGAGGGAAATACACCAGAAAATTTGTTCATTCCCACCCTGAATATCATCAAACTTCTCATTTGGGCTACTGCATCAGGAATCTCTCCCTCCAGATTGTTAGATGATAAAAAGAGCTGTTGAAGTGACGAAAGATTTCCAAGAGAAGCTGGAAACCTTCCAATAAGATTGTTGTTTCCCAAATTTAGATTTGCAAGTTTAGACAATGACTCTAGTTCAGGGGGAATCTCTCTTTCAAGAAGATTGTGGTTTAATGCAAGATTTATGAGATTGGAACACCGAGACAAATTAACAGGAATATCCCCTCCTAGAAAATTGCTGCTCAGGTTCAAAGTTTGAAGCCTGATCAAGTCGCCTAATTCCGAGGGAATACGACCAAAGAAGGAATTGTTCGCAAGGTTAAGGATTTTGAGGAAAGAGAGATTTCCTATATGGGGTGATATGGTTCCAACCAACTCTTTCCCTTCAAGATCCAAAACCGTGATCCTTCGGTGTTTTAGGCCACATTTGACCCCAGTCCACCTGCATAAGTCGAGAGAATCATTCCAAGAGTCCAGGACTCCAGCAGGATCTTCAGTTAGCCAGGACTTAAACTCGAGCAATGCGAGTTTGTCTGTCACATTTCCAATTATGGCAGGCGAAGCATGCCCTGAAAGTGACAAGCTGAGAAATGAGACAAGGATGGCATGAAAGGTAACAAGCAAGAATAGGCTTAGATCCATCACAGGAGGCTTCATTTGGGAGGGATAAAAATGGACACTGTGGTTACACTTTTTTTTTTGGGGGGTACTTTAGAAATAAGACACTATGGTTATACAAGCAGAACAACACACTTAACGACTACTTATAATGGGTGTCCAGTACCATTTTGCATTCTGCCAAGTAATTTCTCAAAACAAGTTAATTGAGTAGTCAAAGATTGCAACTTCATGAGGTCTACCACTTGAAGAAACAATTGTTAAAAGCAGACAGTAAACCAATAGTCATTGACTATCTTCAACTAGGAATTTTAGCAATAATTACTATTTTGTACCTTGACTTGACTTGACTTAAATATTTAACAATAATTGCAACTCAAATAGACAACCATAACTTCCACAGATTTTGTAAGGGATTCATAAATTTAACTAGAATTGCATTCTAGCAGTAACAATCTCTCACTTCGACAATTCCTTGACAAAACACTTCTCCATAATGTATGACTCAAGCTTATTTCCAAAAACCCAAAATTACAATAAACAATGAAATTCTATGGACAATTGAGATTTGTAATCCTGCCTATAAAAAACAACACGAAACAAGCACCAAGTGAAAAGTAATGTGTGACATAAAAAAATAAAATCAATTTCACAAGGTTTTTTTTCCTCTTCCCCTTAGTAATATATATATCTCTCCCCCATGAACATTTTTCTTCCTCCTTTTGTAATGAATTGACAAAGACAAATATATAACAAGACATTTATGAAAGAGAATAATAAGCATATAAAATAAATGAGGAACTGTATCACAAATGATCCTAAAATAAAATAAAAAATCCTAAATCCTAAAAAATTAACCATGTAAATTATCTAAACTTGAATGGCTTCCGTAATATAACTCAAGACTTTTACTGCATTGACTCCATTTCAAAGTCAAGTCTCCAGCTCAATAAAAAAAAGAAAATCTAGAACGCTAAAAAATTAACCATGAAAATTATCTGAACTTCAATAATTTCCATAATGTAACTGACTCTTGTGCACGGACTCGATTTCAAAGTCAAGTCTCCAACTCAATTACTTAGACTATGATGCGGAAGCTTACCCAAAACCAAAATGTCATTCTAACATTGATTGCACATAATTCAAGTCAAGAGCACATCCAAATTTTATGCTTTGCTTCAGCAATTCCCATTAACAGTGATGTGGCCGCACATCATTGTATTCTTACCCATGATCTAGTGTGAGATTTGAGCTTATTTGCACACTTGCTTCGTTAATTTGTATTCTTTGCTGCTCTATCCTGTACTTTGACTCCACTTAGACATTAAAAAAAACAAAAACTCAAATTGCTTTTCTCCAAGGAATTAACAAATTTAACTAGAATTGCATTCTAGCACTGACAAGCTATATGCAGTTCTTCTTGATGCTACGTTAGAGATCAAAATGACATTTCATAGCCCATGCAAAACTACATTGCTGGTTAAGGGTTGACTTTGACAAAAATACAATGTTCTATGTTATCTTTTGCAATAAAAATTAGGACTTCTTTTAAACCAGAAAATAAACAAAACAATCAGTGTGTTTGGTTTGAATTTTCTGAATTAAGTTTTTTGAAAATTGACTGAATTAATAAATACATAAAAATACAAAAAATGTACTGAATTCTTGTATTTTTTTTGTATTTTTGGTATTTAGTGAATTTTTAAAAGATTTTTTTTACAATTTTTTTACTTTTTACAATTTGGTGTAAGTGATTTTTTTTTACAATTTTTGGTGTATTTATTATGTATTTATGTATTTAAGTTTTAATGTTTAATGTTTATGTTCAAATGAATTTGGTGTAAGTGCTTTCCAATTTTTTTTACAATTTTTTTACAATTGCTTAAAATATTAAAAAAAATTCAGTAAAAACAAAAAAACATGAAAAATAAGAAAGTAAAATTTTCTGAAAAATATTTTTTAAAAAGTGGAAATAAGCAAGATTAATATTATCCACTTTCTTCCGTATCATATAGCATAGCAGTTGCGATTGCCAACATTATTTGCAGATAATTCCTTGTACATTGTGTGAACAATGACCCCTGTTATATCTCACACACCATCATCATCATCATCATCATCATTGTATGAGAGGGTTCAAGAATGTTGTCTAAAAATTCGAATTCTCTAGAAAAGATGTAAGGCTTAGATTTTTTAACGGTCACAACTAGAAACACAATAGCAAAGAAATGATGGAGATAAGAGATTGGGTGAAGAAGAATGCAAAGTAGTTAGAAAGAGGATAATGGCAAGGCTCTCCCATGGATCTCCCACTTTCACTCTCAAGGCAGATAATGGAGAAGGGAAATTAGTTCTCTCCCAATAATTGTCACTCTAAAAGCCATCCTTGGTAAAGCTACGAGTGGGTGCTATTTATAGGCACCTCATGATATAGGATGGAGCCCATGTTCAAGGCATATGGGAAATACTCCCTCTAACTACCTTGTCCGAGGAGGTGACCTCTCCAAGGATGAGGAAAACCCCGAAGAGGAGATCAACCTCTCGACGAACCTTTCTTCTTAGCCACACCTAACTAATGATCCCCAATCATCCCAAAGGGTCGAAGTAGTCCTAAAGGACTCCCTGCCGCTAATATTGCCGAGTCTCATTGTCGTGCCACTTTGACCCGGGTATAGGCTAAATCAACCGATGAGTGAATTCATCTTCACCTACCGTCCTCGGGATTCAGGCCCTTTGTTCAGGCTCTAACCTCACTCATGATTCTGGTGGATTGATCTCGGAATGCTCTAAGTCCACAAATGTTCTGGGACTCACCAACGAAGCAGCTTCTAGATTGTAATCGAATCCGTTCAAAGCCCGAGTGCCTCGGATCTCTAGGTTTGCTCAATACCCTTTCGAGTTCGGGCCCAAGTAAGTCTCTAAGTTTGTGGATCCAAACCCTTTCAAGGCTTAGAGCGATTTGGTCTGCTTGATGGCGATAAATTCGAACCCACACTTTCTGATTGGGCCTAATTAATTTTAATGGGTCGAACTTGACTCCTCCTACAATCATCATCACAAAACCTAGATTTTTTATATTTATTTATGACTTTTTTTATTTCTTTTAACTATAACTCAAAAATTATGAAGTTATTAAAGTTAGAGTGATGTACCAATAAATTCTAAGATGAGAACTTATAAACTATTTAGTCTTGTGTTTTTTTTTTTAGACCAATAAATCCTATTATAGTGTGATTGACAGAAAATGACAGTAATAAGTATCGGGAATTCTGCAATAGTAAGGGGTAAATATGGTACTTCACATATAGGAAAATTACACATTTGGGGCTTCTTTTAGATGTTGTGATTTGAATTTCAGACTTCTTCATAAAATACAGGTATTAAGAAGAGGGAAACTGAAGCCTTATAACTAACACAGATGGGGCAACTCTAAGCAATGTGGGACATATTCCAACACAACGTTCATTCTCTTCAATTGGCGTTTAACACTGACTAAGAAAGGGGGAGCAATAGAGCATAAAGTAAATAGTTGATACAATATTTTCAAACGGAAGGTAGCAAATATGATATCCTATGTTTCTTAAAATGAAAGAACTGATATTTAGTTGATTAATCCTTGGAAGTCTCATTCCATTGACATCCAAGATTTGGATAAAAGTAATGTTTTATTCACAAATTAGGTATGTTAGCTGTATATTATTATGCTTATCTATTTGTATTGTAGATATATCTCTATCTGCATCTCCTTCTATACTTATCTCAATCTCATTGTATCTCTCTCTTCTTATGTACCTATCTAGGTTTCTTATCAGCCTATATATACAGGCTTCTGCTATTGTATTATTCATTCAATTCAATATATCAGAATTACTCTCATAACATGGTATCAAAGCCTAGGGTTCTCTCCTAGCCTCTTCTTCTTTTTTATCACATTTTTTATTTTATTTTATTGGTCTAGCAGCTTTGATTCTGTCGCACATTGGTTTTTATTGGGTTTTGCATTTCTAAAATAAAATAAAAATGAGGAACTATATCACAAATGATCCTAAAATAAAATAAAATAAAAAATCCTAAATCCTAAAAAATTAACCATGTAAATTATCTAAACTTGAATGGCTTCCGTAATATAACTCAAAACTTTTAGTGCATTGACTCCATTTCAAAGTCAAGTCTCCAGCTCAATAAAAAAAAAGAAAATCTAGAACGCTAAAAAATTAACCATGAAAATTATCTGAACTTCAATAATTTCCATAATGTACCTGACTCTTGTGCACGGACTCGATTTCAAAGTCAAGTCTCCAACTCAATTACTTAGACTATGATGCGGAAGCTTACCCAAAACCAAAATGTCATTCTAACATTGATTGCACATAATTCAAGTCAAGAGCACATCCAAATTTTATGCTTTGCTTCAGCAATTCCCATTAACAATGATGTGGCCCCACATCATTGTATTCTTAACCATGATCTAGTGTGAGATTTGAGCTTATTTGCACACTTGCTTCATTAATTTGTATTCTTTGCAGCTCTATCCTGTACTTTGACTCCACTTAGACATTAAAAAAAACAAAAACTCAAATTGCTTTTCTCTAATGAATTAACAAATTTCACTAGAATTGCATTCTAGCACTGACAAGCTATATGCATAATCATATTTAAAATTGATTATGCTTGATTATGCAGTTCTTCTTGATGTTAAGTTAGAGATCCAAAATGACATTTCATAGCCCATGCAAAACTACATTACTGGTTAAGGGTTGACTTTGACAAAAATACAATATCCTATGTTATCTTTTGCAATCAAAATTAGGACTTCTTTTAAACCAGAAAATAAACAAAACAATATTATCTACTTTCTTCCGTATCATATAGTATAGCAGTTGCGATTGCCAATATTATTTGCAGATAATTCCTTGTACATTGTGTGAACAATGACCCCTGTTGTATCTCACACACCATCATCATCATCATCATCATCACCATCATCATCATCATCATCATTATCATTGTATGAGAGGGTTCAAGAATGTTGTCTAAAAATTAGAATTCTCTAGAAAAGATGTGAGGCTTAGATTCTTTAACGGTCACAACTAGAAACACAATAGCAAAGAAATGATGGAGATAAAAGATTGGGTGAAGAAGAATGCAAAGTAGTTAGAAAGAGGATAATGGCAAGGCTCTCCTAGGGATCTCCCACTTTCACTCTCAAGGTAGATAGTGGAGAAGAGAAATTAGTTCTCTCCCAATAATTCTCTCCAAAATCCATCCTTGGTAAAGCTATGAGTGGATGCTATTTATAGGCACCTCATGATGTAGGATGGAGCCCATGTTCAAGGCATATGAGAAATATTCCCTCTAACTATCTTGTCTAAGGAGGTGACCTATCCGAGGATGAGGAAAACCCCAAAGAGGAGATCAACCTCTCAACGAACCTTTCTTCTTAGCCACACCTTACCAATGATCCCCAATCATCCCAAAGGGTTGAGGTAGTCCTAAAGGACCCCCTACCACTAATATTGCCGAGTCTCATGGAACCCCTGAGGTCGTGCCACTTCGACCCGGGTATAGGCTAAATCAACCGATGAGTGAATTCATCTTCACCTACCGTCCTCGGGATTTGGGCCCTTTGTTCGGGCTCTAACCTCACTTATGATTCTGGTGGGTTGATCCCGGAATGCTCTAAGTCCACAAATGTTCTGGGACTCACTAATGGAGCAGCTTCTAGATTGTAATCGAATCCATTCAAAGCCCGAGTGCCTCGGATCTCTAGGTGTAATAACCCTGACCCGTAATAAGCTATTAATCAATAGTTAAGGATGCTAATGAGTGGATTAAAATAAATTATGGGATTAATAGGTAATTTGTAATATAATTGGTCGCCTATCTGTTGACCATTAAATCATCTGTCAATGCTTAATGGTTTAAATTGTAAAATTGAAAGCCTTATCGGCATCCAAACCCGGAATTGTTTACATCAATATGTTAATTGAAATTTTTAGAACATTATGACATATTTAATTAAAATGTGATTTTGGTATGATTAAATTAGATTGATTGAAGCTAAATTACAAGAGTTGGTTTATTTACCATTTTGCCACCTTTAGTGGCCTATTCCTCCAACACAATTGAGCCTTAATTCACTTCATTTCCTCAGCCACATTCCTTAGACCCCAAAAACGTGAGAAACATTCTAGAGAGAGAGGGAGAGCAATTCTAGAGAGAGAGTAGGAAGAATTCAAAGAAGAGTTGAGGATTTTGCTTGTATTCACCAAGATTGTGCAAGTTTTTAGCAAGAACAAGATCTAAGGTAGAATATTCATCCCTTTAATGATGTATTTCAGTGTAATCATGCTTGGTTCATGAAGATTTGGGGTTTAAAGTCAAGAATTAAGTTGGAGAAATTGAGTAATGAGTTAAATCATGCATGCATGCATACATTCTTGCATTTTGAAGTTAATTTTCATAAAAACTTACATGCATGTGTTAATTTCATTCATATGTTGGTCATTCAACTTATTTTCCATCAAAATACCAGGTTTGATCATGTTTTGGAAGGTTTGAATTCAAAGATGTTCTTGCATGTTGATTTCATGGGTCAAATTGGGATTTAAGTTGGATTTTATAGAAATGACAAGTTTTTGGGCCATGATTTCTTGTTTTAATTCTTAAATCATGTTGTTTTATAAGTCTTCATGTGTTTCCTTCATTTTGGGCCCAGAAAAATGAGTTTTGAAAGGTTGAATGTCGAGTTTGAGCTTGAGGATGCAATCTGGAAATTCCAGATTTTGCAAGCTCGCTCGAGCGAAGGAGATCTCGCTCGAGCGACCACTCTGAGATTGTGCACCCCGCTCGAGCGACCAAAAGTCCGCTCGAGCGTAAATTTCGAGCTCCCAGAAGTTTTGCAGAAATTCTGAATCGCTCGGCGAAGGATTGTGCGCTCGCCCCACCACTCACATCTTTGCATGTCCGCCGGAGCGAGGAAGCCCCGGCCCGAGGGGAGGGTCATTTCTGCATGCTCGCTCGAGCGAGAAAAGCTTCGCTCGAGCGAGGACTTAAAATTCTGAAATTTTGCCTAAGTGTTCCAAGGCATGTTTTGACAACCTCATTGCATCTTAGGCATTCCTAAGCCTTAATTAAGCTAGAGTAATGAGGTTATGGGCTAGAAACGCACACTAAGATAAAGAATGACAAGTATGTATGTGACTTGAGCATTGTAATAAGTATGAATCACACTAAGAGATTGCAAGGATGTGTGCGTTCTAAGCCATGTGATAAGAATAAACATGAACCAACGTGATGTAAGCTAAGCCTTAATGGCCACATGAATAAGTAATGATAAGATTTGTTGGTGCTATGTATTTTATGATTGTAGGTCAACGTGCAGGAAGTGCTTGACCATCTACGGAATCACTGTGAGTAACGTTATCGTAAAAATACGTTTATATGAAATTATGTTCCAAATGTGATATATCAAGCTATGATTTCTGAAATGATATATGTTTCTGTAAACGAAGATCCATGTTTGAAATCTATTATGGCATCCATAGATAGTCCCAAGTCATGGGCAAGATGAAAAGGCGGGTCCATGACATTTACGAGATCTCGTTAGCCACTTCTTTGTGGTGTTTGTTTAATCGGTGTCCGGGACCGGTTACTCTAGTCGGAAGACGTTTTGGATGTGTGATTTGTTCTATGGAATATGCCATTATTATGTTCACATATGAGATGATTATGTTGATGCTATGATCTGTTTTATACGTATAAAATGTTCGGATTTCGTTCACTAACCCCTTTACCTTAATGTTATTCACTGGGCTTTAGCTCACTGTTTGTATATATATATTATAGGTGAGCATTCTGGAGTGCAAGCCCGAAGGTTTTGTGGGGGACTGTGTTTCTGTTGTCAGCCAGCCTTTGTGCCTCACGTGGAGGTTCCCGAAGTGTCTTGGGTTCAAGGGTTGATAAATTCTGTTTATGCTGGGACTTTACTTTAATCATGTTGTTTGTACAGAAAATACTGTAACGTGTGTGGTATAATATAATGTGTGGTTGACTTAAGGTTATGTAAATAAAGTTTTAAATTATTCTGTTTCATATAAGTCAACACAGCTCATTGGACATTTATATTTTCGTATATTGCTTCCGCTAGCCCCTTATTATATGCCTGTCTGTTTAGAGGCCGTAGGTAATCTAAGGATTACTGGCCGGTTACGATGCTAAACCTATAGGGGCGGGTTCGGGTCGTGACACTAGGTTTGCTCAATACCTTTCGAGTTCGGGCCCGAGTAAATCTCTAAGTTCGTGGATCCAAACCCTTTCAAAGCTTAGAGCGATTTGGTCCACTTGATGGCGATAAATCCGGACCCACCAATCTTGGACTTTCTGATTGGGCCTAATTAATTTTAATGGGTCCGACTTGATTCCTCTTACAATCATCATCACAAAACCTAGACTTTTTTTATATTTATTTATGACTTTTTTTATTTCTTTTAATTATAACTCAAAAAATATGAAGTTATTAAAGTTAGAGTGATATACCAATAAATCCTAAGATAAGAACTTATAAACTACTTAGTCTTGTGTTTTTTTTTAGACCAATAAGTCCTATTATAGTGTGATTGACAGAAAATGATAGTAATAAGTATGGGGAGTTCTGCAATAGTAAGGGGTAAATACGGTACTTCACGTATAGGGAAATTACACATTTGGGGCTTCTTTTATATGTTGTGATTTGAATTTCAAATTGCATATTTGGAAAGATTTTGTAGATTTGTGTAACATCGATCAACATCGACGTGGTTTTTGGTGCAATGTAAATGGGAATCACATATTTTTCGTGTAACGCCCTCAAAATAATACATAAAACCCATCACTTTAGGCATGCATTGATATAAGAAAAATCAATCATTTCTATTCATCAGAGTAGTTCTTACAACAGTATTACATGTTAACAACAAAAGCAAATGCCCTACTGGCTTACAGCTTTCCAAGTTAACACTTGGCTACACAAAAGAAGAGTACTAACTCTATACAAAAGAAGCCCTTGGCTTGATATACATGTAATACAAACAAAATAAACAAAAGAGTCTTCAACTCTCATCATCATCCAAGCTATGACCTTGGAGGTGGCGTGCTACCTGTACCTGAAAATAATGTCCCATATAGGGTGAGCCAACGCCCAGTAGAGAAATGCTAAACACAATATGAGCAGTAACTAAGACATTAGCAATTGATAAATGTTCGATTACCATAAATCAATTCATAACCCATTTCCATTACATGACCACAATGTTCATATTTCATTTCATTTTTCATTTCTCATCATTTTCTCAATTTACATCAACGGCTCAGAACCTGGCCAACCACTTATATGAAACAGTGACTCATATTAAACGCTTCCCGTTTTACAGTAGATAAACATACTAGTTGTATCAACATCTCAACAGATAAGCATACAAGCTGTATCCACATTTCAACAGATAAGCATATTAGTTATATTAACACTTCTAAAGATAAGCATATGAGCTCTGTCAACAATTTAACTGACAAACATATTAGCTGTATCAGTGGAGTCCATCCCCTATCTCCTCTCAAACAACATCCAGTTTAGAGGTCCATCCACTATCTCCTCCCACACACACAACGTATATACACATAGGTCATATACACAATCAATCAGTACATAACGTTAATGTATTCTATCAACCGTCATACTCTATGACATATCCAATTGATTAGTTTTAGTTTGCCTAATCATCATGCATTGTCTACAACAATCAAAAACTACCCCTCATCGGTAGCCCAAGCAATTATTTCTAAACAGATAATAAAAGCTCCAACAGATAAAATATCAATATTTTCAAAAGTGAGCGATTAGTAAATCCAACTCCACCATTTTACAATATAATGAGCCAATTTCAATATTTTCATCTCAATTCCAAACAACAACATTTTTCCCAAATTAATTATATCAATTAATTTATACTTCAACTTAGGGTTTTCTACCCCCTTTTCCAACAAGAACTCCTTGGTCCCTAAATCAACAATCAACAACAATAACATCATTTTGAAGCCCAAAATACATATTTAAGAACCAAAATGGCAAAACCCCCATTACACATTTCGAAACCCTAGATCCCAAAATCAAACCATTTAACCAAATGCTCAATAATCTAGGTTACAACCCATGAGAGTGAGTAGGAATCCCTACCTCAAATTTCGGAGCCCAAGGAAGAAGATGAAGAAAATCAATATGCTCCAAACTCCAAGATCCACGAATCAAAACGAAGCTCTCGACGATCAAGACAACTTTTACAAAGGCCAAAAGAAGGGAAAGCACTCTAACTAGATCAAACCCTAGAGAGAAGGGAGTTTCTAG
This sequence comes from Camellia lanceoleosa, assembly GCA_025200525.1. Lineage (NCBI taxonomy): Eukaryota > Viridiplantae > Streptophyta > Magnoliopsida > Ericales > Theaceae > Camellia > Camellia lanceoleosa. Next base: position 517,320 of record JANUSC010000064.1, on the reverse strand, counting down.
AAAGAGAGAGGCTCTCAAAATGTCTTTTTAGAAAGTAAGAGAGAGAGAGTGAATGTAAAAAGTGACTTCAAAAAGCCTAACTGACTTCTGATATACGACATTCCTGCTCGAGCGGAGAACACAACGCTCGAGCGTAAAGAACAAAAATTTAGGTCCGCTCGAGCGCAATAAATCCCGCCCGAGCTCCAAGACACAGGAATAAAGCACATCCGCTCGAGCGTAGATTTCCCCCTCCCAGAACTTACACCCAAAAAGCACTACCCACTCGAGCGCCAACAAGCCCGCTCAAGCGCGACCCGCTCGAGTGCAGGAAACCCACTTGAGCGTAGAAAACTCACCTGCAGAAGTTTTGCAGGAACACGAAATACTGGAAGCGTGTAAACCCCGCTCGAGCGGACAACCAAAAACCAAACTCCGCTCGAGCGTAGAAAAACCCACTCGAACGCAAAAACAAAAACCTGGGCAACTAGATTTGAGACTTAAGCTCGACCAACCTGTAACACACCTACCCAAAACATTCCAAAACCCAAACACAAAGTGTAAAGGATGTAAACAAGATAATCACAACTATCAACTTCACGGAACCGAGTCCAGAATACAACTGAACAGTAAAGGGACAACCGGGATCGCTATATTTCAGCTTCGATTTAGCAACTCCACATGCCACACAGTTGTGAATCATGAACCTTACATTGACCAAACCCTAGGAACATTTGTCAAATGTAACATCGGTTCACAACGGCGCATAAATTGGGGTGAATGACGATCTGTGACGGCGAGGGTTGAGTCTATTAACATTGAATTCAGCTGTGAAAATGTCAATCGATTCGTGAAGTTGGTGTTGAGGACGAATGATAATAAGAAATAAAGGTATTTATTTTCGTCCTTGTGTAGACATTGAAATGTAATTTGGGTTTGTGCTCATTGGTGACGTTTGATGTGTAATGTGTGCTCATTTTATATGATAGTTTTGTTGGTGTTTTGTGGCTGGACTGTGTTTGTGGAACTGTTATGTATGTGTTAGGGAGGTGTAAAACGGCCAATGTTTGTGGGTCATAAGTTGGAATGTGAATTGTAGGTTTTTTGGTGTATGTTTTTTCAAGGGAAAATTATGCAAATAGTCCCTGTAGTTTACACGACGTGTCAATTTGGTCCTTGTAGTTTCAATTTGCTTGATTTTGCACCTTAATTTAACGGATTGTGTCATTTTAATCCAATAAATAACGGTTGTTAAGTTAATTTAACGGAAAGTCAAACAATATGTCAATTTGGTCCATGTATTTTCCACAATGTGTCAATTTAGTCCCTGTCAAAATCGAGAAAATTGAAACTACAGGGACCAAATTGACACATTGTGTAAAGTACATGGACCAAATTGACACATTGTTTGACCTTTCATTAAATTAGCTTAACAACAGTTATTTATTGGACTAAAAGGACACAATCCGTTAAATTAAGAGGCAAAATCAAGCAAATTGAAACTACAATGACCAAATTGATACATCGTGTAAACTACATAGACTATTTGCATAATTTACCCATTTTTCAATGTTAGAAAGTGTAATGGTGGATGTTTGTGGGCTGACAGTGGTGTAACTGTGATTATGGTTGTCTGTTTGGTAGATTTGGAATGTAGTTGCTGTAATGTCATGTTTGGGACAACGTTAACATGAAGCTGGGGTTTGTTGGTTTCAATTTATGTTTTTAGAATGCTCTGTTTTTTTTTTGGTAATATGTATGTTAATGGGAATGGAAGATGTGTTTTGGTTGTAATGTTGTAATGTTGTTAACATTGATTTTGATTAACCATGGTTGTAATGAACGATGTTTAAACTTTGTTCCAGGTGACACTAGGTAGCAAAATTGATTCTCACGTTACAAGAAAATAATATCAGCAATTGAAACTCATCTACCGTGTCACTCTACAAAAATCAAACACACAAAAATGAAAATGTAAAAAGTTACCATCTCAATCATTACACACAGATGAGCAAAAAAGAATCTACCAAAATCATAACAAAGGTAAATGTGTAAACTTTGTCCATGCCAAAGCAAAGGAAAATATTCCTTAGCAATTAAATAGGATCAAATGGTTTATAAAAAAAAAAAAAAAAAAAAAAAAAAAAAAAAAAAAACAGGACTAAATGGATTATCATTCCCTAATTTGGGATTTACCGGTAATTTTTCCATATTTTAATAATGTTGCAATAATCATGTAAACCCTAAATCCTAAAAAATTAACCATGTAAATTATCTAAACTTGAATGGCTTCTGTAATATAACTCAAAACTTTTAGTGCATTGACTCCATTTCAAAGTCAAGTCTCCAGCTCAATAAAAAAAAGAAAATCTAGAACGCTAAAAAATTAACCATGAAAATTATCAGAACTTCAATAATTTCCATAATGTAACTGACTCTTGTGCACGGACTTGATTTCAAAGTCAAGTCTCCAACTCAATTACTTAGACTATGATGCGGAAGCTTACCCAAAACCAAAATGTCATTCTAACATTGATTGCACATAATTCAAGTCAAGAGCACATCCAAATTTTATGCTTTGCTTCAGCAATTCCCATTAACAGTGATGTGGCCCCACATCATTGTATTCTTAACCATGATCTAGTGTGAGATTTGAACTTATTTGCACACTTGCTTCATTAATTTGTATTCTTTGCTGCTCTATCCTGTACTTTGACTCCACTTAGACATTAAAAAAACAAAAACTCAAATTGCTTTTCTCCAAGGAATTAACAAATTTAACTAGAATTGCATTCTAGCACTGACAAGCTATATGCATAATCACATTTAAAATTGATTATGCAGTTCTTCTTGATGTTAAGTTAGAGATCAAAATGACATTTCATAGCCCATGCAAAACTACATTGCTGGTTAAGGGTTGACTTTGACAAAAATACAGTGTTCTGTGTTATCTGTTGCAATAAAAATTAGGACTTCTTTTAAACCAGAAAATAAACAAAACAATATTATCTACTTTCTTCCATATCATATAGTATAGCAGTTGCGATTGCCAACATTATTCGCAGATAATTCCTTGTACATTGTGTGAACAGTGACCCCTGTTGTATCTCACACATTATCATCATCATCATCACAAAACCTAGACTTTTTTATATTTACTTATGCCTTTTTTTTATTTCTTTTAATTATAACTCAAAAAATATGAAGTTATTAAAGTTACCATATTTTAATAATGTTGCAATAATCACAAGAAATCCCTTATTGCATGGTATTTTTTTTGGGTACACATTCAATATTGGATACACTTGGCTGTTTTTACAATAGAGAGAGCACCCCAAGCCCATGGCCTTTTTAGTAGTATGAAGGCGGCATTAAAAGTACTTGCAAGCAAGGAGCCAAAATTAGGGCACATATTAGTTACCATATTGAGAAAAAAAAAAAACAAGAAAAAACACACAATAAGCAACAACAAGATAATTTTATTTTTTTTTATTACTTTTTTTGCATTTGCAATTGGCGAGACTTATAAATCATGAAAATTTTTATATTAACATGACTTATAAATCAACAATCAACAACCCAACTGAATCTATGATTAACAAATCCAACACTATCAACTTAACAAAGAGCTCTGCAATGAAAAAAAATATCAACTAAACAAACACCTTAATGAGAACGAAATTATCAAGTGATTCAATTATTGTCATTTACTTCCCAGTTTAGAGTATTCAAAAATGGCCAAAAAAACTTAGTAGAGCGTTTTTAAATAAAAAGAAATTTTACATTAATTAAGTTTTACATAGGATAAGCAAGATATACATTTTATATATAAGGGTAATAGTATAAATATTAGAAACTTAGGGGAGCACGTGACTTCTTAGTCTTATGTTAGCTTCGGGTTTTAGCTCCCTAGAAGTTAATCTAACAATTAACAATTGACTTCTGCATATAAAATAAAAAATAAAAAGATAACCTCACAAGCAATGCTCAACAAAATCCATCAATGAAGCCTCAGTTACATTGAAGATGAAGATCAAAATCTTGTACTCGGATGAAAATCTAGGAAACATGGTACATACAACTACAAGTAGTTAGCTTGCCTGATATAACTGCATTGCATCATGCAAATGTTGCCTACCATCTTCACAAGGATAGGTCTCCAGCACACAAATTTGAGATACTTGAGCTCCTGCATACAGCATATACATCAGGAATTCGATGACTACCTTTGTTAGTAACTTGCAATTACCATAGATTTAACTCTCAAGTCATACCTTGTCTTTGGGCTGTGTTCATGTTTTCTGGATTGGAGGAATCCCTCTCTGATCAAAACCAGTGCCGAGGCTACCTCTCTCATGTCCATTCTTTCCCTTTGGGATTCTGCTGAACAAGCAATTCCTAGTTGAAATATAGAAATCAAACATTCACTATGTTCACTACTTTTGATTTCTGCCATCTCATTACTGTCCATAGACCGGTCCACAATCTCTATTACTCTCCCTGGCAATGCTGCTTTAACAAATTTGTGAAGGTTCAAATCATTTTTGAATAGTCCATCTGTTGGCCTTCTTCCAGTGAACATCTCCAACAAGAGGATCCCATAGCTGTACACATCTGCACGAGTTGACACCTGACCTCCCATGCCATACTCTGCACCAAAAATAAATATAAAAAAAAAAATTCCATAAAACTCATTCACACAAAATTGCAAAAAGAAAATTCTTCATACAATAAATTTACTAATCACAAATAAATTAATAAATAAATAATGAAAAAATACCCATTACCTGGAGCAACATATCCAATAGTTCCCTTGATTCCAGCCGAGCTAAAATGATTTAGAATAACGTCTTTACTAGATCTCAAGAGGATCGTTGCCAAACCAAAATCACTTACATGAGCTGTCAGATCATCGTCAAGAAGGACATTGCTTGGTTTTAGATCACAGTGAACTATTGGGGCTTGGCACTGATTATGAAGATAATGCAATGCCAACGCCACATCTGTTGCAACATTGATTCTTTGGAGAAGATCCATATTTCTCCATTTCTCTTGTTCTTCTTCTGGATGAAGCCAGTTCTCCAAGCTCCCATTTGGCATGAACTCATATACTAAAGCTTTGAATTCATTTCCCTCAAAATCAATGCTAGAGCAAGCAGTTAGAACCTTGACAAGATTTCGGTGCCAGATGTTACCTAATGCCTGGCATTCAGCCAAGAAGCTCTTAGAAGCCCCTCGCTGTTGAAGGTTAAGAACCTTAATTGCAACTGTTGTTTCTCCTGGACAGATGATTCCTTTGTAAACGGTGCCGAAACTACCCGAACCAATCAAATTGCTCTTTGAGAATCTGTCGGTTGCATTGAGGAGATCTTCATAGGAGACCTTTGGGTATACTCTCCCAAATGAAGAACTCGAAATAGGTTTGTTCTTCAACTTTCTCAAGCAGTAACGTGAAACTAGAAACATCATCAGAGCGAAGCAAAAAGCGAAAATGATGACAACAAGCAATATTAATTTGAGTGCGAAATGCTTTTTGGGTTCCTCACATGGCCCCAAATGTAGCTCTTCAATCCCCCCACAAAGCTTACTGTTGCCAAAGAGCTCAATTGCACTCGCATTTTTGAAGACTCCTTGCACCGGTACCTCACCCTCAAGATTGTTCAAAGATATATTCAAATTTTGCAACGATGCAAAATTTACCATGTACATGGGTATTTGGCCAGACAAGTTATTGCTCGACAGATCGAAATACTGAATACCCATCAGTTTGGCTAAATCAGGAATGGTTCCTTGAAAGGAGTTGGATTGCAAATAAAGTTGTTCCAAGGCCAAACACTTCCCCAAACTGCCAGGAATATCACCGGACAATATATTGTACGAGACATCTAGCATGACAAGATTTCTGAAGTCTGCAATTTCTGATGGCAGAGAACCCGTGAAAGAATTGTGAGACATGTTAAGGTCTAACAACGTAGGTGAAAGACCAATGATTGACTCAAGTATGGTTCCATTGAATTTGTTGTGGCAAAGGTGTATGGTTTGCAGGTACTTGCATTTGCCAAGACTTGAAGGTATGCTTCCCTGGAAGCTGTTATTATACAAGTAGAGTTCTAACAGTAGCGTTAGGTTGCCAAATGAAGACGGGATAACCCCAGTCAATTTGTTTTGACCCAATTCCAAAAAATTTAATTTCGAGAGTTTCCCAATTGAATCAGGAATACTTCCCGACAACAAGTTTTGCTCTAAGCCAAGCTGATTTAAGTTAAGGAGTCTTGAGACTTCCGCAGGAATGGTCCCACCAAGATTGTTTCCCCCTAATTGTAGCAATTCTAGTTTAGTGGAAAGATTAGTCAATGAATAGGGTAACTCACCTCTGAATTGATTGTAGCTCAAGTCGAACACGTTTAAATTGCTGCAATTCCACAAAGAAACAATAACAAAACTCAAATCATCAAAAGTACCACTTCCAAGAAGGTTACCTGGAGCAGATAGGCGCGATAAATTCTGTAGGTTTCCAAAACTCATCGGTATGCTTCCTGTGAAATTGTTGGAAGGGATATCAAGTAGTTGAAGACCTGAAGTATTTGACAATGATACTGGAATGGGTCCTGTAAATTGATTTGCTCCTAGGAGTAATGATTGGAGATTTGGAAGATCATGTCCAATGCTAGCCCTGAGATCACCAGTAAACTTATTTTCTGTCAAAGCTATTTCTTGCAGGGAGGAAAGGTTGTAAAGCGAAGGAGGAAAGACCCCGGAAATATTATTTACCCCCACATCAAAAACTGTCAGATTAGTCATCCGGGCTATTTCATCAGGAATTTCTCCTTGCAAATTGTTGTATGTTAGTGAAATCTGTTGGAGAGATGAGAGATTGGCAATAGAAGCCGGAAAGCTTCCTGTAAGATTGTTGCTGTTGAGAAACAGTATCACAAGCTTTGACAAAGAGCCGAGTTGGGAAGGAATTTGTTGGGAAATACTGTTGTACCCCAAATCAAGAGTCAAGAGGTTGGAACAGTGAGACAGGTCGACCGGTATTTCAAGTCCCAAAAAATTATGGCTCAAGTTCAAGCTTGTAAGCCTAAACAACCGACCAATATCTTGGGGGATACCGCCTCGGAAGGCGTTGCTTGCAAGGTTGAGTGACCTAAGGAATGAGAGATTTCCAATTTGTGGTGATATGGTTCCATACAAATTCTGCCCAACAAGATCCAAGCTGGTGACTCGTTGGTGTTTTTGGCCACATGTGACTCCTTTCCAGTGGCAGAAATGGAGAGAATCATTCCAAGAGGCCAAGACTCCGAGAGAATTATCATTTATTCGAGACTTGAAGTCAACCAATGCAAGTTTGTCAGTGTTGTTTCCTACTGTGGAAGCGAAAACAAATTTCATACAAGACAATTTCAAGATCAAGAGGATCACTTGGATGGTTAGCGAAAAAAGTAGGCTGAGACTCAAAAGTGGAAGCTTCATCATTTCAGAGGGGAGTAACTTCTTGCTGCTGAGAGACTTTCCAACATATAACCAACTTAATAATTTCTTGAACGGGACATATTTTAAAACAAATGAAAATAGAATGTGCTGGTTAATCAAAGCCATTAGAGATGAAATAAGCAGTTTGAACGTGTCAGTTAATCAAAGGCAACAGTGTGAGGTCAGTTTGGAAGAGCAACATGAAATAAGCAGATGAAGACTGGACTTTTTATAATGTGATTAATGACGAGGTGGTGGGAAGTTGACCATCCAGTTGAGTTAAAAAAATGTAAAAAGGCAATACCACCCTCGGAGAATTTATCATTTGCAAGACTGAACAAAGTAGAAACATTCAATTGTTTGATCCTCCAAAATCTTCTACCAATCACATCCATAATTTGGATGAAAGTAGGGTTTGATGTATAAAAATAGTAGGATGGTTTTACACTTAGAAAAGTGTTGGAACAATCTTCTAAGTAAATAAAATAAATTGAAACAAAGTCAAACAAATAAATAAATAACGTACCAAATTTATTTATCGAACCGACTTAAAATTAAAAGACCAAGTCGAGTGTGTGACACTCTGTCCTTAAGACAGATTCGCCCCGCTACGGTGCTTACGGTTATGTGGCGTCTATCTCCTAGGATACAATGATCTTCACAAATTGTAGTAGCACTTCAAACAATTTGTTCAGCGAACCAAACCTGTGTTCTCACTTTCTGAATTTTATTCTAAAACTAATATGAAGAATAATGCACCAAAGATAAAAGTTCGGACAGCAAAAGAATTATTTTCAAACTGTTTTTTCGGTGAACAAAACTGCTGGAAATGTTTGGTATATGTAGGCAACAAAAGCTGTCCGAACAGATAAGTTTCTGTAACTTCAACAGATGCTAAACCCTTGAACAGATTTAGTATGGAAACTGGACAGATTTGAATCTGTGCAGATTTAGAAACTGTCCAGAATTTCAACAGATTGAAGAACAAGTCTGGACAGAATTTACTTGAAGTTTTGATCAACACAAATCTGCTGGAACAAGTCTAGATTATATAGACCCGAACAGGTACTAAAATGAAGTGAACAGAGCAACCTGTGTAGAACAGATTAACTGCTGCAGTTACCTATCTGTTGCTGAAACGGCCAACCGGTTTGTAACAGATAAGACCTGATTGAACTGTTTTAATTTCGAACAAGAAATGGACAGAAATCTAGAATTCAAATTTTGAATTAATTTCCCGCAATAATTTCTGGAAAAAATTCAAATGAATTTTGTCCAAAAAATTAATATTAGAACCGACCCACAACCGCGCCTGGTCGGATGGTGGTGTGCGTGTGTGGTTGTTTTGGCTAAGGTTCACTTTGTCTATAACTCCTCCCTTCTACAAACTTGGAGTGCTCCATGAGGCCCAACCCAAGTATTGTCGGCTAGAGTTTATATACACAAATAAACTCTCTTAAAGTTTCAATGTGGGACAAGCCTCACAAGGAAACCCACATTTAATACTTAAATGTTCAATTCCACGAACCCGAAAACGACGTCATGTTTCCATTCACTCATAAATGGTTTTGATGAACCGTCTTCACCGTATGACTTGCCACGCGGCAAGGAACACTTCACCTATTCAGACCCGCCCCCAAAGACGTTCAGGGCCCACTCAATTTTAGGTTCATAATCGGCCCAAAATATGCCTATATAACTATTTTTCCAACAATAAGTACAGGAGAACTTAATTAATGCCTAAAGGCGAATATGTAAAGGCACAAGTGGCTAGAAAACAAAAGCTGCTAGATGAAACTTCACGTACAATACAAAAATCTGTGGAAACAGAACAACATATAACAGAATTCCATACCTTTTTACCTGACTTTGTTGCTTCGTATGACACTTGACTAAATCTATCTTCTGCACGTGAGCTATTCCACAATCTTTGTGCAGGAGCTAAAACTCAAACATCAAGGCTCGAGGATTGCTGCTATGTCATCATCTTCCTTCACAGTAAAAACCGCAACTTCTTTTACCAAGTCAGAGTTGCTCTTGGGAGATGCAACTCACAAGGATGAACCAATTATACGTTGCCTTGACATGGAAATTAGCTCAGTCACTCTGCCACGGAAACAATCATTAAAAAATTAAAAATTAAAGCGGTAAGGTACCGTTTGGTAACACTTACGTTTTTAATTTTTTGTTTATATTTATAAAAATTTAAAAAATTCAAATAAAAATTTGTTTTGTAAAATTTTTGATTTATAAATCAGTAGTTTCAGTTTATAAATTTGGCCAAAAAATAAAAACACAAAAAATGTGTTTCCGTTTTGAGTTTTGAGTTTTTTTTTTTTTTTTTTTAACCACCCAACATTAGCCACCACCCGCCACCATTTTCCACCACCGTCTTCCGCCACCACCACCCACCTGCCACCAACACCTGCCACCACCACTCACCACCTACCTGCCACCACCACCCCCACCCACCCACCAACCACTACCAGCCACCACCACATCCACTACAACCACCACCCACCCCACCACCACCACCACCACCACCACCACCCCCACCACTACCACTACCTCCACCACCCGCCACAACCCACCCCCCGCCACCTACTTGCCACCACCACTCATCACCCATCCGCCACCACCGCCACCCACCCACCACCACCACCACCACACCCACCACCGCCACTACCATCCACCACCACCACCACCACTACCACCACCACCCACTAGCCACCCACCTACCACCACCACCCACCAGCACTACCAACTCGCTACCACCTACCACCCGCCACCGTCACCCACCCACCCACCACCACCCCCCACCCACCTGCTACCACCACCCCCCCTCACCCCCCCCACCCACCACACACCCACCACCACCCACACCCACCTACCCGCTATCACCCCCCATCACCCACCCGCCACCACCAACCACCACCCGTCATCCGCCACCCACCTGCCACACCACCCGTCACCATCACCCACCCACCCACCCACCACCACCACTGCCACCTATCCACCACCACCACCCATCCGCCACCACCACATCCGCCACCCACCAAGAACCACCACCTACCACCCGCTACTACCACCACCCACTGCCACCACCCACCACCACACACACCCACCCACCCACTATCACCACCCACCACCATTCACACCACCACCACCACCACCCACCACCACCACACACCCAAAGACCCATCGTCACTACTTTCCACCAGCATCTTTCGCTGCCACTTGCCACCACTAGCTATTTCTCACCCTTTTTTATATTTTAAATTTTTTTTAAACATTTTGTCAATTATCAAACGCGTTTGTAGTTTATGTTTTTCTAAAAATAAATAAAAAATAAACAAAAACCAATTTATAAATTTTTTATAAATATAAATTAAAAACGTAAACATTACCAAATACACTCTAAGTAATCAGCCTGCTGTTGACCAAGCACAAATTAACTGCCCTCAAACAAAACAAGGTGAAAACATTTTGATTACTTTATCCTCAAAAGTCTTTCACCCATCACATCCACAATATGAATTGAATTAGATTTTATTTGTGAGATAGGATTAGGCTAGAAAAGTACAGCAGAAATTAATTAATGGCTAAAGATGTATAATAAAAGATATAACTGGTCAGAGGAATGGCTGCTAGATAAAACTTCATCTGTCATAGAACAATCTATCAAAATTGAACTCATATACAACTGATCAACATTTAAAAATTCTTCATTGACTTGTTTTTTTGTGAGGCTTTAATTGGATAAACATTGGCATGATGTGCAACGTTCATTCTCTTAAATTGGCGTTTAACACGAAAGGAGGAGCAATAGAGCATAAAGTAAATAGTCGATACAATATTTTCAGATGGAAGGTAGCAAATATGATATCCAATGTTTCTTAAAATGACAGAACAGATATTTAGTTGATTAATCCTTGGAAGTCTCATTCCATTGACATCCAAGATTTGGATAAAAGTAATGATTTATTCACAAATTAGGTAAAATAGTGGAATGATCTAACATGACACGTATTGGACAAACTTAAATTAATGTAAGTTGCAGAATAATTAAAGAAGAAAGCATTAACTATTAATCATGTCTACATCCAGCAAAAAAAGAGAAATGAAAAGATTAACAATCATCCTTGCTTTTGACCAAGTAAGAGACAACTGCTCTAACCGCCCCATGGTTTAAAATGAAGCAAGATATGTGATTGATTGATCCTTGAAGTTTTGCACTCTTGACATTCATGATTAGATACAAGTTTTCACAAATTAGGTGAAATAGTTTGTGATATTGCAATAAAAGAGGGGCGGGAAACCTGGTAGATGAAACTTCACCCACCTGACTCCTAAATAATAATTATTAAATAGAAATATAATTCACCAAAATCAGCAATTGAAAATTTCAACTTACTGACTTTTACTGAAACAAACATAATTTTCATGATCAAGATAACCCTATGCAGATACAAATGGTAAGCTCTCTTTTTTTTATTTGTTTTATTATTGTGCTGACATAAATAGATAGTGTGAGTGAATTTCCGATCACACTGCCCTCCTTAGTAATCCAGCTGTAGAACACAGGCAGAATAGATGGCACCCTGTAATCTGCACAGAAAGAAAAGGCTCCGGCGGTGGTTCTTCCACCCGGGGGCACTCCGACGATCAAGTCAGTATCTCTCAAAGATAATACAAGTGCTTAAATTACTGCTCAAGACTACAAATTGCGTACCTTAGACCCGCCGGGGGTGCCCTTCTTTTATAGTCTTTCTCTATCCTAGTCCCACTAGAAGTCTCACTTCTATGGACTCTCATTCAGTACTTACTTTGGACTCTACAAGAGATAAGGATAGACTCCCTAAGAATACTATCCTTATCCATCTTGAAGTCTTTCTTCATTCTAGGACTCTTGCCCCTTATCTGATCATCTCGGATTCCGATATCTTCGGAGGTAACCTCGGACTGCTATATTCTCGCAGATAACCTCAGCAACTCCGAGATAACCTCGGCGTAACTACCACGACACGTGGCACCTCGGCTGACACTTCGGTGCCACCTCAGCCACATGTTGGTACTTAGAAAATACACCCCCACAACTGCCCCCTAGGTTCTATTACCTCGGTATTCTAAGATGATGGAACCTACATTTGAACTTCTGTCTCGTACGTCGGCCTAGAAACTTTCTAGCCGATGTCATTCACTTCAGGCCGATATGTCTTCTTTTCAGGAACAAGAATTCACACGAACTCTCCCAAGTGCATGAGCTGTCGTGCACCATTTTTCAACCGTTCTATTGACGCGTTTTTCCCTTATTGGTCAGTGCTGGTGACGCGCCTGTTGGCCGTCTTTTCTCTGCTTGCGCCGTCTGACGCGTGCGTTGCCCTAGGCACAATAATTACCCTATTTTTGCCGCCGTTTCACCTTTTGGACAAAAACGTTTGCCTCTCTCTTCATTCTTCACTTTTGCATTCGAATTTCCCTACTTTATTCTCTCTCTAAAGCTCTTTCTTCCTGAGTCTGCCATTGTTCTAAGCTCGAAGTTCTGAGACTGTTTCCCATCTGTCATTCCTGCGAAGCTTTTCGCTACTGTTGCATCCGTCGTCTGTCCTCGGCGAGTTTCACTCCGGCCTCACCTTATCTGGTAAGCAACTGATCTTTCTCTTTCTCAGTTCTGCTTTTGCATTTGGTTTGTGAACCATTCATCTGAATGCATCTTTCTTCACGATTCTGCACATGCTATGAACATTTGTACTGTTTTACCTCAGTTCTTGGTCTTCTTCCCTTTGTGTTCTTGAATCTGAGATTTCGTTTTTGTTTTCTGCTTTGTTGTATCTTTTCTAGATCTGTGCCCTGTATCTTTGTCTTCGTAGCTCTTAGGTTTGGGATTTGCTTATAGAACCTTTAATCTTTAGGAAAAACAGAAAACAAACTTTACCAATACATACCTAGGTTTAAGCCGAGGTCCCAACAATCTTTTAAGAACATCCTGTTTCTGTAGCCAAGTATCCTTACACCAAAATCATGGGTATGTGGAGAAATAGGGTTAACACCCCAACCAAATTAGAATTTTTTAGGCAAGAATTCTCCATCCCAGCTGATGTCCATCTGAGACTAGCTGGTGATGACGACTCCATTATGCCCAAGGATGATTCCATGCCTTTTCCCGTTGTAGCCTTTGTCGAATGTGGGCTTCGGTTCCCCCTAGATCCCCTCTTTCGTGAAGTCCTTCACTACTACTCTTTGAACCCTATGCAACTCACCATCAACGCCTATAGAACGCTTAATGGTATCATAGCCTTAGCTCGGCAGGAGAACGTTAGGGTCACTCTTGCCGACATCCAATATTGTTACACCATGTGCGCCCTCAACCTGAAGGAAAAAGGTTATGTTTATTACCTTAAGCCGAGGTCTATCGTATATAAGATCGTAACCGACCTCCTAGACTCCAACAAAGGGGCTGGAGATGATTATCTCATTGCTTCTGGAAATTGGGAATTTGGCCCAGAAGAAGAAGTCCATCTCTTCCCTCTTCCTCGAACGGTCAAGGAGGGCAAGGGTAAGAGACCAGTGTTAATTACTTAGCTGTTGCTTTCTTCTATTTGTCCAATAAAATTTTATCTGTTTCTGATGTTATGTTCTATTTTGCAGACGTTCGCAAGCCTCCCAAGGATTTTCGCCAGTCTTATTTCCTTGGCAAGGATCTTAAGAAGCTTCTGGACCTTCCCATCCAAAAGCGCAAAGCTCCACTCCTGCTGAACTTCATCCCCTCCTACAAATCCACCTTGCCCGACGTTCCAAGGAGGAAGAAAAAGAGCTCCTCCTCTCTTACTGTAGTAACCCAAACTGCATCCACATCTCGGACTGATCAAGGTTCAACTTCTGATCCAGCCGATCAATCTTCCACCTCTGCACCATACTTGGTACCAATTTCTGAAAGAAAGCGTCGGCGGCGACTTGTAAAAACAGCCGAAATGGTGCGCCCAAAACCTGTTGCCCAAGATCTCTTAGCCGACCTCCTAGCCGATGTCGACGCTATTCCCACTCAAACCATGCCCCCTCCGAAGCCGAAAAGAACAAAGAAGGCCCAGCCTAAAGCCAAGGACGCTGAAGTTGATGCTGAGGATGCCCAGCCTATCTCCAAGCTGGCGGAAAGCAGCAAATCCCAACCAACCACTGGGAAGAGGCATGCAGAGACTCAACCACCAGAATCTCAAAAATCAAAAAAGCCGAGGTCTTCTTCTGCGAAAACTTCGAAGTCCAAGATACCAAGTGTCCCCTGGGCCCCCCAGTTCACTTTGGAAGACAGGCCAATAATGGCGAATGAGAGTGCCGACGACATAAATGTCGGCGTAGCTCTCAGTACTGCGCTACTTTTGCCAGGTAATTTGGAACGAAATGCTGGGAATAGTGAGTACGAGAACTACGCTTTAATGCTCCAACACTCAGTTCAAGTAAGTGCTTCAGTTTCAGTACTCGTCATTTCTTTTTGTTTCATACTTTGAATTTTTTTTTTTAAACACGTCTATCTTCTGTCAGGCTGTCCAGTACGCCCATTCCTTTTCAATGCAATCATTTGAAAATCGAGAAAAGTTGACCGAGATGAAGAGGGAGTTTTCTTCCCTTCAAAAGATAAACAAAAATCTTCAAGCAAAAATGAAAGCATTGGAGGACCAGGCTGAGGCCGCTACTCAAGCCCAACAGTTAGCCGAGGAAAAATTTGAAGGCGGTCAGAAATGGTGTCAAAAGCCCAAAAGAAAGAAGCTGAGGAAAGAGCCGCCCAAGCCGAGAAGGAACTCCAGGAGGCTTTGGCTACCAAAGATGCTGAGATTAAGGCGGCTGATGATAAGGCATACGCCCAAGGCATGGCTGACGTTACTGAGGAATACAAACTTCAAGTCAGGCAGGCATGCAACAGGGACTTCTCCCTTGGTTGGATGTCTCTTGTCAAGAAGCTTAATATCCCAGATGACTCGCCATTGCGTAAGGCGGATGCTATTCCTTTGCCATTCCCTCCGCCTCTACCTCCAAGTCAACCTGAAGACGAGGAGGAATCCGAGTCTGAAGCCGACGATGATGACAATGCTCTACTAAGGAAGCCCAAAGATACTAATGAGACCAAGTCTCTTCCTCAGGATGATCAAATCCTGGACTTGACTAATGAGGAAGATGAGGAGGTTATTAAAGTGGCCACTCTTGAACAAGTATCGTCTGATGTCCCCTTGGTTGAAAAAAGTCTTGCTCAAACGGTAGCAGAAATTGATGCCGAGATTGCGGCAGAAAAAGATGCCGAGGTGACTCCTTCACAGTCCTCCGAGGCACCAGCCCATCAATCTAAAGAAAAAGATGCCGATGTGGTTCTCCCAGAATCCTCCGAGGTCTTAGTTCAACCATCTGCTAATGCTGAAGACGTTTGAAATGTTTTTTGTTCTTTTTTCTTTCTTTTGTACTTTTGTCTTCTGAACAATGCAAACTCTGTATATGGCCGATGTGCCTTTTTCCATTCTAATGCTTGATACAACTTTCTTCTACTGAGTGTTTGTACTTTTATATTCTTATGACTGCTACTGCATGATTCTATACTTAGAATATTTTGCAAGTCTCTCCTCCTTTGTACAATCTCCTCGAGGAGAAATACCTCGGGTATGTTTACCTGAAGATTTATCTCGGCTAGGACTTTACCTGTAAATTTTTTATAAACTTCAACAAGTATAAAGCATATACAATTTAAACTAACAAACTTTTCTCAAGTTTTAACAAGGGACTGAATCAATAAACTTAATTTAACTTCACTTTGTAAATTGCTACAAATTTCAACAAGTTATCTCAGCTTAGCTTTAACTTCTAAATTGCTACATATTTCAACAAGTAAAGATAAGGAATTTATCTCGGCTTAACTTTAACTTGTAAATTGCTACAAATTTCAACAAGTAAAGATAAGGAATTTATCTCAGCTTAGCTTTAACTTGTAAATTGCTACAAATTTCAACAAGTAAAGATAAGGAATTTGTCTCCGATTAACCATGTTTAAACATAATCTTGGCTTAACTTCGGCTAAGCATTACTACTGTCTTCTCTCTGCCCCCAATGTGAACCTAAGTTCCACTTGGGTTCTCATTATTCAAAAAAAACAACATCATGCATAGTTTTATAAGTTCTGAAAAATTCTGCTAAGACTTTATTGATCATATCGGCAAAAAATCAAAGAACATATAATGATAGAAAAACTTTAAATTACAAGTGTTCCATGGTCTAGGCAATGCTTTGCCCTCATTATCTTCGAGCCGATATGCCCCATTTCCTAACACCGAAGTAATTCAGGGTCCTTCCGATTTGGGCCAAGCTTGCCCTCTCCGGGATCCTTCTTATTGCCGACGACTTTTCTCAAGACTAAGTCGTTGATTTGAAAATCCCTTGGATTGACCTTCTTGTTGTAAGCTTTAGCAAGTTGTTCTTTGGTATCTCGCAAAATTTGGATTGCAGCTTTCTCTCTTCTTTCTTCCAGTAGATCTAGATCTCGGGCTAAGAGCACATCATTAGGCCCGTTCTCAACTCCCTGTGTTCTGATCCCTGGGATGCCGATCTCCAATGGAATGACTGCTTCTGTGCCATAAGCCATGGCAAAGGGGGATTCCCCTGTTGATCTTCTCGGCGTAGTGCGATATGCCCAGAGCACGTTGGGCAATTTGTCTACCCACTTTTCTTTTGCTGCCTGCAGCCTCTTCTTTATTCCATCCAGAATAACTTTGTTGGATGTTTCGGCTTGCCCATTACTTTGGGGAAAGCTTGGTGTTGAAAAGTAATTCTTTATCTTGAACTTTGCGCAAAAATTCTTGATGAGTTTGCTGTCAAACTGTGTTCCGTTGTCGGCAACGATTGCTCTTGGAATCCCAAATCTGGTGATGATGTTTTTCCAGATGAAGTTCTTCACATCCACATCTCGGATTTTGGCAAGAGGCTCTGCTTCTATCCACTTTGTGAAGTAGTCTGTTGCTATCAGTAGGTACTTCCGCTGCCTAGTTGCTTGGGGCAATTGTCCAACGAGATCCGTGCCCCATTGGGCAAATGGCCAAGGGTTGGAAACCGGGTTCAGGTCAGCAGCTGGCTGATGTATCAACGGTGGAAACCTCTGGCATTGTTCGCACTTCTTCACATAGGCTTCTGCATCTTTTTGCATATAGGGCCACCAATACCCCTGGGTAATGGCCCTGTGAGCTAACGATCTGCCCCCTGCGTGGCTTCCACAAACTCCTTCATGAATTTCATATAAAAAGTCTTCGACCTGAAGAGGGTGTATACACCTTAAAAGAGGTCCAGTGAAGGATCTTCTGTAGAGATGTCCTTCTGCTGTCAGGCTGAATCTTGCCGACTTCAGTCTGACCTTGTGTGCTTCCTTTCGATCTTCTGGCAGTTTTCCCTCTTTCAGGAATGCAACAATTGCATCCATCCAGCTTGGTCCCATGTCCACACATAATGCTTCTTGCATTGTGTGTGGTGATTCTATGCTCGGGCCTGATAGGTAATCGATCATTATTGTCCTTGTCTTTCCGGTTTGCATTGAGCTTGCTAAATTGGCCAACGCTTCGGCGTGGTTATTATCGTCTCGGCTAACCTGAAGAAGTCGGCAGTTTTGAAACATGTCTGCCAGCCTGATGACTTCTTTTGCGTATGCCGACATCCTTTCATCTCGGGCGACAAACTCTCGCGTAGTTTGATTCACTATAAGTTGTGAGTCACAAAAACGATTACCTCATCGCCTCTGCACTCTTGCCGGTCAAACAATCAATGCTTCATATTCCGCCTCATTGTTCGAGGCTTTGAACCCCGATCGAATGGTGCTCAATATCTCTCCATCGGAAATTAACACCACTCGCCTTGCCCCGGGGTTTGAGCTCCCATCAACAAAAAGTTGAAAGGAGTCGCGATGTAAATCTTTGCAGGTGCGAGTTTTTCCTTCCTTGGTTCTTTAGCCTTTGGCTGGGCTTCTCCTTCCTTGTTTGGACATCGTTCATCTCGGCTCAGCGGAGCCCGATGTTCGATGTATTCTGGCGAGAACTCGACCACAAAGTCGGCCAAGACTTGGCCCTTAATTGATGTTCTCGGCCTGAACTCCAGGTCATATTGGCCCAAAACTACGGCCCATCTTGCTATTCTTCCAGTTAAGTTTCCTTGTTGCAACAAGGATTTGAGTGGGTGCTCTGTTAGAACCACTATCTTGTGAGCCTGAAAATAATGGTTTAGCTTCTTTGAGGCCATTACCAAGGTCAGCATTAATTTCTCCAGTGGTAGATACCTTGTTTCTGCATCGGCCAAGGTTTTACTTACATAATGCTTGACATACGCTCCCTTTTCTTCTCGAATTATCACAACACTCACTGCGTGCTCTGAAACTGCTAAGTATAAAAACAGTTCCTCCCCAGGTTGAGGTGTTGAGAGGACTGGAGCCGAGGTAAGGTATTTCTTCAGGTCGGCCAAAGCGGCCTCACATTCCTCTGTCCATAGAAAATCCGTGGCCTTTTTCACCAGATTGAAAAAAGGTTTACATTTGTCCGAACTTCGGCTTATGAACCTGTTTAGGGCTGCGGCCCTTCCAGTAAGCATTTGAACCTGTTTTGCCGATGTTGGACTCTGTAATTCCAGAATGGCCTTGATCTGATCTGGGCTGGCTTCAATGCCCCTTCTAGTCACCAGGTATCCCAAGAACTTACCGGATCCGACTCCAAACGCGCATTTCGATGCATTTAGTCGGAGCCGATATGTTTTGAGTATGTCAAAGACCTCTTCTAGGTCAGCAAGATGATCCTTTGGTTCCTTGGTCTTCACGACCATGTCATCAATGTAGACTTCTACAGTTCGGCCAATCAAGTGTTTGAACATCTTGGTTACCAGTCTTTGGTAAGTTGCTCCTGCGTTCTTCAACCCAAAAGGCATGACTCTGTAACAATACAAACCTTTCGGAGTGATGAACGCTGTCTTCTCCTCATCCGGGGGGTACATGGCTATCTGGTGATATCCCCTATATGCATCCAAGAAGCTCATCCTTCCATGTCCAGATATGGCGTCCACCAACTGGTCGATCTTTGACAGAGGGAAGCTGTCTTTGGGACAAGCTTTGTTCAAGTTTGTAAAATCTACGCAGACCCTCCACTTGCCATTCTTTTTCTTTACTACCACGGTGTTTGATAACCATGTCGGATAATTGGCTTCTCTGATGGCCCTGGCCTCCAGAAGTCTGTCTACTTCTTCTTCCACTGCTTCGACATGCATCAACGTCGGTCTTCTGGCTCGTTGTATTACAGGTTTGGCCGACCTGTCAACGTTGAGTCTGTGACATGTGACCTCGGGGTCAATGCCAGGCATTTCATAAGGTGTCCAGGTGAACACCTCAATATTTTTCCTCAGAAAAGCTTCTAGCTCCCTTTCTTCTTCTTCGGCTAATCCTGTGCCGAGAAGAAAGAAGCGCTCTTTGTCGTCCTCCTGGACGAGGATTTTCTTCAGTGCTTCTTCACTTTTCTCGGTCGGCTCTTTGCCGACATCATCTAGGACCTTCATGTCCTCTTTTTCAACTTCTGCTTCCTCTGGTTCCCGAATGCTGCAGGTTAATTTCATTGCTGCCATGGAGCAATTTTTACTTCTGGCCCGATCTCCTCTGACTTTCTCAATCCCATGTTCTGTTGGGAACCGCAGCAGTTGATGCAATGTTGAGGGAACTGCCCCCATTGCATGCAACCACGGCCTCCCCAAGATGATGTTGTAAGGCGAGGACGTATCAATCACAATGAATTCTGTCTTGATCTTCTTTGTGCCAGCCTGTACCTCCAAGCTTGTTGCGCCTAATGGCCATGTCGGCGTTCCATTGAAGCCGACCATCGGGCCGTTTGACTGCTCCATGTCATTAGGGTGAAGGCCTAACTCCTTGTAACATCTGACATACATGATGTCGCAGGAGCTGCCTTGATCAATCAGGATGCATTTTACCTGGTACTCCCCAACCTGGAGGGATACTACCAAGGCATCATTGTGCGGGTGCTGAACCATATTAAGGTCGGCTTCTGTGAAGGCTATCATCGGTCCTTGGCACTCTTCAGGCCGAGGTTTTTTCAGTCCGACCTGGTTGACGTGCTGCAGGTGTTTTACCCTCTGTGTCTCCCCCCGTATGTCGTTTTCATTCACCTTTGAGTGGATCACATTAGCCACCCGAGGTCCACCTGCCTGTGGTTGCTGCACTGGGGGAGGCGGGGCTGCTGGTGCTTGAGGCAATCGTGCCTGTTCTTCCCTTGTTTTGGCCTCATCCACAAGGTCCCTCAGATGGTCTTGCCTCACCAAATCTTCTAAGTGTGCTTTAAGGGCTCTGCAACCCTGAGTTGGGTGCCCCTCCTCATTGTGGTAAGCACAACGCTTTCCAAGGTTTCTTCCCATAAATTCTCCTGGTGCCCTAAAGTAGGGCTGATTTCGAATTTGATCAAGGACTTTGTGGACCGGAATTCGGAACACCGTAAATCCTGCACCTTAGCCCTCAACTCTGTCTCCTGTTTGTTCTGTCCGTTATTACCTCGGCCTCGCTTCGGCGAGCCGTTGCCTTTTTCTAGCTTCGTCTCCTTATTCCCCGACGTATCTTCCTCGGCTCTGGCATACTTCTCGATTCTCACCATGAGCTCTTCCATGCTCTTTGGCAGGGTTTTTGCCAAAGACTTCCGCAGTGGACAGTCATCTTTCAGGCCGTTCTTGAAAGAGACGACTGCCACCTCCTGGTTGCATTCAGGTATTCGATTGAACACCTTATAGTACCGCTTTGCATAGGCCCCAAGGCTTTCATCTTTGCCGATCTTCAGAGCCATCAATGCATCCACCCTCAATGGCTGCAGTTTGTTTGTTATGAACCTGGCCACAAACATCTCGGCCGGGCCTTCCCAATTCTTCACACTCCCCTTCGGTAATTTGTGGAACCAATCCGCTGCAATCTCCCCGAAGGATGAAGGGAACACTTTGCAGAGCAACGGCTCATTCCCACTATATAATGCCATTGAATTCAAAAATAATCCAACATGGAAGTTAGGGTCTGACTTACCATCATATATCTGGAACCTCGGCATACTGAATCTTTTCGGCGCGACGAATTTGTCCAATTCCATCAAGAATGGCGTCCTCGGCTTAACCGGGGAGGTTACCTCGGCTCCGGCATTCTCCTGCTTCTTCTTGAGGTAATCTCTCAAGTGTTCTTTACTTCTCCCTGCAGCCCGGCTGTCTTTGGACTTCAGCCTTTTCGGCGCACTACTCTCGGCCTCATGGTGGCTCCTTTTCGATCCTTCCCCGCAGGACGCATCGAAACACAATACCCGCCCCAGAACATGCTGATGTTCTTTGGGGTCTGCTTCCTTCTCGCGATATGTCCTTCGGGACTCTTCTCTCCTCGGCTCTTCTCGGCCGACTTCCCTGGAGGGTCGGTGAGAGTGCCTTCCACTCCTCGTGTGCTGAGGGGCTTCGGGGATTTCTTTCCGCCCCTTCTTCTGGGCGTTTGCTGCCGGCATTGGTGTGTCCTGTAGCGGGTACGGCGGCTGCATGACATTATTTTGCATCATGAAGTTGACGACCGATTGAAGGTCTGCCAACTTGTTTGCCATCTCCTTTACTTCTTCATCCCTCCTCAGACACCTGTCTCTCCAGGTCTGGAGGTCGTCCTCATTATAGTATTTGCCCTGGTCCGCTTTCTTTGATGTGTCGCCATCTTGGCCGACGCCTTTCTCTGCGTGATTCTGATCACGAGTTCCTTCGTTGTGGTCTCCTCCTTCAGCGTTAGGGTCAACGGGTCTTCCACTCCCAGCAGGAGTGTCGTCCCCAATCTTTTTCTTCTGTGTATTACTGGCCATCTATTCTTCTTTCGTTCCCACAGACGGCGCCAAATTGTGTGAGTGAATTTTCGATCACACTGCCCTCCTTAGTAATCCAGTTGTAGAACACAGGTAGAATAGATGGCACCTATGTCTGGCACCTCAGAATGTCTGACAGAAGAAAAGGCTCGTGGTGGTTCTTCCAGGGCACTCCGACGATCAAGTCAGTATCTCTAATAGATAATAAGTGCTTAAATTACTGCTCAAGACTACAAATTGCGTACCTTAGACCTGCCGGGAGTGCCCCTCTTTTATAGTCTTTCTCTATCTTAGTCCCACTAGAAGTCTCACTTCTATGGACTCTCATTCAGTACTTACTTTGGACTCTACAAGAGATAAGGATAGACTCCCTAAGAATACTATCCTTATCCATCTTGAAGTCTTTCTTCATTCTAGGACTCTTGCCCCTTATCTGATCATCTCGGATTCCGATATCTTCGGAGGTAACCTCGGACTCCTGTATTCTCGCAGATAACCTCGGCAACTCCGAGATAACCTCGGCGTAACTACCACGACACGTGGCACCTCGGCTGACACTTCGGTGCCACCTCGGCCACGTGTTGGTACTTAGAAAATACACCCCCACAGTCTCCAACCAAAAAAGCTACACAGCCAAAACAAACATACATAAACGTGTTTAGAAGATGAAGCGTATGTTATATAGATTTAAATTTGGTACAGTGTGTATGAGAGGGTTCAAGAGCGTCGTTGGAAAATTTGAAGATCTTCGAAGATGTTTGAAGAAAAATTCGAATTCTCTAGAAATTGATGAGAGGCTTAGATTCTTTAATAGTCACACCTAAGAACACAAAAGCAAAATGTGTGTGCTATTTTTTAACCACACTGCCAAACAGGTACTCAGCTAGAGAATACTAGCAGAATAGATTGCGCCCGAACGACCTGTCACAGAAAGAAGAGACTCCGGCGGTGGTTCTTTCACCCGGGGGCATTCCGACAATCAAGTCAGTACTCAGTTATCTCTCAAAGATAGCAAATAGTGCTTATACTCACTAGTCAGAATACAAAGAGCACACCTTAGACCCACGATGGTGCCTTACTTTTATAGCCAACATTGACCTGATCCCCATAAAAGCCTAGCTTCAATGGACTCTGGCTAATTACTTATCTAGGACTCTTAAATAGATAAAGACAAACTCCCTAAGAGCTTTTATCCTTATCCAGACTGAGATCCTCCCCCATTCTAGGACTCTTGATCCTTATCCGTTCACCTCGGATTCCGGTATCTCCGCAGATAACCTCGACCTAGCCGAGATTACCTCGGTGCCATGATCAGGACATGTGGCACCTCGGCTGGCACTTCGGTGCCACCTTGGCCACGTGTTGTCATTCACAAAAATATGCCCCCACAACTGCCTCCTAACTTCTATTACCTCAACATCCTGAGGTGATGGAACCTATATCTTTTGTCCACATAGCACGTCGACTAAAACTTGCTCTACTACTTATTACCGGGGTCATCACACGTCAGCTCCATATGACCAAGACTTCAGTGTGTTTTGTCGATGCTTTATAACCAAAAACCAAGTTTTTCAAGTTCTTTAGCCGAGATCGTCTCCATAGTCAAGGTATCTGCTTTATTAAATCAAGAACTCCAAGAGCTCTATATGCGTATAAGCTGTCACGCACGGTTTCTCAACCGTTTTTGCCACGCATCTTTTCCTTATTGATCCGTACCTGACACGTGCCATCAGGTCACGTCGTTTCTACATGCGCCGCCTGATAGACATGTCGTTCTAGGCACACTAATTGTGATTTTGCCGCCTTTTCGTGTTTTGATAAAAAATAACTACCTCTTTCCGTCTTTTCACCTTTACATCCTTCGTTTTCTCTCTACACTTCAAGCTTTCTCTCTCTCTAAACCACCATTGTCGTTTTCTCAAATCTTTCTGCAACTATTTCCGTTCACCTCCTCCGGCGAAGCATCCACTGTTCTCCTTCATTGTCTAACTTCGGTGTACCTCATACCGGCCTCATTCTCTTCAGTAAGTCACTGTTTCCTCCCTCCCTTTTTAGTTTCAAACTCAATCCCTTCTATTTATTGCCATGGTGAATCCATTCATGTTCTTCAGTCTTTTGTCTGTGTTTCAAATTTCATCATGTTTGCCTGTGATTTTGCTTTCGTTCAATCTTTTCATGGGTATATGTACACACATACATACTTGTTATTTTGCCACTGTACTTGGCTTTGCACATCTACACACACTTTCGTTCAATGTTTTTGAATTTGTGTTTTTTTCTTGAGTCTAAATCACACTCTTTTTTCTGTTTCCTTGTTGCATTTTCCAGATTCTTGCCTTTAATTCTCTGCTTCCACATAGATTTAGGCTTGGGTTTTGGTAGAGAATTCACAAATTTAGGAAAACCAAAACAAACTCCCTTTGATCTTGAAAAACCCTTGCCTCAGTTTCTATTCTGGGTTTAGCCGAGGTCCCTCAAACCCATACAAACCATTTTCTTCTGAATTCTCAACCTGTCCTTCTTAGCCGACATCATGGGTATGTTTAGGTGGAGGGTAGACACTCGTACTAAACTAGAGTACTTTAGGCAGGAATTTGCCATCCCCGCCGATGTCCAGCTTAGGCTAGTAGGGGAGGAGGACTTCTAATGGGGACTCCATGCCTTTCCCTGTGGTGGCCTTTATAGAGTATGGACTTAGGTTCCCTCTTGACATCCTCTTCCGAGAAGTCCTTCACTACTATAAGCTCAACCCAATGCAGCTAGCCATTAACTCTTATCGAGTCATAAACGGCATAATTGCTTTAGCCAAAAAAGAGAACGCTAGTTTAACCCTGGCCGATATCCAATACTACTATACAATGTGTGGCCTGAAATCGAAAAAGGGCTATGTCTACTACCTTAAGCCGAGATCTATTGAATACAAACTCATCGCCGACCTTCCAAACTCCAACAAGGGTACTGGAGACAATTACTTCATTGTCTTAGGCAACTAGGAGTTCCCACCAGATAATGACCTTCACCTCTACCCTTAAGCCAAACAGTTTTCAGAGAGAGAAATGGTAAGAGCCAAGTGTCACTTTTCTTACTTTCTAGCCTTTATTATTTCTTGATAATTTTGAATGTTCTAATATCTGTTTTTTACTTGCAGTCTTTCCTCAGCCTCCCAAAGACTTTCGCAAGACATTCTTTCCCAACAAGGACTTCAAAAAACTGTTAGACTTGCCTGTTAATCAGCGCAAGGCTTCTCTGCTCCTCAACTACATTCCGACCTATAAGTCCATCCTTCCCGACGTCCCTAAGAAGAGCAAGTCTCCACCCTCAGCAATAACTCCTCAAGCCGAGTCATCATCAAGGCCAGACCAAGGATCAACCTCTGACCCAGCAAAACAACCATCAACCTCTGCTCCACAACTGATTCCACCTTCTCAACACCAACGCCAACGTCGAGCTCCACTGCTCGCACCAGTAAGCAGGATTCGTAGCCGAAGACGTCAAAGTGCCGAGGCGTCCTCTTACGATCCAGCCAATCCTCTCATTGCCTTGCCAGCAATTTACTTCGGCACAAGAGTCATAGTTGTCGCGACCTCTGACGAGATGGGACGTAAGAAGGCTGTTGCCGAAGACCTGTTGGCCGACATCCCCATCGTTGTCACGGTCCAGTCCTCACCTTCCCAGTCTCAACCTAAACCGAAGCCAAAGAGGCTGAAGAAAGCCCAAGCCAAGGCAACGGTGACTCAGATCGACTCTGAAGACACCTTGCCGATCTCAAAAATAGTTAAGGCAGAAAAAAGTGCCTCTGCAGCCGAAAAGAGGCCAGCAGAGGCTGCTCCCTCCGAATCCACCGAATCAAAGAAGCTGAGGTCGAAGTTTGCTGCAACCTCGGGGTCCCTGAAATCTGATGCCCCATGGGCCCCCTCCATCACAATTGAGGATAAGCCAATGAGAGCTAGTGACAGCGCCTCTGATATTAAGGTCGGCGTCGCCCTCTCCACTGCGCTGCTCCTTCCCAATGGC
This sequence comes from Camellia lanceoleosa, assembly GCA_025200525.1. Taxonomy (NCBI): domain Eukaryota; kingdom Viridiplantae; phylum Streptophyta; class Magnoliopsida; order Ericales; family Theaceae; genus Camellia; species Camellia lanceoleosa. Next base: position 490,990 of record JANUSC010000064.1, on the reverse strand, counting down.
CTCAACCGAATGGCCAAGGTCAGCGAATATGAAAATTTCACTTTGATAATTCAGCATTCTGTATAAGTAAATCTTTAACACTTGGTACTCTTCATTCTTTGTCTTCATACCTAATGATTTTACTAACTTTCTTCATTTTGTTTTTCCTAGGCGATCCAGCACACCCATTCCTTCGCGATACAAGCCTTCAACATTAAGAAGAAGTTGGCCTGTAAAACCAAGGAAGCTGTCGGCTTGCTCAAATCACTAAACAACGCCGAGACCAAGATGAGAGGGCTGATAGACAAGGCTAAGGCAGCCAAGTAAGCTCAAGACGACGCTGAAGAAAAGGTCGAGGCTGCAGAGGCTGTTGCTGAGGTCCTCAAGGCCGAGAAGAAAAAAGCCGAAGCAAAAAATGCTGAAGCCCAAGCCAAGCTCCTTGCTGCCTTAGCCACAAACGCCGAGATCAAAACGGCGGACGAGAAGGCATATGCCGAGGGGGCAGCCGGCGTCCGTAAGGACTACGAAAAACAAGTCAGAGAGGTATGCAACAAGGGTTTCACCCTTGGTTGGATGGCTGCTCTGAAGGAGTTGGTTGTCCCTGAGGACTCTCCTCTCAGAGATGCAGGCCAACTTATGCTACCGTTCTCATCTACTTTAAGCCAATCTGAGGCTAAAGCTGGAGAGGAAGAAGGAGAGGAAGCCGAAGACAAAGAGGCCGAGGTGGTTGGTGCCGAAGATCCTACTGGGACTAAGTCCCCAACTCTGAATGAGCAAGTTCTAGACTTGACTCAAGATGAGGAGGACGAAGTCTCAAAAGGGGCCTCCCCCCAAAAGACAACATCCGAGGTGCCAATCGCCGAGAAGAGCATTGATCAGACTCTATGAGAGATTGATGCCGAGCTCGACGCTGAGAAGGCTGCCGAGAAGATTCCCTAGTTGTCTTCTAGGGCCGAGACACAGCCTGCCACCGACGCCAAGTAGTCTTGCTATAATCTTTTTCTTTGTACTTAGTACTTTTCTAAACAATGTTTTTTAGTTTTCATATTTGGTCGACGTGCCACTTTTGTAATCCGAACAAGTAATCCCTTTGTAGGCCGAAGTGCCATTTTTCTTCCTTGAATGCAAGTATAATTTCTTCTTTCAAGTGTTTGTATGTTTGTCATCTTTACTGTCTTGTATGATTTCATACTTAGAAGAATTTGCATGTCTTCAAAGTACCTCTTAACTATGCAATCTCCTCGGGGTAAAATACCTCGGATATACCCGCTGACTGTTTATCTCGGCCTTCTCTTAACACTCGAAAATATTTTTTACAAATTGTTTTCACAAGTGTTTATTTAAAACTTGCTGCATTCTTATCGTCTTCTATTAACACTTTAGTCTTCCATACTTCAAGTTTTGGCAACTTGGTAATCTCTGCAAGTATGTAGATACTTTTTTCAACATAACCTGCAACAACCCCGATCCTTGATTAACGTTAATCCATGATTAATTATGCCTAATCAGTAATTAAGGAGAGATTCTGAATTAAATTGATTGTGTGTGTTGCATTGTTTGTGTCTATATCTGTTGTCGTAGGAAGATCTGTTCATGTTTATCCTTTGTTCTGTGAATTGAAAGCCTTATCGACGTCCGATTCAGAAATTGACTTGATTTACGTGTTAATTAGGATTTATAGGATTTTGTGGTAGGTTTAATTGAAATTCGCTTCGAAACGATTAAATTAGAATAATTAATGCTCAATTAAGCCTAACTAATGAAATCTTGATCTAAGCCTATATAAGGCACCTTTTTGTTCCCCACTCACTCTTTCTCTTCATCTTACATGCATCTTTGAGCTCTCATAGACACAAAAACGTGAGAGGGAGAGAGAGTAGGGAGGAAATTGAACTCAACAAGAGAATTGCTTGAGATTTAGAAGAAATTGAAGAGGACTTGGAGGATTAAGGTACCACACCTGAGAATTCAAGACTTAAGGTAGGAATCCATCCTTTTAATTGTGTAATAGAGTTGTTTAATGCTTGGGTTCATGGAAATTAGGGATTAAAGTCAAGAAATAACTTAAAGAGTAGATTTGAGAATCAATTCATGCATGCATGTCCATACTATGGAGTTTTAAAGTTGTTTCATGAGAATTCTCACATGCATGTTCATATTATAGTTGTAATCTAAGAATTCACCATGTTTTGGGAAAGAATACCTCATGTGATCATGTTTTGGAAGTTATGAATTCAAATGAATACATGCATGGCATAATTACATCATGTTCTTCCATTTCCAAATGAATTTTTGAACAATTAGCATGCCTTTGGGCCATGATTTCATGAAATGATCTTCAAGTCATGATGTTTTGTGAGTTTCTAAATGTTTTCCAGAATTTTGGCCCAAAATATTGAGTTTTGAAGTGTTTGGTTTGAGTTTGAAGCTTGGAGATCAAATCTGGAAATTCCAGATTTTGCATTCACGCTCGAGCGTAGGAGTTTACGCTTGAGCAAGCACTCTGAGTGCGTGCAATTCCGCTCGAGTGACTGGAATGTCGCTCGAGCGTGAAATGCATATATCCAGAAGTTCATATGTTTTGCAGCAAGCTCGAGCGACAGAAGTCACGCTCGAGCGAGGGTCTGAGTCTCACACTCGAGCGCAGATCAAGCGTCCGTCGAGCATGTAAAGCAAGCAACCAGTACTTTTCTGAAGTTTACAGTCCGCTCGAGCGAGGGAAGTCACGCTCGAGCGAACCTTCACTTCTTGCATTTCCGCTCGAGCAAGGAAAGACACGCTCGAACGTGGACCCTGTTTTCAGCAAGTTTTGGAAAATGTTTTCAAATGCATTTTGTTGCATCCTCATTCCATCCTAGGAATTCCTAGGCCATGATTAAGACTCCATAATGAAGTTAAAGGCTAGAAACACGCTCAAAACAAATAAAGTAAGTTATGTACAATTTGAACGTGTGTTTCAGGTGTGTGTTTGTTATCTGTTCATGTAGGTCACGTGCCGTAGACCGTTTGATTAGTCTGCTCTGTCTGTCTGTACTCGAAGCCAACTATGAGTAATAACTTAGTAAAGCTATGTTCAACTTTATTTATTTTCTGTATGATGGAATAAAATCTATTTTCTAAAATGGTATGTTTTGTACAATGAAAGATTGTCCAATTTCTAATAATATATTTGTGGCATCCTTAGCATCATGTGATATCTGTTAGTTGTTACTCGGTATCGGAGGTTCCATTATGGAACTTCATATGTCTGCACTTTGTTACCCGTACCAGAGACTCCATCATGGAGCTCAGCGTGTATATTCTTTGTTACCCGGATCCGGAGGTTCCTTAATAGAACTGGTTATTCATAACCACTATATGTTCTGCATCCGTTCTGTATTTATTCTATTAGCGCTAATGGATGTACCACGTATGATTAAGCATGAATTATGATTTCTGTATATCATCTGAACAAGAATACGAATATGAATCTGAATTATGATTTCTGAATCTGTATGGACTTCATTCATCAAAACCCTTTTCTCCGTTATTATTCACTGGGCTTCCACTCACTGTTTATATTATGTATGTAGGTGAGCAAGCACGTGACCAGGCCTAGAGTTGACGGCCTATGTTTCAGTTTTTGTCAGCTAACCTTTGCGCCTCCTGAGGAGGTTCCGAATGAAGTCAAGTTTTGTGGCTGTTTTTGTAATCATATTAGACTATGTTTGTTGTTAAGTTGTGAGCAAGATTTTGGCATGTACGCCTAAGTGTGATATGTAAATATTATATATTTTGACTTCACTCGTAAGTCTATAAAAGTTCTAAGCTATTCTGTCCCATGTATGTCATCACAGCTCATTGGACCTCGTATATTTTGTATATTTGCTTCCTCAGCCCTAACTATTTGTTAATCTGTCAAGAGGCCTTTGGTAATCCAAGAATTACTGGCCGGTTACGATACTAAACCCATAGGGACAGGTTTAGGTCGTGACATAACCTCAGTTTTAACTTCAACTTGTAAATTTTTCTAAAAATTTCAACAAGTGTTAAGCTAACCTTTTTTCAACATAACCTCGGCTTAACTTCAACTTTGTAAATTCTTCTTAAAAAATTTTAACAAATGTTAAACCAACTTTAGCTTGTAAATTCCAACTCCCAAGCATTATTCTTCAGCTCTCTGCCCTTTAATGTGAACTTAAGTTTCACTTATGTTCACATTAAGCATGTACTTATGATCTTGTCGCCGAGGTCACATTCAAACAGAGACTGGCCGAGGTTATCAATCTCAGTTTCTCTATTAATCTTACTCAAATATACTCTGTTTCAATCAGTGTTTGACTCTACTGATATGGCAAGTCCAGGTTTAATTCAACTTAGTTCAACTCCATTATATGCAAGTGTAATTCAACTTTGCCATATGATAAGTCTAAGTTATTCGTCATGTTTCAATTAGAAACATCGCCAACCTAGTTCAACTCTATTATATGCAAGTATAATTCAACTTTACCATATAATAAGTCTAAGTTATTCGTCATGTTTTGCTTAGAAATATCGCCAACTTAGTTCCAATCTATTATATGCAAGTATAATTCAACTCTACCATATAATAAGTCTAAGTTATTCGTCATGTTTCGCTTAGAAACATCGCCAACTTAGTTCAACTCTATTATATGCAAGTATAATTCAACTCTGTCACATAATAAGTCTAAGTTACTCGTCATGTTTCACTGAGAAACATCGCCAAGTGACTGGTCAGTCATACTACACAAGTTTAAAAATCGAGCTAAAATTTTATTATTACTTCGGCTAATAACAAAAAATTTTAAAAAAACAAAAAGAAATCTAATGATAGAAAAACTTCAGGTTGCAAATATTCTAGGGTCTTGGCAACTCTTTGCTTTCACTGTCTTCAAGCCGATATGCCCCATTGCCCAGGACCGAGATGATTCTATGAGGTCCCTCCTAATTTGGGCCATGCTTGCCCTCTTTAGGATCCTTCTTATTGCCGACGACCTTTCTCAGGACAAGGTCACCAACTTGAAACTCTTGCAAGTTGACCTTCTTATTATAAGCCCTAGCAAGCTGCTAGTGGTATGCCCCCAACTGAATTGCTATTTTCTCCCTTCTTTCTTCCAACAGATCCAGATCTCGAGCCAAGAATGCCTCATTGGTGCCATTTTCTACTCCCTGGGTTCTGATCCCTGAGATGCCGACCTCCAGTGGAATAACTGCTTCTGTGCCATAAGCCATGGCGAATGGGGATTCGCCAGTTGATCTTATTGGTGTGGTTCGATATGCCCAGAGTACATTGGGCAACTCATTCACCCACTTACCCTTTGTTGCTTCCAGCCTCTTCTTAATCCCATTCAAGATAGTTTTGTTAGATGCTTCTGCTTGTCCATTGCTTTGAGGGAAGCTTGGAGTGGAATAGTAGTTCTTGATTTTGTACTTTGCACAGAAACTTTTGATTAGCTTATTGTCAAACTGTGTACCATTGTCTGCTATTATCGCCATCGAGATCCCAAACCTGGTGATGATGTTCTTCTATATGAAGTTCTTTACATTAATGTCCCGAATCTTTGCAAGGGGTTCAGCTTTTACCCACTCAGTGAAGTAATCTGTTGCTAAAAGCAGGAACTTCCTTTGTCCAGTTGCTTGAGGCAGTTGTCCAACAAGATCCATGCCCCATTGGGTAAATGGCCAAGGGCTAGACATTGGGTTCAAATATGCTACTGGTTGGTGTATCAAAGGTGCAAACCTCTGACACTTCTCACACTTTCTGACATAAGCTTCAGCATTTTTCTGCATATAGGGCCACCAGTACCCCTGAATAATGGCCTTATGAGCAAGTGACCTACCCCTAGTGTGGCTCCCACATACTCCTTCATGTGTTTCATATAGGAAGTCTTCAACTTGTGAAAGATGCACACACCTCAAAAGGGGACCAGTAAAAGATCTTCTGTAGAGATGCCCTTCTGCTATCAGACTGAATCTTGCCGACTTCAGTCTGATCTTGTGTGCTTCTTTATGATCATCTGGCAGTTTTCCATCTCTAAAGAATACTATTATCGCATCCATCCATCTTGGTCCCATTTCCACACGCATTGCCTTATGCTCTATGTTCAGTGGTTCTGCACTTGGACCTGACAAGTAGTCAACCATAATTGTCCTTGCCTCTCCTGGTTTCATTGCATTAGCCAGGTTGACCAAGGCATCAGCATGGCTGTTGTCATCTTGGCTAACTTGTTGTAGTCGACAAGTTTGAAATAATGCTATCAGTCTGACCACCTCCTTTACATAAGCCATCATTCTTCCATCTCAGGCTGCGTATTCGCTTGTTGCCTGGTTGACGATAAGCTGGGAGTCACAGAAAACCATTACCTCGTCGGCTTCCATTGCTGCTGCCAACTTTAATCCTATGATTAGTGCCTCATACTCTGTTTCGTTGTTTGAAGCCTTAAACCCCAAATGAATGGATTATTCTAGCATCTGTCCATCCGGCGATACTAACATTACTCTTGCCCCCGCTCCTTGTCGGTTTGAACGTCCATCAACAAACAGGCGGAAGGGGTCGCCGACGTAAATATTGCAGGGCCTGAGTTTCTTTTCTTTCCTCTGTTCGGCTATCCCCAGCTGGGTTTCTCCTTGTTCACCTGGACATCGTACACATCGCCTCAACAGAGCCCGATGTATGATGGCACCTGGTGTGAACTCGGCCACGAAGTCAGCCAAAACTTGGCCTTTGATTTCTATTCTGGGTCTGAATTCCAAGTTATATTGGCCCAACACCACTACCTATCTGGCTATCCTACTTGTCAGATCTCCTTGCTGCAACAGGGACTTCAAAGGATGCTCAGTTAATACCATAATCTTGTGGGCTTGAAAGTAATGATTCAGCTTCTTGGAAGCCATAACCAAGCCCAGTGTTAGTTTCTTCAAGGGTAAGTATCTGGTCTCTGCATCTGCTAGGGTTTTACTCACATAGTAAACTGCCCTTTGTTCTTCCATTTCTTCTCTAATTACCACTGCACTCATTGCATGCTCTGAAACAGCCAAGTATAAAAACAACTCCTCTCCAGGTATTGGATTTGAGAGAACTGGAGCCGTGATCAAGTATTTTTCAAGTTGGCCAAGGCGACTTCGCACTCTTCTGTCCATAAGAAGTCTATGGCTTTCTTCACTGAACTAAAGAAAAGTTTGCATTTGTCAGAACTTCTGCTTATGAACCCATTCAAGGCTGCAGCCTTTCCAGTCAACATCTGCACTTATTTTGCCGATGTTGGGCTCTTTAAGTCCAAGATGGCCTTGATCTGATCTGGGCTTGCCTCAATGCCCTTTCTGGTAACCAAGTATCCCAGGAACTTTTCTGACCCAATTACAAATGCGCACTTTGACGCATTAAGTAGGAGCCAAAATGTCCTTAAGATATCAAAGATTGTTTTCAGGTTGGCCAGATGATCCTTAGATTCCTTGGTCTTCACGACCATGTCATCAATGTATACATCCACTGTTTTGCCTATTAGATGTCTGAGCATCTTAGTCACCAATCTCTAGTAAGTTGCTCCTGCATTTTTCAACCCGAAAGGCATCACTCTGTAGCAATACATCCCTTTTAGGGTGATAAATGCAGTCTTCTCCTCATCGGGGGGGTACATGGCTATCCGATGGTACCCCCTGTAAGCATCCAGGAAGCTCATTCTTCCATGCCCTGAAGTGGCATCCACCAATTGGTCAAGTTTGGAGAGTGGGAAACTGTCTTTGAGACAAGCCTTGTTCAGGCTGGTGAAGTCCACACAGACCCTCCACTTCCCATTTTTTTTCTTTACAACAACCGTGTTTGATATCCATGTTGGGTAGTTTACCTCTCGAATGGCTCTGGCCTCCAGAAGTTTATCCACTTCCTCTTTTACTGCCTCAACATGTATCAACGTAGGCCTCCTTGGTTGCTGGATGACAGGTTTGGCCGACCTGTCCACATTCAGTCTATGGTAAGTGACCTTGGGGTCAATGCCAGGCATCTCGTATGTTATCTAGGCAAACACCTCAATGTTTGCTCTTAAGAACGCCTCTAATTCCTTTTCTTCTTCCTCAGCCAAGCCTGAGCCAAAAAGGAAGAAGCGTTTTTCATCCCCTTGCTGGACTAAGATCTTCTTCAGGGCTTCCTCACTTTTCTTAGCTTGCTCTTTGCCGACATCTTCAAGGACCTGTATGTCATCATCCTTAATCTCCGCTATTTCTACTTTTCATACGTTGCAGGTGGATTTCATTGCTGCCATCGAGCAATTCTTTGCCTGCACCTGATCCCCTCTGACTTCCTCAATTCCATGTTCTGTTGGGAACCGCAACAGCTGGTGCAATGTTAAAGGAACATCCCCCATTGCATGCAGCCATGGCCTTCCTAGGATAGCATTGTAAGGGGAGGGGGTGTCAATTATTGTGAACTCCGTTTTTACCTTCTTGGTGCCAATCTGCACTTCCAAACTTACTACCCCTAGGGGCCATGTCGACATTCCATTGAACCCAACCATTGTACCATTGGATTGTTCCAGACTATCTTGGTAAAGGCCAAGCTCCTTGTAACACCAGACATACATGATGTCACAAGAGCTACCCTGGTTGATTAAAATTCACTTTACCTAGCACTCTCCAATCTGGAGGGAAACTACCAGGGCATCGTTGTGTGGATGCTGTACCATCTCTAGGTCATCTTTAGTAAAGGACACCATTGGTCCCTGACACTCATCTGCCCTAGGTCTCTTTTGCTGGAATTGATACATATGTTGCAGTGTTTTACCTTCTGAGTCTCCCCTCGTTTCTCGTTCTCATTGACCTTCGAGTGAATCACATTGGTCACTCGAGGTCTGCCTGCTTGCGGTTGTGGTGTTGGAAGAGGTGGTGCTGCCGGTGCTCGATGCAGCCTCGCTTGCTCTTCCCTTGTCCTGGCCTAATCTATCAAGTCCCTTAGGTGACCCTGTCTTACCAGATCTTCCAGATGTGCTTTTAGGGCTTTACACCCTTAAGTTAGATGTCCATCTTCATTGTGGTAGGCACAGTGCTTCCCCAGACTTCTTCTCATAAATTCACCTGGAATCTTCTCTGGTGCTCTATAATAGGGCTGATTATGGATTCTTTCCAGCACTTTGTAAACCGGAATTCGGAATACGGTAGTAACTACCTATGCAGCCCTTAGTCCTGTCTCTTACTTACTGTATCCACTATTTACCTCGGCCTTGCTTCGGCGAGCCGTTTCTCTTATCTTGTTTTGACGTATTTGTCCCTAGCGTGTCCTCCTCGGCTCTCACATACTTTTATATCCTGGCCATAACTTCCTCTATACTTTTTGGCAGTGTTTTCGCTAGTGATTTTCGAAGCAGACAATCATTGTTCAGGCCGTTCTTGAAAGACACAACTGTTACCTCTTTGTTGCACCCTGGTATTCGGTTGAATACCTCATAATACCTCTTGGCATAGGCCCTAAGGCTTTCATCCTCGCCGATTCTCAGAGCCATCAATTAGTCCACCCTCAACGACTGTAGTTTGTTTGTCACAAACCGAGCCACGAACATCTCGGCCAGGCCTTTCTAGCTTTTCACAGTTCCTTTTGGCAACTTGTGAAACCAGTCTGATGCGATTTGCCCAAAGGAGAAGGGGAACACTTTGCAGAGCAACGGCTCGTTCCCGATGTACAGTGCCATTGAGTTCAGATACAAGCCGACGTGAAAGTTCGGGTCGAACTTACCGTCGTATATCTGGAATCTCGGCATGTGGAACCTTTTTGGGGCCTCAAATTTGTCCAGTTCTACCGAAAATGATGTTCTCGGCTTAACAGTGAAGTTACCTCGGCATCTTGTTGCTTCCTCTGGAGGTAATCCCTCAGATCCTCCTTGGTCCGTCCAAGAGCTCGGCTGTCAACGGATTTTAGCCTCTTTGGTGCGTTACTCCCGGTGTTGTTATGAGTCCTCTTGGACCTCTCTCCATTAGTTGTGTCGAAACAGAATTCATTCCCTTGAACATGCCGATGTTCTTTGGGGTTAGCTTCTTTGATACGATGTATCCTTCGAAAATCTCCCTTCATTAACTCTCCTCGCCCGACCACCCTTGAAGGCCAGTGAGAGTGTTCCTTGGTCTTGGTGTGCTAGGGGACTGGAGGAACTGTTTTCTGCCCTACTTTCTGGGCATCGTTCTTGGCCGCTAGAATCGGCGTGTCTTGTAACTGAAACGGTGGCTGCATGACGTTGTTTTGCATCATGAAATTGACGACCGATTGCAAGTCTGCCAATTTATTTGCCATTCCTTTCATCTCTTCGTCCCTGCACGGGCATCTATCTTTCCACACTTGGAGGTCGTTCTCGTTATAATACCTGCATTGGTCTTACTTCTTTGGTACGTTGCCCTCCTGGCCGACATCTTTCTCTTCGAGATTTTAATCTCGAGTTTCCTCGTTGCAATTATCTTCCTCTACATTAGGGTCAATGTGTTTACTACTTCCAGTGGGGATGTCGTCCCTAATCTTCTTTTTTTGTCCATCGTTGGCCATATATTCTCCTTCAATTCCCACAGACGGCGCCAAATTATGTGTGTTGTTTTCTGACCATACTGCCAAACAGGTACTCAGCTAGAGAATACTGGTAGAATAGATTGCGCCTGAACGACCTATCACAGAAAAAAGAGACTCCGGCGGCACTACTCAGTTATCTCTCAAAGATAGTAAATAGTGCTTATACTCACTAGTCAGAATACAAAGAGCATACCTTAGACCCACGATGGTGCCTTACTTTTATAGCCAGCACTGACCTGATCCCCATAGAAGCCTAACTTTAATGGACTCTGACTCATTGCTTATCAGGGACTCTCAAATAGATAAAGACAAACTCCCTAAGAGCTTTTATCCTTATCTAGACTGAGATCCTCTCCCATTCTAGGACTCTTGATCTTTATCCGTTCACCTCGGATTCCGGTATCTCCGCAGATAACCTCGGCCTAGCCGAGATTACCTCGGTGCCATGACCAGGACACGTGGCACCTCGGCTGGCACTTCAGTGCCACATTGGCCACGTGTTGTCATTCACAAAAATATACCCCCACACAAAGAGATGATGGAGATAAGAGATTGGTTGAAGAATAAGGCAAAATAGTTAGAGAGAGAATAATGGCAAGGCTCTCTCATAGATCTCCCACTTTCACTCTCAAGGTTAATAATGGAGAAGGGAAATTAGTTTTTTTCCAAGAGTTATCTCTCCAAAATCCATCCCTTGTAAAGCTATGGGTAGGTGCTATTTATAGGCACCTCATGATGTAGGATAGAGACCATGTGCAAGGCACATGGGAAATATTCTCTCTAACTACCTTGTCCGAGGCGGTGACCTCTCCGAGGATGAGGAAAATCCCAAAAAAGAGAACAACCTCTTGGCGAACCCTTCTTCTTAGCCACACCTAACCAATGATCCCCAATCATCCCAAAGGGTCAAGGGTAGTCCCAGAGGACGCCCTGTCGCAGAAGGGTCAGGGATAGTTTAAGAAAACACCTTGCCGCAAATATTGCCGAGTCTCAGAGACCGCCTAGATCGTGCCACCTCGACCCGGGTATAGGCTAGTTTAACCGAAGAGTGAATTTATCTCCACTCACCGTCCTTGGGATCGGGTCCTTTATTCGGACTCCATTACGCCCATAGTTCTGATGCATAGATCCCGGAAAGCTCCAAGCCCGCAAGTATTCTGGAACTCATTAATGGAGCGACTTCTAGATTGCGTTTGAATCTGTTTGAAGCCAAGCGCTTCGGATCTCTAAGTTTATAGATCTGAACCCTTTCAAGTCCGAGCTCAAATAGGTCTCTAAGTTCGTGGTTCCGAACCCTTTAAAGACTAAGCCAATACCTCGGAGAATGGATCTCCTCCGAGGGTTTCATCTCTTTTGAAAACAACGGTTAACCTCCTCGAACACCCGTATGATCTGAGCCTCCTTGGATGGACTTGTTAGACTCTCTTTGAAGATATATACTTGATAGGTCTTCCTCGGCCCAATTTGTTGGCTTTTTTATGGATTCGTTCAATAGAATTAACTTGGGCCCATTTGGCAATAATTTCTCCAAGCTCACCAAATTTTGGGCTTTTCCGATTGAACTTTGATTGCGTCCAATTAATTAGTAGGCTCAAGTTAACCCCTCTTACACGGTGTAAGTCACATTCAAAATGAAATTGATCCACTTATTTTATTTTATGGGCACCTTTTCTAGATAACTAAAAAACATCCACAAACAATAGATAGCAAAGCAGTTCTTTTGTTTTTTTTAGGTCATGTTTGTTTGGTGGATTAGGTTGGATGAAATTAGATTAGATGGTGGGATTGCATGAAGAGATTCGTAATATTGTGGTATTAAATTAAAGATATAAGATAAATAGTGTTTATTTATAGACCATTGGATTAATAATACCATGACAATAATATATTTTAATTTATAATTTTATATGATTTTATAGTTTTTTTTATATATTTTAGTATTTATATAAAATTATTATAAATAATAGTATATTATAATTTAACCTTCTTTTTTTTTCAAATAGGATAGAATTTATGTTTATAATATATATATATAATATTGTTATAATAAGAGAAAGATTTGGTGGATGACTCACCACATATATATATATATATATTATGTATTAAATTATATGTATAGTGTTATAAAATTATAAAATATAATATAAAATAAATTCTAACACTAAACTGTTGGATTGTTTTCACAATCCTATCTCCCACTAGGGAAAGTTAATCCCATTGCAGTGTAGGAGTAGCATTCCACTCAAAGTAACAATCTAAAATCAAATAAATCAACCAAACAAGTTATATGTGGATCCCATCTCATTCATATTTCAGTCCTCCCTCTAAGTTAGCCAAACAAACGAGCCCTTAAGATGGTTTCTCAACAATCTCACTGCTAACAATAGAGAAAAGGTCTACCTTCTCTCTAGTCTCATTTTGATGATTTGGTTTATTTATTTTTTAAGCCTATGCATAGATTATTTATTAAATCTTTTTGATGGATCTAATAATTGTAATCATATAATTTTATCAAATTTATTTTTGAAAAATAAATAATAAATATAATAAAATTAGATAGATAGTGTTTATTTATACATTATTGGATTAATAATACCATGACAATAATATATATTACTTTATAATTTTATATGATTTTATAGATTTTTATATATTTAAGTATTTATATAAAATTATTATAAATAATAGTATATTATAATTATTTTTTAAAAAAAAATAGGATATAATTTATCTTTATAATATATATATATATATATATATATAATATTGTTATAATAAGAGAAAGATTCGGTGAATAACTCACCATATATATATTATGTATCAAATTATATATATAATTGTAATAATCCGACCCTTTTATATGCTTTTAGCCTTTCATTATATGTGTAATTATATGCTTGATGTGAAATTCGGTGTGAAATTGTGTTTAATTATGTGAATTATATGATTATGGACTCACATCTGTCAGTTGTGAGAAAAATCTGTTAAAATTGCTACGTTTGGACTAGAAATTAGAAGCTTTAGAAGCGTGATAACCTGAAATTGACTTTATAATTGAGATTAGCATGATTTTTAGGTCATAATATAATTTTTTGTAAAAATTTGATTCGTAATAAATTAAATTGATTAATTTGAGTTTAGGCCTTAAATAGTCTATTAGACTCATGACTTAGTTACTTTTCAACACAAAAGAAAATATCTCCTAGGAAAGAGAAAAGGAGAAGAGAAAAGAGAGAGAGAAAAAGAAAATCAATTAAGAGCTTGAAGAATTTGAGAGAATTCAAGATTGAAGTTCAAGTGAGTGTAAATCAACTTAAATACTCCAAATTCCCCTTTGATTTATGAATATCAGACACTAAAATGAGGTTTTATAATCACTCAAGTTAGGGTTTTGACCTAAAGAACTTGTTTGAGATAAAATCCATGAAAATCATCAAGTTTCATTGTATTTATTTAAATTAAGAGTTAATTCTTGTATTTTGGGTTTGTTTTGAGTTAGCTTGAGAAAAATGCTTCAATGTTTGCATGTTTTGGTCTCTCTCTCTCTCTCTATATATATATATATATATTGTATCCCTTTTGGGTTCACCATGAAAAGGTGAAAAGATGTAAAGAATATGATCCTCAAGTTATTAGAGTGCCTTTAAATGAGTTATGATCTATTTAGGTTTGAGAATCATGTTTATTATCTTCCTATGTTGTTAGTGAAAAGAATTTTGCTTGAGTTTGAACATTGAGATGCCTTTGAAAGTTAAGTTTTTGATGAATTTTGGACTGCTCAAACAGAGCATATGGCCGCACGTGTAGGGCTCACAGTCGCACGTGCGGAAAACAGGGGAGAAGAGTTGGAGATTCTATAATAAAAGCACGTGCGGAGCCACACATGCGACACACCTTCCCGCACGTGCGGTAGGGGACTTCCGCACGTACGGCCCATGGGGAGAAATTTTGCCAGCTTCTCTTTCTCTGTTAGACCCTCTGGAACTGTTAATATGTGCATTTGATCCTTCTAAGATGCTTATAATTAAATGGAAAGTTAACGAATTGGACGTTGAATGAAAGAAAATGGTTAAAGAAAAGTGACTTACTTATGAGTTATGTACTATGTACTGGTCACGTGCAAGAAGAGACTGTTGCTCATCCACATCACAGTGAGTAATAGTAGTGTAATGATATTTTTCATTTACTTCCGGTGATTATCGTTTATATATCGTTACTCGTGAATGGCATATGTTCTTGATAATGTGGATGATTGGATCATTTGAAATGAAATAATTGAACAATGGCATTAATATGGACCCGAGGTCGTTTTGTTTCCGTTACAATAATGGGCCCGAGGCCATTCTGACGTGAACTACTTATGATTGGTGGCCCTAAGGCTAAGGGAGATAAAGACATACCGATGTTCCATCGACCCTATAATGATATGAACTGTCTATGACTCATGGCCTAAGGTAGAGGGATGTGGAGACATGTCAATGTTCTGTCTACCCTCTAATGTTTTGAACAGCTGTTTTTATGTTAGACCCAAGGCCATTCTGTATTATATTGGGCCTAAGGCCATTCTATATTATGTTGGGCCTAAGGCCGTTCTGTATTATATTGGGCCTAAGGTCATTCTATATGATATTGGGCCCGAGGCCATTTTGAGAATGAATTCAGGACTACGACAAGCACATGAGTTATAATATTATATTCATCGCATCTTATGCTTATTCACATGAACCTCCTTACATTGCTATTATTCACTAAGTTTCGCTCACTTTATATTTATGTGTGTTTATGTAGGTAATCAACCCGGGGGCCAGCCCTAGTTCAACTCCGACAGCCTTTTTGTTGACCCCGTTGTGTCAAGCCAATTAAAGTGAAGCCTTTTTGCCTTTTGTAGAGTTTCCTTTCATAGCACACATTGTTAGGTCATTAATGTTTTTGTCAAATGTTGATCAGCATGTATAACTTGTAACTCTTTGAAGTTTTTGGTTGTACCCCCATTTATTGGGCTTGTATATATATATATATGTGTGTATGTGTATGTGTGTAGATATGAACTATGTATGTATTATGACATGTGATGAAAATGTTTTGAGATCTTGACATTTAAACACTGCTCAATGGGCGTATTATTTGAATGCTAAAATTGTTTCCGTTTTAGGCCCCGGTATGGTACAAGATGTACATTGATTATTTGATTATTTGGTTTTGAGGCCTGTGTTCAGGCCGGGCATGTCCAAACTTTTAGGGGCAAGTTTGGATCGTGACAATAATATTATTAAATTATAAAATATAATGTAAAATAAATTCTAACACTACACTATTGGATTGTTTTCACAATCCTATCTCTCACTTGAGAAAGTAAATCCCATTACAGTGTAGGAGTAACATTCCACTGGGAGTAACAATCTAGGATCAAATAAATCAACCAAACAAGTTATACGTGGACCCATCTCATTTATGCTTCAATCTTCCGTCTGAGTTAGCCAAACAAAGCACTTAAGATAGTTTCTCAACAATTTCACTGCTAGCAATAGAGAAAAGGTACAGCTTCTCTCTAGTCTCATTTTGATGATTTGGTTAATTCATTTTTTAAGTCTATGCATAGATTATTTATTAAATTTTTTTTAATCTATCTAATAATCGTAGCCATATAATTTTATTAAATTTATTTTTAAAAAATAAATGATAAATATGGTAAAATCATATATAACTTATGTAAGAAAATTGTTTGGCTACAATTAACAAAAATAAATCGAATTATCTAAAGTGAACCGACCCATAAGAGCCCAACATGGAAAATGGGCCATGGCAATTTCTTTTTTTCCAGTATTGTTATTTTCTTTGCAGCCAAACATGGGTAAATGGGCTCCCTTGGTGAAGTTTAATTTTCAACAAGCAACAACACAGCGTGTTAGAAGCAGAAAACAAAGAGAGAAAAACTAGTAATACAAGCCCTGAAAAAGCCAGAAGGAAAAGGACTTGATAGGATCTATCTAAAGTGAGAGGGTAATTTATACTAAATTGGGCCGAGCTGATAATTGGGCCGAGGTAAGCCCAAATGAGAAAGGTAGCTTGTGCCGTCGAGAGTGTTGTGGTAGTTCGGTTGTCAGACTTACATGATGTAGCCCGGTTTCTATTCAGTCCGGTCATGTCCCAACCAGAGTGAGAGCAACTTCTTCAGACCGTATGCGTTAGTTCGGTTAGTCACTCCTACGGGTAGTCCGGTCTTGGCATACGAAACCGGAGTAGGAGTGAGGTAATGGAGAGCTGAGCTAAAAATCGGTTCGTCTGTATTTGCCAGATTAGTACAGCAGTGGGTAGTCCGGACGTCATTGATTACTTCGGTCGTAGCATGTGGGAAACTGAGGTAATCTATGACTCTGAATGTAGTTCGGCTTAACTCCCTTATGTCTAGCTCGGCCTAAGCATGGGAATGCCGAGGTAAGGGAGAGAAGTAAGGACCGGATTAATGGTTACTCCGGTCATTTGGAGTTCGGCTGTAGAAAGACCATCTCACTTGGTTTAAGCAGTGAGGAGGGTGTTGGAGGATAAGCATTATCTTCCAAGAGTTTGAATCCTAGGGGGACTCTATGCTAAGAGGAGTAATCCTAGAAGGACTCTACACTTGGAGGAGTAAGAGTCCTACCAGGATTGTGCCACGCGAAACTTATATAAGCTCACCAATATCACCTTTGGAGAGGTAACACAATTTTGCTCCCTGAATACACAGAGCTTTTGCCTGTTTGTCTTGCTTACTGACTTAGGCATCGGAGAGGTTTCCGGCACACACCCGCCGACCAGCTCACGTTGGTATTTTCAGGTGGTGGAACGACGTCGTACGGAGGAACGCAGACTTGATCAACAGGATTATACGAGAAGGTGTATTTCTTTCCCGTACAATTGGCGCCGTCTGTGGGAAGAACAGACAAGAACAACCTCTTGATCAAGCTTTCTCTCAAACATCAATGGCGAACAACGAAGAACTGCCTCAGTCCGCCATTGACGGACAAACTCCGGAAGGAGGTGCAAGGCGCGAAGGCCTACCTTTAGTCCCTCCCATGGCGAACCTGGAACCACAAAGGCAGAATTCCAGGAGGGATGTGAGGGGACGAAGGAGGAATAGCAGCCCTCATCCCTCTCGTTCGCAAAGCCCAGAAAGACAAAGGCGCAGAGTTGATCCTCAGATTCTGGAGGACCGCGTCAGAGAACAAGATGAACTGATCCGTAAGATGGCGGCGGACATGGAGTCTCTGAAGCGCCAGATGAAAGGAAAAGAAGTGGCGACAGGAGAGGGGCGCAACAAGAAGACGCCCCCTCGCCACTCAGAGGGTCGTGGTAGGAATTCTACACCCTCTCAACCAGAAGACAGAAGCCTTAGGACAGGCGACACGCGATCCGTATCTTCCAGGACTCGTCACTCCAGGTCTGAGAGGACGAGGCCTGAGAGGTCATACACCGAGGGGAGTACCTATTGGCCTTCACATACACACCATACGAGGTCCAGACAGACGGAATTACCTAGGTCGTCCGACCTGCGATCCATGTTAGAAGAAAAGGCGCGATGGAGGGAGGACGCCAGAGCGCGCGATCCCCACAGGGTTCCTGCCTTGCAGCGGTTGGCTCCTCGGACGCATGGAAGCGTCGAGGTTGGAATGCCAATGCCGCACCTGGCATACGAACCAGCGGATAAGGCATTGGCGAGGCTGCAGACCTCACCATTCGTCCCAGAGATTGAGAACGCGCCCCTTCCGTCAGGCTTCCTACAACCCAAATTCACGACGTATGAAGGAAAGACGGACCCTTACACCCACTTGAGCCACTTCCGCCAGGTTATGGCTGTATATCGGCGGAATGAGGCGTTAATGTGTATCCTATTCCCTTCAAGCCTCGGCGACCTAGGCTTGACTTGGTTTGAGAAGCTTCGAGGCGGCAAGATAGCCTCTGGCGCAATTGGCAGAGGCGTTTGTAACGCGGTTCAGAACGAACACGAAGACCCCGGTGGAGATCGACCAGCTACTCTCAATCGACATGGGCGATAAGGAGACTCTGAGGTCATACAACAGTCGCTACTGGGAGACGTTCAACCAGATTGGGGACTGCCCAACTAACCTCGCCATTGCAAGATACAAAGAGGCCTTCGGTCGGAACGATCGAGGACTCTATCACCATGACGCCACCACTCACCATGGAGGCCCTGATGGAGAGAGTGCATCAGCACATCAGGGTGGAAGAGGATGGCGCTCTTGCCAAGGCAAAAACTGGCGCGATCGCAACACCAGAGAAGAAGACCTCGGCAAAGGTCAATACGGTAGATCGCCAAAACCGAAATGGACGAAACAAGCGAGACAATGCTGAGGACCAAGACAAGAGATGGTTAAGAGTCCGCACCGCCATAACCACGGTGTTCAAGAAACCGATCTACCGTATACTTAGCGAGATTCGAGACGAACCTTTCGTCAAGTGGCCTGCCAAGCTAGGCGAGGCACAGAAGGACTATGATGACAGATCCAGATGCACCTTCCACAAGGAAAAGGGGCACCGCACTGAGAACTGCACGCCGTTGAGGCAGCATTTGGAAGAGTTGGTAGCAGCGGGCCACCTGGATAAATACATAGAAGGAGGGGCGCAGCCAGCCCCCCAAGACCATAACCACCCCAATGGAATGCCGATCGACGCCCCGCCACAAGGCATCATCAACGTAATCCATGGAGTCTTTGAACCAGAGCGTGTATGCGAGCTCAGAGGTTCAATCAAGAAGGCTGAGCACTTGAGAGAGGTGCTAAGCGCCCAACCTGTCGCGAAAAAGGGGAGGACAGAAGCCACAAACATCATGTCTTTTTCGGATAAAGACTTGGACAGAATATATTGCCCACACAACGATGCCTTGGTCGTCACTCTCCGAGTCAAGGATTTTGACGTCAAGCGGATTTTGATTGACCAAGGTAGCTCGTGCGAAATCATGTACTACGAAACTTTCAAGCAACTCAAGTTGCAAGACAAGGACTTAGCCCCTGCCGTATCTCCTTTGATTGGATTCAATTCTATGGGAGTGGCGATCGGCAAAATCATCCTTCCGGTCAGTATGGGAGTGTGTGAAGCAAGTGGAGTTCGGGTGTTAAAGGTTCCTCCACCTACAACATTATCTTGGGCGTAACATGGTGCATGCCATGCGCCGATGGCATCCTCCTACCACCAAGTGATGCGGTTTCCCAACGATACGGAGTAATTGAAGAAGTATATGGGGACCGATTATGTCCAAGCAAAGGCTTCGTCAAGCGAATGGTAGTCGTACGCCAAAGGATATGTTCATTCGGTTGAAGAACCGAAGAGTAATGAACTATTCGCGGATGTTGGCAAAGCGGCTGATCAAAAAGCAGTGGAGGACTTGGTAGAAGTCAGAATAGATGAAAAGAACCCGGACAAGTTCTTTCTGCTTGGTTCATCGTTGTCCAGCGCTGAGAGGCTAGAGGTCTTGGAATTTTTGACCTCTAACATCAAAGTGTTCGCCTGGACCCCGTACGACATGCCAGGCATTGATCCCAACTTCATCTGCCACCAACTCAACGTCCACCCATCGGCCAGGGCAGTCATTCAGCGCACTCGCAGATCGGCACTCCACCACGCCGAGATAGTGGCAGAAGAAGTTGGAAACTTGTTGGAAGCAGGGGCAATCAGAGAAGTGCATTATCCCAGGTGGATCTCCAACACAGTCGTAGTGCCAAAGAAGAATGGGAAGTGGCGCGTCTGCGTCGACTATAAAACTGTCAACAAAGCATGCCCCAAGGATAGCTTCCCCCTACCAAGGATAGATCAGTTGGTGGACCTAATACCGGTCACAAAGTTAAGCTTCCTTGACGCATATAGAGGCTACCACCAGATAGCCATGCACGAACCAGATCAGGAAGTAACATCCTTCACCACTCTGAGAGGGTTGTATTGCTACAAGGTCATGCCATTTGGCCTGAAGAATGCAGGGGCGACGTTTCAGAGAATGGTCACCAAGATGTTTGAGCCATTGTTAGGCAGAACAATGGAGGCTTACATCGACGACATGGTGGTCAAAAGCAAGGATGCGGATGACCATCTAAGGGACCTAGATGAGATGTTCCAGATCCTGAAGCAACACAAGCTGCGCCTTAACGCTTCTAAGTGCGCATTCGGTGTAGGGTCTGGCAAGTTTCTGGGTTTCCTGGTGACCAACCGAGGTATCGAGGCAGACCCCTCCCAAATCAAAGCAATTCAAGAGTTAGAGAGGCCTAACTCAGTGAAAGAAGCAAAGACTCACCGCATGGCAAAGAAAGACTTAGCCGATTCATCACGGTCTTTAGACAGATTAAGGCCCATTCTTTCGGTCATTAAAAGCTAAGTTTGAGTGGGACGAAGAATGCGATCGTTAATCGGAGAGTTTGAAGGAATACATGTCTTCTCCACCACTACTTGTCACCCCAGCCCCGAGAAGAACTCTTCCTCTACTTAGCGCCTCTAAGACGCTGCAAGTGATGTTGGTTCGGCGAATGAATCCAACATCTACCTATCTTCTATGTCAAGAAGACATTCCGAGCCGAGACAAGGTACTTGCCTCTAGAGAAGCTAGCACCGGCCTTAATGATGGCCTCCAGTGAAATTGGCGACTACTTTCACGCCCACACCATTGTCGCCCTCATGCCTTTCCACTAAAAGCTTTGTTTGAGAGGGCGAACTTTTCGGGCGGATTTTGAAGGGCAAGGAGTTGGGACAATATGATGTGAAGTTCCAACCCGTAACCGCAGAAAGGCCCAATCTTTGGCAGACTTCGTCATGAGTTCACTCTCGAAGCCACCAAGCCTGCCCAATCGATCTGACTGACACAACCAAACTAGGGATGGAGATTGACGCCGGAATAGCGCAACCCCTAGTTCAGGTTACTCAGCCGGAGCCCGAGGCAGACCAGAATAGAGAGGGCAAGGAGGAAGCCAACCTTACTACACCAAGCCAAAATTCACTAGCGACTTATGACTTGGGCCCATCAGAAGACAAGGGGCAGACTGCAATTATGGACTCTGCAGAAGACACTAGCATAGAAGACCCCAAGGCATCGTCCGACCCCTCCACTTGTTGGAAGTTGTTCGTGGGGGAGATGTGGAAGCTCTTTGTGGATGGGGCATCCAACCGACATGGAGCAGGACTTGGCATAGTCCTCATCTCTCCAGACGGCCTAGTAGTGGAACAGGCGATCAACCTTGGCTTCCCAGCATCAAACAATGAAGCGGAGTACGAAGCGCTTCTTGCAGGACTCAAGTCAGCGGCCTACATGAAGGCCACCGAACTCATGGTCTACAGTGACTCACAGTTGGTGGTGAATCAAATTTCAGGTGACTACGAGGCAAAGGACGACAGAATGGCTAAGTACCAAGAGCTAGTCAGGACCGAGATCAAAAAGTTCGAAGTGGTGAGGATAGAACAGATCGGCAGGGAGGAGAATAGTAGAGCAGACGAACTAGCAGGCTTCGCCTCAATGGCAGATACCTCCATCCCACATCCTCTATTGATCGACTATCTGCCCAGACCAAGTATTGAAGACCCAGAAGCTGAAGAGGTATGTTGTGCAGAGTTAGGTCCTTCTTGGATGGATCCCATCATACTGTTCCTGAAAGACGGCACTCTACCAGAAGATAAGAAAGAAGCCAACAGAATAAGAGCCAAGTCGCAACGATTTTGGCTCTCTCCATCCTTGGCATTATACAAGAAGTCGTTCTCAGGACCTTACTTAAAATGTGTCCACCCCAGCAAGGTAGAAGCTTTCTTGTTCGAAATACACGAGGGAGTATGTGGCAGCCATCAAGGAGGAAGATCATTGGCATACCGAGCTATTTCACAAGGGTATTGGTGGCCATACATGCAAGCGGATTCGGAGAAGTATGTCAAAAAATGCGAAAAGTGTCAGAAATTTGCACATCAAATACATCAACCTGCCAGAGAACTCCTACCTCTCACTAGTCCATGGCCTTTCGCAATGTGGGGCTTAGACATAGTGGGACCACTCCCAACAAAGACCAGTAACAGAAAGTTCTTTCTTGCGGCAACAGACTACTTCACAAAGTGGGTGGAAGCAGAAGCCTTGGCGTCAATCAAGGAAAAAGATGTGAAGAAGTTTGTCTGGCAGAACATCATTACTCGCTTTGGCATACCAAAAGCACTGATTTCAGACAACGGCACTCAGTTTGATGGCAGAATTTTCAGAAGCTTTTGTGAAGAGTATAAGATAGAGTTCTACAACTCCACACCGGCATATCCCCAAGCAAATGGTCAGGCAGAGGCGTCAAACAAGGTAGTTTTAGACGGATTGAAGAAAATGTTGGAGAAAGCCAAAGGCAAGTGGGCAGAAGAGCTCCCTCATGTTTTATGGGCTTATCGCACCACACCACGGCGGTCAACAGGAGAAACTCCATTCTCCTTAGCCTATGGCATGGAAGCAGTCATTCCATTAGAAGTCGGACTCCCCACAATTCGGAGCGAAAATTTTGATCCAGACTTAAATGGCGAAGCTATAGCATTGGAACTTGACCTTGCGGAAGAAAGAAGAGACAGAGCATTGGTTCACATCGCCTCCTACCAACAAGAGCTATCTAGGAAGTATAACAAAACTGTGCATCAAAGGCAATTCAAGATCGGCGATTGGGTACTTCGCAAGGTTATGGGCAACACATTGGTCCCAGGGGATGGCAAGTTAGGTCCTAACTGGGAAGGTCCTTACAAAGTGGTCGGGTTAGCAGGCAAAGGGGCATACCACTTGGAAGATGAGGATGGCAAAGCAATTCCCAGGCCATGGAACACGGCCAATCTTAAGTTATTTTATTTTTAGCTTCTTCCCTTAAAGAATGTGTAATTTTTTACTTTCAATAAAAACAAATCGATTCTTTTTTAGCATATTTGTTTCTAGTAGAAAGTAACTTTTTGTAAGCTAATAGCATTGTAACCATAGTCGGCCGGATTGAACCAACTATGACCCCTCCTAAGCCCAGGATAAGGATCCAGGCTATAGGACGTTTGGTCGTAATAACCAAACACTATATTCTAGGTTGGCTGGAAAAACCAACTTAGAGGTTGGCTGGATTAAACCAACACTGCATACTCTTCACCAAGTATGGGTATGGTCAAGAGTGGTTGGTCGATTAAACCAACACTGTACTCTTCAAAGAAGTATGGGTATGGCTGAAGAGTGGTTGGCTGGATTAAACCAACACTCTGTACTCTTCAGCTGAAGTATGGGTATGGCTGAAGAGTGGTTGGCTGGATTGAACCAACACTCTGTACTCTTCAGCCGAAGTATGGGTATGGCTGAAGAGTGGTTGGCTGGATTAAACCAACTCTTTGTACTCTTCAGCCGAAGTAAGTTATATCGGCTGAAGAGTGGTTGGCTAGATTAAACCAACACTTTTGTACTCTTCAAAAGTAAGTTATATCGGTCAAGAGTGGTTATCGATTAAACCAACACTTTGTACTCTTTAGTCAAGTAAGTTATATCGGTCAAGAGTGGTTGGTCGAGTAAACCAACACTTCGTACTCTTCAAATTAAGTATGGGCATGGTCAAGAGTGGTTGGTCGATTAAACCAACTCTTTGTACTCTTCACCAAGTAAGTTATATCTACAAGAGTGGTTGGCTAGTAAGTTAGACAACTAACCGAGATCACAGTTGCACAAATAAGTTCATAAAAAATTCACTACAAACTCAAGCATGCAAGTGAAGAACCGGAATAAGAGTTGATAATTTTTCATTGAACAATTAAGGGAGTACAACTGGGAGGCTATAGCCCGGTTACAAGAAAGTTCAAAACAAAAGAAAAAGTACAAGTTCAATCAAAAAAGATCGTCTATCTCAGCATCTAGATCGGTAGGGAGCTCGGGCGCGGCATTTTCGATTATGGGCTCTGACCGAGCTGTCTGATCGCCGGCTTGCTCTTCAATAGCCGAAGTCCCCGCTGCCTCTTCGTCATCATCTTCATCATCCGACGAACCAAGGAATTGTTTTTGGAGCTCGTCTGCATACTCTTGCAAAGGAAGTTTAATAAAGTGCTCAGGTGCGTTGTAGACCTCGGTTTCAGGTCCACAACCGACCTTCTCCACTGCACCTCTCCAACCGCACTTGAAGAACAGTTGTTTCGCGGCTTCGCACTGCAAAGAGTAGCCAGCTTCGGCTTCTTTGAACCCTTCTTTGAAAGCGTCCTCAGCCTTCTGCTTAAGCTCAGATATTTCGGTGTTCTTCTTGTTTTCGAGCTTTGCTATCTCCCATAAATATTTATCTTTCGTCGGTCACGGCCATTGTTTGTCACATTATCACCGAGGCAACCATCCGGCCGACGTGTTACCTCTACTCTAGTTCGCCAACCTTTGTTTGGACAATGGCCGGCCGCCCGGTTTCAAGGCCCTTATTGCGTGCCTCGTGGTTTTGCGGAGTTCCATTATTTGCCTGTGGGCAATGGTGTTCTTCTGAATGGCCTGCAAAAGGAGAGTTCCTTGTGAGACCGAGCTCAGAGTTTGAAAAAATTAGATTGGTCATAGAAAAAACAGTGCTGCTTACCAGAATCATCGACTTGGTGGATGACCGGATGGCCTTCAGCTCGGTGTTTAGCTGCTTACTGTGGTGCTCCATGTCTTTGGGAAGGCAAACACCCCGCCGTTGAAGGCGATGAGGTGATCCTTGTCGAATAACGAGTCATCTTCGACGATATCTCGGTTGTTGAAGACGAAGGGTGGAGCCCATTTGTTTTTCGGCGCAGCTTGGTCAGATGATTCCGGTTGGAGGTTGAGTTCGGGGCTCGGTGGAAGGATGGGGTCAACTTCGTCAACCAAACGCGGCTCGGTCTCGGTAGTCCGGGCGCGCTTTGCTCGGCGTGAGGAGGATGGCTGTTGTGAGGGAAGAGCTACCACGGTTTCAGTGGTTCGTTGGGTTGGTGGCGCTTCGGCCCTTGTGGTTGCGGTGAGCATGGCTCTCATCTTGTTTTTCTTTGCCATCTCCTGTTCGGCTGTGAGAGGCACGAGGATAATTTCTGGCAAGGTTGGGTCCGGTTCTGGTGGGTCTTCAAGGAGGAAGTCAGTCACCCTTGCTTTGCGGCGACCGGAGTAGCGGTAAGTCGGTTCGAAGTTGAGGAGCTTAGCCCAACTTCTCCCTCGAACTCGCAGTGCGGCGCGGAGAACACCTACGTTGGGATGGCCGTACTGGGAATGGAGGAAAGCTGAATCTGCAAAAAAATAGAACAGGGTTAGTTCGGTTATAGAAGGGAAAACCGAGTTAAACAAAATTAAGGAATGCAACCGAAGTATGAATACCGGGCTCTCCTTTCTTCCAGTTTATTCTTCGGCCAGGGATCTGGGCCTGAAAGTCTTCAAAATTTCCAGAAACCCAAAAGAAATCGTTGCTTAAATCCTTATCCGTGTGTGTTTATTATTTTTTCTCGGCCACAGATTCTTAAATAATAACACCACCTTCGTTCTTGACCCTATGGAGTATTGGTGTAGTATTTCGGCTAAACCGAGGTTGAGACCGGTTTGTTGGTTTAAAGCAGCTATACCCATTATTATTCTGTATGTATTGGTGGACAGTTGGGTGGGGCATAGTCTGGTTTGTCTTAAAAATTCACATATAAGGGGCTGGACTGGGAATCTGAGTCCGGTCTCTACTATGGATTGAATGGTGAAGGGGACAAAGCCTTCGTTGTCCCATGGCTCTATGTCTTGTTCGGCTAGAACCAGGTTTACGTCGGCTGGGATTTGGTAGTCCTTCCTGAATTCGGCTAGGCCACCTGGGGTTTCTACTAGACACCTATACTTCCCCATTTTATTGTATAAGTTATAAATAAGTTACTTCGGTTGAAAAGAGTGTGCTCAGTAGCTCGGCAGGACGCAGGGAAGTGCCTGGCAACCTAAGTCTGCAAAGTGAGAAAACAAGTTAAGCACTGATCAAAGACCGTGCTACCAAAACAAAGCAAGAAAAAGTCTGGTCTTATTTCGGCTCGACAGGGTGCTATGGAAACTACTTCGGTTTCTGTAAGGTTCTCTCTATTTCGGCTCTCAAAGTGTTTCCTATTTCGGTTTCATCTGCGGTATTTCTTATTCCGGTTAGGCCTAAAGGGGCAGTTTTCGCAGTTCGGTTTAGGAACTTAGAAAGCTGGTTTAGCCCTCAAGGCTTAGCTCGGTCAAGTGCCAGAATTCCTAGTTCGAAATGTGATGTTATTTCGGCTGAGGTATGTCAGCGGGAAACCTATCAAAACTATTGAGGCACGTACAAGTTCTAGTTCGGTTTCGGTTTGCCTAGGTTCTCATATGATAAAGACAGTATTCTGGTTCGGTTGAAACGTGTATAAAGATCAAAAAGGTGTTCTACTGACTGAGTCAGTGTGTTCACAGTGTTCTTAAGAAGTTCTTTAGGAAGTACAGATATGGAGGAAGAAAAACAAAGTGTTTTGCAAAAACACACAACATAGACTACCATGGATTGAAGTGAAAACAGAAAACAAGAGAAGTAGATTGGAGTTACTTACCAGATGAAGAGGATGAAGAGAAGATGGAAGCTTCAAAAACAGCAAGGGCACGAGCTCAGGAGCAGGAAGAACAGAAAAAGCTCAGAGGTAAGAGAGAGAGGAGATGAACAGAGAATAGAGTGAATGGACAAATGAAAGGGTTGTTTGGTGTAAAGGCAAAATGGGCGGGAACTGTTTAATTTTTGCGGAGTACGAGGGCGGCGCGACAGCTGTGAAAAGCCAATCAGAGCCTGCCACGTGTCATGGAATACTGAACGATTTAGTTACTGAAGAGTGAAGAGACGTTTTGACCGGACGTGCACAGTACGGCCCACGTTTAGCTCGGTTGGATAAACTAAAGGGTCTTAGCTCGGCTGGAAAGGCTAACGGGTGTTTTAGCTCGGCTGGAGAGGTTAAGACTAGCTCGGTTGGTGGGCAGGTAATCCCAATCATGCTTTGCAGATGGAATTAAGGGGCAATTGAGAGGGTAATTTATACTAAATTGGGCCGAGCTGATAATTGGGCCGAGGTAAGCCCAAATGAGAAAGGTAGCTTGTACACCGGTCAGGGGAGTGTTGCGGTAGTTCGGTTGTCAGACTTACATGATGTAGCCCGGTTTCTATTCAGTCCGGTCGTGTCCCAACCAGAGTATGAGAGCAACTTCTTCAGACCGTATGCGTTAGTTCGGTTAGTCACTCTTACGGGTAGTCCGGTCCTGGCATACGAAACCGGAGTAGGAGTGAGGTAATGGAGAGCCGAACTAAAAATCAGTTCGTCTGTATTTGCCAGATTAGTACAACAGTGGGTAGTCCGGACGTCATTGATTACTTCGGTCGTAGCATGTGGGAAACCGAGGTAATCTATGACTCTGAATGTAGTTCGGTTTAACTCCCTTATGTCTAGCTCGGCCTAAGCATGGGAATGTCGAGGTAAGGGAGAGAAGTAAGGACCGGATTAATGGTTACTCCGGTCATTTGGAGTTCAGCTGTAGAAAGACCATCTCACTTGGTTTAAGCAGTGAGGAGGGTGTTGGAGGATAAGCATTATCTTCCAAGAGTTTGAATCCTAGGGGGACTCTATGCTAAGAGGAGTAATCCTAGAAGGACTCTACACTTGGAGGAGTAAGAGTCCTACCAGGATTGTGCCACGCGAAACTTATATAAGCTCACCAATATCACCTTTGGAGAGGTAACACAATTTTGCTCCCTGAATACACAGAGCTTTTGCCTGTTTGTCTTGCTTACTGACTTAGGCATCGGAGAGGTTTCCGGCACACACCCGCCGGCCAGCTCACGTTGGTATTTTCAGGTGGTGGAACGACGTCGTACGGAGGAACGCAAACTTGATCAACAGGATTATACGAGAAGGTGTATTTCTTTCCCGTACATAAAGCAAACAGAATAGATCGAATCTAATAATATACTAAAGAAAGAAATTCCAAGTAACGAACTCACTCACTCTGATGAATGCCACTTCAGACTTGAGATTTTTCCTCAATGCTAGCTAGATCTCTCTCTCTCTCTCTCTCTCTCTCTACCTCTGAGTCTGCAGAGATGGAAGCAGTAACGAGATCTTCCACTAGAATCCTTGTAAACAACTTCAATGGCAAAAGCTTACCTTTGTCGAGAGCTCCTCTTGGGAAATCTCAGATCAACTTCTTCCGATCTTCGATTCTCCTCTCAATCCCGCTCAAGAAGACAGTTCAATGCGTCCCTTTATCAAAAACAGAGGTATTGTTTCCGTTTCTCTTCTTTCTTCCTGTTTCTCAGTATTTCCATTTATATATAATAACAGTTTCTTGTTAACCAAACACAGGTTTCTACTACTGCAGATGCTGGGATCCAAACAATGCGTAAGTTTTTTTTTGAAGTTTTTTCATGTATGAATAAGATGACAGTTACTTATATAAACATTTGGTTTGTTGGAATCTTTTACAGAGGCATCAAAGACTGTTCATGTGAAATTTCAGTTGCAGAAAGAGTGTTTGTTTGGTGAGCATTTCTTTCTTGCAGGTGATGACCCTATTTTAAGTTGCTAGGATGCCTCAGATGCTGTACCACTAAACTGGTCGAATGGACACTTGTGGACTGCTGAGCTGGTGAGAAGTAACTCTTTCAAAGAAGGATAGTTGTTTTCATGAAAAATTCAGATCACCGGACACAATGTGAGAGTTAGTTGTGTTTGGTTCTATGATCGGATTTTGTGCACATAGTAGAACTGATGTTTTCATTTGTATTGAATGCAAGGTCAATCTATGGTGTGCATCCCTCTTCGTTTACATTGCGATGTGGTCAAAATTACGACAAAAATCACTTCTAGGATTCAGTATGTTACTAGAGTTGAGACACAATGTGGTTGGGTCGTAATTTTGAGCACTCTGCATTGTAACCAGATAGTGTGTACCATAAATTTTGCCTTCAAAGTGATTTTTGACGCTTTCTGAATTTTGATTAGGATGCACCTGTGGAGAGGTCAATACAATTCAAGTATGTACTTAGAGGAAGCAAGGGGGAAATTTTCTGGCAACCTGGCCTGGACCGATTTTTCCAGACATGGGAAACAAACAACACAATTACCATTACTGAAGATTGGGAGAATGCTGAGGCTCAGAAGATAACTGAGCAGCAAATGACGGATCCAAATGAGGAACTGGTGAATGTTTTTACAATAGAATCACTTGTCGATGATAGTGTTACTAATCTAATAGAAGAATACATGTCGAATGTACAGGAAGATGTGATGTCTGCCGATGATATTGCTTTTCCGGAAGATCAACAGACCATCAACGGAATCGAATTCTTTGTAACAGAGAATGGAACTCATCAAAAACAGGGGCCATGGGTCAATGCAAAAGCCATCAACAGAAACCAATGGAAGACTACAATGACTGAGAAGAAACCAACAGTGTGGAACCGGAGGAGTCAGCCTTCACCTATGAAGGTGGTCATGTTTTCGTACCTGGCTTGAACCCAATGCCAGCGATGTCAGCTAATAAAGCACCTCACAGAGAAATTGGTATATCCAATGGTGATGCCTCGGCTAAAGTTGATGCATCCAAGGACCAGCACATGCCTGAATTTACTTGTTGATGAATTGAGTTGAGCTGAAGTCTCTGTTTCATTTTCAGTTAAATTAGCAGAAGCTACTACACATTGAATTATCCTTATAGGCAAATATTGCACCATATATGATAAAATATTTGAAACTAATTGTACTGAAGCAAAATAAGTACTTTTCGGACACTTGATAAAGGTCAATAAATTTGGCCAAAATTTCTGTGTCTCTCGTTAAGAAGTCAAGAGTTCAAGTGCAAGACTCCTCAACACACAAACACCGAGTAAGAAGGAAGAAAGAAAGAGGAAAAAAAATAGCAAATTTTGTATCACAATAATGCAAACGTTGTCAGGAGGTAACAAGAGCTTGCAACAAGAGTGGTTCTCTTCTCTAGAGACACCAATGAAATCTTCTTCCATGAATGGCATGCTGAGTTCCAACTATGTTATGAAAGCACATTGACGCAAGCTTGCAACAAGAGTGATTCTATCTGGGATACCTAAATCTTGCAAAAGGGCACGAAACCTCAGCAAGTTTGTAATGAATTTGCCATTTCATCCGAAAAACTTGTAATTTTAAACACAGCTTTAGGTCTACGTATGAAGAGCTACAATCACTGGATCATCATTTCTTGTTGATAGGATGGCATGCCTGAAACACAGGCAACCCTCCTCATGCTATGAATGAAATAAGCTTACGGTTCATCTCCCAAAATTATCTTCTCAGACAAAAAAACAAAAGACACATTAGGCAGCCAAGGAAAAAAAGAGGGGAAAGTATATAAATCCTCACTATGGCATCAACGAAATGATCCTAGTGCACATCAGTAATTTCTGTACATAGATCTTGTTCTAGACAAAATATTTTAAAAAAACATTTGTCTGTGTGATCTAGGATGGCAATCTTCATCTGTCACTCTATGACAATGGATGGAAGAATCTCTATCATGATCTCACCTTTTGCGCCTTCCACTCTATTTTCTCTATGACAGGATTCTGATTCATGCCTTCTTGATATCTTTTCCTTCCACCTATCATGATCTCTTAAATTTCATTCAGCATCATGCCATTCTGGATTTTTTTTGTTCCTGCCACTCACTTATCCCAACTCCCAAGCTTCTTCGTGATTCATCACTTCTTCCCATTCTGATTGTTTCTTACGGTCTCTACTGTTCTGATCTTTAGATTTCAATTTCTTGGCTCTCTTTAGTCTTCACCTTCACTGCCTTTGTTCTTAAACTTCTTGAATCTTTATCACTTGATCTAAGTTCTCGAGCAGTAGACTCTGAAATGAGATTCGAAGTGCCAGATTTTTTGCTCTTTGTTGGACTCTCAAACCTGTTATGACTCCGTCTTGAATTTTTATCCCAAGGACCCCAACCAGTGCTTGCAGCTCTCTGGATAAAGAAAAACCAAAGTTCAAGTAAGCACCTTCTAACAGGACTCAAATTAGGCTCACAACATATAAACCATCAAGCTGAGAATAATAGATGTTGCATGGCAAGTCACCTTACCCCAACTTATTTTTAAATCATGATGCTTCAAACAGAAATAGTAGTAGCAGCAGAAGGCAACAAAGAATGGAATGAAGAAAAAAATTAAGGAAACCAGCTTCAACACATATGGCTGCTTTATGTCTTCAACGGATATAACAGCAATAAATAGACTGAGCCAAAAATTTGACCAAAGGCATCCATTTGATAGTATTCTTTACAATGTTGGCAGTGACTTACTGTTCACTTTAAACCTAACGAATAGAAGCGATAAATGAATTGCTGATTCTAGTTTACTTTCATCGTAAAGGTGGTAGACCTGCACCTAAGAATGGAAGTAAAAATGACTAATAGTGCTTCCCTTCAAGGGTCATTGATCTTACTTGTTCATCATGGGAAAACTTGCATCCAGCTCCATGATGACATTCACCTCTTTGGAAAGAACAACAAACTCCTTGTGCCTCCCTTTTTTGCTGGTCTCTTTCTCTTCATCTTCTTCTTTCTTTTTATAGTTGCTGAACCCTTATGATTCGACCAAGAATTTGAAAGTCATTCAGATTGTCTCTGAAGTAGATCAAACAAATAAGCAATGGTTATAGTTGTGGTATTATTAGAAAGCGAATATTTCCTTAAGAGTGAATAAGTAACTTTTTTGTGAGAACATGATATAGATTTCATCGTAAACTAATGGCAAGGTGAATAATATGAATGAACTAGCTCAAGGTAAAAAGGAGTAGACCTAGGAGAGTCCATAGTAATTTCCCAAGACTGATATATAATTTTGAGTTTTACAACGTCAAACATTGTTTAGGAAAATCAACAATAGATGAAAGCTTCTTATGGGGTCAAGAGGCCTTCAATTGTACACGAGAATGACTTTACCGAATCAGCTTCGAGAAGCAATATTTACACGGTATATAGTTGGGTCTTGGGGCCACACATCTTTACATTTTCACATACCCAACTCAAGAGCAAAACACTAAAATTTAAGAGGTTTTGGAAACCCTAGCCACCCCTCTGCCCGTAAACCACGTGTATCAATTAAGGCCAACGCATGGTTCATCCCAATGCAAAATGGGCTACGCGAGCTGGTTGTTGAATGCAGTGTTACAATGTCAAATTGGTTAATTGGGAACAACAACGTTTCATAAATCAAATTTGGAGACCAAGGACCAGTTGGGTGTCATTATTACAACGTATAAAACAACAGTGTAATAAGTAAAACTAGGTCTTGATTCCACCAAGTATAATACTGACGACGACTACAAACAATGACATAATAGTTCTAAAGGTACATCATGAATTAAGTTGAAAATATTTCAATTTCATTACATGGAATTGGAAATCAAAGCATGAGCGAATACTTGGATTTGGATTAGAAAGAACTTTTTACTATGCAAACATTTGCACGAAGATCATCTCAGCATGATCGAATTGAAGCTTCTTCCGATATTGATATGCTGAATTCGTTGTCAATGGATTCATAGCTCCGATTCCAATATTCGAATTTCTCCAAGAATGCTCTACTTGAATTGCAGGATTTCGAGACGTGGGGAAAGTTTCCAACTCAGACCCCAGCGACAGGAGATTAGCACAACTCTCATAAAAACCTATGGTTCCGTTTGATTTCATAAATAAAATGGAGGGATGCACAACTCTCGAAAAATCCTATGACCCCGGTTTAGTTTTAGAGATAAAATAGAGAAATTGATAATGAAGAAATTGATAGCGTAGAAATTAATAAATTATATTTATTTTGATAATAATTATTAATATGAGAATTGTTAAATTATTTTTATATAACATAAATATAAAATAATAAAATAAATAAAATTATATTTTTTACTTAACAAAAAATATAAAATCATTAAATATTAATATTTCAAAAAAAAAATGCCCAACATGTTTTAAAAAAAATTAAATAAATAATTGCATTTGACCTGTTGACTGGCCAGACATTCCGACAAATGATTGGCAACTCACTATGTCGATGGACTATTTTCTAATACTACCTCTTTGTCTAGACTTACAATCCGCTCGTTCAAGGTCTCTAAGTCTGCTCGTCCAAGACCTATTCTAATCCAAATGTATTATCAATCCAAAAAGCCACAAACAAAATAAACATGAGTTAAGCTTATTATTTATCCATCACAGTCCATAACGAACTGCTACTCCACAAAACAAACGGGGCCATGAACTGTGCAAAAAAAATTTGAGCGCTATGATACGAGGGCAAACCAATTTTTCTGTAATTTTCGGCGGAACTAAACGAACGAAAAAATAATAATCTGCAATTTTTAGCGGCAGTGACATTAATCGACCTTGGCCAGTATCTTTAACGGTGTCACGAGGCATGGGTTAAAAAAGGAAACTAGCAATAAATTATTACAATGAATAAAAATGGGCATTTATAAATTCCTCTTTAGCTATTATGTTGAATTTTATGTAAATTATTTTTCTATATTTTAATAAATTTTATAAGTAATATAATTATCAAAATATTCTTAATTATAATAGGGTGAAACGCGTATTAATGTTTGTATAGTATGAATATTCTATGATATAAACATTTACACTGCTAAATTTATTTAATGTGAATGTTCACATCTCCAAACTATTAGGGTAAACTACTAATAGGTACTAATAGTTTGACTTAATTTCCATCAAGTCCTATTGAAAATAAGTCTTGATAATATTGTCGTTAAAAATAATTTTTTTATGACAATTTTTTGCATACGTCGCTAAAAATTGATGATTTTATAAACTGTCGCTAAAACTTACAATTAGTGACTTTTTTATGACAAATTTTTTTTCATAAGACTTATTAGGACTTACACGTAAATACCCCAAATTATTAAGGGTTCGAAAAATATTTATAAGGATAAAATTATCCATAAAATACCTTAAATATGATAATTATTATTTGGTAAATCAAATGATTAAAATAATCAGACTTGTAGCACTTGTGGGCTTTTGGTAAATGTATTTGGACCTTTTATTCTATTTTGGGAACCTTTGGTGTGTTTGTTGGAAGTCCCACATCGGTTACAAGATACATTTTTAGGTGGGCAAATTTCTATATGTTTGTTGGAAGTCCCACATCGGTTGGGAGACACATTTGGAGGTGGACAAACTCCTATATATAGGTGCAAGGGCATAGGGTTAGCTTATCAACTTCTATGGTTCTTTCTTGGTTTTATTAGCCATTACGAACCGAGCTTGAGTATAAATTTTAGTTGTGCCGAGTGGGATTTTGGCCATAGTTCCTCCGCCAAAGTTGTGTTATTCTCGAGGGCTTTGTGGTGTGTGGTGGAGATCGAGCTTCGACTCTTTTCATCTTCTCCGTTTGAGCGCCAATTTAAGGTAGGGATTTCCTACTCCATTTATATGCTTTAATCCTAAGTGTTGGTATTTTGGTATGTGGGGGTAGCTTGGTAATTTTGGGAGAAACCTTAGGGTTTTGGCTTAGGTTAATTTGTATAGTTAATTTAAGGGAAAAATGTGGAATTGAGTTTAATTCATGAAGTTGGGGAAATTATGAGGTTAATGATATAGTTGGGTAGTTTAAATACTTACCTATGAGAATGTTGATTTTATGTTCATTGTTGTATTTATTTCTTGTTTAGAAATAACTGTTTTGGGCTATCAGTGGAGGATAGTCGTGATTGTTGTAGACCTTGCATGCGGCTTAGGTATAACTGGAATTAAGTCACTTATGTTGACTGTTGAATTAATACAGAACATTACTTGTATTGATTATGTATTGTATATAACAATTGTGTGTTTCATTGCATATGCATGTTGTTTGGAGGAGATAGGGGATGAACTCCACGGTTTAGGGGAAAATAGGGGATGTACCTCTAAACCGGATTTGTTGGGAGGAGATAGGGGATGGACTCCAGTAGCATCATTCATATGTGTGCTTATTGATAATAGCAATATGGCTATTTGTTGTTGTTATGATACATCATTATAATGTGTATCAGTTGGAAGTATGGAAGTGTTGTAGTTTGAGCTTTAGTCTCATTTATTTTGTGACATCTGGATCACTATTGTAGTTGGCCAGATTCTGAGCCATAATGATATAATTGGAAAGTTGAATAAATATTGGAAAGTGAAAGATGTCATAGACAATATGTCATAGACAATGTAGACATTCGTGTCATAAAGTTGGAAATTGATTATCTCGTGTTAACCATATATCAAATGCTAATGCTTTAGTTAATTCTTATGCATGGTTTAGTATTTTTCTACTGGGCTGTGGCTCACCCTATATGGGAACTTCATTTTCAGGTTCAGGTGATTCATTACCTCCAAAGAGTTAGCTTGTGAGGATTTGGGCTTGAAGACTTGCTTTATTTGCTTAAGTAGTTTTATTTGAAATATGTAAAACATTCAAGCCTAGGGCTTTATTTGTTTTGAGTTAGAACTCATGAAATTGTGTCCAAGTGTTGACTTGGCAAGGTGTAAGCCTATAGGGCATTTATTTTGATGTTTTATTTCGTAGTACTCTGATGAATGGAATAAGATACTTTATTTCCTTATAATTCCGCATGTTAATATTATGTGTTATGGGTTTATTTGAGGGCGTTACAAGACTTATTAAAATACAATAATATTTTATAAACTAATTATGGTACAAGTATTTAAAAATAATTTTCTCAATAAAAATTGAAAAGAAGGCAACTTAAGATTAATAATTGATAATAATTAATATTTTAATTAAATCTAATCATATAATATAGGGGATTTTGTTTTAGGGTCTCTGTTATTAAGATTTTATAACATAAAAGACATCTAATATTTTCATAATGTCTAAGGTCCTTGATATATCGATCCAGAGAAATTTTAATCCATAAAATTTCTCTAGACTTCAGAGAAATTCTCTCCAAATTTCTCTGGTTTGCATAAATTTCTCTAGTTTGCAAATTTCTCTAATTTTCTCTGGACTTTCCAGAGAAATTCTCTCCAAACTAGAAAAATTTTCAGAATTTCTCTGGACTCCAAACCAGAGAAATTTTCTCTGTGTATTGAACAAATTAGAGAAAATTGGGCTATTTATAAACCAAAAACAATCACAATTTTCTCTGTGTTTTGAACAAATCAGAGAAAATTGGACTACTTAGAAACCAAAAACAATCACATGTGATTGTTTGCAACAAACTAGAGAAAATTAGCCTACTTAAAAACCAAAAACAATTACAATTTTCTTTGTGTTTTGAACAAATCAGAGAAAATTGGGCTACTAAGAAACCAAAAAACAATCACAATTTTCTCTATATTTTGAACAAACCAAAGAAAATTGGGCTTCTTAGAAACCAAAAAAAAATCACAATTTTCTCTGTGTTTTAAACAAACCAAAAAAAATTGGGCTACTGAGAGGGTAATTTATACTAAATTGGGCCGAGCTGATACTTGGGCTGAGGTAAGCCCAAATGAGAAAGGTAGCTTGTACACCGGTCAGGGGAGTGTTGCGGTAGTTCGGTTGTCAGACTTACATGATGTAGCCCGGTTTCTATTCAGTCCGGTTGTGTCCCAACCAGAGTATGAGAGCAACTTCTTCGCATCGTATCGTTAGTTCGGTTAGTCACTCCTACGGTGGTCGGTCTTGGCATACTAAAACCGAGTAGTGAGGTAATGGAGAGCCGAACTAAAAATCGGTTCGTCAGATTTGCGATTAGTACAAAGATGGGTAGTCAGACGTCATTGATCACTTCCGGTCGTAGCATGGGGAAACCGAGGTAATCTATGACTCAATGCAAGACGGTCTAACTCCCTTATGTCTAGCCCGGCCCAAGCATGGGAATGCCGAGGTAAGGAGAGAAATGGACGGATTAATGGTTACTCAGGTCATTTGGAGTCCTTTGAGAAAGACCATCTCACTTGGTTTAAGCAGTGAGGAGGGTGTTGGAGGATAAGCATTATCTTCCAAGAGTTTGAATCCTAGGGGGACTCTATGCTAGGAGGAGTAATCCTAGAAGGACTCTACACTTGGAGGAGTAAGAGTCCTACCAGGATTGTGCCACGCGAAACTTATATAAGCTCACCAATATCACCTTTGGAGAGGTAACACAATTTTGCTCCCTGAATACATTGAGCTTTTGCCTGTTTGTCTTGCTTACTGACTTAGGCATCGGAGTGGTTTCCGGCACACACCCGCCGGCTAGCTCACGTTGGTATTTTCAGGTGGTGGAACGACGTCGTACGGAGGAACGCAGACTTGATCAACAGGATTATACGAGAAGGTGTATTTCTTTCCCGTACAATTGGCGCCGTCTGTGGGAAACAACAGACAAGAACAACCTCTTGATCAAGCGCTTTTTCTCGAACATCAATGGCGAACAATGAAGAACTGCCTCAGTCCGCCATTGACGGACAAACTCCAGAAGGAGGTGCAAGGCGTGAAGGCCTACCTTTGGTCCCTCCCATGGCGAACCTGGAACCACAAAGGCGTAATTCGGGAGGGATGCGAGGGGCGAAGGAGGAATAGCGACCCTCATCCTCTCGTTCGCAAAGCCCGGAAAGACAAAGGCGCAGAGTTGATCCTCAAATTCTGGAGGATCGCGTCAGAGAGCAAGACGAACTGATCCGTAAGATGGCGGCGGACATGGAGTCTCTGAAGCGCCAGATGAAAGGAAAAGAAGTGGCGACAGGAGAGGGGTGCAATGAGAAGACGCCCCCTCGCCACTCAGAGGGTCGTGGTAGGAATTCTACACCCTCTCAACCAGAGGACAGAAGCCTCAGGACAGGCGACACGCGATCCGTATCTTCCAGGACTCGTCACTCCAGGTCTGAGAGGACGAGGCCTGAGAGGTCATACACTGAGGGGAGTACCTATTGGCCCTCACATACGCATCATACGAGGTCCAGACAGACGGAATTACCTAGGTCGTCCGACCTAAGGTCCATGCTGGAAGAGAAGGCACGATGGAAGGAGGACGCCAGGGCGCGCGATCCCCACAGGGTTCCTGCCTTGCAGCGATTGGCTCCTCGGACGCATGGAAGCGTCGAGGTTGGAATGCCAAGGCCGCACTTGGCATACGAACCAGCGGATAAGGCATTGGCGAGGCTGCAGACCTCACCATTCGTCCCAGAGATTGAGAACGCGCCCCTTCCGTCAGGCTTCCTACAACCCAAATTCACGACGTATGAAGGAAAGATGGACCCTTACACCCACTTGAGCCACTTTCGCCAGGTTATGGCTGTATACCGGCGGAATGAGGCGTTGATGTGTATCCTATTCCCTTCAAGCCTCGGCGACCTAGGCTTGACTTGGTTTGAGAAGCTTCCAGAGGCAAGATAGC
Organism: Camellia lanceoleosa; assembly: GCA_025200525.1. Classification (NCBI taxonomy): domain Eukaryota; kingdom Viridiplantae; phylum Streptophyta; class Magnoliopsida; order Ericales; family Theaceae; genus Camellia; species Camellia lanceoleosa. The sequence continues at coordinate 452,130 of JANUSC010000064.1, read as the reverse complement.
TTCTGGCGCAATTGGCGAGGCATTTGTAACACGGTTCGAATCGAACACAAAGACCGGTGGAGATCGACCCACTCTCCATCGACATGGGCGATAAGGAGACTCGAGGTCATACAATCCGCTCTTGGGAGACATTCAACCAGTTAGGGATCGCTAACCAACCTCGCCATTGCGCAATACAAAAGAGGCCTTCCAGTTGGGAACAGACTGAGGGACTCTATCACCATGACTCCACCACTCACCATGGAGGCCCTGATGGAGAGGGTCCATCAGCACATCAGGGTGGAAGAAGATGGCGCTCGTGCCAAGGCAAAAACTGGCGCGACCGCAACACCAGAGAAGAAGACCTCAGCAAAGGTCAATACGGTGGATCGCCAAAACCGAAACGGACGAGGCAAGCGAGACAATGGTAAGGACCAAGACAAGAGATGGTTAAGAGTCCGCACCGCCATAACCACGGTGTTCAAGAAACCAATCTACCGTATACTTAGCGAGATTCGAGACGAGCCTTTCGTCAAGTGGCCAGCCAAGCTAGGCAAGGCACAGAAGGACTATGATTACCGATCCAGATGCACCTTCCACAAAGAAAAGGGGCACCGCACTGAGAACTGCACGCCGTTGAGGCAGCATCTAGAAGAGTTAGTGGCAGCGGGCCACCTGGATAAATACATAGAAGGAGGGGCGCAGCCAGCCCCCCAAGACCACAACCTCCCCAATGGAATGCCGATCGACGCCCCGCCACAAGGCATCATCAACGTAATCCATGGAGTCTTTGAACGAGGCGTGTATCACGAGCTCGAGGTTCAATCAAGAAGCGAAACACTTGAGAGGTGCTAAGTGCCCAACCCGTCGCGAAAAAAGGGGAGGACAGAAGCTACAAACATCATGTCTTTTTCGGATAAAGACTTGGACAGGATATATTGCCCACACAACGATGCCTTGGTCGTCACTCTCTGAGTCAGGGATTTTGACGTCAAGCGGATTCTGATTGACCAAGGTAGTTCGTGTGAAATTATGTACTATGAAACTTTCAAGCAACTCAAGCTGCAAGATAAAGACTTGGCCCCTGCCGTATCTCCTTTGATTGTATTCAATTCTATGCCGGAGTGGCCAGTCGGCAAAATCATCCTTCCAGTCAGGGCAGGAAGTGTGGCGAAGCAAGTAGAGTTCTGGGTGCTGAAGGTCCCCTCCACCTACAACATCATCTTAGGCAGAACATGGCTGCATGCCATGCGCTCGGTGGCATCCTCCTACCACCAGGTGATGCGGTTTCCCAACGACACCGGAGTAATCGAAGAAGTATATGGGGACCAGATTCTGTCCAAGCAATGCTTCGTCGCAACGAATGGCAGCCGCGCTGCCAAAGGATATGTTCATTCGGTTGAAGAACCTGAGAGTAATGAACTATTCGCAGAGGTTGGAAAAGCGGCTGATCAGAAGGCAGTGGAAGACTTGGTGGAGGTAAGAATCGATGAAAAGAACCCGGATAAGTTCTTTTTGCTTGGATCATCGTTGTCCAGCGCTGAGAGGCTAGAGGTCTTGGAATTTTTGACCTCTAACATCGAAGTGTTTGCCTGGACCCCATACGACATGCCAGGCATTGATCCCAACTTCATCTGCCACCAACTCAACGTCCACCCATCTCGCCAAAGGCCTATTCAACAAGACTTCGCAGACTCCACCACGCCGAGATAGTGGCAGAAGAAGTTGGAAACTTGTTGGAAGCAGGGGCAATCAGAGAGGTGCACTACCCCAAGTGGATCTCCAACACGGTCGTAGTGCCAAAGAAGAATGGGAAGTGGCGCGTCTGCGTCGATTATAAAACTGTCAACAAAGCATGCCCCAAGGATAGCTTCCCCCTGCCAAGGATAAATCAATTGGTGGACCTAACAGCTGGTCACAGCAGGCTTAGCTTCCTAGACGCATACAGAGGCTACCACTAGATCGCAATGCATGAACCAGACCAGGAGGTTACATCCTTCACCACTCCAAGAGGACTATACTGTTACAAGGTCATGCCCTTTGGCCTAAAGAACGCAGGGGCGACATTCCAGAGAATGGTCACCAAGATGTTCGAACCATTGTTAGGTAAAACAATGGAGGCTTACATCGATGATATGGTGGTCAAGAGCAAGGATGAGAGTGACCATCTCAAGGACCTGAGTGAGATGTTCGAGATCCTGAAAAAGCATAAGTTACGACTCAACGCGTCGGCGGTGCTTCGGAGTAGGATCAGGCAAATTCTTAGGCTTCTTGGTGACCAACCGTGGTATAGAAGCAGATCCTTCTCAGATCAAAGCAATTCAGGAGTTAGAAAGGCCTAACTCAGTGAAAGAAGTGCAAGACTCACCCAAGATGGCGCAAAGACTTAACCGATTCATCACCGTCTTCGCATTGCATTAAGGCCCATTCTTTCAATCATTAAAAGTTAAGTTTGAGTGGGACGAAGAATGCGACCAAGCTCTGGAAAGTTTGAAGGAATACATGTCTTCTCCACCACTACTTGTCACCCCCGTACCCGGAGAAGAACTCTTCCTCTACTTAGCAGTCTCTCAGCACGCGGTAAGTGCAGTGTTGGTTCGAGCAGAAGGAATCCAACATCTACCTATCTTCTATGTCAGCAAGACATTGCTGGGAGCTGAGACAAGGTACTTGCCTCTAGAGAAGCTAGCACTGGCCTTAATGATGGCCTCCAGGAAATTGGCGCACTACTTTCACGCCCACACCATTGTCGTCCTCACAGCCTTTCCACTAAAAGCTTTGTTTGAGAGGGCAAACTTTTCTGGGCGGATTTTGAAGTGGGCAGTGGAGTTGGGACAATATGATGTGAAGTTCCAACCCAGAACCGCAGTAAAGGCCCAATCTTTGGCAGACTTCGTCGCGGAGTTCACTCCTGGAAGCCACCAAGTCTGCCCAATCGATCTGACTGACACAACCAAACTAGGGATGGAGATTGACGCCGGAATAGCGCAACCCCTAGTCCAGGTTACTCAGCCGGAGCCCGAGGCAGACCAGAATAGAGAGGGCAAGGAGGAAGCCAACCTTACTACACCAAGTCAAAACTCACCAGCAACTAAGGACTTGAGCCCATCAGAAGACAAGGGCGATCGCAACTATGGACTCTCAAGAAGACATTAGCAGCATGGAAGACCCCAAGGCATCGTCCGACCCCTCCACCTGTTGGAAGTTGTTCGTTGGGGAGATGTGGAAGCTCTTTGTGGATGGGGCATCCAATCGACATGGAGCAGGACTCGGCATAGTCCTCATCTCTCCAGACGGCCTAATAGTGGAGCAGGCGATCAACCTTGGCTTCCCAGCATCGAACAATGAAGCGGAGTACGAGGCGCTTCTTGCAGGACTCAAGTCAGCAGCCTATATGAAGGCCACCGAACTCATGGTCTACAGCGACTCACAGTTGGTGGTAAATCAAATTTCGCGACTGAAGCAAAGGACGACAGAATGGCTAAGTACCAAGAGCTAGTCAGAGCCGAGATCAAGAAGTTCGAAGTGGTGAGGATAGAACAGATTGGTAGGGAGGAGAATAGTAGAGCAGACGAACTAGCAGGCTTCGCCTCAATGGCAGATACCTCCATCCCACATCCGCTATTGATCGACTATCTGCCCAGACCAAGTATTGAAGACCCAGAAGCTGAAGAGGTATGTTGTGCGGAGTTAGGTCCCTCTTGGATGGATCCCATCATACTGTTCCTGAAAGACGGCACTCTACCAGAAGATAAGAAAGAAGCCAACAGAATAAGAGCCAAGTCGCAACGATTTTGGCTCTCTCCATCCTTAGCACTATACAAAAGTCGTTGTGACCTTACTTAAAGTGTGTTCACCCCAAAGAAGGTGGAAGCATTCTGTTCGAAATACATGAGGGTGTATGCGGCAGCCATCAAGGAGGACGATCATTGGCATACCGAGCAATTTCACAAGGATATTGGTGGCCATACATGCAAGCGGATTCGGAGAAGTATGTCAAAAAATGTGAAAAGTGTCAGAAATTTGCACAAATACACCACCGCCAGAGAACTATCGCCATTAACTAGCCCATGGCCTTTCGCAATGTGGGGTTTAGACATAGTAGGACCACTTCCAACAGCCACAGTAACAGAAGTTCTTTCTCGGCAATGACTACTTTACAAAATGGGTGGAAGCGAAGCCTTGGCATCAATCAAGGAAAAAGATGTAAAGAAGTTTGTTTGGCAGAATATCATTACTCGCTTTGGCATTCCAAAAGCACTGATTTCAGACAATGGCACTCAGTTTGACGGCAGAATTTTCAGAAGCTTTTGTGAAGAGTACAAGATAGAGTTCTACAACTCCACACCGGCATATCCCCAAGCAAATGGTCAAGCAGAAGCTTCGAACAAAGTAGTCTTGGATGGACTGAAGAAAAGGCTGGAGAAAGCCAAAGGCAAGTGGGCAGAAGAGCTCCCTCATGTTTTATGGGCGTACCGCACCACACCTCGACGATCAACAGGAGAAACACCATTCTCCTTAGCTTATGGCATGGAAGCAGTCATCCCATTAGAAGTTGGCCTTCCTACCATTCGGAGCGAAAACTTTGATCCAGACCTAAATGGGGAAGCCATCGCCTTGGAACTTGACTTGGCAGAAGAAAGAAGAGACAAGGCATTGGTTCACATTGCCTCCTACCAGCAAGAATTGTCTAGGAAGTATAACAAGACTGTGCATCCAAGGCAATTCAAGATCGGCGATTGGGTACTTCGCAAGGTTATGGGCAACACATTGATCCCAGGGGATGGCAAGTTAGGTCCTAATTGGGAAGGTCCTTACAAAGTGGTCGGATTAGCAGGCAAAGGGGCATACCACTTGGAAGACGAGGACGGCAAAGCAATTCCCAGGCCATGGAACACGGCCAATCTTAAGTTATTTTATTTTTAGCTTTTTTCTTTTCAAGAATGTGTAATTTTTTACTTTCAATAAAAACAAATCGATTCTTTTTTAGCATATTTGTTTCTAGTAGAAAGTAACTTTCTGTAAGTTAGTAGCATTGTAACCGTAGTTGGCCGGATTAACCCAAACACTATATTCTAGGTTGGCTGGAAAAACCAACTTAGAGGTTGGCTGGATTAAACCAACACGCTTTGTACTCTTCAGCCGAAGTATGGGTATGGCTGAAGAGTGGTTGGCTGGATTAAACCAACACTTTGTACTCTTCAGCCGAAGTATGGGTATGGCTGAAGAGTGGTTGGCCGGATTAAACCAACACTTTGTACTCTTCAGCCGAAGTATGGGTATGGCTGAAGAATGGTTGGCTGGATTAAACCAACTCTTTGTACTCTTCAGCCGAAGTATGGGTATGGCTAAAGAGTGGTTGGCTGGACTAAACCAACATTTTGTACTCTTCAGCCGAAGTAAGTTATATCGGCTGAAGAATGGTTGGCTGGACTAAACCAACACTTTATACTCTTCAGCCGCAGTATGGGTATGGCTGAAGAATGGTTGGCTGGACTAAACCAACACTTTGTACTCTTCAGCCGAAGTATGCCCGGCTGAAGAGTGGTTGGCTGGACTAAACCAACATTTTGTACTCTTCAGCCGAAGTAAGTTATATCGGCTGAAGAGTGGTTGGCTGGACTAAACCAACACTTTGTACTCTTCAGCCAAAGTATGGGTATGGCTGAAGAAATGTTGGCTGGATTAAACCAACTCGTTGTACTCTTCAGCCGAAGTAAGTTATATCGGCTGAAGAGTGGTTGGCTGGATTAAACCAACTCTTTGTACTCTTCAGCCGAAGTAAGTTATATCGGCTGAAGAGTGGTTGGCTGGATTAAACCAACTCTTTGTAATCTTCAGCCGAAGTAAGTTATATCGGCTGAAGAGTGGTTGGCTAGTGAGTTAGATAGATAACCGAGATCACAGTTGTATAAATAAATTAATTACAAGCAGACATTCATAAACCGAAACAAGCGATGGGGATTTTTCATTCAAAACAAAGGAAGTACAACTGTGGGGCCACAGCCCGGTTACAAAAATTCAGACAAAAGAAAGAAAAAAGTACAAGTTCAGTCAAAGAGATCATCTATCTCGGCATCCAGATCGGCTCCAAGGTCAGCACGTACTCCGGCGTCTGCAGTCAGAGTAGTCTCGGTTGGAAGTTCGGCGCCACGCTTTTCATTCGTGGGCTCCAACCGAAATCGATCGCCACCTTGCTCTTGGATAGCTTGAGTCTCGGCTGCCTCTTCATCGTCATCATCGTCATCGTCGTCAGAAGAACCGAGAAATTGTTTTTGGAGTTCATCGGCATACTCTTGCAGTGAGGCCGGAATGAAGTGCTCAGGAGCATTGTAGACCTCGGTTTCAGGTCCACAACCGACCTTTTCTATTGCACCTCTCTAGCCGCACTTGAAGAATAATTCTTTTGCAGCTTCGCACTGCAGAGAGTAGCCAACTTCGGCTTCCTTGAACCCTTCTTTGGAAGCGTCCTCAGCCTTCTTCTTCAGCTCAGATATTTCGGCGTTCTTTTTGTTTTCAAGCTCCGCCATCTCCCATAAATATTTGTCTTTCACCTCGGTTACGGCGCACTGTTTGTCGCTCTCAGCCGAGGTGACCAGTCCGGTCAGCCGAGCTACCTCGGCCTCCAGCTCGGCCGACCTTTGTTTGGACAGCGCCAGCTCGGCCGCCCTGGCTTCGACGTCCCTTATCGCGTGCCTGGTTGTTTTGCGGAGTTCCATTATTTGCTTGTGAGCAATGGTGTTCTTCTGAATGGCCTGCAAAAGAAGAACTCCTTGTTAGCCGAGATAAGAGTTGGAAAAAATTAGACTGATCAGAGAAAAAACAGTTTTGCTTACCAAAATCATGGACTTGGTGGATGACCGGAGGGTCTTCAGCTCGGTATTTAACTGCTTACTGTGGTGCTCCATGTCTTTGGGAAGACAAACACCCCTGGCCAGGTTGAAGGCTAGAAGGTGATCCTTGTCAACAACAATGGAGTCATTTTCGTCGATATCTCGGTTGTTGAAGACGAAGGGTGGAGCCCACTTGTTGCAAGGTGCAGCTCGGTCGGATGATTCCGGTTGGGGGTTGAGTGCGGGGCTCGGTGGAAGGATGGTGTCAACCTCATCAACCAAACGCTGCTCGGTCTCAGTAGTCCGCGCGCGCTTAGCTCGGCGTGAGGAGGATGGCTGTTGCGAAGGAAGAGCTACCACGGCTTCAGTGGTTTGTTGGGTTGGTGGCACTTCGGCCCTTGAGGTTGCGGTGAGCATGGCTCTCATCTTGTTTTTCTTTGCCATCTCTTGTTCGGCTGTGAGAGGCACGAGGATAATTTCTGGCAAGGTTGGGTCCGGTTCTGGTGGGTCTTCAAGGAGGAAGTCAGTCACCCTTGCTTTGCGGCAACCGGAATAACGATAGGTCGGTTCGAAGTCGAGGAGTTTAGCCCAACTTCTCTCTCGAACTCGCAGTACGGCGCGGAGAACACCTAAGTTCGAGTGGCCGTACTGGGAATGGAGGAAAGTTGAATCTGCAAAAAATAGAACAAGGGTTAGTTCGGTTATAGAAGGGAAAACCGAGTTAAACAAAGTTAAGAAATGCAACCGAAGTATGAATACCGGGCTCTCCTTTCTTCCAGTTTATTCTTCGGCCAGGGATCTGGGCCTGAAAGTCTTCAAAGTTTCCAGAAACCCAAAGGAAGTCGTCGTCGTTTAAATCCTTATCCGGTGTATGTTTGATTATTTTTTCTCGGCTTCGGCGTATTCTAAGGTAATAACACCAACCATCATTTTTGGAACCTATGGAGTATTGGTGTAGTATTTCGGCTAGACCGAGGTTGAAACCGGTTTGTTGGTTTAGAGCGGCTATACCCATTATTATTCGGTATGTATTAGTGGACAGTTGGGTGGGGCATAGTCTAGTTTGCCTTAAAAATTCACATATAAGGGGCTGGACTGGGAATCTGAGTCCGGTCTCTACTATGGATTGAATGGTAAAGGGGACAAAGCCTTCATTGTCCCACGGCTCTATGTCTGGTTCGGCTAGTATGAGATTTACGTCGGCTGGGATTTGGTAGTCCTTCCTGAATTCGGCTAAGCCCCCTGGGGTTTCTACTAGGCACCTATACTTCCCCATTTTATTGTATAAGTTATAAATAAGTTACTTCGGTTGAAAAGACTGTGCTCAGTAGCTCGGCTGAGCGTAGTGGCGTGCCTGGCAACCTAAGTCTGCAAAGTGAAAAGACAAGCTGTTAAGCACAGATCGAGGACCGTGCTACAGAAACAAAGCAAGAAAGGGCTAATCTTATTTCGGCTCTGCAGGGTGCTATGTTATCTACATCGGTTTGAAAAGGATCATGATATCTCGGTTTGGCAGGGCATTCGGTTAGCTCGGTTTTACTATTTGGTTTCGTTATCCCGGCTGAACGTCAAGGGGCAGCTTTCTGAGTTCGGCATAGGAACCCAGAATGCTGGCTTGGCCCCTGAAGTTTTAGCTCGGTCATGTGCTCATAAGTGGCTAGTTCGGTGGATTTTCATTTCGGTTATTGTGGATCAGTTGATGGCCTTATGAAACTACTGTGGTATGTTCTAAGTTCTAGTTCGGTTTCAGTCTGCCTAGATTTTGTATAGCAAGAACAGTATTCTAGTTCGGTTGAAGCATGTATGAAGATCAAAGAGGTGTTCTACTAGCTAAATCAGTATGTTCAAAATGTTCTTGTGAAGTTCTTCAGAAAGTACAGATGTGGTGGAAGACAAACAAAGTGTTTTGCAGCAACATATAACATTAACATCTATGGACTGAAACGAAAGCAAAAAAAACAGATAAACAAAGAACAGATTCGTGTGTTTACCTGGTAGAGAGGCAGAGGATGAAGAAGAAGAACAGCAACAATAATGGAGGGCACCAGCTCTTGAGTTGCAAGAAGTGAGGCAAAAACAGGAGAGAGAGAAGATAAACAGAGTATGGAATGATTTTTGAAATTGAGAAGTTTGTTTTGTGTAAAAGGCAAAAGGCGGATCGTTCAAATGTTGCGGCACGAGGGCGGCCTTCCAGTTGGGAGGCCAATTAGAGCTCGCCACGCGTGTCATGGAAGGACAAGCGTTTGATTTACAGAATCGAAGAGACGCTTTGACGGGACGTGCATCGGCCCACGTTTAGCTTCGGTTGGATAAGCTAAAGGGTCTTAGCTCTACCGAAAGGCTAACGGGTGTTTTAGCTCTACCGAGAGGTTAAGACTAGCTCGGTTGGCAGGGATGTGTAATCCCAATCATGCTTTGCAGATGGAATTAAGGGGCAATTGAGAGGGTAATTTATACTAAATTGGGCCGAGCTGATACTTGGGCTGAGGTAAGCCCAAATGAGAAAGGTAGCTTGTACCGGTCATGAGTGTTATGTAGTTCGGTTGTCAGACTTACATGATGTAGCCCGGTTTCTATTCAGTCCGGTTGTGTCCCAACCAGAGTATGAGAGCAACTTCTTCAGACCGTATGCGTTAGTTCGGTTAGTCACTCCTACGGTGGTCCGGTCTTGGCATACGAAACCGGAGTAGCTGTGAGGTAATGGAGAGCCGAACTAAAAATCAGTTCGTCTGTATTTGCCAGATTAGTACAGCAGTGGGTAGTCAGGACGTCATTGATCACTTCGGTCATAGCATGTGGGAAACCGAGGTAATCTATGACTCTGAATGCAGTACGGTCTAACTCCCTTATGTCTAGCTCGGCCTAAGCATGGGAATGCCGAGGTAAGGGAGAGAAGTAAGGACCGGATTAATGGTTACTCCGGTCATTTGGAGTCCGGCTGTAGAAAGACCATCTCACTTGGTTTAAGCAGTGAGGAGGGTGTTGGAGGATAAGCATTATCTTCCAAGAGTTTGAATCCTAGGGGGACTCTATGCTAGGAGGAGTAATCCTAGAAGGACTCTACACTTGGAGGAGTAAGAGTCCTACCAGGATTGTGCCACGCGAAACTTATATAAGCTCACCAATATCACCTTTGGAGAGGTAACACAATTTTGCTCCCTGAATACATTGAGCTTTTGCCTGTTTGTCTTGCTTACTGACTTAGGCATCGGAGTGGTTTCCGGCACACACCCGCCGGCTAGCTCACGTTGGTATTTTCAGGTGGTGGAACGACGTCGTACGGAGGAACGCAGACTTGATCAACAGGATTATACGAGAAGGTGTATTTCTTTCCCGTACAGCTACTTAGAAACCAAAAACAATCACAATTTCTATGTTTTGAACAAACTAGAGAAAATTATGATTGTTTTTCTCTATGATTGTTTTTCTAAGAAACATTTTATCAAACAGGTTAGCTTCAAAGCTCACAGCTATATGTTTTACAATTCTAAAAAGAGTTTTATTAAATCAAATCTCACAGTTATGTGTTTTGGAGTTCTAAGAAGCATTTTGTCAAACAGTTTAACTTTATACTATATATATAGATGTTTTTGTGTGTGTGTGTGTGTATGTGAGAGAGAGAGAGAGAGAGACCTCGTTCGAAGACTAGCAGAGAACAAAGCCGGAGGAGAAAAAACTAAGAGAAGCTTACTAGGGCTTTCAAACATAAAAGTGACAGTATCACTTCCATAATCAGCTTTGATGGTGATGATATCATTATTCACTCCCACCATTGGGTTGTCTTCTCGTCGTGATATGCTTCGATTCCAATATCAGTGAAATTGTCCATGGATAAGGATGCTTTGAGTTTTTCTTGAAGGAGGAAAGAGAGTTGGAGAAAACGACGACGATGAACTCCAGCGATGAAGGTGGAGTTCGTAGGAGAGATAAGGTAGTTTGATTTGAGGGGATCAAATTTTTCTGTGATATATAGGTGTTAGGGGTTGAGGGACTTTAGACATTATAAAATAATATTGTAGATCTCTTCTATTATTAAAAATGGGAGAGGGGCCTTAGACTAATTTTTCCTATAATATATTAGTAATCAATGTCAATGGGTGAGTTTTGACCTAGAAATCCGATCCATTCGTATCAAATTGAAGGAGAGCAAATCGAGGAGTTGGTAAGAGTAGTTTAATTTTGTAACTTTAACAATATATATAATAGGCGTAGACATAGAACGGGTCGGATAAAATTGTTATAGAAATAAGTCATTTATTGTCATTTATTGTTTGTTTAACAATATACATTAATATATAATTTTATGGAATAATTGGAAAATTGTAAAAAACAATTGGGTAAATTACACTTAACACTCTGAAGTTTGAGTTTAATATATATTACTCTTTGATATTTGAAAAATTACACTAACTCCCATATTGTTGTAATTATTTAGACGGAATGAAAATATTAAACTTATGCACTCTTTTTTTTTTTTCTTGCATTACATTGCTTTACTTTACTTCTTCTGTTTTGTTTTTACTTCATTTGCTTTTTTTTTTAAAATATAATTTCTTCTGTTTTTCTATTAGGAGTTATTGTCTTTTATATAAGTATGGGATTTGTGAAATGAGACTATTAACCACAGAGGTGGGAATATAATTTTCATAACATCAGGAGTGGGATGTAATTGGATTAAACCTCAGGAGATGTCAGTGTAATTTACCCAAAACAATTATAAGGGTTCGTTTGGAAAAAACTTTTTTAGCCTGATTTTTTTTTATTTTTTTGCTAATTTAGCCTGGCTAAATTAGTTCCATTTGGAAGGAATTTTTTGGCTATTTTAACTTTTTTGCCTTTTTTTTTAAGAGGAAAAATAAAATGATTATAGTTTAGATGTGACATTTTATCTTATTAACTTATTTAGCCTATTTTATTTTTTGTGTTTTTTTAGTCAGTCAAGTGGTGATTGGTAAAATGTTGAATTTTTTCAATTCATCATTTATTTTATAAAATATAAATGTTGAATAAATCAAAATATTTGAATGTACAACTTAAAATTTTAAATTTATCACTTCTATATTTTTTCATTCACGTTCCGTACTGTGATAGTAGCAATATGAAGGTGAGAAAATGTCTATGGTGAAGGGATAGTAATTTTTGCAATGATAGATGGACGATGTATCGAATGTAAAACAATAGTAATTGTAGTGGTAAGTAGTAGGTGGTTATGAAATGATGTTGGTGGTCTTGGCAAAGATTGAGATAGTAATAGAATAAGAGATGAAAGTGGTGGTAATGTTAATAGTTATACTAGGGTTGTGGTGATGGTGATGGTGATGGTGATGGTGATGGTGGAGGTTGTGATAGTATAATAAAGAAATATTATTAAAATGGCAGTATAGTGGTATGGTGATAGTAGTGGTGTTGGCAACGATGGCATGATATCATAATGGGGCACACTAATACTTTTTAATAAGTAATTATAAATTTCGTAAATATTAAGTAGAATTACACTATTTAAAATTTCATTAGTATATATCTATTTATTTATCTATACTATATATGAAGCAAAAGGGGGTTTTTAACCCCCAAGACTTGTGGGAATTTCAATATTCCAATCTGAATTTTCTAAATTTTTTATTTTTTATTAAAAAAAAATCTTAACATTTATTGATTTGGTCAAAATCCCCTGATTAGCATGTATTAAATTTTTTCAATCCATATGTCTTTCCACATGCCTGCATTTATTGATTTTGTCAAAATCCACTGATCAACATTTAAAATCCCCTCATACAAATAATTATAGATACAATCCGTGTATAGTTACTGTAGTACCTTTTTCAACTTCTCTCATACACTATGGTTAGTGATAAGATTGTTAAATAATTTTTATAAAAAATCTTTAAAAACATAATTTATATATTAAAAAAATCTAAAACAAATATAAATATCTATAATTATCTCGTGCATAGCACGGGAGATAGGCTAGTATATTATATAAGCAAAATGAGGTTTTTAGTGGGAAGAGTTAAGAGAGCTCTAAGTGCTCAATCCAAATTTCTTGATTTTTCTATTTAAAAAAATAATTAATAAATTACACACTTTCAATTTTTTTTTTTTTTTTTTTTTTGTGTTTTAAACAAAGAATGCATTTTTTATTTTTAAAATCATTCATTCCTTACCATCAAACAAGAAAGGAGTTTTCCAATTAAGAAAAAATAATTAATAAATCATACTCAAAAAAGGAGTTTTCTAATTAAAAAATTAATAAATCACACACTCAAAAATATTTCATCGTAAAATATTTTTTATTAAATTCTTCACCATAAAGCATAAAATAATTTATATAATTAAAATTTCGTAACATTTTTTCCAATGGTGAAGAAAAAGATCCAAGAGCATCTCCAACGGTGCATCAAAATTTTCACTAAATTTAGAAAAAAAAATTCCCCTCATAACTTCAAAAATTTTCTACTCAACGTATATATCAAATCTCATTATTTTCATACATAGCAAACATTAATAGGATTTTTTAAGGTTCAAACTCTTAACTCAATTAATTTTTTTAATGATGAAAATACTAAATTTCATTATGTGTTGCATTTTAATTAGTTCATAATTAAATTCATGGAGTTTTATATTAAACCCTTAAATTATGCTACCATAATTATTATTTCAAATTACTTCCTTAATTTATGTTTACCATACCAAATTTATTTTCAAAATTGTTTCCCTAAGATTGCATTAATGCATGATTTTGATACATTAATACATATATAAATGGAAAATAATTAATTCTTTAACTTAAAATTTAAACGTTATTGATTCTTTAACATGGTTTAAGTTTCTCTCCAGCCCTCCATTAGATTGGAGAGGTGTTGTTGGGCCTTGTGGACTTTCTTTTGGGCCTCATTTCGATAATCTAAAACATTCATATTTTAGTATTCGTTGAGTAATCATATAATATATTAGTTATGAATGACAATGGATAGGTTTTGACCAAGTAATTCGACCCATCCGTACCAAATTGGGAAAGAGCAAATCGAGGAGTTGGTAAGAGTAAATTAATTTTGTAATAACTTTAACAATATATAAGGCATCTCCAACAGTGCATCAATTTTTTCGCCAAATTTGAATAAAAATTTGAGGAAAAGCTTCATTTGATATCAAATGCTCCAACGGAGGGTTTTGAAGTGTCATCAAACTACCGGTCGACCGGGCAAACAATCGGCTTGTGTAATTTTTTCACAAATATTTGCCTTTAGGTGGTCATATAAAGGGACGACCAGGTGAACATCCGGGATGACATCTGGCAACGGCAATGAATAATGATTTGATGAAAGGCACATTGGTCCTCAGTTTGATGAAAGAAAAGTGAAATCCTTGATTTGATACCTATTTGATGAAATCGTTAGAGCAAAAACATGAGCCATTTTTCATCAAATTCAAATTTGATGAAAGGTTTAAGTAACCATTGGAGATGGACTAAGAGCATCTCCAATGGTGCATCAAAATTTTCACTAAATTTGAGTAAAAGATCCATTTGATATCAAGTGTTCCAACAAAAGTTTTTGAAGTTTCATCAAAACACCAGTCCACCAGGCGAATGACGGGGTAGATGTCTAGCCGGTCGACCAGCCAATGTAAATTTTTCTCAAATTTTTGCCTTGAGATGGTCATCCAGGAGACATCTAGAGGGATATCCAAGGGATATCCGTTGGTGAAATCTACCGGTTATAAATAGTGATTTGATGAAAGATTTGACAAATCCTGGATTTGATGAAAGATTCAGTGAACTATTAGAGTAGCAAAAAATAAGTTTTTTCATCAAATTTAAATTTGATGAAATATTTGGTGAATCATTGGAGATGGTCTATGGGATGTATAAATAGAATGGGTCGGATAAAATTGTCATCCTCAACATTAGTCATTTATTATCATTTAGGATAAATTACATCTAGACCCATGACGTTCATCTATAATACAGTTTCCTCCTTGAGATTTAGAAATTACATTGAGCCCTCTATCAGAGTTGGTCTATTAACACCTCTAACAGAAAAACTAAATGTCCATTTTACCCTCAATTGAGGGTATGAGTTTACCATGCTATTCGCAACTCTTCACTTTCCCTTCCACAACTCAAACATTGCTACCTTCCACCACCCACGACCACCATAACCCACCACCTTTCATCACTTAGAGCATCTCCAATGCACTAGGCATATAATACTTGTTAGTTAAAATGCCTAGTGTGATTCACTTTTTTCAATTCCAATGCACTAGGCATATGATTAGGCATTTTGGCTCAACTCATATTCACTAGCTACATGTAGCTAGCCCTTCAACGCTAGGCAAAATGTATTCAATCATTAGGATCATTTCCCTCCATCTTTGTTGTTGACGTGGCATTCTATAAAATTAATAGTATTTGGATAAATAGCTAAAATAAAGAGCATGGTTGGAGTAAAAACATAAAACAGTTAATAGGCAAAATAAAATATATACTTTATAGTAATATTTAGATAGGTAAAATGCCTACTACCGTTGGAGATGCTCTTACTACCACTAAACCCACTACTACCATATCCCACCCCCATCATTCGACTTAGTTTGCATTTTCTCTCTCTAAAACAATAACAAAGACTTACGCCCAAATCAAACAATTGGGTTTGCAACTCCAAATTGAACAAACATCTAAACAAATTCACCTTAAAAAATTGAACAAAGATCTAAAACATAAGCTTAAAAAAGAGGGATTGATCAACCCTAAAACACAAACCCAGATCTGAAAAAATAAAGGAAAGAATGAGGGTGAAAAATAGAGAGAGTGGGCAATCACAAAAGAGAAGGTGGATCGCAGTAGTGGATCGTAGTTGAGAATGGTTGATTGCTGCTAGAGAGGATTGATCACGACTAGAAGACCTTGGATTCAACCTAGTATCCTTACACTGGCATGGGACCTTGGACCTTGTAGATGAGGAGTTGATCGGTGAGTGTTGGGTTTATGTGCTACGGGTTGTGTTAGATGTTGATAGAGATGTTGGAGATTTCCTAAAAGCTTCAAAACTTTATTTTTTATTTATTATTTTATTTTATTATTATTATTTGTATTTATTTATCTATTTATGTATTTCTTTTAATAGTCTTATTTGTTTGAATTTTTAAACTTGCATTTGATTTCAAAATGATGGATGTATTTGTTCCCAATAGACATCAAAGAGTCTATTTAAAAAAAGGACTGTTACTCAGGAATAAACAACGTATTTTGATTGCTTTTTCTTTCTC
This sequence comes from Camellia lanceoleosa, assembly GCA_025200525.1. Classification (NCBI taxonomy): domain Eukaryota; kingdom Viridiplantae; phylum Streptophyta; class Magnoliopsida; order Ericales; family Theaceae; genus Camellia; species Camellia lanceoleosa. Next base: position 436,051 of record JANUSC010000064.1, on the reverse strand, counting down.
TTCTTTACTGTATTCTCTATATTTCTGGGCAACTGATATAGACTTAGCAAATCCATCTGGTACAACTGTGCATTTTGTCAGATTCCTGTGAATTCTTGGGTTATATTTTAGAGTGGTTTGTGATTGTTAGAACCTGCACGAAATGAGTACATAACGACTTTAGAACAGTGTCTTTGGCGTGTCTCTCCAAATCACACAGGCTATTTTCTAAGTTTTTTTCTTTATTTTCTTCTTTAGTATTTTGATATATATATATATATATATAATTTTTGAAGCTGTATAAAACCTATTTTCAGAATCTATTTTATTCAATATCATTATTCTATAAGATTGGTTTAGAGTAATTATTATTTAATTCCCACAATAATCTAAAATCGTTAGTTCTGTACAATATTTAATCTTTTCATTATTTATGTTTTACAATTTAGTTTGTTGATCTTGAACAACACTGTTAAAAACAAAAAACAAAACCTAGAATTTTTTATTTTTTGTTTCCAATGATTCGGTAAACACCGAACTGTTTTTGTGTGTGTGTGTATAGAAGTCGATTACATTGATTTGCATGTAGTATTATATAGTATTAATTCTATTCAATTATTTTCGAAAATAGCGTAACTGCATTTGATACATTGACTTGTATATATATATTAATTCAGGGAAGTTGCAGAATTTGTTGATTTTGTGTAGTTTTTTTATTAATTATTCTTAGGAAAGTTGTTAAGTAAAATCAAAATTTTTGCAAGATAAATTATTTTATTCGGATTCATGATATTTAATTAGCATTGTTCATGTTATAAAATATTTTGTTCAGATTTGATTTGTATAAAATTACCACATTTTTTCTATCCTTAAATTGTTGGCAATTAATTGTCAATTACAAATTTATTAACGTTTGTGATTGTTTGATTGTTATCTCACACAGGTTTTATAATTGTATGCTCTCTTGTACCTTAACTAATTTATTTTTATGGCTAATTTAGAAGAAACTGTTAGTGTTAAACCTAAAAATTTTAATGGTAACAATTTTGAAATGTGGCAAAAACAAACAAAATATTGGTTGACCGTGTTGGGTCTTATGTCTGCAATAAAGGATCAGGATTTTGTTAGATCTTGGTTCTCACCAGAACAAATTGAATTTCATTGTTATAACAGAATCCCTAGTGTTTTGTCTGGCCATTTGTATGATGTGTATCAGTCAACCACATCAATTGCAAAAGAATTATGAAAAACCTTAGAGGTCGAATATGGAACTGTAGATGCTAGTATTGATAGGTTCACTGTCTTTAATTTTAATGGTTATAAAATGAAAGATGACATACCTGTAGGAGACCAAATACATGAGTTTCAAGAACTACTTAGAAAAGTAGAAAAGAAAGGAACAACTTTTAGTGAGAAGTTTAGAGTGTCTTGCATTATCAATAAATTATTTCCATCTTTGAATGACTTTTCTATGCGTCTTAGGCACAAACAAAGAGGTTTGTTATTAACTCAACAAATCAATAAACTTAGGGTGGAAGAGAAGCATAGGTCAAATCTAGAAACTGGAAAAGAAAAAACTCCTAAGGTAAATTTGGTGGAGAATGGATATAAGAATAGTGTTAGGACCCTTTGTTGTCAAACCATGGAACAAAACCAAGGTTGTAACAATTTCTTATTTTTCAGATTTTCTTGTTTTGGTCTTCCTGCTCGAGCGGGGAAAGTGACGCTCAAGCGGGGTTTTCACCCTCCCAGTATCTCTCTCATGCCTGCAAAAATATTGGATAGTGGGATTCCACGCTCGAGCGTGGAAACTTCCGCTCGAGCGTGGACCTTGTATGAATCGCGAATATAGGTCTCGCCGGCGGAATTCCCACGCTCGAGCGGACCACGCGATCTCAGGTTTTATAAATTCGCATGTTGGGTCTGTTTTAGGATTACTTCTCCTAGATCTTGTTTAAGGTTTTTTAGGGTTTTGTTTGAGGTTTTCTTCTAGAGATTTTTGTGAGTTTTCCTTGATAAAATTGAGTGAGTATTCAACTCATAAATTGAGAAGCACATATCAAGGAGGTTGATCGAATACATACAAGAGTATTAATCTTCGGTGGATTCTGAAGATTCAAACGTAGAGTTTCAAAGGTGTTTGATTCTGTACGTAGTCGTTTATTCGACAAACGAAGTTGTGGATTCAACTTCAGGTTGATTAGTTCTGAGACGAAGGCTTGGTGAAAGAATTACAGAAAGTGTGAAGACAAATAGACTGAGTTGGGTAATTTGTGTATTATCTTTGTAATCTTTCTTGCTTCAGTAGTGGATTGATTAGTGGCGTTTCCCCCGTGGTTTTTGGTTACAATTGAAGGTTCTTCAATTGTGATTTTTCCATGTAAAAATAGTTTGTGTCGATTTATTGTTTATTCAGAAAAACAACAATCTAAATCACTTTCGTAAGTGCTTGATGATTTAGATTGCATGTTTTGAATAATTGGGATTTGAAATATTTTAATCTTGATCTAATCACGAATTACTTAGGATTTTCAATTAGTATCAGCGCAGGTCACTTTTTGTTTTTGTCAAAACTATAAGAGTGTGATTTTGTGTGACTAGTGATATGGATTCTATTTGTGAAGGTAACTCGACCCATAGACCACCTTTACTTGATGGTACAAACTATTCTTATTAGAAAGCTCGTATGAGAGCATTTTTAAAATCCATCACTGAGAAAGTTTGGCACTGCGTGATCTATGGGTGGAGTGAACCTACTGTCACCATTGATGGTGTTGATATTCCTAAACCCCTTGATAAATGGGACACAACTGATTACCAAAACTCTAGTTGGAACAGTAAGGCTCTCAATTCCCTGTTTTGCTCTGTCACACCTGAAGAATTTCGTCGTATCTGTAAGTGTGAGGTAGCAAAAGAGGCTTGGGACATTCTTGAAACGATTCACGAAGGTACTACTTCTGTCAAAAGGTCAAAACTTCAACGTCTCACATCCGCATTTGAAACCCTTTTTATGCGCGATAATGAGACGTTTGATGATTTCTATGCAAAACTTAGTGATATCAAGAGTTCCTGTTTCACACTCGGTGAAAAAATCCCTAAAGCTAAAGTTGTTGGAAAAATCTTGAGGTCTTTACCCGAGAGGTTCCAATCAAAGGTGACAGCCATTGAGGAGGCTCAGAATGTTTATACCCTCAAGCTTGATTAGTTGGTTGGAAATTTGCAGACTTATGAAGCTCACCAGATTTCAAAGAAAAAATAAAAAGATAGTGTGGCTTTCACTAGTGCTCATGAGACTGCAAAAACTCCGGAGACTGAATTTGATTTAGAGTTTGAGATGACGGCTATGTTTACTAAATAGTTTAAAAAAAAATTGAAGAAAAAGAAGCCTAATTTCAAAGACCCTATTTCAAAAGACAAGAATAATGGAAAACCCAAAACTTTTCCACCAAAACTTGCTCAAAAAACTGAAAAGAAAATTGTAAAAGGGCAAGAGGTCAAGTGCTATGAATGTCAAGGGTTTGGCCATATTGCCCTTGAATGTCCATCGAAAAAGAATCGAAAGAAAGTTTACACTGTGACTTGGGATGATGAAAGCGAGTCGAAGCAAGAACCCGAAGAACCTGAATCCGGCGAAGACGGGGATAGTGCTTTCATGGCATTTTGGTCCACTTTTACTCAACCTCTTCCAAAGCCAGCGGAATTAGCTCGTGGTCAAAACCTGCATCATGCTCCCACCTTTGACGGGAGTAACTACCTGTATTGGAAGATCAGAATGAGGGCATTTCTGAGAGCTTCTGACCCAGAAGGCTAGCAAGCCATTGAAGAAGATACTGAAAGTGCTAACAATCCAAGTAATCAGAGAGCCCTGATTTCTATTTGTGGAGCAATTTCTGATGAAGAACAGCAATGGGTTGCTCACTGCACAAAGGCTAAAGATGCATGGGAGATTCTGAGCCAATTCCATGAAAGAGGAGATTCACCTTTACCACCATCCAGCAACTTTTCTGCCTTAGTTGCCCGACTGGATGAGGTCACGAAGAATGCGGAGCAAAAAGATGATGATAAAACATCTACATCTGAAGACAATGATGAGATTACCGGTGATGATCTACAACAAGCTTACGAAAAGCTTTATGATGAATCTCTAAATCTGTCTAAAATCAATGACAAACTCACTCTCAAGCTCAAAGCATGTGAAAGTGAGAATGTCAAGTTGAAAGGAGAACTTGTAGCAGCAAAGCAGAATATCATCAAGATCTCAAGTGACAGGCAAGATTTATGTGGAAAACTTCTATCCTGTGAAACTGAAAGGAATGAACTTCTGAAGGTGTATTCCACATATGAAGAGAAGCTTGGAAGTCTTGAGATATCACAAGCTACATTGGAAGAAACAGTCTGTCAAAAAGATGAAGAACTCCGTATTACTAGAGCCATTATTGCCATGTGGAACAAAGGTTCCAAATCTTTAGAAGACATCATTGGGTCTCAACAAATGGGTTGTGACAAAAATGGGCTAGGCTATGGTGCGACAGCTCACAAGGGACAGGCCTCTACTTCACATGACCTGAAGACTCAAGCAAAGGGAAAGCTGAAGGTAGCCCAGGGTGATCTCTCTCTTCATCTACCTAAAGGGGGTAAGATCAACAAAAAGGAGGTAAAACCTGTTTTTATTTGTCATCACTGTGGTAGGTATGGCCACATTCATCCTTATTGCTATGAATTGTTTGGTAAGGTGTCTTAAAAGGGTAGAAATTCGAATACTTTTTGGGTTAGGAGACAACCTTACATGTCTAGGCGGAATACCAAGATTCATGAGGGTGTTCACAACGCCAAGACATTTACCAAGACCAAAAAGATTTGGGTGAGAAAAGATGATTTGACTTGTTTAGTTGTTCACACTGCTCTAAAAGCACGTGACTCACACATGTGGTATCTCGATAGTGGGTGCTCTCGTCACATGTCCGGTAACAAATCCTACTTCACCTCCCTTGAAAAATATGAAAGAGGAATTGTTACCTTTGGAGATGGCGGCACTTCTAGAGTCATTGGTAAGGGCTCCATAAGTGTTACTGGTCTTCCCAAGCTTGACAATGCCTTACTTGTTGATGGTTTTAAAACAAATCTTTTGAGCATTAGTCAAATGTGTGATTCCCATCATGAAGTATTGTTTTCAAAAAATAAATGTAAAATTTTGGATAAAAAGGGAAATACTGTCTTGTATTGAGTTCGCACATCTGATAACTGCTATGGGATTGTTACTACTAATGATCTCACTTGTCACTTAGCCATCATAAGTAACATTGATTTGTGGCATCAAAGATTAGGTCACATGAATTTCAAAGACCTAACTAAGATAGCCAACAAAGAGCTTGTGAGAGGAGTCCCTAAATTGGGTAAGAATCTGAATCATGTGTGTGGACCATGTCAACTAAGGAAACAAACTCGTGCCCCTCATAAAAAGGTGAACATCTTTACAACCAAACGTCCTCTTGAATTGGTTCACATGGATTTAATGGGTCCTACTCGCACTGAAAGCATTAGAGGTAAAAGATATATTTTTTTAACCGTTGATGATTTTACTCGATTTTCATGGGTAAATTTTTTAAGGGAAAAATCTGATACGTTTGATGTTTTCCAGGCCTTAGTCCTTAAAATTCAAAATGAATAGGGTGTTTCCATTGGGCATATCATAAGAATCCGAACTGATCATGGTCGTGAATTTGAGAACAGTTCGTTTTTGGATTTTTGTGATATGCATGGAATCAAGCATGAATTTTCTGCACCTATTACTCCACAACAAAATGGAGTGGTTGAGAGGAAGAACAGAGTTGTTCAGGAAATGGCTAGGGTCATGCTCCTTAACAAGAAACTTCCTTCAAAGTTTTGGGCTGAAGCCCTAAATACTGCTGTTTATGTCATAAATCGTGTGTATTTAAGGCCCGATACACTACAAACTCCATATGAATTGTAGAAGGGATTGAAACCTAATGTAAAATACTTCAAAACGTTTGGAAGTAAGTGTTACATTTTCAAAGATAGAGAGCTTTTGGGCAAATTTGACTCCCGAAGTGATGAAGGTATTTTTCTAGGGTATTCAACCACAAGTAGGGCTTTTTGAGTCTATAACCTGTGAACTTCTTCTTTAATGGAATCAATCAATGTGGTTATAGATGACACAGGTTTACCTACTCCAGTAACAAATGAGGATGATAATGGTGAGTCTCCAATCTTGGATACTGAACCACAAAGTCAAAGAGAAGCTGAAGTCCAAGCACAAGAAGTTGAGACGGCACCATCCTCACAGGTAAGTCAAAGTCCAAAGAATGCACACAGAAACATCACTCCTGATGCTTCTGTCACCGCAAGTCCTGAGTTCAAACCATCAGTAAGGGTGAAACTGAATCATCCAGCTCAACAAGTGATTGGAAGTGTATCGGATCGAATGAAAACCCGAAGATAGATTCGGGATGAGATATCACATGTGTTATGTTTCTTTAATTGAACCTAAGAATTTTAAAGAGGCCTTGCTAGATGATAGTTGGGTCAATGCTATGCATGAAGAATTAGGTCAATTTGAACGTAACAATGTTTGGACTCTAGTTCCCAGACCTAGAGACATGAATGTGATAGGTACCAAGTGGATCTTTAAAAATAAATCTGATGAGAATGGTACTGTGGTTAGGAATAAAGCCAGGTTAGTTGCTCAAGGCTACACACAAGTAGAGGGTGTTGACTATGATGAGACGTTTGCCCCAGTTGCACGTCTCGAATCTATTCGTATTTTGCTTGGTGTTGCATGTTATCTTGGTTTCAAATTGTTTCAAATGGATGTGAAAAGTGCCTTCCTGAATGGGTACTTGAAAGAAGAGGCATATGTTGAACAACCAAAAGGGTTTGAGGACCCTAAATGTCCAAATCATATCTACAAGTTAGATAAGGCTTTGTATGGGTTGAAATAAGCCCCTCGAGCTTGGTATGATAGACTTACTACCTTTCTTCTTGATAATGATTTTCAAAGGAGTAGTGTGGATAAGACCTTATTTGTGAAACATATTAAGTCTCATATTCTTGTTGCTCAGATTTATGTTGATGATATTGTGTTTGGATCCACTGCTGAACATCTTGTAAAATATTTTTTGGATTGCATGACACATGAGTTTGAGATGAGCATGATGGGAGAGTTGTCTTATTTTTTGGGTCTTCAAATTAAACAGTCTCCTTCAGGTATGTTTGTTTCTCAGTCTAAGTATGCCAAAAATCTTGTGTCTAAGTTTGGTCTTGAGTCTGCCAAACATGCACACACTCCCATGAGCACCAGTCTTTACCTTTCCAAAGATTCTTCTGGTATTGATGTTGATCCTACCCTTTATAGGAGTATGATGGGGAGTCTTCTTTACCTCACAGCCAGTCGTCCTGATATTGCTTTCAGTGTAGGTGTCTGTGCTCGTTACCAAGCCAGTCCTAAAGAGTCTTATCTTCTTGCGGTCAAACGCATCGTCAAATATATTAATGGGACATTGGGTTATGGGGTTTGGTTCTCTATTGATACTATAGCTGAAATTACTGGTTTTTCTGATGCCGACTGGGCAGGGTGTGCTGATGATAGGAAAAGCACATCCGGGGGGTGTTTCTACCTTGGGAATAATCTTGTTTCCTAGCATAGTAAAAAGCAAAATGCCATCTCCCTTTCGACTGCTGAGGCTGAGTACATTGCTGCAGGGAGTTGTTGTGCACAAATGCTGTAGATGAAGCAAATGCTTCATGATTATGGAATAGAACAGAACACTCTTAAACTTTTCTGTGATAACATAAGTGCCATAAACATTTCAAAAAATCCTGTCCAATACTCTCGCACCAAACACATTGACATTCGTCATCATTTTATTCGAGAGTTAGAGGAAGAAGGCCTTGTTGTTTTGGAACATGTACCCACTAAGCATCAAAAAGCTGATATTTTTACAAAACCCCTTGATCTTCTTCGATTTGAGTTTCTTAGAAAGACCTTGGGTGTAGTGCTCAGTAACTAGGGTGTTTCCTGTTTCCTATATTGGGTGTGAGTGGTTGGCTTGTTGTATACTTGGGTGTGATAATCTCAGTGTCATTGAGTCCTGTTATCTTTGCATCAAAATTTTTTATGAACACTGCTCATGTTACTTACAAGATCTCATTTGTCTTTGTTCATAGCTCATTCGGAATGCCCATACTCATTTACTTCATGATCTCATTCTGTACACATTCTTGAGATAAACTGTTGCAGGGGTTTCCGCACAAGTGATCAAAGTTCTCTATGGACCACTAATAGTGTTTCTGGTACTTTTTTAGAGGAATTGACCTATACTAGTATATCATGGGTGATGTTGAGTCTCTTAACCATTTACTATTGTTTTTCACTTCCATGGTTTCTCCCTCAGTTCTTTGAAATCCGGGCATTAGGAAAAGGCTACCTCAGAGGCACCAACCAAGCCATCCTTTTTTATTTCATTCTTCTCTGGTTTGGTCTCCATACTCTTAAGCGTGTATGCCACCAATGAGTGCCCACAAGAAAGAAAAGTTCAAAAAAAAAAAAAAAAGGAATCATTGATTGAGGGGGAGCCTCCGCGTTTACTCAACAAATACCTCGTGATTCCTAGTGGTTTGACTTTTCTTTGTGATGGTCCATTACTCTTGTCGGAGGTCCAGCCATCCGATCACTATGAGGATTAACTCTAGCTTTGTGGCTCTCAAGGATTGCACACACACACATTCTATATGTGAGCTCTCATGTGTGTTTTTTTAGTTATGCATTCTTATGTTGTTTATGGCCTTGATTAAATTCTATCTGTTTCTTCATGACCTGGTGCTTCATTTTTTTTACAAGTTTTCAGGACTCATGATTGATGGTATATCTTATCTTTGTGGTACAGTCTTTCCATTGAACTCCAACAGACATCTTCGGTGTTTTTTTTGTTAAAAAAAAAAAAATTATTTTTGTCTCCGCTCGAGCGGAAATTCCCACACTCGAGCGTAGTTTTGAGCCTTGCAGTATTTTGCACTTTGTTTTACAGTTCTGGGAGGGGTGAATTGGCGCTCGAGCATCCTTGTTCGCGCTTGAGCGGGTCTTTGCGTGGTTTGTCTCACGCTCGAGCGTTACCTTTCATGCTTGAGTGGACTAGTTTGTTTAAATTCTTCCTCCTTCGACTTTTGAGTTCATTTTGTTCAAAGTAGTTTCTCTATCCTAGGGCTTTTTTTGCAATTCAAGACCATTGCCTTTCCTTTGTGGTTTCTTGGTGATTTCTTGTGTGCACACCCAAGGTATATCTCTTATCTCTTTCTCCTCTTCTTTTGTGCCGGATTTCTGTCTCTTTGCTCTATTCGTATTTGTTTGAGTTGGTTTTACAATGTGTAGATGGGTTTATTGTGTTCATCTTGTCGAAGGTCCTTCATTGTTGATTTTGTTTAGTTAATAATGGACTAGTGTCTCTAGCTTGCATCAAGGGTTAGTAATTTGGGCCTTTTGCTAGGTTTTTGTTTGTCTTTTAAATTGGGGATTTTAGTCTACATCTATTGCCTTGTGTTACTGTGATCCTATTTTTTGCTGATTCAGTTCCTCACCATGCTGGCTACCTATGTGTTTGATTGCTGTTTTCTTGGTCCTAGTACATATCTCATTTACTCTGCTTCATACTTGCAATATTTGGTTCTCTTACGCTTACATTTTTGCATCATCAGATATCTTTCATTGCCTCATGTTGCTATATCATTGTGATACTAATGTTTTGTGGTTTCTCTGTTGGTTGTTGTTTGGTCTTGGGTTGGGGGTTGTTTGTTTTGGTTCTTTTATCTTGGTTTAGTCATGTCCACTTTCAAAAGACGAAAGTCTACTGCCTCTCGCCCCACCTATAACACTGACCGCTTTCCATCGGCTGAAAAAGCCAAGTTATACAGAGAGTCTTATCCAGCTCGCTCCATACATCTTGAACGTAATGTTCAACCCTCCACATTTGAGTCTATACCTATCCGTTCATTTTTTGAACCTTTGGGAGGGGATAATGTTCTTTTATTTTCTGGTTCTCAAAACCTCACTTGGGTGCGAGAATTCTATTGCAACATGGAGAGTCTGGACAATATTGGGCCCTCCTTCAAAACATGGGTTAGGTCTAAATCCATTCTTGTTACTACCGCCCTTATTCGCGAGCTCTTAAGGATTGGTGAAAGATTTCCTATCTTCTACCCTTTTCCAGTCTGGCCTACTTGTGACTTTGATGAGGTAGCCCATACTTTGTGTGGTTTTTCTCGTTCTTGGCCTACCGGTTCCTTGATCAAACAACATGAGCTACTTCCCCAATTTAGGTTGCTCAACCCAATTGTGTGTGCCAATATCATTGTTACCACCCATAGCTCCAAAATTAATCAAGACCAAGGGTTTGTCCTTCAGTGCCTTGCTCACAATCGTTCCATAGATCTTGCCACATTGATCATTCAAAAGATGGTTGCTGCTTTTGAGCGCAACAATCTTGGTTTACCCTATGGTTGCCTTATAAACCGGCTTCTTGCCAAACTTGAGGTCCCTGCTTTCGATGAGGATGAGTTTGCCTCTCATTCCGGCCTTTTGCCAAGAAGACTGTCTCCCAGAGTCAGTCTCATATTCGGGGGGTTTCTTCTGGTTCAGGTAGATCTGGTGCAGGTCCTAGTGATGCTGCAGCCGTGGCAGAGGAGGCGGAGTATGATGCTGCTGCTGGTGGCGGAGATATTGGTGAGAGGGAGCAGCATCCTCCAGTTCGTACTGTTCGTGGTCAGCTTCAGTCCTTTGAGAGATCTGTTGCTTCCCGGTTTGACCATCTCGAGGAGATGATGGATATCTTTAAGGCCAAACTCACCGATCTTGAGACCACAGCTGATATCCGGTTCAGTGCCTTGGAGGCTTCTTCCCAGCGGATTGAGGCATCTGTGGCACAGACTTCATCTCAGCTAGCTCAGATTTTATCTTTGCTTCAGTTGCAATCCCAGGCACCAGCTCCTTGATTTTTACTATTATGTTTCTCTTATTTTTGATCCCTTCCGGACAAAAAGGGGGAGTGGTATATGTTTTGTTCTGGTACAGTCATTAATGGTACAGTTCTTTTGTTTATATCCTTCTTTGGTACAGTTGGATCGTTGTTTGGTTTTGTGGTTCTACTTGTTATTTGGTACAGTTGGACATAAATATGTTTTTTTATTGGATGGATGGATAGTATATTTGGATAGTATATTTTGTCTTGTGGATGGATTTATATTTTGCTATTTAATACAGTTCCACAGATTTTTGTTGGTTTGTGTGGTTGTTTTTTTTTCAGGGTAATTGATCAAAAGCATGGATTTCAGTTTTCATGGTTGTTGGTGTTTGTTAGGAAAATTGTTTTAGTGATTTTGTTAGGACAATTGTTTTAGAGTAATTTTGTCCAGGGTTTGACAAATGGCGAGATTGTTAGGACCCTTTGTTGTCAAACCATGGAACAAAACCAAGGTTGTAACAATTTCTTATTTTCCAGATTTTCTTGTTTTGGTCTTCCTGCTCGAGCGGGGAAAGTGACGCTCGAGTGGGGTTTTCACCCTCCCAGTATCTCTCTCATGCCTGCAAAAATACTGGATAGTGGGATTCCACGCTCGAGCGTGGAAACTTCCACTCGAGCGTGGACCTTGTATGAATCGCAGAATATGCAGTCTTCGCTCGAGTGGGAATTCTCACGCTCGAGCGGACCACGCGATCTCAGGTTCTATAAATTCGCATGTTGGGTCTGTTTTAGGATTACTTCTCCTAGATCTTGTTTAAGGTTTTTTAGGGTTTTGTTTGAAGTTTTCTTCTAGAGATTTTTGTAAGTTTTCCTTGATAAAATTGAGTGAGTATTCAACTCATAAATTGAGAAGCACATATCAAGGAGGTTGATCGAATACATGGCTTGGTGAAAGAATTACAGAAGGTGTGAAGACAAATACACTGAGTTGGGTAATTTGTGTATTATCTTTGTAATCTTTCTTTCTTCAATAGTGGATTGATTAGTGGCGTTTCGCCCGTGGTTTTTGGTTACAATTGAAGGTTCTTCAATTGTGATTTTTCCACGTAAAAATCGTTTGTGTCGATTTATTGTTTATTCAGAAAAACAACAATCTAAATCACTTTCGTAAGTGCTTGATGATTTAGATTGCGTGTTTTAAATAATTGAGATTTGGAATATTTTAATCTTGATCTAATCATGAATCACTTAGGATTTTCAAATAGTTTCACTGTCACGCCCCAAAATTTAAACAATTAAATATTAAATTAGGACTAAACCCCAATCAATATTCCATCATCCAAATCCTAGGGATGAAACAAAAATCTAAATGTTCTCGTCTCCAAAGGGTTTAAGTAAATTTCTATACTCAAAAGATAACAAAGGATTAAAAAAATAAAATAATTAATAAACGCCAACCAAACTATTCATCATAGATTCATAACTATCCAATACCTCTAACATTAAAGTAGCAACAACTAGTTAAAACAACTTAAATAATATAACATTGAAAAACAACCCACAATGTCAAATTGTCAAAAATACTAAGGTCATAAAAAAATAATAAATATATAAACTAATATCAACCCTAAGCTCAAGAAAACCAAAAAAAATCCAAAAGGCATGTTCTACGATCATAGTTATTTCTTGTCACCATAGTCCAAACTAATCCTGCAAAGGAAGCTCAGCTGTGCTCAAAAGAACGCACCCGAGTTGCCAAGAGACAAAACGGGTCAGTATACAAATATACTAGTATGAGTATAAGATTTGACACCCATGTGTCCACCAGACACAAACAAAAATATATTTAATTCTTGTTACGAGACAAGGCATGTAGTTCCATCCGCACCGAGACGAATGTGTAGTTTTTCGAGATACGGTGGCGTTTAGTTTATTGCCCGTACACAACGAAATATAAATTGAGTATAAAATAAACAAAATAAAAATAAAAATATGGTGGGTCAGCCATGCATAAAAAGTTAGTAAGACCTACCATCCTGCAAAAAAAAATAAAGTTAATATAATTTAATCATAAGTAACTTGCTAAAAAAGTATAAAAATGTACCGTTTCATACTTAAATAATTCAAATTGACCAAAACTCAAAGAACAAAAGTTGTAAAGAATCAAATTTCCTAAAAAACAAAGCCAACAAATTTAGTAGAAACTGAACAGATTGAGAGAAAAACTTGATAGAAGAACTTAGATGGAATTCAACTGAAAAATCTAAAGCTGAAAATGAACAGAAACTGCCCTAAGATCATTTTTTTCGAAAAAATTCAAAACACAAAAAGTGTGCAAAATAATATTTTACTTCAGTTTATGCAAAACCAATAAAAATGAACTCGTTTCGTGGGTTAAAACAACATCTAAAGTCTATCCTGCTAAAATGAATAAAAACTATTGTAACCAAGATCATTCGATTACAAGTTCTAATCGATCTTTTTAATAAAAAGTTAAAACACAAAAGTTGTCTAGAATCACGCATACATGCCTCTACTCAAATTTCATAATTTATCGAGATTGTTTACTATTTTTCAAGATGTACAAATCAATACAATTCACACTATAACAATAAACTCATAATTAAATTCTTTGTACCTTAACTTTACCACTTCGGCTTCCACTTCCGGCCTACACATATATCCCATGTGCTTCCCGTATACCTAACACTACTCCGAAGCCAAACTTGCACGAGGATATCGTCCCGAGTTTGATCCACACTCCCCGGATGGTTAGTATATACATACGCACGTAAATCAAAGCATTCATCTACTCATGAAAACGAGGCAACAATATAAATATACACAATCTCTCATCTACTCAGGAGAACAAACATAACAATGCAAAGCCTAAGGCATTTAAATAAATCTCATAATTCTCACTTTTTTTATATACACTCTTTCTCACCAACACTCAAATAAAACAACAATCCATGGAGTCATGGTAGAATATAAGAAATTTATTTATGGATTCCAAGTTTATTTTAATTTCATAGATTCACGAGTGTGATTACAACCATAAAATAAATACATATAAAAATTCTAAACATGGCATACACAACTAATCAAAATAATTAAAATGAATCTATTATCTACGTACAAATAGAAAATCAAACCAACATTAAATAAATAAAAGTAAAGAATCAATCCATCATTTTTATACGCTCTTTCTCACTAACACTCAAATAAAACAACAATCCATGAAGTCATGGTGGAGTATAAGAAATTTATCTATGGATTCCAAGTTTATTTTAATTTCATAGATTCACGAGTGTGATTATAACCATAAAATAAATACATATAAAAACCCTAAACCTGGCATGCACAACTAATCAAAATAATTAAAATCAATCTATCATCTACATACAAATACAAAATCAAACCAATATCAAATAAATAAAAATAAAGAATCAATCCATCATCTAACCAATATTTATGGATTCTAAGTTTATTTCAATTTCATATGACCATGAATGTGATTACAACCATAAAATAAATACACAAAAAAATCATAAACCTTGCATACACAACTAATCAAAATAATTGTAATCAATCCATCATCTTCATACAAATACAATATCAAACCAACATGAAATAAATAAATAAATAAAAACAACAAAATAAACATAAATCAAGGGAAGTGGATTTTGCACCTACAATATTTTTTTAAAGATTAAAGAATCACTTAAAAAATTAATAAAGTCATCAAAACAAAACCCTAATTTTTTTCTCTTTTTCTCCTCTCTCCTGCCGCTCTCTCTCTCTATCTTCGCTCTCTTTCTTGATCTTAATCAATCTCTCTCTCTCTCTCTCTCGAGTGTTGCTTTTCTCATTCTTTTCTTTTCTTTTCTTTTTTGGCTAATTACCTAATACTATTCTAACCTAATTGATATATTATATAATATTATATTATACAAATACAATATATATAAATATACTATATATGATCAACCCATCTATATATACATAAAACACCTTTTATATACATATATAAAACATATATAAATATTCAGATTAATTATATATAATTAAATATCACATTAAATTCTCATGTAACCACACAATTAATAATAATAATAATAATAATAATAATAATAAATAAAGGCTTATGAAAAATCAGAGTCGCTACAAACAATAGGAATTACTTTCAAAAGGTAAATTTTTCAAGAACAACCTTAAGTTTAAGAGTGCTGCTATTAGCACATACCAAAATTTTTTGGACCCCCCATTTTTTTGGACTCCAACCCTAAACCCTAAATTTTAATAATATTTTTTTGGACACCCCACTTATTACCAAATCTACCCATATTCATAATATTTTTCACAATGAAATGCACACCCACCTAATTTTTCATCCCTCACCTTCCCTGACTCACTCAATCTTCAGAGTTTGAAGCTTTGGTCCAGTATAGAATTCTTAGACCCCAACCCTCCATCACTCTCGTCGCCGTCTCGGCCATCAACGGAGCATTCCGACGACTCCCATCCTCTCATCATCATTTTCTTCGTTGCTTTTTGTATCTTCGTCATCACTGAGATCGATCGAAGATACTCCAATTTCTACGGGATTTGTATAACCGTTTGCAAGATGAGGAAAAACAGAATCATCGTCTGAATCGCTATCAAAATTCTGAATGTAACCCAAAACAATTTGTTCACCACTGTGTAGCTGAAAAAATGTATTTTGTTCAGAACTGTTTTGTTGAACAATAATGATCCTGTCAACATTGTATGTCCGAACAAAATTTGTTCATCACTGTGTAACTTGAATCCATTCCACTTCACAACTTAAAATAACATGAATTAAATCCATTCAAAATACATAACTTAAATTCATTCAAATTCACTCTTTTCCATTCTAAGTTAGTTTAACAAAGAAATTACATAACTGACTATCTGCATTAATGTTCGGAACCTATGTATTAAACAAAAGGATTATGTTCAGTACTGTATTATCGAACATAATTCTAACAGTCAGCAAACCAGTACTGAACAACTCGAACGAAACAAGAACGACCGCAAACGACCGAGAATGTTAATACAAGATAGATAAACTTATTAATGGAACGTCGGTCTCACTAGAATTGTTGTCCTCGTCCTCCATTGCTCTACACAGTGAAATAAGTGATGAAGTATGCGTTATACTTGAAGCAAAACTTTCAAGTTCAATAGCGTTGATGATGGTGATGAATATGACACATTCAGGATTTAAGATGATTATGAAAAATAATAAATTTAGGGTTTATATTAGTTGGTTATGAAAAGTAATAGGTTTAGGGTTTACAAACATGGAATACGTATAATTGGAGTTGGAGGTGGGGGTGGGGGTGGGTGTCCAATATTATAGAGTATTAGTTCTTATTGATAGGTGGGTGTTCCATTTAATAATGTCTTTTAATGTAATTTTACTTTAAGGTATAATTGTAATAAAAAAAATTATAAAATGGGAGGTCCAAAGAATTTTGGCAGGTGCTAATAAAAGCACTCTAAGTTTAAATCTAGAGGTCAAAATGACAAACACTGTAATAACAAGTACCAAGCTAATGCTAATAATTTTAAGGGACAAGGGAGTGGCAAAAAGTTGTGCTATGTATGTAGAATAACCAATCATTCTGCTAAGGATTGTTTTTTTAAGAAGGCTGATGAGTATAAACCAAGGTTCAACAATAAGCTAAGCAATCAAGGTCATGATGCTCAAGTGAATATGATTTTGGAGAAAGAAGAAATTGTCAGATCATTTTTTAGATATAATCCTGAAATTAATTCTACTTTTGAATATCAAGATTGGTGGTTAGATTCTGGGGCTAATATACATGTGTGTTTTAATTGTGGTTATCTTAAAACTTTCTAGAAATCAAGTGGATGAAGTGTAACTTTGGGGAATGGATCAGTTGTATCGATACTTGGCATTGGAGATATAGATTTGAAGATGACTGTTGGAAAGATCTTAACTTTGAAAGATGTGCGATATGTTCTTGAAGTTAGAAGAAATCTTATTAATAGATTGTGTTTAGTACAATTAGGTTACAAAATTGTAATGAAATCAAATAAAATTGTAATAACTAAAAATGATATTTTTATTGGTAAAGGTTTTGTATGTGATGGTTTATTTAAATTGAATGTATCTTTTGAAATTATATCTCTCATAATATTTTGAATATTGAAATTTGTGATTTGTAGCATGGAAGACTTGGACATGTGAATTTAAGGAGAATTAGGAAAATGATGGATTTAGAATTAGTACCTAAATCACCTATTGATGTCAAACGCAAATGTGAAATATGTGTGTAAGCAAAACAACCTAAGAAACCTTATAAATCTGTAGAAAGAAATTCACAACTCTTAGGCATTATACATAGTGACATTTGTGATTCTAATAGACCATCAACTAGAGCAGGAAATAAATATTTTGTAACATTTATAGATAATTGTTCTAAGTTTTGTTACTTATATTTAATTAAAACCAAAGGTGAAGTGTTTAGTAAATTTAAAATTTATAAAGCTGAAGTAGAAAATCAATTAGAAAGAAAGATTAAGAAACTTAGATTTGGATAGAGGAAACGAATATAATGTAGGTACCCTTAATACTTTTTGTGTAGAATATGGAATTATTCATGAAGTAAGCCCACCTTATTCTCCACAATCTAATGGGATAGCTGAAAGAAAAAATAGAACTCTAATGGATATGATAAATGTAATGCTTATTAGTTCTGGTTTACTAGAGAGCTTGTAGGGGAAAGCGATACTCACTGCTCGTGTTATATTAACTAGAGTAATTGTGAATGATAATGATAAAAACGCCTTATGAAATCTGAAAAAAAACGAGTACCTAATCTTAAAATGTTGAAAGTGTGGGGAAGTGTGGGGGTGTTTAGCAAAAGTAGTAATTCCAGAACATAAACGTAAGAAAATAGGACCTAGAACTGTTAATACCACTTTCTTAGGATATGCTCAAAATAGCAGTGCTAATAGATTTCTAGTAATAAATTCTGAAATTAGTGAAATTACTAATAATACAATAATTGAATCTCGTGAAGCTACATTTTTTGAAGATATTTTTCCATATAAAACTAGGATCTCAAATCAGGTTGTAAGTAGAACTTCTACTACTAATGCTAGTATTATTCCTTTGAGAGATGATTCTGAACATCTAGACATAGAACCTAGGAGTAAGAGAACTAGAATAGAGAAAACCTTTGGAGATGATTTTTATACTTTTTTAACTGAAGGAGAACCAAATACTTTTATAGAAGCTATGCCGTCTTTAGATACACCATTTTGGAAGGAAGCCATTAATAGTGAGATTGAAACTATACTTCAAAATAATACTTGGGAGTTAACTAATCTACCCCCTAGGAGTAAAGCTATCGGTTGCAAATGGGTATTTAGAAAGAAATTAAAATCTGATGGTAGTATAGATAAATATAAGGCAAGATTAATAGCCAAAGGATTTACACAAAAGGAATGAATAGATTATTTCGATACCCATTCGCCTGTTTCTAGGATTACAACCATTAGAATCTTAATTGCTCTAGCATCCATTTATAATTTAGAAATTCATCAAATGGACGTTAAAATGGCTTTTTTGAATGAAGATTTAGATGAAGAAATTTATATGGAGCAACTTGAAAGTTCTGTGGTTAAAGGACAAGAACATAAAGTTTGCAAGTTGGTTAAATCTTTGTATGGACTTAAGCAAGCTCTTAAACAGTGGCATGAAAAGTTTGATAAGGTAATTCTAGAATTTGTTTTTAAGAATAATGAACATGATAGATGTGTATACCATAAAAAAAGATAATGGAGAATGTATTATTTTGTGTTTATATGTTGATGATATCTTATTATTTCAAACAAATTTAGAGATAATTAAAAATGTGAAATCTTATTTATCTTCAAAATTTGATATAAAAGATTTAGGAGAAGCTTATATAATTTTGGGTATGAAATTCGAGAAAACAACCTAATGTATTACATTAAATCAATCTAGAATCCTAGAGAAGATGTTAAAAAAGTTTGATTATTATAATCTCAAACCTGTTTTAACTCCTTTTGATCCTAGCATTAGACCTGATATTGCCTATGATGTTGGGAGATTAAGTAGACATACTCATAATCCTAGTAAAGATCATTGGATTGCTGTGGAAAGAGTTTTTAAATATCTAAGAGGAACTCTAGATTATTCACTTTGCTTTAGTGGTTTTCCTAATGTGGTAAAATGTTATAGCGATGCTAATTGGATAACAAATAACTTAGATGTTAAGTTTACTATTGGGTATATATTTATGTTAAGTGGAGCATCAATATCTTGGGGTTCTAAAAAACAAACCGTTATCTCTAAAAGTACAACAGAATCAGAACTTATAACCTTAGATACTACATGTACTGAAGCTAAGTGGATTAAAAATTTACTCATTGATATTTCACTTGTGAAAAATCCTATACCTACTATTTTCATACATTGTGACAATAGAGCTGTAATAGAACTTGTTAATAAAAAGATAAATAGATATATGCAAGTGAGGTATAAATCTATTAAAAGTTTGGTGAATAAAAATGTTGTATCTTTGAATTTTGTGAAATCTGAAAAGAATATTGCTGATTAGTTAATAAAAGGTTTATCTAAGAGTATGGTCTTAGATTTATCGAGGGGGATGGGTCTAAACCCATAGGGAGTCAACTAAGGAAGTAACCCGATTTCTGTGATTAGAGATCCCATGAAGGAAGTTCAATGGGTAGGAACAATTCTTGTAGTGTGACTCGTATTCCAATACTTTAAAGAAGGAGACTTTATTAAATTTATTATTTATATTCTCCTGCTCATCCCTAAGATATCAGTGCTGATATACACATGGTTGCTAATAGTGCTAACCCGCGCCAAAGTTATCTATCATACTATATGTGTGACATGTCAATTTTTGGTTAAAAAGATTTAGTTCAAGACCTGATTCATTAAGATTCTTTCAGAATGAAACTATTAACACTAAGTGAGGTTTAGATTTGAAAAACACCTACACCCATTGTATGGTCTTAAGTGTTGCCCATATTATCATTATTGTTTTTGTATTTATTTGACAATTTTACAAAGTTTTGAATCTTGTGGGGGATTGTTGGAGATTTCCTAAAAGTTTCAAAACTTTATTTATTATTTTATTATTATTTTTTGTATTTATTTATTTATGTATTTCTTTTAATAGTCTTATTTGTTTGAATTTTAAATTTGTATTTGATTTCAAAATGAATGGCTGTGTCTGTTCTTAACAGACATTAAAGAGTCTATTTAAAAAAGGACTCTTACTCAGGAATAAACAACGTATTCTGATTGCTTTCTCTTTCTCTTCTTTGTTGTATTCTCTATATTTCTGGGCAACTGATATAGACTTGGCAAATCCATTTGGTGCAACTATTCATTGTGTCAGATTCTTGTGAATTCTTAAGTTGTATTTTGGAGTCGTTTATGATTGTTAGAACTTGCACAGAGGGAGCACATAACGACTTTAGAATAGCGTCTTTGACATGTTTCTCCGAATCACACAGGCTATTTTCTGAATCTTCTTCTTCATCTTCTTCTTCAGTATTTTGATATATATATATATATAATTTTTGAAACTGTATAAAACCTATTTTCAAAATCTATTTTATTCAATATTATTATTCTGTAAGATTACTTTAAAATAATTATTATTCAACTCCCACAACAAGAGATGCAAAGAGAGGAAATGTAAAGAATATAACTTTTTCAACCTATTTCCAACCTATTTCTTTTTCTATGGCAAACTCATCAGTAAGTGGTAATGGATAGACTCGTTCATGATAATGGTTGAAAATAGGTTTTGGTTCATATTTGTTTGTTCGTAATGCTTTAATTGAAATGTGCGTAAGATACAATGACTTGTTTGATAAAATGGTTAATAGGGATGTTCCTTAAATAATTTTTTAATATTTTTTTTGGGTTTCTGCAAATGATTTTTATGTTCATTTTTATTTTTCTATGTTTCTGCAAATGGTTTTGCACAGCATTCATATACAGAGAGGGAGAGGTAGGGGTAAAATGGGCTGTTTAAATAAATACAATGCTAACATAAGCAAAAACCATTAATTGGTCTGACGGTTAATTAACTGAAGGGATAATTTGTAATGTAAATATAAATCTCAAGGAAGAAATGTAATTTTTAGTTCTTTGGGGACGGGGTTGTATTAAATACAAATCTCAAGGGGTGTGGATGTAATTTACCCTATCATTTTGTTTAACAAAATACACTAATATATAATTTTATGGAATAATTTGAAAACTGCAAAAAAAAAAAATTAAAATTCAAGTGGTGATTAGTAAAATGCTGAATTTTTTTAATTAATCATTTATTTTATAAAATATAAGTGTTGAAATAAAACAAAATATTTGAATGTACAACTTAAAGTTTTAAATTTTTTACTTTTATATTTTTTCATTCACAATTTGTGTTATGGTAGTGGCAGACATAAAGGTGACGAAAATGTCTATGGTAGAGGGATAGTAATTGTTACGGTGGTCGACAAATGGCGTAGTGGATGTAAAACAATAGTAATTGTAAGTGATAAGGAGTAGGTGGTGATGAAATGATGTTTGTGGTTTTGGCAAAGATGATGATAATAACAGCATAGAAGATGAAAGTGACAATAGTTACAGTGATAGTGATTGCAGTGTTGGAATAATGTTAGTAGTTATATTAGGATTGTGGTGGTGGTAGTGGAAGTTTTGATAGTATAGTAAAGAAATATTGTTAGAAAGGCAGTACAGTGGTGTGGTGATAGTAGTGGTATCGACGACAATGACATGATATCATAATAGGATATATTAATACTTTTCAATAAATAATTATAAATTTCATAAATATTAAGTAGAATTACACTATTTAAAATTTCATTAATATTTAACTTATATTATAAAACAATTAAAATCATATTAATTGTCATCATTAAATAAATTTAATTAATTTTCACTTAATATATTAAAATTTGAATATTTAATCAGTTATCAAACACTATATGAAAAATAATTTAAATAATTTTTCTTTGGCCTATGAAAAATGTATTTTCGAGAAAGATTTTCGCCCAATCAGCGCAAAAGCGGACGGTGTGATGTCCAATTCCACCAACAAAAACAGACAACTGCACTAACAGCATCGGTTGACCAAATTCTTTGTTTGGGTACGGGTATTCGGACAGCAAAATGTAAATTAACATTTTCCCGCATGAAATGGAAAATCCAAATCCCTGCAAATGCGTTGAATTTGGATCCTGATTAGAAAGAAAAAAAAGGTTGAATCCCAGTGACAGAGAGAGAGAGAGAGAGAAGCTTCAAAACACCTCACATGGCGCTTGGCTGTCTCGCAGAGGCAGAGCCCAGTGACGAAGACAATCCACCCCATTGTCATCTCATTTTTCTCCCTCTCAGCTGAGACAAAAAGCTTCACTTTGTGGGTCCCACTTTCGGTGCAAGATAAAGGCAAGCACTGCATTGTACACAGTCCTTTCTCCTTTCTTTCAAAATTTTCGGTACCCACATTGTCTCTTTCTTCATCTACCTTTCCACATCTCCGTTACTTTTGATTTACTTACGTTTTTAATTAAATTTGTATTTAATGGGTCAAAAATAAAATGAGAATATACTCATAATTGTTCTTTTCCTTTTTTCTCTCTATCTATCAAGGCTCATCCCAAACTACCCATTTTGGATCTTTCAAAGATTTCCAAAGCTTCAATTCAGTTCCCAACTGTTAACAGGTAACAAGATCTGCTTAAATGTTTTGTGATTTGTTATCTTATAATTTGTTTACTTGTATGTAATCATTGGATTATTTATCTTTATTGGGGTGTGATTTTGGAGTATGTACACGTGATGGTAGAGTGAGGATATGGTTATTGTATAATTGTATCAAATACAAATCTAGCCTTGTATGGTTGAAAGAGATTGCTGGACAAAAATGTAGATTCATTGATTGTGATTACATTTTCATCAACTCAAATGACGTCCTGTGCTGATTATTGGAGATTGGCCACAAGATGCAAGTTTTAGGTTTTTTATTTTATTTTCTCCTCCTCCTCCTCCTCTGTTTTTTTTGTGTGCGTGTGTTTTTTTAATTAATCGGTTGCCAGGCTTTTTTTTCAATGTAGTTCAAGTGTATTCAACATGCATGTGTCATAATTTCTCGCTTAGCCTACTTCTTTTTACTGTGATTCATTAAAGACATTGATAAGTGGGGAATTTGATGACATAAATTTAATTATCTTGACATGTCATGGAAATGAGATGTTTTGCTTGATTTTGGAAGCAACCCTTGTAGAATATTTGTCACGAGACAAAACGGGTGATATCACACAATTAAAAGGCATTATTTCAAAAAATTGATGGCAAAAAAAGTAAATAATGTATTTACTTGAATCCCTTCAATTCTATATATATGTGGATGTTCATGGGCCCCCATACACCAGTTTGTGAGTATGAGTTTTAGAGCAAAGGCTGACTTCAAATTGCCGTGAAGAACTACTAGAACTTATGTGGAATGGGTTGGGAAACACATTTTGTTGTTCCATTTTTTCTGATGCCTTCTACTTGGTTATAAATTACAATTGGATTCAAAATGGAGAAACATGAGCATCTTTGAAGTTGTGTTATCCCTGATGCATGATATTTGTCATTTTATAGACATATGACATATCAATTTTTAACAAGTATAACACATGAACCGCCTGTATAATGTGGCAATAACAGATGCTAATGCCTTTGCTGCAGAATATATTGCAAGAAAGTGCGGAATGTTTCCAGAAGGATCAGATATATAGCAGGCAATGGCTTATTTTGGTACTGTTGACCCCGCATTGCAGGGTGCAGGAGCAAAGCCGTATCCATATTATGGTTTTCTTTAATTATGCCTTATTATACACTTTATTAAAATTGGCTGCGCCTTTTTAGATCAACACTGGTGTGGGTGTTGATTTTTGACTTTACAACCAATCATATCTCTCTGCCGAGATGTAGGGAACTTAGTTGGAGAGCACGCGGCGGAATAGATTAAGCCAACACTTGTGCACAAAAAGATAAGAAAAAAAAAACCACGTTGGCTCGTCTACCCAGGGGCGAAAAAAAAAACCACGTTGGCTCGTCTACCCAGGGGCACTTCGATGATCAAGTTAGTCAACTTATTTCTCAAAGATATCAAAACAAAATAACATTAGTTCAGAATATACTTTAGACTCACGAGGTGCCCTCTTTATATAATGATCAATGTTTAACTTCCTTTAGAAGTCTTACGTCATGGGACTCTATCTTTACAAGGATATCACTTATCTAAGACTACTCCTATTTGGATTAAGATCAACCCTCTCAAGAGTCCAACCTTACCCAAATAGAGAGTCTGTCATCATTTAGGACTCTAGTCCCTCATTTGAACATCTTAGATTCAGACGTGGTTTAACCACACCTCGGCAATTCAAATTCACCCACGTGGCACCTCGGCTAACTACCTAGGCCATGTGGACAACTCAAAATTACATCCCCACAACTGGTTTTTCTCTTCTCACTCTCAAATGTCTAGAATTTGATATGGAACAGGCCAATGACACAACTCAGCTCTCTGATACAACCTGTTTTGACTCATTTTTTCTGCCATCGATTCTTTTTAGTAAAGATATTAGAAGTCTCAAAGCATCTTGTGCTGTTGCCAAAAAAATTCATAACCTAAATAACTTGTGGGACTTAAGGCTTGGGGGTTTGGTTTGGTTTGGTTTGGTTAACCTAAAGAACTTGTGGTTTTCTGAAGTCAAATAAGTAAAACATGTTGCTGAAATAAATAAGCAGTCAAAAATTGCCATTGACCATTGTTCTAAATCCAAATGCTGGATACCCAATCTACCTCTCCCACATCCCATTTACTGGAGACTATATTGGGTGTATTTTTATGCTAGATGGGTAATCATTTTGATATTGTTGAACAAGCACAAATCAAATTAGTCAATTACATTTTTAGGATGCATTTACTAGCTAGCCATTTTAGTCATCTCTATGCCGTTAATTTTGTTACTTCATCCTTTAACTGGTATTCAGTGGTTTAGAAATCTGGTGTGTTCAGAACATTCAGTTGGTTCCTGTTCCAAGGTCTTCACATGGGAAGTTCTTTTCTGGAAGTGCATATATAGCTTTGAATGTAAGTTCCTGGCACGGTTTGGCTTCTATTATGCGAAGTTATTGGCAAGTCATCAACAATTTCAGAAACCTAACTTCATCTAGAAGCTCATCTGATTTGTTTAGTGATTGTTGCAGCCTTGTTAATGATATGTGGAAGTGTAACACATCTATATTGCCTCCTTTCATAGCAACCAACTTGACTTTATTTTTTGTGTTCTGCTTGAGACAGACTTTTTTGCTCAAAAATGGCACTCAGCAACATGATATCCATTATTGGCTTGGAAAGGATGCCAATGAGGTTTTTACTTTCTCTTCTCATTATATCTTTGGAATAAATGGCATTATATTGTAACTAAACCTGCAGAGGTACCGTAGCAGTAATCATTTTCCAAAGTAGGAGAAATGATGCTCATTTAAGGGAATACATCGGCCCTCTAAATTATTTGCCTCTTGATTAATGTGCTTGATAGTTTTGTCATTTGATCCATCGACTTCATATTTTTAATTAGTTGTATGTTTTGAGAAAATAAGGGGGTTTGGGGTGAGGGCATGTTTATGAATTTGGAAATTTTGGACTAAAGACATGTTATTTGATAATTCACTTCATGGAAGGGTGTTTTAATTTTTTAGGGAACTTACGTGTAGGTCCTAATAGGTGCACTTATTGTCCAATAGGTCTTATGATAATTAATGGCATTTTTCATCAAATACTATTAAAAAATGTCACTAATCGTTAATTTTCAGCGATAGTTTGAAAATTTTGTCACAAAAAATATTAGTAATTATAAGTTTTAGCGACAGTTTTAAAAAACCGTCACAAAAAAAATCACTAATTTTCAACTTTCAGCGACAGTTTAAAAAATTCATCACAGAAAAACGTCACTAATTGTAAGTTTTAGCGAGAATTTATAAAAACCATGACAAAAAAGACATTAATTATCAATTTTTAGCGATATATACAAAAAAAATCGACACATTATTTTTAGCGATGATTGTACTAGGACTTAGGCCTCGTTTGGGAACAGGCTAATTTAGTAACTTTTTGGCTAATTGGCTAAAAAGGTTGGTAAGAAAAACCTGTATGTTTGGGCCAACTTTTTGGCTAATTACGAAACGACGTGCAAAAAGTAGAGAGAAAAGGGAATCTTTGACTTTTTGGTATGGGTTGTTGGCTTTTTGGCTAAAAAGGTAACTTTTTGGCTAATTGGCTATTTTAGCCTCTTGCCAAACGAGGCCTTATTTTCAATAGGACTTGATGAGAATTAAATCCAACTATTAGGACCTATTTGTAGTTTTTGTAGTTTACCCTAATTTAATTTGTATTATGGAATTGGCAGGTGGACTCTGCCCTTGCATCAGACAAAGCACTTGAATTGGATGAAGCCCTGGGGTCCCATGTTGTGCAATATAGAGAAGTTCAGGGTCAAGAAACTGAGTTATTCTTGTCATACTTTAAACCCTGCATTATCCCGATTGAAGGAGTGTTTTCTTCGGGACCAGGGCATGCAAATAGTGAAACATACCAAATCAGCTTGCTAACATGCAAGGGAGACCGCGTTGTTCACGTTAAAGAGGTAAATGATTCTTAAAGTTTACAATTGTAATTTGTTAAGCCCAGTAAGTCAACTCTAGAAAGAAGCATGCAATTTTCGTGGCCATTGGCTGATCTGACTTAGAGCATAAAACATGCTATTTATTGCACAGGGCCTTGCGTCTCCAACCTAGGTTATCAAAATGTTCTATTTTGCTTCTATTTCATTTGTAAGCACCTTCATAGTGTTCTATATTATATGCCTGCTCACATACTAAGTAAGTATGAGTGTGTGACCTCTGTGTTGTTCTTTGTGACCAGGTGCCTTTTACTAGAACATCCTTGAACCACAATGATGTGTTCATTCTTGACACAGCATCAAAAATTTTCCTTTTCAGCGGCTGCAATTCCAGCACACAAGAAAGAGCCAAGGCTTTGGAAGTTGTTCAGTACATCAAAGAGAATAAGCATGGGGGGAATTGTGAGGTTGCAACTATAGGTAGGGATTTTGCTCTGTA
This sequence comes from Camellia lanceoleosa, assembly GCA_025200525.1. NCBI lineage: Eukaryota > Viridiplantae > Streptophyta > Magnoliopsida > Ericales > Theaceae > Camellia > Camellia lanceoleosa. Next base: position 408,853 of record JANUSC010000064.1, on the reverse strand, counting down.
CTTTTGGAGCTTGTTTGGTATAGAGTAAGAATAGATATTGAAAATTTTAACTGCTCAATTGGTGCAGATGACGGAAAATTTGTTGGTGATCCAGATGTTGGGGAATTTTGGAGCTTGTTTGGTGGATATGCTCCCATTCCCCGGGATTCGCCCTCTACTGTTCAGGAACAACCTGATATTTCAACTGTAAAACTATTCTGGTGAGTTTTGCTCCCGATTATTGTCAAGTCTGTGTTTTGGCATATCCACAGTTTTCGTTAGCCTGCATGACCGGAAGTCAATTTACCCACCAAAAAACAATACAGGGGAAGAGAGAGAGAATTCAAATCATCCTACCAAATGCTCAGAGGTCTTATATTTCTAATTTTGAGAAATTAGTGAACATCATTAAGCCATAAAAAATCAATTTTTGTAGTTCCAATGCACATAAATGGCTGTGCTTCTTAGACTTTTTGATTTGCATGAGACATCCTTGACTGAGCTAAATCAATCTTCCCAGATTCTGGACAAGTCCAAGTTGCATGTGTTTCCTTTAAATTTTCCTCTTTTTATTTTTTATTTTCGGAGTGTGCCTTCCTCGATATAATCGCTTTAAGGTTCTCTGATTGGCAGGATAAATACTCAGGGGAAACTATGTCAAAGTGGCAGTGACAATTTGAATAAAGAAATGCTTGACTCAAACAAGTGTTATATGTTGGATTGTGATGCTGAACTTTTTGCTTGGATGGGAAGAAATACCTCGATCACAGAACGGAAGACTTCAATCTCAGCTGTAGAAGTAAGAACTCCCTTTCTTCTCTTGTCTTTCTCACTCACGCATGCAGTATACACGTGCACACTAAAATGTGGTGTTATAATTGTGTTTGTTCTGCTTTGTTATATTAACATTCATTTCTCTGAGAGAATTTTACGGTCCATCCTACATAGATAGAACATTAGGAATTTCAATTAGGAGATAATTGAATAGGTGCTAATTGAAAAGGTTCTAGCACATGAGTATATTGATGATGAACTTGTTGTGAAGACTGAATGATGAGGGGATATGTAACTTGAAAAGGATATCAACATTGGTAATCAATAATGACTCAAATTTTATAACTTACTTAAAGGTGTGGTGTCTGATAGAATGGACTTGCTAACTAGATTCAAAATTCGGGAGCACGCCATGATTTCTTATTTCTATTATCACTGGAGTTATAAATGATATGTCAGATCAATACAAGTTATCTTTTAGGCTTGACATCAAGGGGAATTGCTGTGCTGTGAAAAATGCCTCTTGAAGTATGTTTGTAAAAGTCTAAGTTGTTAGGCACATAGACAAGTGGTAAACCAGTGGTGATATTAATCTGGTAATCTAAGGGAATTGCGAACTACTGCAGCTGCTTGAAGTTAACATTTGAATTAGAATTTATTGTCTATGATATTTGAAAGTAAGAATTGGAAAAAAAAATGAAAAAAAAGGGTCTAGAGTTTTTAGTGTCCTCAAAAGGATGTTTGCTTTCCCAGTTATGTATGATGTATCCTTGGTATCTTTGTTCCCTAATTTTTTATAGCATTCTTATCCTTGAGTGTGTTTTTGAGAAAAAGATGGCAAAATAGGTATAGACAACAGGATGGAGTAAGAGGGCTAGTTTGTGTTTAACTCTAAAATATTTTTTTTGATAAATAAGCAAATATTATTAAGAAAGCATCAAGAAGATGCAACCGTGTTTAACTCTAAAATATTGAACTTCCCAAGACTTAAAATTCTGAGAGACCTGGTGCAGCTGATTCATGAGAGAGATGCTTTGATGGGTAGTTGCTGTCAGTTAGCTTGTGAGCGAGAAGTTGCTGATATATTTTGAGAAAATGCCAATATGGTGGACTTAGTGTTGATATCAAAATTTAAGTTGTGCAGGTTTCATGTCTCCATTGAGAAGTGAGTTTCTTTGTGTCTTACACATGCAAAAAGGAAAAAGAAAATTTAAAAAGAATATAATGAAACAGTGTTAATCTGTAAAAAGCTGTATGTTTTATAATCATGAATACAACAGCTTGTGCTTGCCCTTGTGCCCTTTTAAGGGCTTTGTTTCCTGAATGATTACTGGTTTCTCCTCCACAGGATTTTGTCAGATCTCAAGGAAGATCAGTTGGTACCCATTTAACTTTCTTAACTGAAGGATCAGAAACTGCATTGTTTAGGTCATATTTTGATAGTTGGCCAACAGTTGAACCAAAGCTGTATGAAGAAGGTCGAGGGAAAGTAGCAGGTTTTGTACCTCATTCAATAACTTATACAAAGCAAAATATAGAAGCAATTCGACACTGAAAAATAGATCTGTAGAGTATTTCTAGTGGTATAGTTGTCTTTTTTTTTAATTTTTTTATCTCCTTTCTATAATCAGCAATATTTAAGCAGCACGGTTATGACGTCAAAGAGCTACCTGATGAAGACTGCCAGCCATTTATAGATTGCAACGGCACATTAAAGGTAATATATATATTTTTTTAAACAAAAAAATCGTATGTCTTGATATTATGAATGTGAGCTTGTGTCATCGAGCATTTATTGTTTATATTGTCTTACATTTTAGGTTTGGCGGGTAAATGGCGATGAAGTATCCCTTGTTCCTGCTGCGGAACAGGCAAAGCTTTATAGTGGTGACTGCTATATTGTGCAGTACGCATATGCTGGCAGTGGGAGGGAGGAGAATCTATTCTATGCATGGCTTGGTTGCAGGAGTGCAATGGTGAGTGCGGTGTTTTAACAGGAATCTCCAATCTTCATTTATGTTATTTGTATAAACACATTTTGTTATGTATGAATCTAAATCAAATTATTAGTTTCTCACTTATCTAGCGAACATTATTAGTTAAAATGAATTCTGCATACCTAATTGCATCACAATTATATTTTTAAATGGATTAATAGTTTTCAACCATGGGCTTCCAGTGGCCAATCACGCAATTTCAGCATGCAAATCTTATTGATGACAACTTTGTGTGAAGTGGTAATACTTTTTCATGGATATTGGTGCTAGATTCATTAAGAATATTGCTGACTAGTTCTTGTGGTAATTTTCCAAGTAGTGCACTCTAGCTCTATTAGTAGTATATATATTTTTGATTATATTATTTGTGTGCACAGGAGCTGATTATAGATATATTGTGTTGATTACCAAATAAATATACTATGCATTATATATATTAAACATATATTGTGCCTGATTATACATACATATATTGTGCTGATTAAACATCTTATTGGTGACATTCTTCATTAAATTTACATACCAAAACAAATATAATATACATTATAAATATTATACATATATTGTGCTGATTAAGTATTACTAAATAGAATAATGTTAGGGATCATGAAAAAAATATCATGAAATGCTTCATGAAGATTTTTCATCCCTTGATTAGTGTGTGGTGTTTTCTTGTATGTGTAATCTAACGGTGGAGAATCTTTCATGATCATTTTCATGATATTTTTTTCATGATACGTAGCATTACTCGACTGAATAACTCATCATATCATTATTGCAACACATTGGTCATGGGAAAAGGCCTAAACTGCTATAGTGATGATAAAAGTTACTGAGAAGTGCTAATACACTAGTTATTTTGGTTTGGGAATGCACAATTTGAAACTTGATATGTTTGTATTCCAATACCCTAAATTTAGTGATCCATTAAAAAAAAAAACCGTTCCTATTTCTTTCCTCACTTATAGTGATGATACTTCTTTTGTTCATTATCTTTTGACGTTGTAGGAAGATAAGGCTGATGCTATTTCCCATATGAACGCCATTATCAATTCAACCAAGGGAGATCCAGTTTTGGTTAGTTTTTTCTATTGCATTGTCATGGTGCAATGTATTGATATTTGTGCTTATAACTTAATCTATTTAACTGACACTAATGTGAATCATGCTGATGTTCGAGTACTAACATCTTCTTAAGCTGTGCTAGCTTATGTCGGTGCAAAGTTATCGTTGTTGATTTTTTATTTATTTGTTATTTAATGTAATAATCCAACACAATAAATAATTTTCTTTTTAAAGACGACATGCTATGTTGTAACTAGGATTAATCCACTTAATAATTGGCTCTGGTTTCCTGATAATTCATCACATGGTGTAACTGTGGAGTAGCCTTTATACCAAAATTTCTCTTTCAGAGATGACTTTCACAATATGACCAGAAACGGTATTTGAAGGGATGTTGATGTAGGACAGCACTGAATTACATAAAGGAGACATAACATTGTTTTTACTTCAACTTTCGTTACTGCTTAATCAAATGATTTTCTCAAATTTTAACCTCTATGTTTTGATTTCAGGCTCAAATTGTCGAAGGAAAGGAACCAGTGCAATTTTTCTTTATCTTTCAGACATTGATTATTTTGAAGGTTTGCACCTCATTGTTTCACTTTACAGTCAATTTAGATTTTGTATTCTGAGTAAATCTACTGTTAGGCATCAGTCCCACTTCTGATTGTTTTGTTGTTGTCACTTCATATAGGGAGGTATGAGTACACGATACAAGAGGTCTGTAGCAGAAAAAGGTGTTCTTGATGAAACTTATGATGACACAAAGACAGCTCTTTTTCGAGTTCAAGGAAAGAGTTTGAACAACATGCAAGCAATTCAAGTTGATCAGGTAAGTTCTAGTGTCGAGCTTGTAGTCCCCACCCTTTCTCCTGCCAGTCTTTTGCTTTGTTACAACAAAAATACGGAAATATGTTTTTTTTCAGATTTCTTCGCAACTATTTTACTTGTTAGGTGCATCTAGATTAGGTACATCTAAAAAGTAAAAAAAAAAAAATATTTTGACTAAAATATGAAAAAAATTCATTGAAGGCAAAAAAAAAAAAAAACATAAAAAACAAAAAACTTGAAAACGCTTTGGAGTTTGAAAACCAAGCAAAGTTAACTCTCAAATTTTGTATTTGTTGATTGATAATGCTGTTGCAGGTTTCAAGTTCTCTTAATTCATCCTATTGCTACATCCTGAAGGCTCAGACATCTATCTTCACTTGGTTTGGAAATCTCACCTCAGCTACAGATCATGATCTTGTGGACAGAATGCTGGATCTTATAAATGTGTGTCTCCTTTTTCTTATAGCCCTTCCACACTTATTGCTCTTTACTTTACCTATTTTTCTCACCTAATGTCAACCATCACTTCTATTGATGCCATTCTCAGCCAACATGGCAACCTATATTAGTGAGGGAAGGTACTGAACCTGATCTTTTCTGGAATGCACTGGGTGGAAAGAGCGAATACCCAAGGGAAAAAGAGAATAACACATTCATGGATGATCCCCATTTGTTTATATGTGCCTTTACTGAAGGTAAGAAACATACCCTTGCCTTCAAATATTTCTCTCAAAAGGTAATGTGGTTCTGCTTTAATTCAGAATTATCCCAGCTGTGAATCATTGTAAAATCATGTCTAATGGGGGGTTCTGGATACCTTTGCTACTCGATCAGGAAATTCAGCAGGTGATTTCAAGGTTCATTTCAGACACATTTTATATATCATTCATAGATTTTGATACTTGGTGCACGTTGAGTTATATAATTCAGATATAGTAGTACAGACAAGGTAATATATGTATTTATTTGTTCACCTCAAAAATAAAATGGGGATAAAAGAATGTATGTATGTACAAACTTAAATGTATTCCTGTTAGTAGCTTGTGGTCGAACATATATTTGGTTGAAACTGTTCCTTTCACCCTGTAGGTAAACTATTTGAAATCAATATTTCAATGTTTATAATCTAAGATACAAGTAAAACTCAGATAATTCACTCATATTTTGAAATTTAATAAAGTTGTGAAGGAGTTAAGAAGTAGAGTTTTAAATAAATGCTGGCTTTAAATTATTTTTAATAAAGTAGTCAGATGCTTTGATACAGCTAGCTTTATGTTAGTAATTATTATCGCATAATTGATCTGAAAGAAATAACGGTACTTCAAAGTTTGAGACTTGAATGTTGAAGTAATTAAGGGTTTGAGTTTGTCTCTTATTTTTAATCTTCATTTATCGTTTTGGATCAAAAAATTCTATTTAATCATTAATTAGTGAATTTGAACTGTGAAAAAAATTAAAAATCTTATTATATGTTGAAATTGTCTCTCTTATTTCCCCTATTAGTTAAAGGGCTTGAGTTTGTCTGTTATTTTTAATCTTCATTTATCATTTTTGGATTAAAAAGGTTCTACTTAATCATTTATTAGTGAATTTGAACTGTGAAAAAAATTTAAAAATTTATTATATGTTGAAATTTTCCCTTTTATTTCACCTAATGGTTTAACTAATCACTCTTAACAAGATGCTGCTTGGCGTGATATTCTGCCAACTTTTTTTTTTCTTTTTTTGAGTGAGTTATATATGGAGTATAATTGTTCTGCAAAAAATAATTCATCGACTTCTTTTTTGTTAATTCAAGATTTGTGATGCTGGAAGTTCTGCCGAGTTTGTTAGGTTTTTTCTAGTCTAAAGTAAATGTAACCTCTAATGTAAAATTGCATTGCACACTTGCAATTCTCGTGAAGTGAGAGATGAGGTCCTGTTCTTTTTTAAATTTCTGTGGCCTTTATAAATTGCAGGCAAAAGAGATATATAACTTCTCTCAGGATGATCTAACTACTGAAGATGTGCTAGTACTGGACTGCCACAGTGAAATTTATGTTTGGATTGGACGCCATTCAAATATCGGACCAAAACAAGAGGCCCTTACTATTGGTCTTGTAAGCACTGCAAATAGACCTTGAATTCTTTGCCTTTTTTTATGGTTAGATGGTTTTAGATGATTTGTTCTTTCTTGACGATTCATTTATTCTACTTTTACGTTGGAAGTAACAGAAATTCGTGGAGATGGACATCCTGGTTGAAGGCCTTTCTTCAGAGAGTCCAATTTATGTTGTTACAGAAGGGTACGAGCCACCATTTTTCACGCGATTCTTTGAATGGGATTCCTCAAAGGCCAACGTAAGAGAATAATTTCTTAATCTGAAATTAAATTTGCTGAGATGCTGTTTAAGCTCTCTTGTTGCCTTTAGCTTGTTTTATACAATTTAGTAGTGCTAAGGTAATTAGACAATTTTAACTCCATTTCTGCACTTGTAGATGCTCGGCAATTCATTTGAGCGGAAGCTTGCTATTTTAAAGGGTGAAGCACAGAAAATGGAAGTAAGTGACTGCCACAGCATTTCATGTTCAGTTAGTATGATCTCTATATCCCATTTAAATAAAATATGGGACATTTCATTATTTACTGTCATGCCATTTATATATATACACAGGCAAATTTACGAAGTTCGTGGAAAGCATACTCAATGGAGACTGCCCCAAATGGTGTAAGAAGCCGGTCTGTTGGCCCCAATGGACTGGCAAGAGGTTCATCTCCTGCATCCGGTGTTTTAGGCTCAAGTGTCAAGTCTTCATACAATCGCCGATTTTCAAGCCCCCCTCCAATTACCCCGAAGCTCTTTTCAGGATCTTCTCCCAATCTTGGTGATGCTGGTAATGAATAAAATCCTTCTATTTGCCAATGGATAAACTTGGTTTTTTTTTTTTTTTTTTGACATCCTGGCTCAACTTTTGAACAAATATAATGGTCTATGTGCAAATTGAATAATATTGAGAATTGACATGAAAAGCCAAAAAAAAATTCTATGAATTTATGGCTTGGGCGTCCAACTGGACAGTATTTCTTTGATGGAGTTCTATACATGTAATGCAAGAACCATAAAATGAGATTGAAAAAATGCTGCCTTTTATGTTAAGAGGTGGGGAATGACTTTATTCTTTACAAATAATACCGCATTTCTCTCACATTCTTTCTTTTCGTTTCATTCGTTCACTCGTTCTTTCTCTTTATTATTATTTTTTTAAGCTCACACGGTTCTCTGGTTCTTTGACTGGGCTAATCTGTTATCCATAATTTTTTTCTCGCAGATGGATCATTGGTATCTACTGTTCCGTCTGGAAATGCCGGAATTCATGATGGTGTAAACTTGTTAATCTATCCATATGAGCGGTTGAAAGTGGTGTCAAATGACCCAGTAACGGGCATAGATGTGACCAAAAGAGAGGTACCCCCTTCCGTATTCATCTCGGAGGAATTTGCTCCATTCGTGGTTCAAAATAAACATTATTTACTGCTCAATATCTAAAAGTGTGGAGGTTTTAAAATTATATCTCAAATTTTTGTTTTGATTTACAGCCATTTGATTTATTGTGACTCTTAATTTAAAGCAAACATCATTTAAAAAAAAAAAAATCCCCCGTTTCAACTAAAATTTATGACGTGGAAACTGATATCTAAGCCTCCTGGACACAAATTTACCACACATTTATAATCCTGTTAGTTTCATTGACTTTTCGACGCTAGCTTTTTGAAATTTCCACTTTTGAATTATAATTTGAAAGCATGCATCGAAAACTTTCTAGAGTTGGGATATCTCATATCGGTCTCTATTTTGATCTGCATTTTCTGGTGGGTCATTTTGCAGGCATATTTATCGAACGAGGAGTTCCAAGAGATATTCAAAATGTCAAGGAAAGCCTTCTATGAGCTTCCTAAATGGAGACAGAACAAGCTTAAGATAGCTCTCCATCTTTTCTAGGGTTTATGGACTAACCTGATCTTTTTCTTCTTACTAGAGACTGTTTTTCAGTGTTTGAAACCCAGATCTAGCCTGTTGGACCCTCAGATCATGCTTTTTTGATCATCCATATCCTAAACTTTTTGTGATCTGTTTTGAAGAATCCTTATCAAAGCTATTCTTAGCTTAAGGAAACTTGGTTGAGTACTTGTTTGGCTGTTTTAATTGTAAAAGAGTGTTTTTGAAGAATCTTCTATCAAAGCTATCCTTAGCTTAAGAAAACTTGGTTGGGTACTTAAATTAAATATATTTGATATAAAATACATGGCACCATTGAGAAAGAATGAATGGACTTTTTTTTTTTTTTTTATTACATTTTTTTAATATGTAACTTGTCTTAATTTGAAAAATAACATTTGGATAAAAGTCTAACTAGTTGTTTTCCAACAATTTTTCTTTAATTTTTCATTTAGGCTCTGTATGTTTAGAAAGAAATAGATGATAGAAAATGAAAATAGCAGAAAGTGAAGTGAAAAAAAGGAAAAAGAAATAATTTATCAAAAAAAAAAAAGGAAAAAGAAATAAAAATTTATTTTCTTGAATGCATTTGAATAGATGAAAATTTTTGTAAGAAAATGATGGGAAAAAAATATAATCGCTGCATAACAGAGAGTTGTAGGGGAGAAATAGGAGCAAAAAGGAAAATAAAATAAATATTGTCAAGATTTGTAGGAAAAAAATAAATTTCTCTGTATATTTGGCAAGAAATTATTAGCCTAACTAATAAGTTAGTTTGAGTTGTACGGAAAATTTTAATTTTCGTTACTTTTTAGAACTTTCTATCTAAACAAATACATTTAAAAAAAAAATTCTTTTTCTTTCACTTTCTTGTGTTATCTTTGGTTTTTGCATTTAAGTTTTGAATATATTTTTAAAATTTTCTTGAACTCAAACTAAACAGAGCAATATTATTTTTTAGTCAATTTATTGAAAATTATTTTCTTTTTTCTCATTTTCAATGATAAACACATCTAAGAAAAGTTAACACAATTCAAACACCATTTTAAAATGGATTTAGAATAATTGAGAAGAATTCAACGTTCTAGAATGGAGGCTGAAATTCTTCTTGGCTTGTCTATGAGAGATTTTGCCAGATGCCAAACTTAAAAACAAACGTCTAAAGATTATTTAAAATATGAAAAAAAAAGAAAGTATCAGAAAAATTGAAAATGATAGAAGAAAATAATTGTAAACCAGTTGAGCGTAAGCGAGACTTGTGTTTAGGAGCTTGTTCCGAGTTTTTTTTTTTTAGATAATTTGAACAGTTTATATTATAAAGTTTATTGAGTAAATTATCAATGTAAAAAAATAAATTGATTAGACATCTATAATCACATGATCGGAATCTAATTATTTTTAAAAAATTTATTAGGATCATATTAACTGTTTATCTTTTAAAAAATAAATGCGCTCTTATTACAGAGTTCTAAATGTCCAATTAATTTAATTTTTTTACATATAATCTATTTGATAAACCTTATAATCAGTGGCGGAGTCAGGAATTTAATGTAGAAGGGCACCTATTAATTACAATCTCAAAAATTTTCTTCCCCAATTAATAACAGTAACATAGTAATAATTTTTCGAGCTAATGTTAAACATTAAAAATTAATATTCGTTACAAATAGTTTTTAATTTTAAATTTTTACAATTGACCCCGACGAGTTTTCATCTTTTGAAATCTTTCCATAATAGTATTATTGTCAATACCACCAAAAATATCTCTCTCAATGTAGACAACTAAGCTATCATTCATCCATTCATCACCCATTCGGTTCCGCAACCGATTCTTCACAATATTCATAACTGAAAATACCCTCTCAACAGTAGCAGTTGTAACAGGTAAGATTAATGCTAAAATCAAGAGCAAATACACCAATGGATATACTTTATCTTTTCCTGTCTCCACCATTTTCTTAACAAAGTCGGCAATTCCATTCAACATTGAGAGCTCACTACTGGATAACATGTCGATAATATATGTGTCAAGTTAATCATTAAGTACCATTAGGAAATTCACTAAACCATGCCTGATTAAATCGCCGAAGTTTTTATCTAAATGATTTTTGTGAAAAATTATGATCACAAGGTTGACAAGAACCTTTTTGTAGATATATCCTACGAATTCGGTCTCGATCATTAGCATTATAGTCCATATCCGAAGCCGTAGTCATGGATCTACAGGAAGGTCTACTAAGTTGATTTCTATGCGACTTTGTTTTGCGAAAGAATAATTATTATCTTCTTCTTGAGGAAGAGATGATTCCAACTTTGATTTTCTTTTGAAATATTTCTCCATGACTGTTTGAAAAAATTAAAAATTAAAATAAAAATTCATAATCAAAATCATAAACCCTCACAAATCAAAATCTCCAATATTAACACAAATCAAAAAATTTAAATTAGCACAAATCACAACAAATCAAAATTTCTAATTTTAGCACAAATTATAACAAATCAAAATTCTTAATTTAAATATTAATCACTGCAAATAAATATTTTTAATTTTAGCACAAATCAAATCCCTAATTTTAGCACAAACAACAACAAACCAAAATCTCAAATTTTAATATAAATCACCACCAATTAAGATTCATAATTTTAGCATATCAAAATCTTTTATTTTAACATAAATAATAACAAATCTAAAAATTTTACAAATCAAAACTTAACAAATAATTATAAATTAATACTCATAATTTTTATTTAAAAGTAAAAAATAAATAAATAAAGTTACTTATAAACAATGAATAGAAGATATCAAGGTTGTAATGTGGTTCCAAATCTTTGTTGTGTGATTTTAATTTGGTGAATCTCGAGTTGATAAATTACAAAGTAACAACGGGTGACAAAGAAAATACGAAAATACTTAACAAGTACTGTGAATAAATAAAAAAACAAAAAATTTTATATACTTTTAGGATTTTAGAATTTTTATCTTATTGTAATTGGAGTTGTGTGTACTTGTCAAAAAAAAAATAAAAAAATTGTGTCAATATTTAATTGGAATTGGGATTAAAAAAAAAAAAACCAAACCTGGGTGCATGTGTTGCAGTGGGTTTGACATAATTAGAAGGGGTATGTATTGGTATTAGGTGGGGCACTGCTAGTGCTGCACGGTGTGAAAGCAGACCCCCATTTTGAATAAATAAATAAATAAATAAAATTCAAAAGTCATGGGTACGTGACCCCCTGAGCCCCAAGTCTCTCCGTCCCGGCTTATAATACGAATAATTTTAATTATTAAAAAAGATCAACGACAAGCTCCTATGGAGCTTCACAACAGCCTGCTGTGAGATTACAGTGGGAACCCCTCATTTGGAAATGAGAACTATGTCCTAGCCATTTTCACATAATTAGTAATTAGTATTCTTATTTTTCATTTATATGATATTTAAAAAAAATTATGAATCAGTAATAATCAACAAGAATACAATAAAGATAAGGTTAGAGAAAAAATGAGATCCACGACCACAAGTGAAACTATCAGAAATGTGGAGATTATTCAAAAAAAAAAAAAAAAAAAAAAAAAGAAAGAAATGGGGAGACAATTGAATTACGCATTAAGAGTATGGGACAATGGACGTGTATGACTTTATTGTACATTATTCTGATCATTGATTGGACAAAAATATTGTAATTAAAACCTATAATCGACAAAAATGTGCAACGTAGGCCCGGTGGTCCGCAATCTGCCTCAGATTTTATGAAAGTCCATTGGAAAAAAGACTTTCTTTCTTGAAAAATAATTGATAATTCAAATTTAAATTTGTTTGAAAGTTAAAATTTATATTTATCGATCTGCCGTTTGAACGATTGTTCGGATAACCACTTAAATAACTGGTATAATACTTATTTATTGTAGTAGAAATTCTTGTCGATTGTGACTGTCACTTTTTTACTGAATAACCGACAATCTAAAATTTAAACAATTCAAACAAATTTAAATTCAAATTACCAATCACTGTTATTCTTTTCTTTTTGGATTTATGTTAAGAAAAATGATTTGTGACTCTAAAACTGCTGGCACTAATGGCACTAATTTCCTGTTTTGGTAACTTTGTTTTTTTTTTTTTTTTTTTTTACCTGATATAGAAATTAATGCCATTAATACTTAAAAAATTAGTGTCACAAATCACAACTGTTATGTTAATGAGGTTGATATTTTATGTTGCTCCTCTTCCATAATGTGTACAGAACCAAAAAAAAAAAAACCCAGCAAGAAATGCCATGATTGTAGGTCTCACATTTTTACGTTGCTGGCCCCCACACATTCTTTTCCCTTAAAAATATCTTCCTAATGTTTCATAACTTGGGCCACCATGGAAGATATAAACTAAACTTTTTACCGAGTTGTTTGGGGTGTCATATATAAATTATATTTTTTTATTTTTTATGACATATATGTTAGGTATGAATTGAGTTTGAAGTGATATAGTAGATAAATGATGTTACTTAAATAAGATAATGTGATTTAAATAAGATAGTAACTTTTTAATTTTTTTAAAAAATGACAAATATAATTCTACTTTATTTATTTGTTCATTCATACCATGCATCTCATTTGGACAATTGGATTGTTACCACAAGAGAAAACAAATTATTCAGCGTGTTTGGTTTCAGTTTTCTGAATTTAATTTTTTAAAAAATGAGTTTTTTATTTTTTATTTTTCGTATTTTTTTGTTTTTAGTAAATATTTTTAAAATTTTAAGTAATTTTTTTTACTTTTTTAGATGCATTTTACTTAGATGTATCTAAATCGTAAAATATTTGTAAAAAAATATTTTAAAAAATTAAGAAATACACAAAAATACGAAAATGTACTAAATTTTTGTATTTTTTGGTATTTAGTGTATTTTTTAAAAAAAAAATCACAAATATTATACTTTTTAAGTGTGTTTATGTTGGGTGTGTCTAAAAATTAAAAAAAAATTCTTAAAATATTAAAAAAATTCATTGAAAACATTAAAATACAAAAAATTAAAAAAATAGAATTTTTAAAAAATTATTTTCTGAAAACTGGAACCAAACAAGCTAATTGATTCTTGTTTTCATGATAAGAGAATTTTTTCATGTTTGGATTGAAGTATATTGTTTAAACTCGTATGCTTACTAAGATTTTTTAAATTTTATTTTAATGGCCTAATATGTTTATTTTATAGATCTGTTTGTATTGAGCATTTATAATAAAAAAAAGTAATTCAATAATTTTAGCCACAACAAACTTGTTTTTAAAAAATAAATTGATCTATTTTTTAAGGCAAATATAATGAACTGATATGATTTCAATTATTAAATTAATTTACTATCTAAAAAAAATTATTAAATTAATTTTAATTTTTTTTTTTTTTATAGATGATCTACAAATGAGAGGGTAATTTATATTCATAAATTGGGTCGGGCTAGGTGTTGGGCCGGGGTAAGCTCAAGAATGATACCCAGTGGGAAAGGAGAAGTATGGGTAATTCGGTTGCCGAATAGGCATCAGTAGCTCGGTTGTGGCAAGTGTCAAGGTAGTCCGGTCCTGGATAGTAGACCGGACGTAGAGTCATACCGGTTCTCGTATACTAAGTCGGTCGTATATTGACACCGGTTCGGACTCGTTAGTCCGGCTTGGTCACGCCCTATTTCGGTTGACCATTATTATGTTTAGCTCGGTCATGGCATGGGAAACCGAGGTAAGAAAAGAAAAGGTAAAGTCCGGACTATGGGTTACTTCGGTTGCAAAGGAGCTCGGCCATATTAAAGCCATCTCACTTGGCTTATGCAGTGAGGAGGGTGTTGGAGGATAAGCATTATCTTCCACGAGTATGAATCCTAGGAGGACTCTACGCATGGAGAAGTTAGAGTCCTACTAGGATTGTGCCATGCGAAACCTATAAAAGCTCACCAATATCACCTTTGCAAAGGTAATGCAACTCTTGCTTCCTGAATACACAGAGCTTTTGTCTTCTTGTCTTGCTTACTGACTTAGGCATCGGAGAGGTTCCCGGCACACACCCGCCGGCTAGCTCACGTTGGTATTTTCAGGTGGTGGAACGACGTCGTATAGGGGAACGCAGACTTGATCAACAGGATTATACGAGAAGGTGGATTTCTTTCCCGTACAATTGGCGCCGTCTGTGGGAAACCTCAGACAAGAACAACCTCTTGATCAAGTTTTTTTCGAACATCAATGGCGAACAACGAAGAACTGCCTCAGTCCGCCATTGACGGACAAACTCCAGAAGGAGGTGCAAGGCGCGAAGACCTACCTTTGGTCCCTCCCATGGCGAACCTGGAGCCACAAAGGCAGAATTCCAGGAGGGATGCGAGGGGACGAAGGAGGAATAGCAGCCCTCATCCCTCTCGCTCGCAAAGCCCAGAAAGACAAAGGCGCAGAGTTGATCCCCAAATTCTGGAGGATCGCGTCAGAGAGCAAGACGAACTGATCCGTAAGATGGCGGCGGACATGGAGACTTTGAAGCGCCAGATGAAAGGAAAAGAAGTGGCGACAGGAGAGGGGCGCAACGAGAAGACGCCCCCTCGCCACTCAGAGGGTCGTGGTAGGAATTCTACACCCTCTCAACCAGAGGACAGAAGCCTCAGGCGACACGCGACCAGTATCTTCCAGACTCGTCCTCCAGTCCGAGAGGACGAGGCCCGAGAGGTCATACATAAGGGAGTACCTATTGGCCCTCACATACGCATCATACGAGGTCCAGACAGACGGAATTACCTAGGTCGTCACGCCTAAGGTCCTTACTGGAAGATAAGGCACGAAGCAAGGCGGACGCCAGTATGCCGCGATCCCCACAGGTTCTGCCTTGCGGCGATTGGCTCATCGGACGCCGAAGGCGTCAAGGTTGGAATGCCAAGGCCGCACTTGGCATACGAACCAGCCGGATAAGGCATTGGCGGTGCAGACCTCACCATTCGTCCCAGAGATTGAGAACGCACCCCTTCCGCCAGGCTTCCTACAACCCAAATTCACGACGTATGAAGGAAAGACGGACCCTTACACCCACTTGAGCCACTTCGCGGAGTTATGGTCAGATATCCGGCGAATGAGGCGTTGATGTGTATCCTATTCCCTTCAAGCCTCGGCGACCTAGGCTTGACTTGGTTTGAGAAGCTTCAGAGGCAAAGATAGCCTCCTAGGCAATTGGCGAGGCGTTTAACGCGGTTGAATCGAACACAAAGACCCCGGTGGAGATCGACCAGCTACTCTCCATCGACATGGGCGACAAGGAGACTCTGAGGTCATACAACAGTCGCTACTGGGAGACATTCAACCAGATTGGGGACTGCCCAACCAACCTCGCCATTGCGCAATACAAAAGAGGCCTTCCAGTCGGGAACAGACTGAGGGACTCTATCACCATGACGCCACCACTCACCATGGAGGCCCTGATGGAGAGAGTGCATCAGCACATCAGGGTGGAAGAGGATGGCGCTCGTGCCAAGGCAAAAACTGGCGCGACCACAATACCAGAGAAGAAGACCCCAGCAAAGGTCAATACGGTAGATCGCTGTCACGACCCAAACCCGGCCCTATGGGTTTAGCGCCGTAACTGGCCAGTAATCCGTGATTACCAAAGGCCTGCTTAACAATCAATCAATATAAACAGAGTTCAGGGCCTGGCGGAAGCCAAAACAATAAATGAATAGTGTCCAATGAGCTGTGACAATCTGTATGCCAAAAGTTTTCCATTCATATGCACATAAAACAGTACAGTGCGATGCGGCATACAATATGTACATATCCATAACAGTTGGTAAAACTGGGGCTTAACCCCTTAGACAGTACAGTAAACGATAAACAGTCTATACAATGGTCCCACAATAGTACAAAACAGTGAGACAGACAGGGGAAGTACAAAAGACCCCAAAGCCATAGCATGGCAACATGGAACCTCATTGGCCGAGGCACACAGTCGGCCGACAAAAGCTGGGATGACCCACGCCCTAGCTCGATCAAAGCCGAGAACCTACATATATATATAAACAGTGAGCTCAAGCCCAGTGAATATCATATTGTGTTAAGGGGTTATGAATGAATGTGCTTACGATACGGTAATGAAATCAATTCATTAAACAATATTTCAATCTTTCAATCAATCGGTATTTCAATCAATAGCATTTCAATCAATCGGTCATATGTGGTACATCCATTAGCCTATAACAATATGGTCCAAAAGGACCGGGCCTTGACAGACCCAACAATAGTGATGGCCATCAATCAATAACAATATGGTTCCACGAGGGAACCTCTGAGCTCAGAAACAACCAATAACAATGGGT
This sequence comes from Camellia lanceoleosa, assembly GCA_025200525.1. Lineage (NCBI taxonomy): Eukaryota > Viridiplantae > Streptophyta > Magnoliopsida > Ericales > Theaceae > Camellia > Camellia lanceoleosa. The sequence continues at coordinate 391,904 of JANUSC010000064.1, read as the reverse complement.
GCTAAGGATGCCACAATACAGTTCGAAATACTGGACAAACATTCATTCAATAGACAATATCATTTCAATAAACATTTCAGTTAAATGTTCAAAATATAATCATTATGAACATATCTTTACACAATCTGTTACTCACAGAGATTGGGCTAAAAGCGGCTAGAGCGTGTCCCCGAGAGCCAACCCTAAACAATAAAACAATTGAACACACACTAAGTTTAACAATTGGGGAAGTACAATGTTTAACTTCCTAATATGCCTCGGTGTGTTCTATCTCTATAACCTCATTAAGGTATCTTAAACTAGGCCTAAGAATGCCTAGGATGCGATGAGGATGCAAAATTACACTTGGAAGGCATTTTTCAAAAGTTGCTGGAAATGGGCACCTCGCTCGAGCGAGCCTTCCTTCGCTCGAGCGAGCTTCCAAAATCAAAGGCTTCGCTCGAGCGAGAAATCCTTTGCTCGAGCGGAAAACTTCTGGTTGCTCGATTTTTACGCGCGATACCACGCTCGATGCTCGCTCGAGCAAGCTTGCAAAATCGCAGGGCTCGCTCGAGCGAGGAATCCTTCGCTCGAGCGAGGAATCCTTCGCTCGAGCGAGGAAGCAAAATCTGGAATTTCCAGATTTGTCTCCCAAGTTCGAACCAAGCATTCAAACACTCAAATCTCATCCTCTTGGCCCCAAATTCTGGAAAAACACTTTCAACTCATTGTATTACAAGTTTCAAAAGCTATTTTGTACATGCAAGGGCCAAGGGTTGATCAATCAAAGCCATTTTCAACCCATTTTCAAGAACATTTTTCAAACATGCAATGCATGATCTTCAAACCAATTTTCAGCCTTAAATCTTGCTCTAATGAGCTCAAAACTTTGAAAATAAACTGAAAACATGGATTATAATATAAACATGAGCATGCATGTATGATCAATCATGGATTCACTTCAAAATGGCCATGCATGTAACAATCTAAGCATGATTCAACCTATTTAGCACCAAAACATAATTTAATCCTACCATGGAGCATGAATCATGCAAAATGAAGTTCAAAGCAACAAGAAGACCATGAATCTCCTTACCTAAGTCTTCAATCTCTTGTCTAGAAGTTCAACTTAGCAATTTATCTTACAATCTCCAAGTTCTCCTAGCAATGACAACAATTTTGAGCCTAAATCCCCCAAAATGAACTCTCTCTCTCCCTAACCTCTTGTTTGGTCGGCTGAGATGAAGGAAAAAAAGGGCTGAGCAATTTGATTCTAAGTGTATAGGTTCACAAGGTCAATAAACAAAGAGGCCACTAGGGGTGGCATTTTGGTAAATAAGTTGAACTTGGCAATTAACTCATTTTAATCTAGTTTAATCATTCCTAATCAATTTTTCAGATAATTATATCGTTAAATCACAAATATTACACTGATTCTAAAACATCAAACGGTTCTTAATTCGGCCGCCGATAAGGCCTTCAATTAGCAATTTAAACATATAAATGCATACAGTTAATCAGTCAATCAAACAATGCAATATGCAATTCAATAGGTACACTCATTCAATTTCAATTTCACTTTCAATCGATCTATTCAATACTTCAATTAATTCGATAATCAATCATTATCAGTTCGAATTAGCGATAATCAGTATATAATTCAGTAATCGGTAACGAGGGTCGTTACAGTCTCCCCTCCTTATAAAGAGTTTAGTCCTCTAAACTCGGGTTACCTTCATTCTGAAAGAAAGCAGGATCCAATGGGAACAATTCAGGATATCTTCTCATCATGTCATCTTCCCTTTCCCAAGTGGCATACACACCACCATGATTCTGCCAATCCACTTTCACTAACGGGATCTCTTTGTTCCTCAGTTTCTTGATTCGTCGATTTACAATCTGTATAGGCCGTTCCTCATAAGTGTAGTCATCACTCAACACTACCCGAGTAGGCTCAATCACATGAAACGGATCTCGAAGATAGTCTCTCAACATCGAAATGTGGAAGACATTATGCATATGCTCCATTTCAGGAGGAAGTGCAACTCGATACGCCACCGGATTGATTTTCTCAATGATCTCATACGGTCCGACATACCTCGGTGCTAACTTGCCTTTGACTCCAAAACGAGTCTGGCCTTTCATTGGTGTCACTTTCACAAACACGTGATCACCTACTTCATATTCTCTATCCCGTCTTCTGACATCTGCATAACTCTTCTGTCTACTCTGTGCAGTTTTCAGTCTTTGCTGTATCAATTTCACTTTCTCAGTCGTTTCATACACAATTTCGGGCCCAAGCAAAGGCCCATCTCCAACTTCTGCCCAGCAAATTGGAGATCTACACTTTCTGCCATACAATGCCTCGAAAGGCGCCATACCAATACTCGAATGGTAGCTGTTGTTGTAGGCGAATTCAGCCAATGGCAAATGACTTTCCCAATTTCCCTGGAAATCAAGGACACACATTCTCAATAGATCCTCCAAAGTCTGAATAGTCCTTTCTGACTGTCCATCTGTCTGAGGATGATAGGCACTACTCAGCCTCAATTCAAGACTCCAATGCGTCAGAGGCTCTGCTGTAACCTCGATGTAAACTTCGAATCCCTGTCAGAAACGATGGATACAGGCACTCCGTGCAGTCTAACAATTTCATCAACATAGATAACAGCCAATTTATCCGCATTATAAGTTGTCTTGACAGGTAGGAAGTGTGCAGACTTAGTCAATCTATCAACAATAACCCAAATAGAATCCATACCTGACCTGGAGCGCGGTAATCCAACGATAAAATCCATCGTGATGTGCTCCAATTTCCACTCTGGTATAGATAAGGGTTGCAGTAATCCCGCGGGTCGTTGATGTTCAACTTTGACTTGTTGACAATGGAGACACTTGGACACAAAGTCGGCAATCTCTTTCTTCATTCCCGGCCACCAGAAATTCTGTTTCAAATCTTGGTACATTTTCGTGTTCCCCGGGTGAATAGACAATTTCGAATTGTGGCCCTCTTGAAGAATTCTTCTTTTCAGTTCACTATCATTCGGTACACACAGTCTTTCTTGAAATTTCAATACATTGTTCTCAAATTTGTAACCCGGTCTCGGCTTAGACTCTCTTTCTTCGATGATCTTTTTCAAAAAGTCATCCAGTTGCTGTTTCTCTTTAACTTCTTCAATCAAGGCTGGTTGAGCAGAAATAGCAGCTATTGTTCCACCTTGTTCTTTCAACACGATCTCAATTTCAAATGTTTCAAGATCATGAAGCAATTCTTTCTGTTCAGTCAGCAGACAAGCTAAGTTGGCAATTGACTTTCGGCTCAATGCATCGGCAACGGTATTGGCTTTTCCCGGATGATACAAAATCTGTAAATCATAATCTTTGATCAATTCCAGCCATCTCCGCTGTCTCATATTCAGTTCTTTCTGAGTGAAGAAATATTTCAAACTCTTATGGTCGGTATATACTTCACATGTTGCTCCATACAGGTAGTGACGCCAAATTTTCAATGCAAAAACCACTGCAGCAAGTTCCAAATCATGGGTTGGGTAATTCTTTTCATGCGGTCTTAACTGTCGGGAAGCATAAGCAATAACTCTCCCATTCTGCATTAAAACACATCCCAAACCCTTGTGAGAAGCATCACTAAAAACAGTGTAACCATCCGTACCTGAAGGTAGAATCAAAACTGGTGCAGTCACAAGTCGGGTTTTCAATTCTTGGAATGCCGATTCCCTTTGGTCAGTCCAGTCAAATGATGTTCCCTTCTTAGTCAATTGAGTCAATGGTAAGGCAATTTTGGAGAAGTCTTTAACAAACCTTCTGTAATATCCGGCCAATCCCAAAAAGCTTCGGACTTCAGTCACATTTGTTGGTCTAGACCAGTTCACTACGGCTTCAATTTTCTGCGGATCGACAGAAATCCCATCTTTGCTAACAACATGTCCCAAAAACATAACATGGTCAAGCCAGAATTCACATTTAGACAGTTTAGCATACAGTTCCTGTTCTCTTAAGGTCTGCAAAGCAAGTCTCAGATGATGTTCATGTTCTTCTCTACTTTTAGAATAAATCAGTATGTCATCAATAAACACCACAATAAAATCATCAAGGTATGGTTTGAAAATTCTGTTCATAAGGTCCATAAATGCAGCTGGGGCATTAGTGACTCCAAATGGCATAACTAAAAATTCGTAATGGCCATACCTCGTTCTAAAAGCAGTTTTAGCAATATCTTCCGGTTTTACCTTGGTGATGATACCCGATCCGAGATCAATCTTGAAAACACTTGTGCACCTCAGAATCGATCAAATAAGTCATCAATACGCGGTAAGGGATATTTATTCTTTACAGTTACCTTGTTCAATTCACGATAATCAATGCACAATCTCAATGAGCCATCTTTCTTCTTTACAAACAAAACCGGTGCACTTGGTGAAATCGGGCCTGATAAACTTCTTGTCTAACAGTTCCTGCAGTTGTACTTTCAATTCTTTCAATTCAGTTGGAGCCATTCTATAGGGAGCTTTCGATATTGGCTGTGTACCCGGAATCACATCAACTGTAAATTCAATCTCCCTGTCAATCAAATCCCCTGGCAGATCATCTGGAAATACATCTGGGAATTCTCTGACTATAGGAATGCAACTCACATCAGTTTTAACACTATCAGTAGCCACGGTCAATATAGAACAGAAATACCCTTTACACCCCTTTCTAATCAATTTCATGGCTTTCACAGAAGAAATCAAGTAAGGGGGAGATACTACTCCAATTCCACTAAATACAAATTCAGGCAAACCAGGTGGACGGAAAACAACTTGCTTAGTCACACAGTCAATACTAGCATGATATTTTTGTAACCAGTCCATCCCCAATATCACATCAAAATGATCAATATTCAGTGGCAGTAAATCAATAAACAAATGTGCATCCCCAACAATGATTTCACAAGCAGGATACATATATGCACATGACATGGATCCCCCAACAGGTGATGATACAGCTAGCAGATAATTCATGGGTTCTAAGGGTCTATTCAGTTTTCTCGAAAAAGCATACGACATAAGAATGTGTAGACCCCGAATCAATCAATACATATGCATTTTGGGTGCAAATAGAAAGAATACCTGACACGACGGTCTCGGTATTCTGAACATCTCCTGGCACTAATGCAAACACTCGGCCTTGCCTCATGGGCTCTTTCCCGGTAGCCCTAGAGTTAGGCTTTGGTGTTGCAGTTGATGCTGCTGCGCTTGGTGCAGCTTTACTACTTGCTTGCGGGTTAGAGGGGCAGTCTTTAACTCTATGGCCCACCTTGCCACACCCGAAACAAGCTCCAGAAGTCTGGTAGCAAACCCCTTTGTGCTTGCTGCCACATATAGAGCACGGTGGAGTGAACCCACTCCCTTGGCTGGGGCTAGTCATTGGCCCCGTATTCTGTTTCTTATTCGATGAGTTGTGCTTGCCTTTCTTAAATTTAAAACCTTGCCTTTTCCCTTGCCACTCAGTGGTTGGTGTTTCAGACTGCTTTACTGCTGCAATATTCACCTCGGCCATCAAAGCCCGATCAAGGACACCCACAAAAGTTGGCATTTTCAAAACACTGATTCGGTCCAGTATAGCAGCATTAAGGCCTCCTTCAAATCTCCTGGCCTTCTTGTAATCGGTATCCACCATGTGTGGAGCATACCTAGCAAGTTCAGTGAACCTCTTTTCATACTCGCAATGCACATTTTGCCTTGTCTCAATCTGCCAAACTCGGTTACCTTTACGCTCTCGATACACATCGAGGAAAGTACTTTTCAAAGAAGGACTCTTTAAACTGAGCCCAAGTCACCACAGCATTGGCGTCGCGGATCAACATCCACCACCTTCTAGCCTCTTCCTGCAAGGTGAAGGTGGCTAGCAACACTTTGTGCGCTTCCGAGCACGGAAACACTTCAAATAATTTTTCGGTCTCAAGTATCCAAGCCTCAGCCTTCAACGGTTCTAAGCCTCCCTGAGAGGACGGCGGTTTCAGTTTGCTGAACTTATGAGTCAATGTAATAATATCCTCCTCATTAGCATTCACATTTGCATTCTCAGACATTCTGTTTTTGCACCGAGGAGGAGGAGGTCAGGATTTTCTTGTTGGTCCAGCCTTTCAATTATTAGTCCCATCATTAGTTCAAGTCTGGCCATTCTGGCCTCAGTTGATGAAGATCCAGGTTCATTTGCATTTGTGTTATCCATTTCGCTATAAACAATCATAATAGTTATAACACAGACAGTTATGATCATTATCATTATAAGCAGTTGTTCAATTAAACAGTTATAGCCGTCATAACAGTCATCATTACACAATTGTACAATTGAACAGTTTAACAATTTAACATGTATCAATCAGTCATGAGCACACACTTTTCATGTCAATGCAATGTCCTAATCACTTTTCTAGGACACCCTATAGCTCATTTGGACACGTGTGTGCGGTATAACTCGTGGTTAAGTATCGCTCTGATACCACTCTGTCACGACCCAAACCCGGCCCTATGGGTTTAGCACCGTAACTGGCCAGTAATCCGTGATTACCAAAGGCCTGCTTAACAATCAATCAATATAAACAGAGTTCAGGGCCTGGCGGAAGCCAAAACAATAAATGAATAGTGTCCAATGAGCTGTGACAATCTGTATGCCAAAAGTTTTCCATTCATATGCACATAAACAAGACAAGATGCGGCATACAATATGTACATATCCATAATAGCTTGGTAAACGGGCTTAACCCTTAGACAAGACAAAGAACGATAAACAGTCTATACAATGGTCCCACAATAGTACAAAACTGTGAGACAAACAGGGGAAGTACAAAAGACCCCAAAGCCATGGCATGGCAACATGGAACCTCGCTGTGAGGCACACAGGCTGGCTGACAAAACTGGGGACTGACCCACGCTCCTAGCTCCGATCAGGCTGCTGAGAACCTACATATATATATAAACAGTGAGCTAAAGCCCAGTGAATAACATAATGTGTAAAGGGGTTATGAATGAATGTCCTTACGATACGGTAATGAAATCAATTCATTAAACAATATTTCAATCTTTCAATCAATCGGTATTTCAATCAATAGCATTTCAATCAATCGGTCATATGTGGTACATCCATTAGCCTATAACAATATGGTCCAAAAGGACCGGGCCTTGACAGACCCAACAATAGTGATGGCCATCAATCAATAACAATATGGTTCCACGAGGGAACCTACAGAGCTCTGTAACAATCAATAACAATGGGTGCTAAGGATGCCACAATACAGTTCGAAATACTGGACAAACATTCATTCAATAGACAATATCATTTCAATAAACATTTCAGTTAAATGTTCAAAATATAATCATTATGAACATATCTTTACACAATCTGTTACTCACAGAGATTGGGCTAAAAGCGGCTAGAGCGTGTCCCCGAGAGCCAACCCTAAACAATAAAACAATTGAACACACACTAAGTTTAACAATTGGGGAAGTACAATGTTTAACTTCCTAATATGCCTCGGTGTGTTCTATCTCTATAACCTCATTAAGGTATCTTAAACTAGGCCTAAGAATGCCTAGGATGCGATGAGGATGCAAAATTACACTTGGAAGGCATTTTTCAAAAGTTGCTGGAAATGGGCACCTCGCTCGAGCGAGCCTTCCTTCGCCCGAGTAAGCTTCCAAAATCAAAGGCTTCGCCGGCGAAAATCCTTCGCCGAGCGGAAAACTTCGTTGCTCGATTTTACGCGATACCACGCTTCGATGCTCGCTCGAGCAAGCTTGCAAATCGCAGGCTCGCTGAAGCGAGGAATCCTTCGCCGGCGAGGAAGCAAAACTGAATTTCAGATTTGTCTGCCAAGTTCGAACCAAGCATTCAAACACGCAAATCTCATCCTCTTGGCCCCAAATTCTGGAAAAACACTTTCAACTCATTGTATTACAAGTTTCAAAAGCTATTTTGTACATGCAAGGGCCAAGGGTTGATCAATCAAAGCCATTTTCAACCCATTTTCAAGAACATTTTTCAAACATGCAATGCATGATCTTCAAACCAATTTTCAGCCTTAAATCTTGCTCTAATGAGCTCAAAACTTTGAAAATAAACTGAAAACATGGATTATAATATAAACATGAGCATGCATGTATGATCAATCATGGATTCACTTCAAAATGGCCATGCATGTAACAATCTAAGCATGATTCAACCTATTTAGCACCAAAACATAATTTAATCCTACCATGGAGCATGAATCATGCAAAATGAAGTTCAAAGCAACAAGAAGACCATGAATCTCCTTACCTAAGTCTTCAATCTCTTGTCTAGAAGTTCAACTTAGCAATTTATCTTACAATCTCCAAGTTCTCCTAGCAATGACAACAATTTTGAGCCTAAATCCCCCAAAATGAACTCTCTCTCTCTCCCTAACCTCTTGTTTGGTCGGCTGAGATGAAGGAAAAAAAGGGCTGAGCAATTTGATTCTAAGTGTATAGGTTCACAAGGTCAATAAACAAAGAGGCCACTAGGGGTGGCATTTTGGTAAATAAGTTGAACTTGGCAATTAACTCATTTTAATCTAGTTTAATCATTCCTAATCAATTTTTCAGATAATTATATCGTTAAATCACAAATATTACACTGATTCTAAAACATCAAACGGTTCTTAATTCGGCCGCCGATAAGGCCTTCAATTAGCAATTTAAACATATAAATGCATACAGTTAATCAGTCAATCAAACAATGCAATATGCAATTCAATAGGTACACTCATTCAATTTCAATTTCACTTTCAATCGATCTATTCAATACTTCAATTAATTCGATAATCAATCATTATCAGTTCAAATTAGCGATAATCAGTATATAATTCAGTAATCGGTAACGAGGGTCGTTACAATCGCCAAAACCGAAACGGACGAGGCAAGCGAGACAATGGTGAAGACCAAGACAAGAGATGGTTAAGAGTCCGCACCGCCATAACCACGGTGTTCAAGAAACCAATCTACCGTATACTTAGCGAGATTCGAGACGAGCCTTTCGTCAAATGGCCAGCCAAGCTAGGCGAGGCACAGAAGGACTATGATGACAGATCCAGATGCACCTTCCACAAAGAAAAGGGGCACCGCACTGAGAACTGCACGCCGTTGAGGCAGCATCTGGAAGAGTTGGTGGCAGCGGGCCACCTGGATAAATACATAGAAGGAGGGGCGCAGCCAGCCCCCCAAGACCACAACCTCCCCAATGGAATGCCGATCGACGCCCCGCCACAAGGCATCATCAACGTAATCCATGGAGTCTTTGAACCAGAGCGTGTATGCGAGCTCAGAGGTTCAATCAAGAAGGCTGAGCACTTGAGAGAGGTGCTAAGCGCCCAACCTGTCGCGAAAAAGGGGAGGACAGAAGCTACAAACGTCATGACTTTTTCGGATAAAGACTTGGACAGAATATATTGCCCACACAATGATGCCTTGGTCGTCACTCTCCGAGTCAAGGATTTTGACGTCAAGCGGATTCTGATTGACCAAGGTAGTTCGTGTGAAATCATGTACTATGAAACTTTCAAGCAACTCAAGCTGCAAGACAAGGACTTAGCCCCTGCCGTATCCCCTTTGATTGGATTCAATTCTATGCCGGAGTGGCCAGTTGGCAAAATCATCCTTCCAGTCAGGGCGGGAAGTGTGACGAAGCAAGTGGAGTTCTGGGTGCTGAAGGTCCCCTCCACCTACAACATCATCTTAGGCAGAACATGGCTGCATGCCATGCGCTCGGTGGCATCCTCCTACCACCAAGTGATGAGGTTTCCCAATGACGCCGGAGTGATAGAGGAGGTCTATGGGGATCAGATCATGTCAAAACAGTGCTTCGTGACAGTGAACGGAAGCCGCGCTGCAAAGGGGTATGTTCATTCGGTGGAAGAACCGGAGAGTAATGAACTATTCGCCGATGTCGGCAAAGCAGCGAGCCAGAAAGCGGTGGAAGACTTGGTGGAAGTCAGGATAGATGAAAAGAACCCGGACAAGTTCTTTCTGCTTGGTTCGTCGTTGTCCAGCGCTGAGAGGCTAGAGGTCTTGGAATTTTTGACCTCTAACATCGAAGTGTTTGCCTGGACCCCATATGACATGCCAGGCATTGACCCCAACTTCATCTGTCACCAACTCAATGTCCACCCTTCTGCTAGACCGGTCATTCAACGCACGCGCAGATCGGCACTCCACCACGCCGAGATAGTGGCAGAAGAAGTGGGAAACTTGTTGGAAGCAGGGGCAATCAGAGAGGTGCACTACCCCAGGTGGATCTCCAACACAGTCATGGTGCCAAAGAAGAATGGCAAGTGGCGCGTCTGCGTCGATTACAAGACGGTCAACAAAGCATGCCCCAAGGATAGCTTCCCCTTACCAAGGATAGATCAATTGGTGGACCTAACAGCTGGACACAGCAGGCTCAGCTTCCTTGACGCATACAGAGGCTACCACCAGATCGCAATGCATGAACCGGACCAGGAGGTCACATCCTTCACCACGCCAAGAGGACTATACTGTTACAAGGTCATGCCCTTTGGCCTAAAGAACGCAGGGGCGACATTCCAGAGAATGGTCACCAAGATGTTTGAACCATTGTTAGGCAAAACAATGGAGGCCTACATCGACGACATGGTGGTCAAAAGCAAGGATGAGAGTGGCCATCTCAAGGACCTAAGTGAGATGTTCGAGATCCTGAAAAAGCATAAGTTACGCCTCAACGCATCGAAGTGTGCTTTCGGAGTAGGATCAGGCAAATTCTTAGGATTCTTGGTGACCAACCGAGGTATAGAAGCAGATCCTTCTCAGATCAAAGCAATTCAGGAGTTAGAGAGGCCTAACTCAGTGAAAAAAGTGCAGCACCTCACCGGCATGGCGGCAGCACTTAACCGATTCATCAGCCGGTCCTCAGACAGATTGCGTCCATTCTTTCAGTCATTAAAAGCTAAGTTTGAGTGGGACGAAGAATGCGACCAAGCTTTGGAGAGTTTGAAGGAATACATGTCTTCTCCACCATTACTTGTCACCCCAATACCTGGAGAAGAACTCTTCCTCTACTTGGCAGTATCTCAGCACGCAGTAAGTGCAGTGTTGGTTCGAGCAGAAGGACTCCAACATCTACCCATCTTCTATGTCAGCAAGACATTACTAGGAGCCGAAACGAGATACTTGCCTTTAGAGAAGCTGGCACTGGCCTTAATGATGGCCTCCAGGAAACTGGCGCACTACTTTCACGCCCACACCATTGTCGTCCTCACAGCCTTTCCACTAAAAGCTCTGTTTGAGAGGGCCAATTTTTCTGGGCGAATTTTGAAGTGGGCAGTGGAGTTGGGACAATATGATGTGAAGTTCCAACCCAGAACCGCAGTAAAGGCCCAATCTTTGGCAAACTTCGTCGCAGAATTCACTCCTGGAAGCCACCAAGTTTGCCCAATCGACCTGACTGACACAACTAAACTAGGGACGGAGATTGACGCCGGAATAGCGCAACCCCTAGTACAAAGCTACTCAACAACCCAAGGCGCACTGTAGTAGAGAGAGCGAGTATGAAGTCATCCATACTACACCAAGTCAAAATTCACTAGCGACTAATGACTTGGGCCCATCGAAGACAAAGGCGCATCGCAATTATGGACTCTGAAGAAGACACTAGCATGGAAGACCCCAAGGTATCGTCCGACCCCTCCACTTGTTGGAAGTTGTTCGTTGGGGAGATGCGGAAGCTCTTTGTGGATGGGGCATCCAACTGACATGGAGCAGGACTTGGCATAGTCTTCATCTCTCCAGACGGCCTAGTAGTGGAACAGCGATCAACCTTGGCTTCCCAAAGATCAAACAATGAAGGAGTACAAGCGCTTCTTGCAGACTCAAGTCGGCCTACATGAAGGCCACCGAACTCATGGTCTCTGATGACTCACGCTTGGTGGTGAATCAAATTCTGGCGACTACGAAGCAAAGGCGACAAAAATGGCTAAGTACCAAGAGCTAGTCGAACCGAGATCAAGAAGTTCGAAGTGGTGAGATAGATAGACAAGATTGGCAGGGAGGAGAATAGTAGAGCAGACGAACTAGTAAGCTTCGCCTCAATGGCAGATACCTCCATCCCACATCCTCTATTGATTGACTATCTGCCCAGACCAAGTATTGAAGACCCGTGGTCAAGAGGTATGTTGTGCGGAATTAGGTCCTTCTTGGATGGATCCCATCATACCGTTCTCGAAAGACTAAGACTCTACCGTAAGATAAGAAAGAAGCCAGAATAAGAGCCAAGTCGCAACGATTTTGGCTCTCTCCATCCTTGGCATTATACAAGAAGTCGCTTCAGACCTTACTTAAAATGTGTCCACCCCAAAGAAGGTAGAAGCATTCTTGTTTGAAATACACGAAGGGGTTTGTGGCGTACCATCAAGGAGGAAGATCATTGGCATACCGAGCTATTTCACAAGGGTATTGGTGGCCATACATGCAAGCGGATTCAGAGAAGTATGTCAAAAAATGCGAAAAGTGTCAGAAGTTTGCGCATCAAATACACCAACCTGTCAGAGAACTCCTACCTCTCACCAGTCCATGGCCTTTCGCAATGTGGGGCTTAGACATAGTGGGACCACTCCCAACAAAGACCAGCAACAGAAGTTCTTCCTGCGCAAGAACAGACTACTTCACAAAATGGGTGGAAGCTGAAGCTTAAGGCCAATCAAGGAGAAAGATGTGAAGAAGTTTGTTTGGCGTAACATCATCACTCGATTTGGCATACCAAAAGCATCGATTTGGACAACGACTCGGTTTTGACGAAATTTTCGAAGCTTTTGTGAAGAGTACAAGATAGAGTTCTACAACTCCACACCGCATATCCCCAAGCAAATGGTCGTGCAGAGAAGGCCAAACAAGGTAGTCTTGGACGGATTAAAGAAAAGACTAGAGAAAGCTAAAGGCAAGTGGGCAGAAGAGCTCCCTCATGTTTTATGGGCTTACCGCACCACACCTCGACGATCAACAGGAGAAACACCGTTCTCCTTAGCATATGGCATGGAAGCGGTCATCCCATTAGAAGTTGGACTCCCCACAATTCGGAGCGAAAACTTTGATCCAGACTTAAACGCTGAAGCAATTGCATTAGAACTTGACTTGGCAGAAGAAAGAAGAGAAAAGGCATTGGTTCACATCGCCTCCTACCAGCAAGAATTGTCCAGGAAATACAACAAAACAGTACATCCAAGACAGTTCAAGATCGGCGATTGGGTCCTTCGCAAGGTGATGGGAAACACATTGGTCCCAGGAGATGGCAAGTTAGGGCCTAATTGGGAAGGTCCTTACAAAGTGGTCGGATTAGCAGGCAAAGGGGCATACCACTTGGAAGACGAGGACGGCAAAGCAATTCCAAGGCCATGGAACACGGCCAATCTTAAGTTATTTTATTTTTAGCTTTTTTCTTTCAAGTATGTGTAATTTTTTACTTTCAATAAAAACAAATCGATTCTTTTTTAGCATATTTGTTTCTAGTAGAAAGTAACTTTTTGTAAGCTAATAGCATAGTAACCATAGTTAGCCGGATTAAACCAACTATGACCCTTCCTAAGCCCAAGGTAAGGATCCAGGCTACAGGACGTTTGGTCGGAATAACCAAACACCACATTCTAGGTTGGCTGGAAAAACCAACCTAGAGGTTGGCTGGATTAAACCAACACTTTGTACTCTTCGGCCGAAATATGGGTATGGCTGAAGAGTGGTTGGCTGGATTAAACCAACACTTTGTACTCTTCAGCCGAAGTAAGTTATATCGGCTGAAGAGTGGTTGGCTGGATTAAACCAACACTTTGTACTCTTCGGCCGAAGTATGGGTATGGCTGAAGAGTGGTTGGCTGGATTAAACCAACACTCTGTATACTCTTCAGCCGAAGTATGGGCATGGCTGAAGAGTGGTTGGCTGGATTAAACCAACTCTTTATACTCTTCAGCCGAAGTAAGTTATATCGGCTGAAGAGTGGTTGGCTGGATTAAACCAACTCTTTATACTCTTCAGCCGAAGTATGTTATATCGGCTGGAGAGTGGTTGGCTGGATTAAACCAACTCTTTATACTCTTCAGCCGAAGTAAGTTATATCGGCTGAAGAGTGGTTGGCTGGATTAAACCAACTCTTTATACTCTTCAGCCGAAGTATGTTATATCGGCTGAAGAGTGGTTGGCTGGATTAAACCAACCAACTCTTTACACTCTTCAGCTGAAGTATGTTATATCGGCCGAAGAGTGGTTGGCTTGTAAGTTAGATATCTAACCAAGATCACAGTTGCAACTTAGCAGATTGGCATTTATTACAAAGGCAAGCAAGCAAGTTCTGAACCGGAATGAAAATTAAGATTTTTTCATTTAAATCAAAAGCAAATACAAGTAGTGGCCAGAGCCCGGTTACAGGTTCGGAATAAAAGAAAGTACGAGAAACAGTCATCCTAGGAGTGCATCAAGTTCGGCATCAAAGTCTGCATCAGCAGTTGCCTGGTGACCGGTTTGAGGAAGGAGCTCGGCTTGGACCGTGGTATCAGTTGGCAGAATAGAGTTAGCCGGTATCTCGCTAGGAAAATCCACTGTTTGCTCCAACCGAGCTGCCTGATTGCTTTGTTGTCCGGTGGCAACCGGGGTCAGAGATGGCTCCCCCTCATCATCATCATCATCATCATCATCTTCTTCGTCGCCAGACCCTTCTAGGAATGCTTTTTGGAGATCGTCTGCATATTGCTTGAGCGAAGCCGGAATAGAGTACGGTGGAGCGTTGTAAGCGTCGGTGTCGGTACAACCGAAGCTTCCACCGCACTCCGCCAACCGCACTTGAAGAAGAGATCTTCGCCTACCGCATTGAAGCATGTATCGTCTTGACCTCCTTGAAGCCTTGCTTTTGGCCTTTTCACTCCGGCCTTGATTGGTCAATTTCGGCGTTTTCTTTGTTTCTAGTGGCCATCTCCACGATAGTGGTCTTTCACTTGTCACGGCCTTTTGTTTATCACTTTCACCGAGGTTACCATCCGTGAGACGCGATACCTCGGCCTCCGCCTGCCGTTACATTACGAGCTCGTGTTAGCTCGGCGACTTTGGTTTCGCCTCTCTCATGGCTCGCCTTGTGGTTTTATGGTTCCATCACCCGCCGGTGCAATCGTGGTTTCAAGAGCCCGCAAAAGTATGATGAGTTTTTTTTAACCGAAATGAAGTTGGACAAATTCTAAAGACAAATAGAGGAAAGATATTACCATGATCATGGACTTCGGTTAACCGGTGACTTCACCCTGTTGAGCCGCCGATGGTGCTCCATATCCTTTGAAGGCGACACCTCGCCGTTGAGGCCGAAGGTGATCCTTCTCTGCGACAACGGAGTCACCTTCGTTGATAGCTCGGTCGTTGAAAACTAGGGGGGGAGCCCACTGGGGGGTTTCAGACCCGTTTGATGACTCCGGCTGGGGGATCGGTTGGGTGACTGCTGGTGGGCTTGGTGGCGGAATGTTCTCATCCTCATCAACAAGTTGTGGCCCGGTTTGGCTAGTCCGGGCACGCTTGTTTCGGCGAGAGGCAGAAGGCTGCTGGGATGGAAGAGCCACCACGGCCTCGGTTGATTGGCCGGTTTGTGGTACCTCGGCTGAGTTTGTTTCGGTGAGCATGGCCCTCAGTCTGTTTTTCTTTACCATCTCTTGTTCAGCAGTTAATCGCACAAGGACGATTTCGGGCAAGGTTGGGTCCGGTTCTGGATCGTCTTCAAGAAGGAAGTCGGTCACCTTGCCTTTGCGGCGACCGGAGTATCTGTAGGACGGTTGGAATTTTAGGAGTTTCTCTCAAGATCTCTCCTTGACCCGGAGTGCGGCGCGGAGTACTGGGATGCTGGGATGGTTGTAATTGAAGATGAGGTGAGACTTGTCTGCAAAAGAAAAGAAAGCAAGTGTTAGTCCGGTTCAGAGAAGAAAAGCCGAAATATAAAAGAAAAGGCGGAATAGAAACCGAAGTATGTATACCAGGTTCCCCCATCTTGTAATTTATTCTTTGGCCTGGGATGCGGGCTTCGAGGTCTTCAAAATTCCCAGATACCCAGAAGAAATCGTCATCATTAACGTCCTTATCTGGTGTGTGCTTTATTATCTTTTCTACCTCAAGACTCTCAAATAGTAGCACCAAATTTTGGTTTTTGGATCCTATTGAGTACTGATGTAATATCTCGGCCAGACCTAGGTTCAGACCGGTTTGTTGGTTTAGAGCATCTATGCCCATTATTATTCGGTATGTGTTGGTGGATAGTTGGGTTGGGCAAAGTCTAGTCTGCCTAAGAAATTCACATATAAGGGGCTGAACTGGGAATCTGAGTCCGGTCTCGATTATTGACTGGAGGGTGAATGGCACGAAGCCTTCTTTATCCCAGGGGTCTACTCCTTTTTCGGCTAAGGTAAGGTTTACATCGGCTGGAATGTTGAAATCCTTACGGAATTCGGCCAGGCCTCCTGGGGTTTCCACTAAGAATCTGTACTTCCCCATTATTCTATAACTTATGAATAACTTATTGCGGTCGAGTAAGTGTGCTCAGTATCTCGGCTGAGCACAGAGAAGTGCCTGGCGACCTAAGTCTGCAAGGTGGAAAACAAGGTGTTAAGCACAGATTGAGACCGTGCTACAAAAAACAGAGCAAGAAAAGACGAGTCCTATTTCGGCTCTACAGGGTGCTATGTTATCTACATCGGTTTCTAAAAGGTGCTCAATATCTCGGTTTCTAAAAGGTGCTCAATATCTCGGTTTCTAAAGGGTGCTCAATATCTCGGTTTCTAAAAGGTGCTTAATATCTCGGTTTCTAAAAGTTTTTCTTATCTCGGTTTCACTTTTGGTTTTTCTTACTTCGGTTAGGCCTCAAGGGGGCAGCTTTCTGAGTTCGGTTTTGGAACTCAGAAGGCTGGCTTGGCCCCCAAGGCTTAGCTCGGTTGGGTACTAAAGTACCTATTTCAAGAGTATTTTCATTTCGGCTAAAGTGAATCAGATGCTTTTTTATTTAAAACTACTGTGAAATCTATAAGTGCTAGTTCGGTTCCAGTTTGCCTATATAACAAAAACAGTTCCTAGCTCGGTTGGGTGTGCTTTGTGGATCAAATGATTGTTCTACCAGCATTTCATGATATTCATAGTGTTCATATGAAGGAACGAAGTGTAAAAGTGTTTTGTGAAAACACACTGTAGATTGGTTGAACACATGCGGCAACAGAGGAAATAAAGAAGAAATGCACAAGTACTTACTTGACAAAGAGGAAGAAGAACGAGGAGCAAGAACAAGCAGCAGCAAGGATGCACAAGCCCAGGAACAGGAAGAACACAGAGAGAGTGACGCTGAAGAGAGAGGAAATGAATAGTGGAGTAATAATAGAAATGGGGTGTTTTGTTTCAGATATTTTTGGAAAGAGTAAAGGCGGGAACTGTTTAAATTTTTCGAAGTACGAGGACGGCGCTACAGCTGGTGAGGAGCAATCTGAATGGGCCACGTGTCAGGAAGGACAATCGATTCAGTTGCTGTAAATTGAAGGGACGTTTTTGACCGGACGTTCTTAGATCGGCTTAAGTACAGCTCGGCTGGATAGGCTAAACAGTTTTTAGCCCGGTTGGAAAGGCTTGAAAGTTGTTAGCTCGGCTGGAATGGCTAATTGGTTTGTTAGCTCGGCTGGAGAGTTTAGAATTCTAGCTTGGTTGTTAAATTAGTAATCCCTATCAAGCTTCACAGATGGAATTAAGGGGCAATTGAGAGGGTAATTTATATTCATAAATTGGGCCGGGCTAGGTGTTGGGCCGGGGTAAGCTCAAGAATGATACCCAGTGGGAAAGGAGAAGTATGGGTAGTTCGGTTGCCGAATAGGCATCAGTAGCTCGGTTGTGGCAAGTGTCAAGGTAGTCCGGTCCTGGATAGTAGACCGGACGTAGAGTCATACCGGTTCTCGTATACTAAGTCGGTCGTATATTGACACCGGTTCGGACTCGTTAGTCCGGCTTGGTCACGCCCTATTTCGGTTGACCATTATTATGTTTAGCTCGGTCATGGCATGGGAAACCGAAGTAAGAAAAGAAAAGGTAAAGTCCGGACTATGGGTTACTTCGGTTGCAAAGGAGCTCGGCCATATTAAAGCCATCTCACTTGGCTTATGCAGTGAGGAGGGTGTTGGAGGATAAGCATTATCTTCCACGAGTATGAATCCTAGGAGGACTCTACGCATGGAGAAGTTAGAGTCCTACTAGGATTGTGCTATGCGAAACCTATAAAAGCTCACCAATATCACATTTGCAAAGGTAATGCAACTCTTGCTTCCTGAATATACAGAGCTTTTGTCTTCTTGTCTTGCTTACTGACTTAGGCATCGGAGAGGTTTCCGGCACACACCCGCCGGCTAGCTCACGTTGGTATTTTCAGGTGGTGGAACGACGTCGTATAGGGGAACGCAGACTTGATCAACAGGATTATACGAGAAGGTGTATTTCTTTCCCGTACAACAAACAAATTTTATGAGATGAACATCAAAATATTAAGCTTGTTTTTGGTTAGAGGATTTGAGAAGAGATTTGAAAAAGAAAAAAAGAATGTTTGTAAAACTAGATAAAATGTAAGCATATTTTGCTCTCGTTTAGCGTAAGATTGTTTGGAACTAAAAGGTTAAAATAACCACAAAAAGATAAATTAGGTTAAAAGTCAATAAAACAAAATGTCATATCTAAACTATAATCATTTTATTTTTTCTCTCACAAAAGTCAAAAAAATTAAAAAGTTCATCTCAAACAAAACTTTTTAGCCCGAGACTAAAATAGTGAAAAAATTAAAAAGCCAATTCACATTTCAAACGAAACATTTATGTACATTTCACCTACTTATTTCTTTTTTTTTTCCTAAATCTATTATTAAATTTTCAACGAAACTAAGCTTAAAATAAAAATATCGTGTTGCGCCCGTAGACATCAATAGTGGGAAAAAAATAAATCTCGCAAGAAAAAGGAAAATAAATCTTGTCAAGATGTGTGGGAAAAAAATAAATTTCTCTGTATATTTTGCAAGAAATTATTAGCCTAACTAACAAGTCAGTTTGAGTTGTACGGGAAATTTTAATTTCTGTTACTTTTTAGAACTTTCTATCTAAACAAATACAAAAATAATAATAATAATAATATATTCTTTTTCTTTCACTTTCTTGTGTAATCTTTGATTTTTTCATTTAAATTTTGAATATATTTTTAAAATTTTCTCGTACTCAAACTAAGCAGAGCAATATTATTTTTTAGTCAATTTATTGAAAATTATTTTCTTTTTTCTCATTTTCAATGATAAACACATCTAAGAAAAATTAACACAATTCAAACACTATTTTTAAATGGATTTAGAATAAGAAGAATTCAACGTTCTAGAATGGAGGCTGTAATTTAGAAACTCTCCTTGGCTTGTTTATGAGAGATTTTGCTAGATGCCAAACTTCCATTCTTGAGTCAAAAACAAACGTCTAAAGATTATTTAAAATATGAAAAAAAAGAAAGTATCAGAAAAATTGAAAATGATAGGAGAAAATAATTGTAAACCAGTTGAGTGTAAGCGAGACTTGTGTTTAGGAGCTTGTTCCGAGTTTTTTTTTTTTTTTTTAAATAATTTGAACAGTTTATTTTGAGACATATTACTCATTAAGCCCTACTGATAAATTTATCTCTTGGATTTATGAATAAATGATAAATTTATCAATCTATTTGTTTTTATGAATAAATTTATAGTAATAAATTTATCAATTTCTTATTTTTATAGTGATAAATTTATCAGTTAGGACCTGTAGGTAAATAAGTCTAGTTAGTAGGACTGATTGGTAAGTACCACTTTATATTATAGAGTTTATTGAGTAAATCATCAATGTAAAAAATTAAATTGATTAGACATCTATAATCACATGATCAGAATCTAGTTATTTTTAAAAAAATTATTAAGATTATATTAACCGTTTATCTTTTAAAAAATAAATGTACTATTGTTATAGAGTTATAAATGTCTGATCAATTTAATTTTTTTACCTATATAAATAATTCGAATTATTAAAAAAGATTAACGACAAGCTCCTATGGAGCTTCACAACAGCCTGCTGTGAGATCACAGTGGGAAACCCTCATTTGGAAGTGAGAACTATGTCCTAACCATTTTCACATAATTAGTAACTAGCCTATCACCCGTGCTATGAACAGGATAATTATAAATATTTATATTTATTTTAATTTATTTTAAATATATAAATTATATTTTTTAAAATTTTTTTTATAAAAATAATTTAATAATCTTATTACTAACCATAGTGTACAGAAGAAATTAAAAAAGGCTACTGCAGTAACTATGCACAGACTGTATCTATAATTATTTGTATGAGGGGATTTTAAATGTTAATGAGGGATTTTGACCAAATCAATAAATGCAGGCATGTGGATTGAAAAAAGTTAATAAATGCTGATTAGGGGATTTTGACAAAATCAATAAATACTAAGGTTTTTTTTTTTAAATCAAAAATTTAGAAAATTAAGATTGAGAGATTGAAACTCCCATAAGGCTTGGGATTTAGAAACTCCATTTTCCTTAATATATTTACAATTATCTATATATGTAAATTGCGATTTTTAAATGTCTTTTTTTTTAAATGTCTTCTTTTTTTCTTTTTTTATATTATATTAAAGTTTAATATTTTGATAATAATCATATGTGTTGGACTTTTCAATGAATTAAATGTCTTCTCTTTTTATTATATTATATTAAAGTTTAATATTTTGATAATAATCATATGTTGAACTTTTCAAGAAATTTTTTATATACTTGTTCTTAATGCATTAAAGTGTTATTATAAGGGATAATAATCATATGTGTTGGATTTCAAAAAAAAAATTTATGCTTGTTCTTAATACATTAAAGTGTTATTATGAGAGTAAGACTTGGGGGTTAGGAGAAGTTAATAAATGCTAAGGCTTTTTTTTTTTTTTAAATCAAAAAATCAAGAAATTTAGATGGGAAGATTGGAGCTCCCATAAGGTTTGGAGTAAAAAACTCCATTTTGTTTAATATATAGTATAGATTAGTATTCTTATTTTTCATTTATGTGATGCTTAAAAAAAATTATGAATCCGTAAAAATCAACAAGAATACAATACAGATAAGGTTAGAGAAAAAAAGAGATCCACAACCACAAGTGAAACTATCAGAAATGGGGAGATTATTCACCAAAAAATAAGAAGAAATGGAAGACAATTGAATTACCCATTAATATGGCACAATGGACGTGTATGACTTCATTGTACATTAAATGGACGTGTATGACTTTATTGTACATTATTCTGGTCATTGATTGGACAAAAATATTGTAATTAAAACCTATAATCGACAAAAATGTGCAACGCAGGCCCGGTGGTCTGCAATCTGCCTCAGATTTAATGAAACTCCATTGGAAAAAAGCCTTTTTTTTTTCTGAAAAATAATTGATAATGTGAATTTGAATTTGAATTTGTTTAGAAGTTTAAATTTATATTTATCGATCGACTATTTGGATGATTGTTTGGATAATCACTTAGACGATTGATATAATACTTATCTATCACAATTATCACTCTTATTAATTATTACTGTCACTTTCTTATTAAATAACTAACTGAATAATCAACCATCTAAAGTTTAAACGGTTCGGTTAAATTTAAATTCAAGTTACCAATCACTGTTATACTTTTCTTTTTGGATTTATGTTAATAAGGTTGATATGTTGCCCCTCTTCCGTAATGCGTACAAAAAAAAAAAAAAAAAAAAAGAACCAGCAAGAAATGCTATGATTGTAGATCCCACATTTTTACGTTGATGGCCCCCACACACCCTTTTCCCCTTAAAAATATCTTACTAAGATCATCTCCAACGGTTCATCAAACCCAGCATCAAATTTAAAATTTGGTGAAAAAACTACTGTTCACTGCTCCAACGCTTGCACCAAATCGATATCAGATTGAGATTTCATCAAAAAAATTCATCAAACTGGCAACAAGATACTGATTTCACCAAAACACTGTTGGTGACTATTGGAGGGAGGACCCGGTCGACCAACCGGTTGCCCGGCCGGTTGACCAACCGGTCGACCGAATTAGTGGGTTCAAACCGGTCAAAAAAAGTTCAAACAGGTAAAAAAAAAAAAAAAAAATATTTTTGTCCTACTGATTGACCGGCCAATCGACCGACCGGTCAACCAACCGATCGACCCAAACATTTGGAATGAGAATGAAAGCTGCAAATATGAATTGGCAGGTTTGGAGCTTGTGAATTGACAATTGTTTAATCATAGGTTATTGTACAGAGGTACACGTTGGCAGGTTTGGAGCTTGTGAATTGACAATACATAGTTGATGATGGTATAACCAACCAACTACTTATTTGATTCTTCTGTAACTTTGATGGCAGTTTGTGCTTCAAAAAAAAATTTTATGCACCGGTTGACTAATCGGTTGACCTACGGAATTTGATACAGAATTTGATACATCGTTGGAGTGAGTGGTATCAAATTTGGTGAAATGAGTTATTTTTTACTCAGATTTGGTGAAAAAAGTAATTCACCGTTGGAGATGTTCTAATGTTTTGTAACTTCTGATCAAAAAATACAAAAACAAAAAAACAAAAAATGTTTTCATAACTTGGGCCATCATGGAAGACATAAACTAAACTGATTAAATTTAAAATTATAGTTCTACATTTATTTGTTCATTCATACCATGCATCTCATTTGGACAATTGGATTGTTACCACAAGAGAAAACAAATTATTGATTCTTGTTTTCATGGTAAGAGAATTTTTTTTGTCTGAATTGAAATGTATTGTTTAGACTTGTATGCTTACTAAGATTTTTTAAATTTTATTTTAATGGCCTAATATGTTTATTTTACAGATCTGTTTGTATTGAGCATTAATAATAAATAAAAAAAAGTAATTCAATAATTTTAGCCACAACGAACTTGTTTTTAAAAAAATAAATTGATCTATTTTTTAAGACAAATATAATGAAATGATATGATTTCAATTATTAAATTAATTTACTATCTAAAAAAATTATTAAATTAATTTTAAGTTTTTTTATAGATGATCTACGGACAAATTTTATAAGATGAACATCAAAATATTAAGGTTGTTTTTGGTTAGAGGATTTGGGAAGAGATTTGAAAAAGAAAAAAAATATATGTAAAATTAGATGAAATGTAAGTATATTTGGCTCTCGTTTAGCATAAGATTTTTTGGAGCTAAAAGGCTAAAATAGCCACAAAAAGATAAAATAGGTTAAAAAGTCAATAAAATAAAATGCCATATCTAAACTATAATCATTTTATTTTTTCTCTTACAAAAGTCAAAAAAATCAAAAAGTTCATCTCGGACAAGACTTTTTAACTCAAGACTAAAATAGTCAAAAAATTAAAAAGTCAACTCACATTCTAAACGAAATATTTATTCCCATTTTGTCTACTTATTTTTTTTTTTCTTTCTAAATCTATTATCAAATTTCCAACCAAACTAAGCTTAAAATAAAAATGCCGTCTTGAGCCCGTAGACATCAATAGTACGTAAACTGGAGAGAATAATTTCTCGTTCTTTAAGAATATGCCAGCGTCACTAATCATATTCTATAATTTTGGGTTTCATTGAAATGAATTACAGTTGACTTGTACGTTGATCGCAAAGATCTCCCAGCAGCCGTGAGAAAGAGGAGAGAGGGAGTGAAAATGAGAGTCCCACTTGGCCTTTTTAAAGATTTTTATATATTTTATTCTTTATATTTTGCATATTAAAGTAAAATTTTATGTATTTGCTAAATTAACAAACATTTAATACATAAAATTAATTAATTAATTAATTATTTGTACACTTTAATAGATATATATTTTATCACAATGTTATGGTACAAGAAAATAGAAATTTTAATGAAGGGTCATTAAATTTTTATTTTTTAAAAAAATTTTAGATTGG
This sequence comes from Camellia lanceoleosa, assembly GCA_025200525.1. Taxonomy (NCBI): domain Eukaryota; kingdom Viridiplantae; phylum Streptophyta; class Magnoliopsida; order Ericales; family Theaceae; genus Camellia; species Camellia lanceoleosa. The sequence goes on along the minus strand of JANUSC010000064.1, from coordinate 367,900 downwards.
GAAGAAAATCTTAATTGTAAAACCGATAAAAAAAAACCGGATCAATCTAGTACAATAGTATTGCAAGATCTCAAAAAGAGATAAACAACATCATAGAGGGGGAGAAAAAGTCCCGTAAGGGAGAAAAATAAACCTCCACATAAGAAGGAATATTACATCAATAAATTAAAAACTAAAAATCAAGCAGAAAAAAACTAGATCTAAGTCGCCACTGACCTAATCTAAAACTTTACTGTTTCACAAACTTCAACTTATAATTTGAAAACCCCACATCCGTTGGTAAAAGATAGAACACGAAGGTTAAAGTGGTCGTTTAGCGTAAAATAAAATGTATTATCCAGCGTTGACTTTCAAACTGTGAGAAGATATGAAACAAAATCTTAAAATTTTAGACTTGAAAATAGAGAAAGTAGAGTGGTAATAACCAAAGAGAATAGAAAAAAAGGAGAGGAGAAGGATATTGGAGAAAAATCTAAAGAGAAAAAAATGAAGAGTGACTAATTTATTTGACCAAAATGAGTGATTCTCTTTAAAGCAAAAATCAGTAGATAATATAGTATTAAATCAAATATATCGTAATCCACAAGTAACCTTGTACCTGTTTGGTCCACATTTGGACACCAATCCTAAATAAAAAATGGAGAAGATGAAAACCACTAGTTTTTTTTTTTTTTCACTCAACCACTTAGTTGTTTTATTATACTTTCTTATCGTCTTGTCTTGAATTTGGAAAATATTCCAAAATCGGCCGTGGACTACATGTGTATGGCCTGGAGCTTGTTCTGGCTGGGGTGGAATATCTGGAGGTGGTGGAGGGGTAGAGAGGTTCCGCTGGAGCAGAGCGTTGATTAAGGCCTGGTTTTGTTCGGCCATACGATTAATGCTATTGGTGAGCTCGATGAAGTACTGCGGTGGGTTGTTCGGATTGGGAGGTCGGGGTGATCGGCAAGATTATGGTGGGAAGCCATGGATCTGGTCGTTACCATGCACGTGACGGTGAGGTAGAATGGGTTCTTTGGGAAAGGGTCTCGTGGCGATGAACACAATGGCGCGACGGACAAACCGGTTTCCGCAGAACGCCAATCGGATGTCTGATGAGTCTCGTGGATGGGCTTGGACCGATCCAAGCTCCTCAAGCCCACCGGATAACCCGCAAATAAGTTCAATCGGAACGGTAGTCCCCTGAACCCTCCGGTGTGTATTAGAGAAGCGGCGACGTAAAATGTAAAGAGAGAGAGAGAGATAGAGATGAAAACTTAACCTTCTTCTTGTCTTCGAGCTTTGCTTATATCCTCGTAATCATTTCATTGTCTTAGTCGTTCGACCTTGCGAAAGCTTGCCGTGGTTCGTCTCGCTCAGGTGAGGCGTCGTTCTTTGAGGTGTTGTCGCAATAAATGCGGTGATGGGTTGCATTAATGGTGATGTGCTGTGGCAATAACTTTGCAGATCTTTGTCTGCTGATATGGCCTGTTCTGCACCCGCCACGTGTCCGAACATCGTTGGCCTTCCCTGCTCAGTTGGCTTCCAGCTGTACCGGGTTTTACTAACCGGGTTGTGTAATGGGGTCTAAATGGTGGGCTTGGGTTTACTCATGGTGGGCCGTGGTCCTTGTGGGCCTATCCCTGTCAGTAGTCCCCCATTCCCGAGTGCAGCTTTAGTCCAACGAAGGGAATAATAATAGTGGGGATGAGTCCGACCTGTAGGACGAGACCGACCGTGAGAGGCCGAGTGTGAGGGTAGCCGAGCGGCAGAGGTCGAGCTTGAGGCGTCAGGCGGGAGAGGTCGATCGTGAGGTGAGAGGTCGAAGGTGGCCGAGCGGATGAGGCCGACCGTAATGGTGGCCGAGCGGGATGAGGCCGGTCGTGAGGGTGGCCGAGCGGGAGAGGTCGACCGCGAAGGTGGCCGAGCGGGAGAGGTCGACCGCGAAGGTGGCCGAGCGTGAGGGTGGCCGAGCGGGAGAGCACGGGGTTCGAGAGGCGGCGTGTCAGGTGGTGATTTGAAGTGGAAAAGACAAGGTGAGGGGAGAAGTCAGTGTATCTGGACCATACACGTGGCAAAACGTCGGAGGAGGTGAAAGGTCAAGCGTTAGATTAGGAGTGAAACGTCAGGGCATTATTATGGGCATTGATGATACAATTTGGGCGGATGATTTGAAAAGTTTTCAAACTGGCGAATATTAATTTGGACCCTTGGAATACGGGCAACCCGTGGGCTTTTGGTATCATACGATTCACCTACTTGTTTACAAAAACTCAAAATATCCGAAGTATCAATTCCTTCGTTGCTCACGATACCCCATTAAAACACTTCTGCGATTTTCTGGAACCTGCATCTGAAGCTATTCGCAAACACAGCTTAGCAATGGCGCAGGGAGGGACTGGGGATGTGAGGATGGATCCGCTGGGAGAGGACGATGCAGTGGAACTGGCGCAACAATATAGATCAGGGAGGATGGAGGTGCCAACGGTGCGATCCCAAGGTTCCGTCATGGTAGCGGTGCCGGAGTCAGCCAGCCAGGTGGAACCAGATCACTGGCACTCGAGGGCTGACAGGTCCATTGTTACGGCGGCGGAGTTGGAGGCTATCCGCGAAAGGTACCAGATTCCGGCGGAAGTGGAGTTGGTGGTGCCAAAGTCAACAGAGCGGCCATCGGACGTGAGGCCAGGGGAGTTCTCCCTCTACGAGGAGGCGTTGAAGGGTGGGTTGCGATTGCCGCTGCCGCAGATTGTGGTGGATGTGCTTAATCGTTTGGACATGGCGCCAGGGCAGCTGATGCCCAATTCGTGGAAGATTTTGCTGTCGTGTGCAAGTGCCTGGCCAAAGGCAATGGAGGGGGAGGCCATGACAGTGGATGAATTCTTTTGCTGCTACAAAGCGTCAGGGCAGCAGGAGACTTGGGTAACCCTACAGGCCGTGGCAGGGAAGGGCTTGGTGGCAGGGTTGCCAACCTCGATCAAAGGTTGGAGGCATAGGTGGTTCTATGTGTCCAACTCTGGAGGGGCTGGGGCACGCAAGACGTGGAAGGTGCCGACCAAGTTTGTGGAGTCGAAAGGGGGTGCGGCGATGGAGGAGAGAGTGAGGAAGGTGAAGGAGTGGAGGGAGAGGGAAAAAGTGAGGTGGGACGAGCTCGTTCAGCCATCTGCTCTGTTTGAAGCGGGGTTGGGCCCACAACCGGTCGGGGGAGACCTCGACCGAGCGGAGTTGGAGGCTAAGAGAAAGGCGCAGGAGGCGGAGGATCAGGCCATGCTACTGAGGGCTCAGAAGTTTACTGAGGCCCAAGCCGACCGACCTCCTCGGCCAGTGGTGAGGGAGAGGATTCGTCCTCGGCCAAAAGCGGGGGAGAGAAGGGGTTGGAGGAGTCTGCCCACGATCGCTTCCAAGAGATCCTCTGAAGGAGAGGTCATTGAAGGAGATGGAGGCACTGGGGTGGGGAAGAAGAAAAAGAGGTTGAGGCGTGGGGAGGAGCCAGTAAAAGAAGAAAGGAGGTAAGGAGGTGGAGCAGCCAAGAAGGGGTGGGCGCACTGGGGGAGAAGTCCTTGTGACAAAGGATACCCCGAATGGCGATGAAGCCAGTGGACGTGGTGGAGAAGACCCCAGAGCAAGTGGGCCGGGCCGGCCGGGCGAGCCAAGTGGGGGTTGGAGAAGACCCCGTGGTGCCAGCAGTGGAGTTGGTCGTGGCAGATCGAAGGTGGGAGGGAGCAGATCCCAAGGGGCTCGCGCCAGAAAGAGGGGTTGGTCCGGGGCCACCATTTACCATACGCTGCGGTCAGAGCCGGAAGGTTGGAGGGATGGGGACCAAAGAAAGGCGGTGGCAGTCTGGTGAAGATGGTGGAGGAGCCACCTGCTCGCCTCTGGATTCGGGAGGCCGACTGCTCAGGGGTTATGCTCGCCCAAATGGAGGTAACTACCGGCAGGGGCCTTTGCCGAGGAAAGGTGCGTGCCAAGATAAAGCCGATGAGGCCAAGGCACTTGGCCAAGTCAAGAAGGAGAGTGTCGCTGGAAGGTCGCTTATGCCGAGCTGCCATTAGTCAAGTCTAAGTTGGAGGACACACGCCGCAGGGTTGTGTCGCTCGAGTTCCAGTTGACTGGTGAGCAGAGGAAGCTGGAAGAGTCCAAAAAGGCCTGTGCTATTGCGATCGAGCGTCATGAGGAGGCCATGAATAGTAACGAGGATCTTGTCAGGCAGAGGGACGATGCAGATGCTAAATTGGAGGCGCTGCAAAAAGAGGTGGAAGATGAGCGTGCCAGAGCGGCGGAGCAGAGGGAGAGTTTGCGCCAGGAGTTGGGGGCAGAGTTAAGCAGGGTGACTGGGGAGAAGGAGACGCTGCAGAAGCAGTTTGAGGCTGAGAGGGAGAAGGCTGCCACGGAAAGGGAGGCCTTGATGAAGGAGTTGGTTGAGGAGAGGGCGAAGGCGGCCTCGGAGAGGGCTGCCTATCCTGATTTGTGCATCGCAGCTGTGGAACAGTTCAAGGCGTCGCCAGATTTTCAGGTGGCGATTGATGCTGCGGTGGCCAATAGTCTGGCGAGGGAGGAGACTGGAGGGGCTGGCCCATCGAAGACGACTGCTGGGAGAACTGAGTCTGACGTGATTGCAAGCTTCCAGCAGTCGGACTTCTATAAGCATGAAATGGCAGAGTACTGGGACAGTGGGTGGAAAATGTTCAAGCGCAAGGCTGAAGAACTGTTCCCAGAGCTCGATTTTAGCAGAGTGGTGGTTGAAGAAGACGATGTGGCCCAGACCCCCCTGGACGAGGGGATAGAAGAAGCGGATCTTATTTCCAGTGAGGAGGGGAAGTGATCTGAAAATAAATGGACGTAGGAGTTTTTGTTTCTTCCTTGTATACATCTTTTGTGTTTCGTTTTGTTTTTGAAGTATTGTAATAAATGGATGTACACATGTTTTTGAATGAATAAAATGGTTCTTAGTTGATGATTCCAGTATATTTCCTCTTGTATTGGTTTGATTGTGATTTATTTTTCTTGTGATTATCTTGTGTACTGATGTGTTCAGCAAATGCATGTGCCAGGCCAAAACCTAAGCCAGAATAGGATAAGGAATTTTCTAATACAGAGTGAAATAGCGAATTTGTTTAAGTGTGGGAGAACATCTTTAAAGTATGACTAAGTGTCAAATTAGCTTGAAAAAGTAGATTGAAATGGAATGTTGAAGGTGTGATTTTCAAATGAAATATGGGGGAGCATCTTTAAAATATGACTAAGTGTCAAATTACCTTGAAAAAGTAGGCTGAGATGCAATGCTGAAGATGTGATTTGCAAATGGAATATGTGAAGACATCTTTAAAATATGACTAAGTGTCAAAATATGTTGAAATTGTGGTTAAGCGCCAGACCATGACTGAGTGTGTTGTTTTATGAGCCTTCCTTCATAGGTCTGACTGGGGCTTGTGAAAATGCTCAGGTTTGGCCCTGACTAAGGTCGTCGATGGTGCTCAGGTCTGGTTCTGACTGAGGCTTTGGAAAGTGCTCAGGTCTGGCCGAGGCTTTTGAAGGTGCTCAGATCGGACTGAGGCTTTGGAAAGTGCTCAGTCTGGCCGAGGCTTTTGAAGGTGCTCAGGTCGGACTGAGGCTTTGAGTGCTCGGTCTGGCCGAGGCTTTTGAAGGTGCTCAGGTCGGACTGAGGCTTTGGAAAGTGCTCACCGCCGAGGCTTTTGAAGGTGCTCAGGTCGGACTGAGGCTTTGAGTGCTCGGTCTGGCCGAGGCTTTTGAAGGTGCTCAGGTCGGACTGAGGCTTTGAGTGCTCGGTCTGGCCGAGGTTTTTGAAGGTGCTCAGATCGGACTGAGGCTTTGGAAAGTGCTCAGTCTGGCCGAGGCTTTTGAAGGTGCTCAGGTCGGACTGAGGCTTTGAGTGCTCGGTCTGGCCGAGACTTTTGAAGGTGCTCAGGTTTGACTGAGGCTTTGGAAAGTGCTCAGGTCTGGCTGAGGCTTTGAGTGCTCGGTCTGGCCGAGGCTTTTGGAGGTGCTCAGGTCGGGCTGAGGCTTTGGAAAGTGCTCAGGTCTGGCTGAGGCTTTGAGCGCTCGGTCTGGCCGAGGCTTTGGAGGTGCTCAGGTCGGACTGAGGCTTTGAGTGCTCGGTCTGGCCGAGGCTTTTGAAGGTGGCGCTGCAAGTAGAAGTTTCATGGAAGCTATATTCAGACAGTTGAATCATAGAAAGTGGGAACTCCAGTTGATATTTGTATTATGTGCTGAAAAAAGGAAATACAATAATTTTGACAATACAAAAGTAAGGATTCATTGGTAGTAACGCTTCAGATGTTCAGCATTCCAGGGATGGGGAAGGTCTCGGCCATCCATGTCTTGAAGTCGGTACGTGCCTGGCCGTGGTCGGGCCTTCACCACGTAGGGCCCTTCCCATTTGGCTGCCAATTTGCCCTCGGTTGGATTCTTTGTGGCAAGAGTCGCTTCTCTCAAGACAAGGTCGCCGATGGAGAACTCCCGCGGTCGGACTCTGCGGTTGTAGTGTGTTCTCATTTTCTGCTGGTATGAGGCCAACCTGACAGCAGCAGTCTCTCTGAGCTCCTCAATGAAATCCAGGTCTGCTCGACGGAGTTCTTCGGTTGAGGCGAGGTCTGGATGTAAGACCCTGGGGGTGGGCAGACCGACTTCTACAGGAATGACCGCCTCAGCGCCATATGTTAGGCGAAAAGGGGTTTCCCCAGTAGGAGTCCGGGCAGTAGTTCGGTAAGCCCAGAGTACATGTGGTAGTTCCTCAGCCCAAAGGCCTTTAGCAGCCTCAAGCTTAGTTTTGATGATCTTCAGGAGAGAGCGGTTGGTGACCTCAACTTGACCATTTGCTTGGGGATGACCGGGCGAAGAGAAGCATGGTTGAATTTGGAGATCTGCACAAAATTTCTCAGATTTGGCGTTATCGAACAGCTTGCCGTTGTCGGAGACGATGGCCTGAGGGATGCCAAATCTGCAGACAATCGATTGCCAGATAAACTTGGTGGTGTTCCGCTCGGTGATTGTGGCAAGGGTTCGCCGACCCACTTGGTGAAGTAATCAATGGCAACAATTGCGAACTTGGTCCGCCTCGACCGGGGGGAGTGAGCCAACCAGTCGATACCCCATTTGGCGAATCGGGTAAGGGTCAGAGGGTGATCACTCGGGAGGAGCATGGGGATGTTGGCAGCCGACACTTGTCGATTTCAAAGACGAAATCGAGGCATCTTTGTTGAGGGTCGGCCGTAGCTCAGACGAGTACTTTGTGTGCGAGAGATCTGCCACCTGAATGATTGCCACATATTCCTTCATGGATCTCTTGCATTACATAGGTTGCTTGGGCGGGGCTGAGACATCGCAGGTACGGTCGTGAGAAACCGCGCTTGTAAAGGATGCCGTCGACCAGAATGTAGTTAGCCGACCGAGCTCTGACCTTGGCAGCCTGCTGTTGGTCATCTGGGAGTTTTCCCGTGGTAAAGAAGAGAAAGATGTCGGATGCCCAAGGGATGGGTTCCGTCTGAAGGAATTGCACCTCTTGCAGGTCGGGTGAAATGGCTGGCTGAGCCAGGTATTCGAGGCGAACTCCATGGCTGAGGTCGGATTGGTCGGCGGAGGCGGCCGAGCCATCTCATCCGCTGGAGTTTTCCGTCCGGTATGTGTCCGATCCGAAGGTGTTGAAGAGACGAACAAGGGTGAGAGCCATGTCTCTGTAAGTCCGCATTGTGGTATCCTTGGCGTCGAATTCACCCGTGATCTGGCCGACAATAAGTTGGGAGTCACTGAACACTCGGATGTGGCTAACACCAATGTCTTTGGCTAGACCAAGTCCTGCTATCAATGCCAGACCGCCTCATTGTTGCTGGCTGCAAACAAGAGGCGGAGGGCGCATTTGAAATAACCCCCTTCGGGGGATGTGAGGATGAGGCCAGCCCCACTTCCCTCCCTACGAGACGAACCGTCAACATTGAGTGTCCAACAATGAGGATCTTCGGGCTCTGATGGAGTTGGTGCGGGTGGAGGGTTGGTGGTTGGGGCTGGATTGGTAAATTCCAAGATGAAGTCGGCTACGGCCTGCCCCTTGATTGCTGTCCGGGGGCGATAAGAGATGTCGAACTGGCTTAGTTCTCTCGACCATCGATTAGTCTTCCTGAGAGCTCGGGCTGCTGCATGACCTTCTTCAGGGGCTGGTCGGTGAGAACCACTATTGAATGAGCTTGGAAGTAGGGGCGGAGTCGTCTGGAGGCAGTGACCAAGGCCAGGGACAGCTTTTCTAACAGGGGGTAGTTCTGCTCCGCTCCCCTGAGAGCCCGGCTGATGTAGTAGACCGGCCGTTGGACTGAGCCGCCCTCTCGATGAGTCTTTGACCGATCGCGGTCTTGATCTCGCTAGGTAGAGGAAGAGCGGCTCGCCGGTGATTGCCTGTGAGAGAAGGGGAGGGTTGGCCATGCACTGTTTTAACTGTTGAAAGGCCTCTTCTGATTCAGTTGTCCATTCAAAGGTCTGCCGCAGGACTTTGAAGAATGGTAGGCATTTATCCGTTGCACGGGAGATGAAACGGTTAAGGGCTGCCACTCTGCCGGTGAGCCTTTGGACCTCTTTAACGGTTTTGGGTGACTGCATCTCAATCAAGGCCTTGATCTTCTCAGGGTTGGCCTCGATGCCGCGCTGACTGACCATGAAACCCAGGAACTTGCCAGATCCTACGCCAAAGGCGCACTTCTCTGGGTTGAGTTTCATCTGATATTTACGGAGTGTGGCAAAAGTCTCTCGCAGGTCGGTGAGATGGTCAGCGGAGAGTTTGCTCTTAACCAGCATGTCATCCACATACACTTTCATGTTCCGTCCGATCTGGTGGTGGAAGACTGTGTTGACCAAACGTTGGTAGGTGGCCCCAACATTCTTTAGTCCGAACGGCATGACACGGTAATGGTAGGTGCCCCGATCGGTGATGAAAGATGTGTGTTCCTGGTCGGATGAGTGCATCACGATCTGGTTGTACCCTGAAAAAGCATCCATGAAGCTGAGCATTTGATGACCGGCCGTGGCGTCGACTAGTAGATCAATGCGGGGAAGAGGGTAGCTATCTTTGGGACAGGCTCGGTTCAAGTCGGAGTAGTCGACGCAGAGACGCCACTTGCCATTGTTTTTGCGGACCAGGACCACGTTGGACAACCACTTAGGGTAATCCACATTTCGGATAAACTGGGCCTTGAGGAGTTTGTCAACCTCTGCAGCTATGAGATTGTTGCGCTCTGGATGGAAGATACGCTGCCTCTGTCGGTAAGGTCGGAAGTGAGGCTCGATGCTAAGACGGTGGGTTATGAAAGAGGGATCGATGCCTGGCATGTCTGCATGGGTCCAAGCGAAGACATCTCTGTGCTTGGTCAGGAGGGCGGTCAGGTCGGCCTTGGCTTGGGAAGGTAGCTGACTGCCGATTTTAGCAGTTTTGAGTGGGTCGGTCGGATCGATGTTGACTTCGACGAGTTCCTCCACAGGTTCGCCTCTGATCAGTTCGTCCTCATCTCGGACGTCAAGTCCCTCGATGATCATTGCCTCCTTCAGTTTGACCTCTTTAAGTGAGGCCACATAACATTCTCTGGCGACAGTCTGTTCTCCTCTCACTGTTCCGACCCCAAAATCAGTAGGGAACTTGAGGGCAAGGTGGTAGGTGGATGTGATGGCTTGGAAGGCATTGAGGGCAGTGCGGCCGAGGATCATGTTGTAAGCTGAGGGGCAGTCAACAACAAGGAAAGTAAGCAGCTTCGTGGTCTGCCGTGGATACTCTCCAATGGTGATGGGGAGATCAATGGAGCCGATAGAGGTCACCCGGTCACCGGTGAAACCATCCAGAGGAGTTTGGAGTGGGGACAGGCTTTCTTCCCCGATCTTCAGTTGGCGGAAACAGTTTAAGAAAATGATGTCTGACGAGCTGCCATTGTCAATGAGGACTCGTCTGACTTTATAATTGGAGAGGACAGTGGAGATAACGAGGGGATCGTCGTGAGGGTAACGGATGCCTGCACAGTCGGCGTCCGTGAAGGTAATGGGCTCTGTCCACTGCTTGGGTTGCTTGGGGAGTCGGTCGACCGTGGCAACCGCCTTGTCGAAACCACCCTCGTATCTTTCTAAGCTCGCCCTCTGGTGGCGAGATGGTCCACCACAAGCGAGGCCACTGAAATAACTCGATTTCACCAAGTGGCGAGGCGGATTACCTTGAGGCCGAGGTTGTTGGTGGGGTCGATCATGCCCCTGGTCCGGTTGAGCTGGCCGCCGTGGAGGGGTATGTCTGTGATTGTCTCTGTGGGGCTCGGTCCTTTGCCTCTGCTGAGGGCGGGTATCGGTGAATCGGCTCAGGCGCCCCTGGCGAATGAGGGTCTCCAATTGGTCTTTGAGGCTGATGCAGTCATCGGTGTTATGGCCATGATCCTGGTGGAAACGGCAATATTTCGACTGGTCTTTACGGATGGAGGGGTTCCGTGGAGGAAGAGGCCACTTGAGAGGGTAATCTCGCTGGATCTGGTTAAGGACTTGTTCCATGGGGGTATTGAGGGGTGTGTATCGCTCGAACCGTCCGGGGGGTCTGGCTGATGCCGACCTGTCGGCTCGGGGGGGGTCGGTCGGCATAGCGGGGTGTTTGGTTATGAGGTCGGGTGTTACTGGGCTCTTGGTCTTTTCTTTTTTCTTTGGGGGTTAGGTATTTAGTTGTGGAGTCCTGCCGAGCGGCTAGAGAGTCCTCGGCGTTCATGTACTTTTGGGCTTTGGAGAGCAAGGCTGCCATGGATGTTGGGGGGTTCTTGGAGAGGGAGAAGAGGAAATCGGATGACCGCAGGCCAGCCATGAAGGCGGTGAGGATGACTTTATCATCATTTTCAGCAACTTGTAAGGCTTCGGTGTTGAAGCGAGTGACAAAGCTGCGTAATGACTCCCCCTCGGTCTGGCGGATGTTGAGGAGTTGGGTCGCCGGACGTCGCTAGCGTTGGGCTCCAATGAAGTGGCTCAGGAAAGAGTCACTAAGGTGTTGAAATGTAGAGACCGAGTCTGGTGGCAACTGGCTGAACCATAGCCGAGCCGATCCCTTCAGGGTCACGGGAAAGGCTCGGCACATGATTTCGTCGGGGAAAGCATGGAGGATCATGAGTGTACGGTAAGTTTCCAGGTGGTCGACGGGGTCGGTTGTCCCGTCAAAGGGGTCAATGGTAGGCATTTTGAACTTGGGGGGTAGGGGCTTGTCTCGGATGGAGGCCACGAAAGGGGAGTTTGCTGTAGTGGAGGGCTTATGTTGGATGTTTTGCATGACCCCTTGGAGTTGGAGTTTCATGGCTCGGAGTTCAGCGTCCCAAAGGGGAATGTTGTCACCTCCGGAGGGGGATAGATGTTGGACGCTGCTAGCTTCTTCCTCGGGAGCTGGGGCCATGACTGAAGGGCGTGGGGGTGGAGGAGGAGGATGTATATGTGGGTGAGGGGGTTGCAAGCCCCCCGAGTTGGGAGGATTGGGTTGTGGGACAGTATGGCCTGGGGCTTGTTCTGGCTGGGGTGGAATATCTGGAGGTGGTGGAGGGGTAGAGAGGTTCCGCTGGAGCAGAGCGTTGATTAAGGCCTGGTTTTGTTCGGCCATACGATTAATGCTATTGGTGAGCTCGATGAAGTACTGCGGTGGGTTGTTCGGATTGGGAGGGTCGGTCTGGTGATCGGCAGCATTATGGTGGGAAGCCATGGATCTGGTCGTTACCATGCACGTGACGGGTGAGGTAGAATGGGTTGCTGGGAAAGGGTCTCCGGCGGCAGTGAACACAACTGGCGCACGGACAAACTGGTTTCCCACAGACGGCGCCAACTGATAATACAGTGAGTCCTCGTGGATGGGCTGGACCGATCCAAGCTCCTCAAGCCCACTGGATAACCTGCAAATAAGTTCAATCGGGGAACGGGGTAGTCCCCCGGCGAACCCTCCGGTGTGTGTATTAGAGAAGCTGAAGGACAGAAAATGTAAAGAGAGAGAGAGAGATAGGAGATGAAAAACTTAACCTTCTTCTTGTCTTCGAGCTTTGCTTATATCCTCTCGTAATCATTTCGCTGTCTTAGTCGTTCTGACCTTTTTGCCGAAAGCTTGCGCCGTGGTTCGTCTCGTTCAGGGTGAGGGGGCGTCGTTCCATTTGAGGGTGTTGTCGCAATAAATGCGGTGATGGGTTGCATTAATGGTGATGTGCTGTGGCAATAATTTTGCAGATCTTTGTCTGGCCGATATGGCTCGATTCGCACCACCACGTGTCCAACATCGTTGGCCTTCCTCGCTTCGATTGGCTTCGGGTTTTACTAACCGGGTTGTGTAATGGGGTCTAAATGGTGGGCTTGGGTTTACTCATGGTGGGCCGCGGTCCTTGTGGGCCTATCCCTGTCAATAATACTTATCTATCACAATTATCACTCTTATTAATTATGACTGTCACTTTCTTATTAAATAATTAACTGAATAACCAACCATCTAAAGTTTAAACGGTTCGGTTAAATTTAAATTCAAGTTACCAATCACTGTTATACTTTTCTTTTTGGATTTATGTTAATAAGGTTGATATTTTATGTTGCCCCTCTTCCATAATGCGAACAAAAAAAAAAAAAAAAAAAAGAACCAGCAAGAAATGCCATGATTGTAGGTCCCACATTTTTACGTTGCTGGCCCCCACACACCCTTTTCCCTTAAAAATATCTTACTAAGACCATCTCCAACGGTTCATCAAACCCAGCATCAAATTCAAAATTTGGTGAAAAAACTACTGTTCACTGCTCCAACGCTTGCACCAAATCGATATCAGATTGAGATTTCATCAAAAAATTCATCAAACTGGCAACAAGATACTGATTTCACCAAAACACTGTTGGTGACTGTTGGAAGGAGGACCCGGTTGACCAACCGGTTGTCCGGCCGGTTGACCAACCGGTCGACCGAATTAGTGGGTTCAAACCGATCAAAAAAAGTTCAAACAGGTAAAAATAAAAAAAAAAAATTTATTTTTGTCCTACCGATTGACCGTCCAATCGACCGACCGGTCAATCAACCGATCGACCCAAACATTTGGAATGAGAATGAAAGCTGCAAATATGAATTGGCAGGTTTGGAGCTTGTGAATTGACAATTGTTTAATCATAGGTTATTGTATAGAGGTACACGTTGGCAGGTTTGGAGCTTGTGAATTGACAATTCATGGTTGATGATGGTATAACCAACCAACTACTTATTTGATTCTTCTGTAACTTTGATGGCAGTTTGTGCTCCAAAAAAAAATTTTACGCACCGGTTGACTAATCGGTTGACCTACAGGATTTGATACGAAATTTGATACATCGTTGGAGCGAGTGGTATCAAATTTGGTAAAATGAGTTATTTTTTACTCAGATTTGGTGAAAAAAGTAATTCACCGTTGGAGATGTTCTAATGTTTTGTAACTTCTGATCAAAAAATACAAAAAAAAAAAAAAAACAAAAAATGTTTTCATAACTTGGGCCATCATGGAAGACATAAACTAAACTGATTAAATTTAAAATTATAGTTCTACATTTATTTGTTCATTCATACCATGCATCTCATTTGGACAATTGGATTGTTACCACAAGAGAAAACAAATTATTGATTCTTGTTTTCATGGTAAGAGAATTTTTTTTGTCTGAATTGAAATGTATTGTTTAGACTCGTATGCTTACTAAGATTTTTTAAATTTTATTTTAATGGCCTAATATGTTTATTTTACAGATCTGTTTGTATTGAGCATTAATAATAAATAAAAAAAAAGTAATTCAATAATTTTAGCCACAACGAACTTGTTTTTAAAAAAATAAATTGATCTATTTTTTAAGACAAATATAATGAAATGATATGATTTCAATTATTAAATTAATTTACTATCAAAAAAATTATTAAATTAATTTTAAGTTTTTTTATAGATGATATACGGACAAATTTTATAAGATGAACATCAAAATATTATTATTAAGGTTGTTTTTGGTTAGAGGATTTGGGAAGAGATTTGAAAAAGAAAAAAAATATATGTAAAATTAGATGAAATGTAAGTATATTTGGCTCTCGTTTAGCATAAGATTTTTTGGAGCTAAAAGGCTAAAATAGCCACAAAAAGATAAAATAGGTTAAAAAGTCAATAAAATAAAATGTCATATCTAAACTATAATCATTTTATTTTTTTTCTTACAAAAGTCAAAAAAATCAAAAAGTTCATCTCGGACAAGACTTTTTAACTCAAGACTAAAATAGTCAAAAAATTAAAAAGTCAACTCACATTCTAAACGAAATATTTATTCCCATTTTGTCTACTTTTTTTTTTTTTTTTTTCTAAATCTATTATCAAATTTCCAACCAAACTAAGCTTAAAATAAAAATGCCGTCTTGAGCCCGTAGACATCAATAGTGCGTAAACTGGAGAGAATCATTTCTCGTTCTTTAAGTATATGCCAGCGTCACTAATCATATTCTATAATTTTGGGTTTCATTGAAATGAATTAAAGTTGACTTGTACGTTGATCGCAAAGATCTCCCAGCAGCCGTGAGAAAGAGGAGAGAGGGAGTGAAAATGAGAGTCCCACTTGGCCTTTTTAAAGATTTTTATATATTTTATTCTTTATATTTTGCATATTAAAGTAAAATTTTATGTATTTGCTAAATTAACAAACATTTAATACATAAAATTAATTAATTAATTAATTATTTGTACACTTTAATAGATATATATTTTATCACAATGTTATGGTACAAGAAAATAGAAATTTTAATGAAGGGTCATTAAATTTTTATTTTTTAAAAAAATTTTAGATTGGGAAGAAAATCTTAATTGTAAAATCGATAAAAAAAAACCGGATCAATCTAGTACAATAGTATTGCAAGATCTCAAAAAGAGATAAACAACATCATAGAGGGGGAGAAAAAGTCCCGTAAGGGAGAAAAATAAACCTCCACATAAGAAGGAATATTACATCAATAAATTAAAAACTAAAAATCAAGCAGAAAAAAACTAGATCTAAGTCGCCACTGACCTAATCTAAAACTCTACTGTTTCACAAACTTCAACTTATAATTTGAAAACCCCATATCTGTTGATAAAAGATAGAACACGGAGGTTGAAGTGGTCGTTTAGCGTAAAACAAAATGCATTATCCAGCGTCGACTTTCAAACTGTGAGAAGATCTGAAACAAAATCTTAAAATTTTAAACTTGAAAATAGAGAAAGTAGAGTGGTAATGACCAAAGAGAATAGAAAAAAGGAGAGGAGAAGGATATTGGAGAAATGAGAGAATTACTACCGTCTCCCTCCCCCTGGAGAAAAATCTAAAGAGAAAAAAATGAAGAGTGATTAATTTATTTGACCAAAATGAGTGATTCTCTTTAAAGCAAAAATCAGTAGATAATATAGTATTAAATCAAATATATCGTAATCCACAAGTAACCTTGTACCTGTTTGGTCCACATTTGGACACCAATCCTAAATAAAAAATGGAGAAGATGAAAACCACTAGTTTTTTTTTACTCAACCACTTAGGCCTCGTTTGGCAAGAGGCTATTTTAGTCAAAAAGTCAAAAAGTTACTAAAAAAGTCAAAAAGCCAACAACCCATATCAAAAAGTCAAAGATTCCCTTTTCTCTCTACTTTTTGCACATCTTTTCGTAAAAAGCCAAAAAGTCATCCCAAACATACTAGGCCTCGTTTGGGAACAGGCTAATTTAGTAACTTTTTGGCTATTTAGCTAAAAAGGTAGGTAAAAAAAACTTATATGTTTGGGATGACTTTTTGGCTAATTACGAAAAGATGTGCAAAAAGTAGAGAGAAAAGAGAATCTTTGACTTTTTGGTATGAATTGTTAGCTTTTTGGCTAATTTAGTAACTTTTTGGCTAATTGGCTAAAAAGGTAAGTCCCCAAACGGGGCCTAATTTTTTTTACATCACATTTTAGCCAAATAACCAAAAAGTTACTAAATTAGCTTGTTCCCAAACGAGGCCTTAGTTGTTTTATTATACTTTCTTATCGTCTTGTCTTCAATTTGGAAAATATTCCAAAATCGGCCGTGGACTACATGTGTATGTTACCAAGTAACTATTATAATGTTATTGTATAAATGTTGTTACAATGAAGAAAATTCACATAGTAGAAGTGTTAAAATGGAGATTTAACCTTTTTAAAATTCTAACAGTATTGTCTTACTCAATGAGCTCTCTTTGTCCGTCAACCCTCCCAATTTATATAGAAAAATTAAATAAGTATTTTTTAGTTTAAAATTATATATAAAATGACGTCAAAATAAAAAATCACTTAGCTAGCATTCTCACATTTGACAAATCACACTATAGGATATGTTTGGTGCAATTGATAAAACAAATTATAGATTATAATTTAATGGATTATAAATTATAACTTTAGTTAAAAATTGTTAATCTATTTGGTACAACTGCTAAATTATACATTTAAGTTGCTGAGTAATGCTTAGTAAATAAATTTTGAAATAACTTTTTAATGTATAAATATCATTTTTACTCCAATTAATTGTAAGTTGAAGTAACCTTTGTTAGTTGTAAATTTAGCTCCCCGTGCACATTTCCCACTAAAAAAAAAAATAAAAAAAAATACATAGCCTATTTGGATCTTTTTATATATATATTTTTAAAAAAGTAAGGGTATAATATATCCATAGCAAAAATTGATAATCAGAAATATGAGATGAGTAACTTCTCATAATCAATTTTTTTAAATTAAAATAAGCTACTAGAATAAAAAGTTATTTAAAATAAATTTCACCAAATAATCCAAAATAATTTTTTTAAAACTAAAACCTATAAATTGGCCAAAATAATCTATACCAAACAACCCTATATAACCCATAGCTATGTACAAGTTCTTATCATTGCGCCAAGTGAGGCTCCCTTTTATGAACTTTGAAGCAATAGGTTCAAAATTAGTGTCTTCAACGTTTGTTATCTTTTTTATTTATTTATTAAATTTGAATAAAAATTTGAGTAAAAGTTTCATCTGATATCACATGTTCCAATGAAGTAATCTAAAATTTTATCAAACCACCAATCAATTGGAAAGACAATAGGGGGATGTTCAGTCGGTCAACCGACTAATATAATTTTTTCATATTCTAAAACAAATTTTTCCTCAATTTTGCAAGGGGGTGGTCGTCAGGGGACAACCGGCCGGACATTCGGTGCTCATTTATTGTCCATCACCCACCTGTAAACTAACGGCTATGTACAGTAATTTGATAAAAAGTTCTAGTATCTTCAATTTAATAAAAAATTTGAAATATCTTCAATTTGATACTAATTTGATGATAACGTTGGAGCACTAATTTTATATATTTTTTATTAAATTTAAATTTGATAAAATAAAAAATGAAGCGTTAAATATGCTCTTATATAATTGTCTCTTATTTGTACAATATTACTCCATGTAATAATTGAATTTGACCTTACTATCAAAGGTTAATACTAACTAATGAGCAAATAATATGAAAGATATATTTTTATAAATAAAAAATCTCTCTAATTTTTCGATCATGCATAAGAAAATAAAATTTATCCCATACTAAAAACTACATGATTTATCAAATTTATCTGTAAAAAATAAATAATTATTTTCAAATGCATACTTGTTACCTATTTTTTTGCATACCATTGAAATGAATTAATGTCAAATCAATATAATAAATGAATTAATCAGATAAAAAAGTGAGATCTATAACAAAATTCACAGAGTTGGACTGGGTAATCCAATTAATTGAAAAAATCTCTTCTCATTTTCAGAAGACTCGAATTGTCTTGAATACAATAAAATGGATTGAATTGTTAGTCAAGCTTTATAACCCTACCACAAGAAATATCCCAATGATATATGTAAAAAAAATAAAAATAAAAGGATAAATTGCACTTATCTTTTTTAAGATTTAAAAAAATAAAAATAAATAATTCTATAATTTTAACATAATTACACCGATCTTACTTACACAACGTTAATATAACTAAAACTGATGAAGCAGTGTGAAGATAAAAAAATAAAAAAATATATTTTATTATAAAAGAGGCAACAATATAAATTTTTTATTCATATAATTAATGAAAAGTGAACTATATATTATATAAATTAAAATTATAAAAAAATTAAATATATTTACATCAAAATTATAAAATTTATTATATATATATTTTAAATCTCAAACATAATTTACCCAAAATAAAAAATTGACATTCAATCTTTATTTTTATTTTTCTCACTTTTATATGGCCACAAGGAACACAAGCAGCACATCAAAATGCCTTTATTTCAATTTCTTTGTTGGATGATGACTTTCACCTAATCTGCTACGTGGCAACTTAAGAACTGCTCAAAGTCTCCCGTTACAGTCTACATAACGCACACGCAAGACCCAAAAGAAATTATTTGATAGTTTTTAAGCAACTAGTGGGTGTGCAAGATAAATAAATATAAAAATAAACAATATTATAATATATATATATATATATATTGTATAAATAATAAGAGTGTTCTTTATAAAACTTAAAGTCTTTGCTTCAAATCTTACTCATATTTTTAAATAATATTTTTTTATTTTAAGATATGAAAATTTGTCTAAACTATCACACTATTAGACATCAAATCATATACTCACATATATAATAGTATAAATGCTTTCAACCATTGATTGTATGACACTTGTTTAATTATTTTTTAAAGTCTAACCTAAACTCCACAATTTAATTAATAAAAAGTAATGTTATATTTATTGAATTTTATCTCACTCAAATCATTTACATGCTAATTATTCGGCCGATCATTCGATCGGTTATTCCAGAGATTGTGTGGCCAGTCATCTGACATATGCTACTTGACAAGCCAATTGACAAAGGCAATCACCGCTATTGATAAGGGTGACGCTAATCATCCGACCAACCGTCTAGCTTACATAATTCAAACGATTTGAATAAATTTAAATTTGATGTATCAATCATTTTTCAGCAATAAAATATAAATTAAAACACCACATAAGTTTGCCCCAACACCACCATATGATTCCCACAAGGTCCCACCAATCATAATATTCCAAAAATCCAAAAGAAATATACCCTTCACCGCTACGCTATATAAACTCCACAATATCATATACGGTACAAAAACATTATATATAAACTCC
This sequence comes from Camellia lanceoleosa, assembly GCA_025200525.1. Classification (NCBI taxonomy): domain Eukaryota; kingdom Viridiplantae; phylum Streptophyta; class Magnoliopsida; order Ericales; family Theaceae; genus Camellia; species Camellia lanceoleosa. The sequence continues at coordinate 348,753 of JANUSC010000064.1, read as the reverse complement.
ACAAAGCTTTAACTACCCAGAAGACAACTTTACCCTTCTCCCCGATCGCCGCCCCATCACGGTGCCGAGTTGCCGGAAACCATGATTCCACGGCGGCGAATCGCTCTCTCCGCCGTCTTCTTGCTCTACCTCTTGGCTTCGTCTCACTCTCTCGAGTTCACAAAATCAAAACCCAAACACAAAATCGATGGACCCATCAAAACCCTAGTCGTCGTGGTCATGGAGAACCGGTCCTTCGATCACATGCTCGGCTGGTTGAAGAAAACCCGACCCGACATCGACGGTTTAACGGGGAAGGAATCGAACCGGTTCAACGCTTCCGACCCGAACTCCCCTGAAGTCTTCGTCTCCGACAATGCTATCTTCATCGACTCCGATCCGGGGCATTCGATTCAGGCGATCCGGGAGCAGATATTCGGGTCGGATGTAACGACCGCTAACCCGGCTCCGATGAACGGGTTCGTCCAGCAAGCGTACAGTATGGGGGTCAGTATGCCCGAAACCGTGATGAGCGGGTTCAAACCGGAGGTTTTGCCGATATACACTGAGTTGGTGAACGAGTTCGCCGTGTTCGACCGGTGGTTCGCGTCCGTTCCGGCTTCGACTCAGCCGAACCGGTTCTACGTCCACTCTGCAACATCACACGGAGCTTCCAGCAACGTGAGGAAGGACCTCATCCATGGCTTCCCCCAAAAAACCATCTTCGATTCTTTGGACGAAAATGACCTCACTTTTGGGATTTATTACCAAAACATCCCTGCAACACTGTTCTTCAAGAGCATGAGGAAGCTTAAGCACATCACAAAGTTTCATGAGTACAAATTGAAGTTCAAACTACATGCTAAGAAGGGTAAGCTTCCGAATTACGTGGTGGTGGAGCAGCGTTACTTCGATGTGGAGCTCTTTCCGGCCAATGATGATCACCCTTCTCATGACGTGGCGATCGGACAGAAGTTCGTGAAGGAGGTGTACGAGATCCTGAGGGCTAGCCCGCAGTGGAATGAGATGGCTGTGCTGTTTACTTATGATGAGCATGGTGGGTTCTATGATCATGTGCCTACCCCTGTCTCTGGTGTGCCTAACCCGGATGGGATCATTGGACCCGACCCGTGGTACTTCAGGTTCGATCGATTGGGGGTTCGAGTCCCGACGCTGTTGATATCGCCGTGGATCGATAAGGGTGTAGGTAAGTCTTTCTGTTTACTAGTTTGTTTAGTTCATGTTGCAATGTTATTGTTTCAATTATGGTTATCTCTGTGAATATTGGGTAGTTTCAATCCAGGAAGGAAATCCTAGTGAATCAATTTAAAGATTGTAATTGCTTGTTATAGGTGGAATTTGCTGGCTACTTTCATTTATTTATGCTTAGTTTAGTTGTCAAGTAAGGAAATTTTATTGAATTGAGGAATGATTATAGTGAGTTGTAGTTTTGATGGTCTATTTAAACTTGTTCCACTTGGTGTTTTTAAAATGTGGATGATGGAATGGTGGTCATACAAATGGAATGAAATTAGAGTTTGTTGTAATTGATATGAGAAAATTTGTGTTTGGTGGTGCTATGAGGACAAGAGTGGTTTAAGGAGAGGTGGGGTTGTAGTGGTAAGGAAAGAAGTCATGGCCGAAGATGAGAGAGAGAACAGAACTTAAGATAGAGCAGATGCTAAAAGTGAATTTGTGCAGAGTATAGACTAGAGGTCAATCAAGTCTTTCTTCTCTTGAGTTAACAAGTAGGTTTTTTTTGGTGCCTGCAGATTTTGTTGAATTCCCCTACTATTGTTGCGATTACATTTATTTTCCTAGTTGTCCAGAGCTTGTTCTTGTTCTTGTTACTTTGTTGCGCTTTTTTTTTTTTTTTTTTTTTGGCATTTAGAGGAGAAATTCATTTTCTACTTGTTTTTTCCCTCTATGATGTTTACTTATATGGTTAACAATGATAGTTCCTTAACTTTATTCTGATCAGGGTGTGCTTCATATGTTGGTGTTGTTACAAATACTATTCTAATTCTGAAGTCGTTGTCGAAGTAGATATCAAAAGGGTCAGGGAGATGCTTCTTTATCAAATTTTTTTGGGAGTTTAGTAGTGCTTAATAGAAGTGTCCCAAAATTGAATAAAGCTAGAGAGATACATGATGTGCTCAAATTGTAAATGTGTAGCTTTTTATGAAGAATATACATTTGCCATTGGAACCCACCATCTCTTCTCTTATCTCCTGTCCTAAGTGCCAAAAGACTCCCATGCCTCTAACCCAAGTCAAGGGAGGATTGTCCTGCATCATTATTTCAGCCATTTGCTGACTCGTAACTAGCAAAAATTGGAATTTATTGTTGAAAAAACAATCAAGAATAGTTATGTGAATGATAAATTCAAGTTTGCTATGGATGAAGTAACAAAGATAAGTTTCGTTTTGTGAACTTCCAGAACTGTATCTTCTTGTTTTTTTTTTTTTTTTTGGAACAATTTCAGAACTGGTTCTTGTCATTCCCTTTATTTGTTTTGTTTATTTGTTGGGGGGCGGGGTGGGGGCGTTGGAGGGTTTGGGGCAGCATGTTTGACATTGGGGAACTAGCATTGGAGTCTGAATGAGATTTTCCTACCAACGTTTATTACTTATTTAGGTCCAGCATGTTATATAAACCTTTTATTTTTATATCAGATTCAAATTAAAATACAGTGATATCCTTGTCCAATGTTATTGACTGACCATATTTTTTTTGCTTAAATTCCATGATCATCTCTGGAGTCATGACAAATTGGCATATTGCCCCTTCCTTATCTAGTCTGAAATCCTTTCTTGTCACTCCTTTTAATATATTGGAGAAGGAGATTCTTAAACAAGTCATCTAAATGTTTATATGAATCTTCTCAGGTTGCAATTATGATTGGAGTATTAGAGTTTACAGACACTCGAATATTTCTAAAATTTTATTTTACTTGGGAATTTGAGTAATTTGTCTTTAAGATTAACTATTTGATTATTTGGTGCAGTAATTCACGAGCCAAATGGGCCAACACCAGATTCACAGTTTGAACATTCTTCTATCCCTGCTACTATTAAGAAGCTTTTCAATTTGAAGTCTAATTTCCTGACCAAAAGGGATGCATGGGCTGGAACATTTGAGAATTACTTCAAACTTCGTGATACTCCACGTGATGATTGTCCAGGTTTGCATCATTGCATTTGTTGATTACTACTGGCTTTTCTATGCTCTTTGATTGATGAAGCTTGATAAATTTGCCATATATAGTTGATTAGTGAAATCGTAACTACGAAGCCGTTGTACATTGCCTAGTGTGACCTTACTGCTGCCCATTGTTGGTGCCTTTTCTTTGATAGGGCGTTATATTTATGATATGATGCTAATTGTCACTCATGATCTGTAAGAATAGAAGCCTATAAGAAAGGTTCTTGGGGTATTAGAAATAGTGATAATCTAATATGAAGAGATGATATTACTTTATTGTGAACTTAAAATGTCATATATAGGAACAATGTGTAATAGAAATGAATAAAGAGAGGTAATCTAATTAAAGTTTATCATGGACTTAAGTTAAATAAAGGACTTGTTGCAATTAAAAGTTAATTGTGATAAAACTTAATTCTTTTGCAAGACAAAAAAAATACCAATTTTTGAGAGTCAAGGTAAATAGGAGAGCTCTCACAAGTGCTAACATTTACTGATTGCCTTCTCCCCCTGAATATTTATGCTAGTGAGTGTGTCAGTGTTTGTGTTCATGAATTGCTCCTTGTGCATTCTTTTAGAGGTCGAAGCCAAACAATTGAGACTTTGGAATTGGAGTCGGTGAACTAAAAGGATCAAACACGAAATTGGATTTTGCGTTTAGGATCATCTTCTATCTACAATTGATGTTTGCTTGTTATATATGTTTTTTATACATTATAAACAGGATCATGAGAATTGAGAATCAAAACAAAATTTAAATTCTGCTGCGCTTGCGTATAGGATTCTTGGCAGTTTATTGGACATGGTTTTGAAAGTTGAGCATTCGTAGTACCTGAGTTTTTCCTAACATGTAGATTGAAATATGATTACCTAGAGGCCTGTCTTTTGTTAATACAGTTGAGTGTTGAGGATCTCTTCAAATCGATTTTCCTCATATAAAGTCCTAAGTTGGACTCAGCTAATGATATATAGGATTGGATTGATATAATCTGCCACATCTTAGCTCTCAAGAACCCTAGAATCGAACATGACATTTGTGTGAGTCTGTCTCTTATTATAGTTTTGATTTAAGTAGCTATATACTTGCATTGAATTTAATCATCATGAATGGTGAAATTTGTTGGCTATACAGTAACGCTCCCAGAAGTTAGGAGGTCACTCAGGTCACGCGGACCAAAGGAAGATGAGAAACTCTCTGAGTTCCAAGTCGAGTTGATCCAGCTTGCATCCCAGCTGGTCGGTGATTATGTTCTCAGTACCTACCCAGATATGGGAAAATCCATGACTGTGGGTGAAGCAAACCGTTATGCAGAGACAGCAGTTGCGAGGTTCTTGGAAGCTGGAAAGACAGCTTTGAGAGCTGGAGCAAATGAATCCGCTCTGGTCAGAATGAGACCGTCCCTCACTAGCAGAACTTCAGGGGGTTATAGCAGCTATTGATCAATCCCCCTCTACTTTAGCGAGTTGTGTATAGTATATACATATTGAACTTTCCATACTGGTGTACGTAAATTTTAATAGTATTCAAACTTCTTAGTGGCAAAGCAAGACCTATTGGCCCGATCGGCCAATTCTAAGTCTTAATAGTAAACATGTAAACCACTCTGTTGTGTATTAACTTTCTGTATTGAACTTAGGGTCCTTTTAGGTGTTTTATAAAATAATTGCAAACTCCAATGGTTGAGTAGTAAACATTATTTGCCAGGAGGTTGGTCAGTCTTAAATTTATTTTACCATGTGGTTGTTTGTTTTTTTGTTTTTTTGTTTTTTCTTTGACCATGTGCTTGTTATTATGATATTTTTAGCATTTTAATTACTGCATGTTACAGTTAGTGCCCAATACTCTTGACGCATTCTACCATGATACAAATGTCAATTTTGGAATAGGAAAAAAGCGTTCAGATCCTCTAAAGCGAATGGCTAGAGTGATCTGGTGGGGCAGAATGGTGAGGGCATGACACCTGTTCCACTAATTAAACAAGGGCTGAATCATTAAAGTGTCATTTGGTAACACTTACGTTTTCAATTTTCTGTTTATATTTATAAAAATTTTAAAAATTCAAATAAAAACTTGTTTGGTAAAATTTTTGATTTATAAATCAGTAGTCTCAGTTTATAAATTTGGCCAAAAAATGAAAATATAAAAATTGTGTTTTCATTTTGAGTTTTTAATTTTTTTTTTTTTTTTTTTATCACCCAACACTAGTCATCACCCGTCACTATTTTCCACCACCGTCTTATGCTGCCACCACCCACCCCCCAACTCATCACCCACCTGCTACTACCACCCACCACTTGCTACCACCACCCACCGGTCACCACTCACTTGCCACCCACTCGCCGCCACCACCACCACCATTACTACCACCACCACCCACCTGCCACCACCCGCCACTACCATCCACCGCCTGCCACCATCACTGCCACGCATTTCACACCACCACACGCACACCCACCCACGCCGCCACCACCATCACCACCACCCACCACCCACTTGCCATCCACCTGCCGCCACCGCCCACCACCACCACCACCACCCACTCGCCACCACCTACCACCGGCCACCGTCACTCATCCACCCACCGCTACCACCACCTCCCATTAACTACTACCACCACCCACCTGCCACCACCACCCACCACCGTCACCTACCCACTCACCATCACCATCCACCACCCACCACCACCCGCCATCCGCTACCCACTTGTCACCACCACCCGCCATCGCCACCCCCACCGCTACCGCTACCACCACCACCACCCACTCGCCACCACTTCACCACCGCCACCCACCCACCGCCACCACCCACCATCCACTGTCACCACTTTTCACCACCGTCTTCCGCCGCCACTTGCCACCACTTGTCATTTTTCACTATTTTTTATATTTTTAAATTTTTAAAAATATTTTGTCAATTACCAAACGCGTTTGTAGTTTATGTTTTTCTAAAAATAAACAACAACCAGTTTATAAAATTTTTATAAATATAAACTGAAAATATAAACGTTACCAAACACACCTTAAGGGTTTAGCATTTCATTTTTAGTTTATATTTATAAAAATTTAAAAAAATTGTCACAAAAACTTGTTTAATAATTTTTTTGATTTATAAATGGCGGTCTCAGTTTAAAAATTTGAGAAAAAAAATGTAAATTTAAATGAGTTTACGTTTTCAGTTTTTAATTTTTTTTTTCAAATAATTTTGTCAAATAATTTTTTTTTCAAATAATTATTTTTTTCAATTAATTATTTTTTCAAATAATTTTTTTTTCAATTAAATTTTTTTCAATTAATTTTTTTTAAATAATTTTTTTTTCAATTAATTTTTTTTCCCAAATTTTTTTTTTCAATTATTTTTTTAATTAGTTTTTTTCAACCAATTTTTTAAAAATTATAATATGTGTGATCCCATTATCATAAATAATAAAAATAAATATAAATATTTTCGGCAGAACAAACATATTTTTTAGTTTATGTTTTTAAATTTTTTAAAATATTTTATTCAAACCAAACGCGTTTGTAATTTATGTTTTTTTAAAAATAAACAAAAATCAATTTATAAAATTTCTATAAATATAAACTAAAAACATAAATGTATCAAACATTATCTAAAATTACGTCGCTTTGGTGGGTTAAACCTACACGGAAGGGGAAAAATATATATATATAAATTTGTGTCTTTTTGTTTTGAACACAACGTATAAATCTATTGTTGAGTGCATATTTGATTATCTTTTTTGGGTACTTGTCTTTCCTCTGCTGAGTTGATTGGTCAAACTAACGCGTCGAATTTGGTGTGCTTAACTTGAACAATTTGAGTTGAGTTTAAATTTTTTTAAGGTTTGAATAAGGGTGTGCTCAACCGGAGCAATTTGAGTTGAGTTTGAATTTTTTTAAGATTTGAACAAAATAATTTTAAATTCAATATGAATTTAAATAAAAATTGAAAACTCAGAATTAAATTTAAATAAATTTGAGTAAAAATATCAAATAATTTAAACAATTCGAAATTCGAATTATACATATAAAATTATATAAAAATATTAGATATATATATAAATTATTAATCATTACATGATATAAAAATAATTTAACTTATTAAATTGTATATACATAAATCTATTGAATATACAATTTATTCTTACTTATAAATTGTAAAAATTACTATAATTATATCTCCCTTACATTATACAAATTATTTACTTTTAATGTTATTAATGATTTTCTTAAAATATATATAAATAAATTTAAAATTTAATAATTTAATAATGTAACTCACCGAATAACACCCCTAATCAAATCCTGGTTATGAAAAATCATAAAACATGAAAACCATTTTCTTTTCAGCATTTTCTCAGCAACAAAACAGAGGGACAAACCAGTGAAGATCGAAACCAACGAACAAGGATATAAACACAGATTTAGAGAGAGAGAGAGAGAGAGAGAGACTCTGATCTCCTCTGCCTCACCCTTACCCCCTTTCTATCTTCCCTCCATCTCCCTTCTCCTTCCTCTTCCCACCTTGTGCAAACCCTTACCCCCCGATGCCCCCACCCCTTTTGTAATCCCTGCCACCGACCTCTACAAACCCACAATCGCCGCCTCCAAGATCCACCGGACGACGTCACAATCTGGGTTTTAAAACCCTAGATCTGGAATCTGCTTCTCTCTCTCTCTCTCTCTCTCTATATATATATATATCTGTATCTGTATCTGTATCTGTATCTGTATCTGTATCTATCACTGCCAAACAAAAGAGGAAGATAAGGAGGCGAAGGAGAGAATAAGAAGAGGAGCTCGTGGAGCTAGTATTGGCGAGAAGGGGAGCCGTCGTTTCTCCCGTTCTCTGTTTCTCTCTTGTTCCTTTTTTTCCTCCGTTTTGGTGGAGATAATCTCTCAACCCTTAACTCCATTAGTGGGACAGGTGTTGCGTTCTCACCAATCCACTCCACCATTTCACTCTGGAGGATCTGAGCGCAGGAAAAAAGAGCCTAGGGTAACATTCTAGAACTGGTGTGGTTCAAGGAAGTTGAAATAAAAGCTGTTTTTTAAAAACTGTAAAAATTGTGTGTTGCTTTTGTTAGTAAAAATTAGGTTGACTCTCGGTCGACAGAGAGTTAATAATAATTTTAATTAAATAATAAAATAAAAAAATTAGATGATTGTGTAAATGTTTTAAAATGGCTTGAAAGTATAAGGATTTTTTTAAAATAATTAACCATCAAAAGGGTGAAATATTCAAATAAACAAAAACAGCTCCAGATGAAATTATTTAGGTTTATAAGAATTACAAGTTATAAATTACAGAGAAAAGTACTCCTGAAAATTAAGATAATTTACTTCCTAAAAATTAAAATAGTCTACCTCTAAAAATAAAGAAAAGACTCTGTTGGGTTTTCTAATTTCTTCCCCTTCATCTCGGCCTTCTTTGGCCTATTTATAGGTTGTGACACCAGTTGGCCCACAAATGATTTTGGCCCACTACCTAGAACCCAACTCGCAGCTCAAGCACTTGAAGCACAACACCTTCGACAACCCAGAGTTGAACTAGCCACCAATGGCATCCAAACATGTGTCAAGCAAGGAACCAGCCACATAAGCAGATAAAGATCCTATAGAGTTATTGTACATCACATTAGCCATTAGTGAGGCTCTGACGGTATTAAATGCGATAAACCCTTCACGTCGGAACGGACAGCCTCACCATAAACAAAGCAAGCTAGAGTATAGACTTTTGGTCAACATGACAGGTCGTTGTGGACAAGAAAATGATGAACAAAGAATATAAGGAGGCTTCCAAGACACACAAAAGGTTAGGCACTCAATTTTTACTCTCCCTCTCTCTCCCTACACATCTTGACTCATTTCTAACTTGATCGTCGGAGGGTCCGTTGGGGGACTCCCGTTTCTCGTTAGACACTTTTGCAGGTACTCTAGTGAACTCTGTGACTGGTAATCAGTGTAGGAAGCATGGGTCAACCCGACTCGCCCTCCAAGAGTCAGTAGTATTATCGGTTGCGTAAATGCATGGAACGCCACTCAAGATATGATTGTGCTCATTGTTGCCGGAGACCTGTTCCTCGATAACTCCTCCTCGTCGACCATCAAGGTAGATAGTCATAACGAGATCCATGGTTTCTCAACACAACGTCGTCGACCCCGAAGTCGACCCTCCCAACTCGAACAACACACCTCAGTACTTCACAGAACTCACCAACAACATTAACCGCTTGGCCGAGCAAAACCAGGCCTTGATCAATGCCTTGCTCCAGCGAAACCTCCCTATACCTCCTTCACAACCGTGAGATATCCCTCCAATCAAGAACGAACCCTGAGCCATCTTTTCCAACAAGATCACCTCTCCAACTTAGAGGATCTGCAACCTCCACCTCAAGACATAAACCCCGTCGCCTCAGGGTTTTCATCTGTCAGTTCAAGCACCTGCTCCTAAAGGAGAGGCTAGTAGTGTTCAACCCCCACGACACTCTAGAGGTGACAATATTCCTATCTGCGATGCCGAACTCCAAGCCATGAAACTCTAGCTTCAGGGAGTCATGTAGAACATACAAAATAAACCCTTCACAATGGCCAACTCCCCGTTTGTCGCTTCCATCAGGGACAAACCCCTACCCCCTAAGTTTAAAATGCCCTTGATCGACTCATTTGACGGCACAACGGACCCGGTTGACCATTTGAAGACTTACAGGACCCTCATGATCCTCCATGCTTTTCCTGACGAGATCATGTGTCGAGCTTTCCCCGTAATGCTTAAGGGGTCGGGTCGGCTCTGGTTTAGTTAGCTGCCATCGGACTCTATCTCTATTTTCCAATACCTAAGTGATTCCTTCTTGAGCCATTTCATTGGTACTCAGCGCCAGCGGCGTCCAGCAACTCAACTGCTTAACATCTATCAGACGGAAGGGGAGTCACTACGTAGCTATGTCACCCGTTTCAACTCTGAGGCCCTACAGGTGGTGGAAAAGGACGACAAGGTTATCCTTACAGCCTTCATGGCCGGTTTACGACCATCTGACTTCCTTTTCTCCCGTTCTAAAAACCCTTCAACCACCATGGCCACCATTCTCTCCAAAGCCCAAAAATATATTAATGCCAAAGATTCTTTGGTGGCCTGCCAAGATACTACCACTACAAATCCAACCCCTAGGGAAAAAAGAAAGGAATCCGAAACCAGATCCTCCCACTGTACCCAATAAACCCTTCAGTATACTGACCGCCTCGCTCGAGCCGACCGACCGACACCTACCCGACCGCCCGGTTGGTTCTTGCGATACACCCCCCTTAATTCCCCTATGGAACAAGTCTTGAACCAGATCCAACGAGATTACAACTTGAAATGGCCCCAACCATCACAGTCTCCCTTTAACCGGCAAGATCAATCCAAGTAATGCCGTTTCCATCAGGACCACGACCACACCACTGAGGAATGTGTCAACCTTAAAGACCAGGTAGAGGATTTGATATGTTAAGGCCACCTTAGTCGGTTCACGGCAGCCCAACCCCAACAGTGACCAAGGACTGACCCGCCTAGGGGCCACCGCCGTCATACTCTCCCTCACCAACCCCCACAACCTAAGCAAGACAATGATCGGCCCCCACCACTCCCCCGAGCACAAGGCAATCTTGCCTCCCCCCCAGTCGGTAAGATCAGAGTCATCGCTAGCGGGCTCGCATGCGGAAGTCCATCCCAATCGGCCTAGCGAGTTGAACTCAGAAAAATTAGGCAAGGCTCCGATAAAGAAGTCACGACATTGGATCGCCCCTTCAAACATCCCAAGAAGTGGACTAAACCCATCACCTTTACGGAGGCCGATTGCACAGGCATCCGTTACCCCTACGACAACCCCCTCGTCATCTCTGCTTTCCTATCCAATTACAAAGTCAGATGGGTGCTTGTTGACAACGACAACTCTTCTGACATCATCTTCCTAAACGCCTATCGCCTACTCCAAGCTGGAGAAGAAAAATTGTCCCCTCTCCAAACCCCACTAGTCGGTTTCACTGGCGACCGGGTGACCTCCATAGGCTCTATCGATCTCCCCATCACTGTCGGAGAATATCCACGACAGACCACCAAACTACTTACTTTCTTTGTCGTCGACTGTCCTTATGCTTATAACATAATCCTCAGACACACAGCTCTTAACGCTTTCCAAGCCGTCACCTCCACATACCACTTAGCCATGAAATTCCCTACCGACCTCGGGGTTAGTACTGTGAGGGGCGAGCAGACGATGGCCAGAGAATGCTACATCGCCTCTCTAAAAGAGTCAAGCTGAAGAAGGCTATGATCATCAAATGACTAGACGTCAGAGATGAAGAAGAATTAGTTAAAAAGGAACTAATAGAAGAACTTGTTGAAGTCCCTATCGACCCTACCAATTCAACCAAAACAGCCAAGATCGGCAGCCAACTATCCTCCCAGGCCGAGGCTAATCTCACAGCTATGTTAGCCGAGCATAACGATGTGCTTGCCAGGACCCATTTAGACATGCCGGGCATCGATCCCTCTTTCATCACTCATCATCTTAGCATCAAACCCCATTTCCGAACTTTTTGCCAGAGGCAGCATATTTTTAACTCAGAACACAATGCCCTCATCGCTTCCAAGGTAGACAAACTATTGAAGGCACAGTTCATAAAAAACATGGACTACCCCAAGTGGCTGTCCAATGTAGTGTTGGTCCGCAAGAATAATGGTAAATGGCGACTCTGCGTCGAATATTCTGACCTTAATCGGGCATGCCCCAAAGATAGTTACCTCCTTCCCCGGATAGATCTGCTGGTCGATGCAATTGCCGGACACCAGATGCTTAGTTTCATGGATGCCTTCTCCGACTACAACCAAATTCTGATACACCCGGCCGACCAAGAACACACTTCCTTCATCACAGACAAAGGAACTTATCACTATCGTGTTATGCCGTTCGACTTGAAAAATGTCGAAGCAACATACCAACGTTTGGTCAATGCCGTCTTTTAACACCAGATAGGTCGGAACATGGAAGTCTACGTCGATGACGTGCTAGTTAAGAGTAAATTCTCCTCTAATCATTTAGCAAACCTGCGAGAAACCTTCGAAACCTTATGCAAATATCAAATGAAACTGAACCCGAAGAAGAGTGCCTTCGGCGTAGGATCTGAGAAGTTCCTAGGCTTCATGGTCAGCCAACGGGGCATCAAGGCTAACCCCGAAAAGATCAAGGCCCTGGTAGAAATGCGATCTCCCAAAACGGTCAAAGAGGTTCAACGGCTCATGGCAGAGTCGCCGCCTTCAACCGTTTTATCTCTCGAGCAATAGACAAGTGTCTTTCATTTTTTCAAGTTCTCTGACAGGCGTTTGAGTGGAACACCGAATTTGAGGAGGCCTTTCAACAACTGAAGTAGTGTATGGCCAACCGCCCATACTCTCTTAAGCGTTTCCCGATGAAACCCTCTTCCTCTACTTAGCCATATCAAACATTATCGTCAGTGCTGCCCTTATCAGGGAAGACAACTCAGTACAACGTCCAGTCTACTACATTAGCCTCGCTCTCAGGGGGGTAAAACAGAACTATCCTCTGCTAGAAAAAATGGCCCTCGCCTGGGTCATAGCCTCCATGCACCTACGACCTTATTTTCAAGCTCACTCCATAGTGGTTCTCACTGACCAGCCTCTGAAAAAGATCATGCAACAACCAAAGTCGTCAGACAGACTTATGCAATGGTTCGTCAAGCTCAATCAATTTGAAATCTCTTACCGACCTTGAGCAACGATCAAAGGACATGTCATCGCCAATTTTATCTTAGAATTCACCAATCTCACTCCGAACGTACCCCCTCTTCTAACGCAATTCAACACTAAGAGAGAAGATCCCCATTACTGGACCCTTAGTATTGATGGATCATCCCACAAAGAAGACAGTGGGGCTGGTCTCATCCTCACCGCTCCCAAAAGTGGGTATTTCAAGTGCGCCCTTCGTTTCCAATTCGACACCAGCAATAATGAAGCCAAATATGAGGCCTTGATAGCAGGTCTTCAACTGGCCAGAGACATTGGTGTGAGCCATATCCAAGTGTTTAGTGATTTCCAATTGATTGTCAGACAGATTACTAGGGAATTCGACGATGTGAGCTTACAGGGACATTGCACTAACTCTTGTTCGCTTTTTCAATACTTTCCAGATCAGACATATCCCTAGGTCAAAAAACTCCAAGGTGGACGAAATGGCCCAATTAGCCTCGGCCGATTAGTCAGACCTCAGCCATGGCGTCCACATTGAATACCTAACCTATCTGGCTACTTTGCCAGACCAGCAGGAGGTTCACTTCCTCCAAAACGAACCTATCCCATGGGCAGTTGACATCCTCCTGTTTTTGACACGAGGGGAGTTGCGGGACGATAAACAGCAGATCGCTAAAGTCAGAACCCGGTCGTCCAATTACATCCTTATCAGTGGCCTACTGTACAAACAAGGATTCTTACGCCCATACCTCAGGTGTCTCAGTCCTGCTCAGGCGACCTATGTGATGAGAGAAGTCCACAAGGGCATCTGTGGTAATCATTCGGGTGCAAGGTCTCTAGCCCATAAAATCCTTCGTACCGACTACTTCTGGCCTACTCTCGACCAGGATGCCACCGAGTTCGTACTTAAGTGTGATAAATGCCAGCGCTCTGCCAACATCCCCCATGCTCCACCAACAGAACTGATTACGCTCAGCAGTCCCTACCCCTTTGCCAAGTGGGGCATCGACTTAGTCGGTCCCTTGCCCACTGGTAGAAGCCAAACCAAATTCGTCGTGGTTACTATTGACTATTTCACCAAATGGGTGGAAACAGAACCCCTCGCTATAATCACTGAGCGAAACACCACCAGGTTCATCTGGCAATCGATCGTGTACCGATTCGGAATCCCTCAAGCTATCGTTTTGGACAACGGCAAACAGTTCGACAATGCCAAGTTCCAGAAATTCTGTGCAGAGCTCCATATTAGGCCATGTTTCTCTTCCCTAGGCCACTCCCAAGCTAATGGGCAAGTCGAAGTCACCAATCACTCCCTCCTGAAGATCATCAAGACTAAGTTGGAAGCCGTTAAAGGACTCTGAGCTGAGGAATTACCGAACGTACTCTAGGCTTATCGGACGACAGCTCGAACCCCTACTGGAGAGACCCCTTTTCGCCTAACATACGGTGTTGAGGTAGTCATCCCAGTGGAAATCAGTCTGTCGACCCCTTGAATTTTATACCTGAATACAAAATTAAATAAAGAGTTGCGTCGGGCTGACTTGGACCTGATTGAAGAGCTTCGAGAGACAACTGCTATCAAACGGGCGTTATATCAGCAGAAAATGAGAACACATTTTAACAGCAAAGTTTGACCTCGAGAGTTTGCAGTGAGGGACCTGGTCTTGTGCGAAACAACCATTGCCACTAAAAATCTGATCGAGGGCAAGCTGGCAGCCAAATGGGAAAGGCCTTATATTGTCAAGGGCAGACCCCGCTTGTGGACTTACCGTCTCCAAGATATGGAAGGCAAAGACCTCCCCTATCTGTGGAATGTCGAGCACTTGAAGCGCTATTTCTAGCAATGACATCCCCTGTTTTTCTATCATCCAATTTTTGTCTGTTCTCTTTTGTCGATCTGCGCACTTGTTCATTTTTGTGTTTTTCATACACGATGTAAATTCATGATCGACAGATTATGCCTTAATGACAACAATTTCACATCTCCATCTATTTGTCTTTCTTTTCAATTGCAAGTTTTAAATCAAAGCCTCAGCCCGACTGAGCCCTCTAAACCTCAGCCAGACTGAGTATGAAGAGCTCAGCTAGACTGAGTTAATCAAAGCCTCAGCCCAACTGAGCCCAGCCAGACTAAGTATGAAGGGATCGGCTCGACTGAGTTAATCAAAGCCTCAGCCTGACTGAGCCCTCCAAACCTCAGCAAGACTGAGTATGAAGAGCTCAGCCAGACTGAGTTAATTAAAGCCTCAGCCTGATTGAGCCCTCAAAACCTCAGCAAAACTGAGTATGAAGTGCTCAGCCAGACTGAGTTAATCAAAGCCTCAGCCTGACTGAGCCCTCAAAACCTCAGACAAACTAAGTATGAAGAGCTCAGCCAAACTGAGTTAATCAAAACCTCAGCCCGACCGAGCCCTCCAAGCCTCAGCCAGACTGAGCAGAAGAGCTCAGCCAGACTCGATTGATCAAAGCCTCAGCTCGACTGAGCCCTTCCCCAGCCTCAGCCAGACTGGGCAGGAAGAGCTCAGCCAGACCGAGTCAACACTAGTCTCATCCAGACAAAGCATGCAGTGACAATTAATCAGTTCATGCTTATCCACTTTTTACCATTTATGCAAGTTAGGTCACTTGTCCATTTTACTTGTCCATTTTTTACCATTTTGAGCTCTACCATTTCATATTCAAAGAACTTTATTTGTTCATTTTACTTGTCCATGTCTTACCATTTTTAGCTCTACCATTTCACATTCACAAAATTTATTTGTTCATTTTACTAATCCATTTTGACCACTTGAACATTACCATTCACCAAAAAACAATAACAATAACAACACAACTCGTTGTTTTATTAACAAACTTGCACTTTTATACAATTCGTGACAGAAATTACACTTACTTCAACAAAAAAAAAAAAAAACAAAACAAAACAAAACAAAATTTTTTACACTTCATTACAGAAATTAATCCCCCTCATTGGATACGAGATCTTCCTCTTCAACCCTCTCATCCAAGGGAGTCTAGGCAACGTCGTCTTCCCCTACCTTCACAAGACTGAAGTCCACGTCTGGGAACAGCTCTTGTGCCTTATACTTGAAGCTCATCCAAATTGTCCAAAGATCTTGGCTCATCGTGCTTATAGAAGTCAGACCGCTGAAAGCTTTGGATCACTTCTTCTTCGCTCCTACCTTCAGCGGCCACTCCCGACGGCCCAGCACCTCCTTCACCCTCTTTCGCCAAGCTCCTAGCAACCGTGGCGTCAATGGCCATCTGGAATTCGACGGACCCCTTAAATTGCTCCACAGCCACCACGCATAAGTCGGGGTACACCGCCCTCTCAGATGTCAATTTGGTTCTCTCTTCTGCTAGTGCCATATCTAATTCTGCGACCCGACCATCTGCTTCTGCTTTGTCCTTAATTGCCTGGTCGCGTAGGTCTTCATTGTTGGTAAGGGCCTCTTCCAACCTTTCATTGGCAGTGGTGCAAGCCTGTTGGACCACGCCTAGCTTCCTCTACTCGCCTGACAACTCGAACTCCAGCGATACCGCCTTGTGATGTACCGCTTCCAGCTCTGATTTGGTTAAGGCGAGCTCAGCAGCGCACACTCTACCAAGTAGCTCTGCACCACCACCAGTACTTCCATCTTCTTTGCCCTTTGCGCGTACTCCAGCCCCTTTGCACACGCACTCTGAGCGGCTTTCCTCTAGCCCGCTATCTCAACCCTTAGGTTTTGTAACTGCGCTTTCACCTCTTTTGCCTCCACCTTCATGTGCACTGGCTTATTTATTAGGGCGGCCGCCAAGGTCGTCGCCTCCATCTGCGCTGAGCAAAATCCTCTCAAGAGGTTAGCATCTGTTGATCGCGCCATCGACCGACGATCAGATCCTCCATCGCCTCAAGGCGATGCGGCGACTCACAGCCGTCCCATTCTTACGCCAACCGAATCCCAAGCGCGCCACGTGCTACATGGCGGTCTTCAACGCGGCACTCGTCTCTGATTTGCTAACCCCAACTTTCCTTTCACCAGGACTGGGAGATACTTCTGGCACAGGCCGCAGCTTGAGTAACTGTGGCGCCAACCTCTTACCTACTGCCACTTGCTTTGGCTCCGCCACGCTCGTCACCACTTGGGCATTTGGGCCCATGGCTTCTTCTCCCACCATCCTTGTTTCCCCCATCTCTACTTCTGGGGCTTCCTCTGCCCTCCCCTCCTTCATTTTCTTTAAAATAGGGCCACCCCTACTCCCCTCTGCCGCCACTCTCTTTTTCTTCGTTTTCTTCAACACCGCATCCACCTCCTGTTTACTCCATTCCTTCAGCAGATCCATTGGGGGTGACAGCGATGTAAAATCAATCAGACCTTTTTTCCCCAACGGCTTGGGGCGTGGTTGAACTCACTCCCTTATGACCAGTTTTGACACAAGGCCTAACTGCGATTCTTTATACTTGTCTGCCTTGGCAAAAGTTTTTCACTCTTCTGCCTCTTATGCCTTTCTCAGAGCCTCCAACTCCTCTAGTGCAGGATCCTCCTCGATCAGCTGTGGCCCCAGATTCAAGGCAAACAAGGTCGAAGGGCGAACAAGGTCATCTCATTTCACACTTTCCTTCTCCCTTCACTCCTTCACCTGCTTCACCCTATTCTCGGCTTTTGCCTCCAGCCTTGGCTCCACCAACTTCGTGGGCACTTTCCACATTGTGTGCACCCCACTCTTTTCCATTCGCTGACACATAGAACCATCTTGGTCTCCACGCCTTCACTGACGATGGCAAACCTGCCACTAACCCTCTGCCCTCCACCGCTTGTAAAGTCACCCATATTTCTTGTTGACCGGAGGCCTTGTAACATGAAAAAAACTCCTCCATTGTCATTTCTGCCCCAGTCGCCCGTGGCCATACGATTGCACAGGCCAGTAATATCTTTCATGCGTTGGGCATCAGTTGCCTTGGCGTCATCTCTAAACAGTTCAGCACATTCACAACTATTTATGGGAGCGGTAACCTCAAACCCCTCCTCCCTCCCCGCAACGCTTCTTCGTACAACGTAAATTCCATCAGACACGCATCCAACCCCCTCTCTTTAGATGTGGGCAAGTTCAACTCTATCTCCGCCAGGATCTGGTACTTCCTACGTACCTCCTTCAACTCCTCTACTTCCTACGTACCTCCTTCAACTCCTCTACCGCAAACGTCGACCTATCGGCCTTGGTATGCCAGTGGTCCGGTTACACTTTGCTAATCGGCTTTGCGGCCACAATCATGGTAGACGGTCGGACTCGGACCGCTTGCTTCCCCCCTTTTCCTCCCGTCTCTCCATCTTGTATTGCTCCGCCAACTCCACCGCATCATCTTCACCCAATGCTTCTAGCCTCATGGCTGGCGTTTCACCTCAAGCCATTTTTTCTACGTTTCTGTGTATTGCTTCGGACACCGGTACGAGAAAGTTCACGAAGTATTGGAGGGGCGTGTCACACGAAACAAACGAGTTCAACTCTGGGACATGTTAGTTTTTTGAAAAGAGATATGTAAAACGAATAACCTCAAATGCCCATGGTTTGCCTATATTCCAAGGATCGAAGTTAAATGTCACTAGTTTAAAAATTTCAAAAGTTTCCAACCCCACCTTTTGCACGTCCCATCTTAGTTCTAACCCTTCACCTCCTACTAACACATCACTTCCCTCACCACTGAATCATGCCACGTGTACAACCATGATCCACTACCCTTTTTTCCTTCCCCGTCTCTTCTATTTCACATCATCACGTGTTTCGTCACACCTCGAGCCCCGCACGCCGTCACCACCTCTCGCTCGACCCCCCTTCACGGTCGTCTCTCCTCTAGGTCGGTCCTCTCGTTCAGCCCCGTTGCGGTTGGCTCTTCTTTGGGTTGGTCCTCTCATTCGGCCCCCCTTGCGGTCGGCTCTCCTCTGGGTCGGTCCTCTCACTCGGTTCCCCTTTGCGGTCGGCTCTTCTCTCAATCGGTCCTCTCGCTCGGCTCCTCTTCGCGGTCGGCTTTCCTCTCGGTTGGTCCTCTCGTTTGACCCCTCCTTCGCGGTCGGCTCTCCACACAGTCGGCTCTTCTACTCGGCCCTGAACCCTCCTAATTCTCCTTCTTATTCCCTTCGTTGGGCTGAAACTGTACTTGGGAATGGGAGACTATTGACACCGGTTGGCCTACAAATGGTTTTGGTCCACCATCTAGAACCCAACTCGCAGCTCAAGCACTTAAAACCCAACACCCTCGAGAAACTAGAGTTGAACTAGCCACCAATGGCATCCAAACACATTTCAAGCAAGGAACCAGCCACATAAGCAGACAAAGATCTTGCAGAGTTATTGCACCTCATATCAGCCATTAGTGAGGCTCCTGCGGCATTAAATACGATAAACCCTTCACGTCGAAATGGGCAGCCTCACTATGAACAAGGCAAGCTAGAGTATAGACTTTAGGCCAACATGATAGGTCGGAGTGGACAAGGAAATGATGAACAAAGGATATAAGGAGGTTTCCAAGACACACAAAAGGTTAGGCTCTCAATTCTTACTCTCCCTCTCTCTCCCTACACATCTTCACTCATTTCTAACTTGATCGTCGGAGGGTCTGTTGGGGGACTCCCGTTTCCCGTTGGAAACTTTTGTAGGTACTCTAGTGAACTCCATGACTAGTAATCGGTGTAGGAAGCACGGGTCAACCCGACTCGCCCTCCAGGAATCAGAAGTATCATCAGGTTGTAAACTTCAAACAAATAACAAGTAACTGCCTTGACAGTTTTGTTTCTAACCATGTGCCACACTTTATGGAAATAACTTCTTTAATATTTATGCTCTACTTTGTCACCAGAATCAATAAAATTATATTTGACTACAATTAATAAGCTACAATCAATAAGATTAGATTTGACCACAATCAATAATAGGAAACAATCAATAAAATTAGATTTGATCATAATCGATAGAGCACAATTGATAAAAAAAAAAATATTTAGAGTGCAAACAGCATTTTAATTAATTGGGCAAGAAAAAAGTTGTTGGGGCTTCTAGGTGCATAGTGACACCTATCATTTCTAAGTACACTTTTTGTTATTTTTGGTTGTTTCCAAGAATAAGTTTAGTGGAAAAAAAATAAAAATTGAAAGCACTCATTATTTTCATTTAATTTTTATTTATTTTTATTTTGATGTTTGTATTGTTAACTTATTTGTGAAAATGGTGATAGACATCCAGTCGCAAATAGTATATGTAAATATTCGACGTTGTCCGTACTCCTCGTGTTCAAGCTGTGCTTTACTCCGATCGACCTGAGAATACAATAATGATGAGTTACCCAACAGTGTGTTGTCGGAAAACCCCTCCGATGGTCGAAGTAGCACACTTAGAGAGAGAGAAAGGAGAGAAGACAAAGTGGAATGTGAGCTCTGATTAGAGGATGTTCCAGCCCTGAGTATGGGGGCGCAACATCGTTTATATAGCTTCTGCGTGCACTTTTGCGCCTATTCCCTTCGAGATGTGTGGACCTGCTCCCTTTTCACATTTTTCCACGTGTCAACACTAATATAGCTAACACCACCTAACAAAACCGCCAAACGGAATTGACGCGTACGAACAGCGGAACCTTCTTCCTGCGATCCCATGGCGCCGCGTAGTATTCCCCACCGAGCTATGCTTAGTTCGGTGCCATGCCTTCACGTTACGACCGTTCTACTTGTGCTGGTTCCCTTGATAATTCCACACCGTAGTCTGATCGAGCTCTTTAGTCTTGACCGGGCTGCTGCTCGGTCAATCCTAACGTTGAGACGACGAATTGCATCTAACTCTGTAAAGCGCACATCTCCTTCGGACTAGCGATCCAAAGTTGTTCCAACTTGACCGGACTAAATCCTCGGTCCAGTGTGCACCCAATGTCTGACCGAGCAAGAACTTTGACTCTGGTCCAAACCAGCTCGGCCCAATATTAGGTCGTAAACCCCCCTCTCAATTGCCCCTTAATTCCGTCTGTGCTAGCGTGACCAGGATTACCTTCTTTGGCCGAGGTCATCCATCTGCTCGGTCACTCACCTCAAATCGTAACCGAGATTACCTTGTCTGGCCGAGGTCACTCATCTGCTTGGTTGGCGCTTCAACTTTTGAACCTATCTTTTCAAGACTGACGCTGGTCTTATCACAGACACATGTCCTCTGTTCATTGGCCTCGTGCAGCCAACCCAGCCACCCTACGCCGTCTCTTCAGTATCAAATTTTGGCGCCTCTTTTCCTCTTATACATACATTGTATGCCCTTTCATATTTCTTCTTCCATTGTTCATTTTCTTTCCCAGACGACCCAACAATCCAGAGATACAGCGCAACCACCTTCATTTTCTGCGTTTCTTGCCCATATCGAAACATCTCTCTGGTGGATTTGGCTTTGCCGTCATCGCATGGGTGCATCTCTCTGTCTGGAACTCCAATTCACGCCCCAACCCGTAAGTTCTTTGAATTCTCTCTACTGTTCTTAATTGTTCTTTATGTTCTTTTGCTTGTCGTGTTACTCTCTTTCGAAATCGCATGATAATATCACGAAACGTAAAGAAACTAAGATAAGTCTGAATGAATTATAGTTCTATCCAACCACCTGCGCTGGAAAGCCCTCGTACTCCCCATTTTTCACCACTGTTCATCGTCTTCTGAAATGAACAAGGGCAACTCTGGGACAGATTGGGCTCATAGTGCTATGTTGATTTGAAAACCTGAGTAGACCGGGCGAATTCCATTTTGTGAGACTAGAATAGAAGACCGGGCTGCAGGGCGCACAAGGTTGTACGACCAGGCTAATATCTGGCCCGCTTTACAACCGAGTTAGATTCCTCTAAAGCTATTCAGACCGAGCTAAAATCAAGCTCATTTGCACGATTGCGCTCCCACTTATAGTTGATTTTTAACTACAGATTCCTAGGGGCCAGGCACACTAATACTAGGGCTCTCAAAGGCCGAGCAGCCATCGTGCACAACTTAGTCAACCTAATTCTGCCGGGCTGAAAAAGTCGATTCTTTATGGGGCGCTACCGCTTCCTTGTAAACATGTTAGGTGCCCTGGCCGCGTTCTGCGAAGAATACGGTGTCCCTAGTGACGTGCACTTGGAGCTCGGTGAAGATGGTATAAATCCATGGGGTAGATTAGAGTCCTACCCTTTCATCGTGTTAAGCATAGTCGAAGGAGGGTTGCGCTTTCTGGTGCAACCTCTAATGTGCAAATTCTTGAGACATACCGGGCTGGCTCCTACTCAAGTCTCTATAAACACTTATAGGATCATAAATGGGGTGGCCGAGCTGAATAATCGATTGGGGTTACAATTAGGAATGGCCGAGATCCTGCGTCAATACACGCTCGGTCGAACGAAGGACAACTTCAGCTATTACTTACAAATAAAACTGGGCAAGGAGCGATAAGTGACCGGGACGCCGGACAAGGATATGCATGATGATGCGTCAATACACGCTTGGTCGGACGAAGGACGGCTTCAGTTATTACTCACAAATAAAACTGGGCAAGGAGCGATAAGTGACTGGGACACCGGACAAGGATATGCATGACGATGATTTTTTCTGGGTGACTAGCAGCTACAAAATGGCCAATGTGCCTGAGTGGTACATTAGCAAGGACTTCAGCTCTTCTTGTAAGCCGAGCTTCTAATTACTTATTTTTGTCATTATTAATTTGTGATAACCTGACCCATACTATGCTTAATTATGTATGTGATTATGTGTTTAATAAGAATTTGTAAGTTTAAGTATGGGAAATATGTGAATTTGGAAGGATATCTGTTGAAATTGAAACTTTAAATAGAAATTGAAGGCCTTAGAGGCGCAATAAACAAAAATTGACTTCATATCTATAATTAGCATGATTTATAGAGCTCATGGTAAAATTTTGAAAAATTACAATTCGTAATGATTAAATAATGTTTTGTGAGTTAGGTCATATATGTATGTTTAGCCTTTGTTCTTCCTTGTTGCTTGAGAGCCTTATATTGTGAGTTAGAGAGACAATAAGAGGAGAAAGCTAGGGATTTGAAGAAAGTCAAGGGGCAAACCATAGATTTGAACTAAGGTATGGAAAATTACTCACAAACTTTAATTCTAACTCATCTTTGTCAAGAAAATCAAGAAGAAATTAGGGATTGAGCTAGGGTTTTGAGTTGTATGGTGGTTTGAATTAGAGGCATGAAATTGCGCCCTAATCTCTCCATCTTTGTTTGATTTAAGTTCACTCTTGTGATTGACCTATGAAACAAACCTTAGATAATTCATAAAAACAAGATTTGTTGAAAGATTGCTCATGGATCATGTATTTTGAATTTGTTTATGTAATATATGAGTATGGGAAGGAGATTAGTACATGAATTTGTTGTTGATGCAAGGTTGGTATGTTTAATGTGGAATTACACTTTTATCGTACTTATATATCATGTTTTTGAGTTGTTTTTACATGAATTTGGGCTTGGAAATGAGTTTATGAAGTTTGCATCTTTGAATTATTTTCGAACTGTCTGATTTTGCCCAGACTGCATGAGCGGCCATAGGCACTGCATAAGCGGAACATGAAGAAAAAAATAGGTTTTCATTTTGCTCCTTGGGCACTCAAGCGTCCGGTTTTTCCGCTCGAGCAGATTTGGGCCGCACGTGTGGTGAAGACTTCTGCTCGTGCGGAGCTCCTATTTCAGCCAAACTTCAAAAAGGCATATCTCCTTCATTCAGACTCCGTTTTAAGTGATTCTTGAGCATAAATTCAAGCCCTAGAAGTCTAGTTTTTAATGGTGGTGGTCTCACATCAAAATTCCAAGTACACATATAGATATGCTCAAATTAGTGAAGGTTGCTTATTTTCTTTTAACCGTTTCATGCCAATTCCTATCCTAACTTAGTTTCCTTTCGCTTCTTGCTATTTACTTAAATATTAAATAAGTAAACATGATATGTTCAATGAAAAACATATGAAATTATTGTAGGAAACATTAATTTAAGTCATGAACATTTAGGGTCGTTTAAGGTACATCTTTGGAACATGCTTTGTAAGCGGTTCACATGTAGAGAAGATTAGCATTGAACACTTGAGAGAAATCAAAGAAAAGTGTACAAATTAAAACAAATGATTTATCGGATGTGTATGTGACATGTTTTGTGTAGGTTGAGTGCCGGAGGTAACGCCATAAGACTAAACGCACTCTGAGTAGTAATATAGTACACTTATACTCTTTGTTGCGTATCTTGAACCATGAACGGTGATCCAACATTATGAATTGATTGGAAATGATGAAACTTCATTGATATTATATGACATGTGCTAAATGATTGGGCCTGAGGCCGCATGATAAATGATTGGGCCCGAGACCGCTTGCTAAATGATTGGGCCTGAGGCCGCTTGTTAAATAATTGGGCCCAAGGCCGCTTGATAAATGATTGGGCCCGAGGCTGCTTGATAAATAATTGGGCTTGAGGCTACTTGTTATATGATTGGTGTAACAACCCTCGTCACTTACGGTTAATTCGATTACCGATTAAATTGAGTGATTATATTGATAATTGAACTGATCAAAATCTTGAATCGTTGATCAAAATCAAATTGATTGCTTGTATCTGTTTGAATTACATTCTATCTGTTTGGTTATTTGATTATCTGTTCGTGTCTGTGTAGTTAAACTGCTAATTGAAGGCCTTATCGGCGGCCGAATCTAAAATTGACTGATATTCTGTGCTAATTAGAAATTATGTAATTTTATGGTATATTTAATTGAAAACTGATTTGGTATGATTAAAGTAGATTAAATATTGATAAATTGCATAAAATGGACTTATTTACTTAATTGCCATGTAGTGGCCCACTACCTCAAACCATTGTGAGCTTCACTACACCTTATACAAAACATTTCATCAGCTCATTTGTTGTCTCACCACCGAACTATAGAGAGAGAAAGAGGGAGAGTTGGTTTGTTCTTGTGTCTTGCTTGTGAACTTGAGGAATTGAAGTGTAGTTTGTAAATTGAGCTCCCACACCACTAATTCAAGACCTAGGTAAGGTAATTGAACCTCTCATTGTTGTATTTAAGTTAGTTCTTGCATGGTTCATGCTAAATTGAAGAGTTGAGTTAAGAATTGGTCTTATAGTGTTGAATTATAGCACATATCATGCATGCATGTCTACATTGTTACATTTTGAGGTTGATCATATGGAAATCTTGCATGCATGTTCATGTTGATATGTTAAGTCCATGATTTCATCTTGAATTGAAAGAATGAGCTCATTAGAACATGTTTTGAAGCTTGAGAGTTGTTTAAAGTTCATGCATGCCATATTTGAGATCTTGTTCATGAAATTGGATTTGAAAATGGACTTAATTGAAACACCATTGGGCCTTGATTTTTTTAAATTGACCTTTGAAATATATTGTTCTATGAGTTTACATATGTTTTTTAGAAAATTGGCCCAAGAGGATCGAATTTTATGCATTTAAACTTGATTTTGAGTTTGGGACTCAAATCTGGGATTTCTAGATTTTGGTTGTCCGCTCGAGCGGGAAAATCGAGCTCCTAGTATTTTGCACTGCATTACAGTCCGCTCGAGCGGGGTATTGGGCGCTCGAGCGGGATCTTGTGTCTTACGCTCGAGCGGCTATCGCACGCCCGATCGAGCGTGAATTTCACCTATCCAGTACTTTGTGGTCCGCTTGAGCGGGTAAGTTGACGCTCGAGCGGGAACTATTGTCTACATGTCCGCTCGAGCGGGGAAACCTGCGCTCGAGCGAGACTCTGTTTTTCTAGAAATTCTGAAAATGTTTTCCGAATACATCTTTGCATCCTCATCTCATCCTAGGCATTCTTAGGCCTAGTTTAAGACATCTTAATGAGGATATAGATGTAGAACACACCGAGGCATTAGGGATTAAGTTATTCTGTTCCCAACTGTGTAACTTAGAGTGTGTTCGTTCTGTACTGTTAAGGTTGGCATCCCGAGGAGACGCTCTAGTTCATTGTAACCCATAACTCAGTGAGTAACAATTGTGTAAAGATATGTTCAAATGATTATCTTTTGAATACTGAACTGATCTGTTCTTGAATTCTTGGTATTATTCTTGAATGAATGTATGTCCTTTATTTCAACTGCATCTTGTGGCATCCTTGGCACCCATTTCTTATCATTCTTATTCGAGATCTCTGTCAGTTCCTTCGTGGAACCACTACTGTTTACTAATTGATGGCCATCATTCTTTGTTAGGTCTTTAAGACCTCCGCTTCTTATCTTGTTATGCTAATGGATGTACCACATATGACCGATTGTATCTTGAACAACCGAAATCTCGATTGAAATGAATTGTTTTCACTACTGTAAGGACATTCATTCTAAACCCCTTTACGCTTTATGTTATTCACTGGGCTTTAGCTCACTGCTCATATATATATGTAGGTGTACAGGCACCGGATCAAAGCTAGAGGCATCAGGGTTAACTCCAGTTTTGTCAAGCCAACCAATGTGCCTCACTGCGAGGTTCCCGACCGCCAAGCTATGGCTTAAGGGTGTTTTATTTCCGCGTCTGTCTTTACCTTTTTGTATCCTTTGTTTAGGCATTATCTCTTGTCTTGTTATCTGAGGATTAGGTCCTATCTTGAATATTTGTAAATGTTTGTATAGACTGATCTTGTTACGAGTATATGAATGCATGAAAAGTCTTTTTGCATCTGAGACTATCACATTTCATTGGACATTATTTATTCTTGTATTGGCTTCCGCCAGCCATACTTCTGTTTCTTTGTATTCTTGTTAAGTAGGCCTTGTAATCTCGGATTCTTGGTAGTTCTGATGCTAAACCCCAGTAGGGTTTGGGTCGTAACAATTGGGCTCAAGGCCGCTAGTTATGATTGGGCCTGAGGCCGCTTGTTATATGCTTGGGCTTAAGGCCGCTTGGTTTATATGATTATGGATATTGAGAGAACATTATGATCATCTACTTACACTGTTTTACTATATTATTACTCATTGAGCTTCGCTCACCCAATTTTATGTATGCAGATGTAGGTGATCAACAACATGGAGTACACCCCTAGAGTCAGCTTCAGAAGCCTTTTGTGGTCCAATCGAGTCATGCCTCCAAGACTGAGTTTTGTCTTGGCTCACACCACACTTTGAGCCTATTATGTTTTTGCTTTCATGGTCTTGGATTGTAAACATTATGTACAATTTTCCTCTAGCTCTTATATTTTTGATGGGCATGTACATGTATTATTGTGTTACATGGTTAACTCTATAATTTTGCTCATGATTGACATAGCTCAATGGACTTCTCTTTATTATATGCTTTCGTTTATGGCCTCATTAGCATAAATATTCTATATGATCGTTTGAGGCCTTCGAGAATCTACGGATTACTGGCTGGTTATGACCCAAACTTTTAGAGACGGGTTTGGGTCATGACAGAGTGGTATCAGAGCACAAGTTAATATCTTACACACGAGTCCATATGAGCAATAAGAAGTCTAGATTTGGTTTAAGTTGCATCTATAATGCATTCACATCGGGTATGACATGGAAATGTACATTTGTATATGTGACTTATGTGTATATTATCTGTGAAAGTTATAATGCATGTTCCTCAGATCATGGCAAGAACAAATGCGGAAGATGGGGAGGATTCAACCTCCATACGACTTGATAGGATGGATGCAATGATTATGGAAATGGCAGAGGATTTTAGACAACAGCAACCACCACCGCTACCAATACCAGTACCACCACGTGTAGTGCAAGACCATCAAGCTAATGACCGAACCATTGCTCTCACAAAGGAATTTAAGAAGATAAAACCGCCATTGTTTGAAGGAGGAATTGATCCAGTAAAAGCGGAGGCGTGGGTGCTTGGTATAGAGAAATTGTTTGAAGTCTTTCCATGCACGGAGGCACAGAAAGTCTTGCTAGCTGCCTTTACACTAGAGGATGGGGCGCGCCGTTTATGGATGCTTATCTGAGAATGACATCAATGGATGAATTGGGCCCAGTTTTTGGAGATCTTCTATGAGAAGTACTTCCCACAGAGTATCCGAGATAAGAAGGTGGCGAAGTTTGAAAACTTGAAGCAAGGGAACAAGACAAGATGGCGGAATTATAAGGCCCAATTTACGAATTAGCCTGCTTGCATGCATGGTCGATAATCTGAACTACAAAAAAGCGAGAAAATTTGAGAGAGATCTCTGAGACTCCATTCTTGAGAAGATAAATGTATTGCAAGTACATAAATATGTGGATGTATTGGATAAGGCCATTATAGTAGAAGGTAACCAAGCCAACCGCAACCAGTACGCGGATTGGAAAGGAAAAAGGCAGGGTTCTAGTATGCACAAAGGGTCAGCATACTCGCAAAATAAGAAGCAAAATTTGGAAACTTCCAACATTGCGGGGTCTAACCGTGATTCACCACCAACTTGCCCAGAGTGTGGGAAGAAGCATCAAGGGGTTTGTCATCGAGCATCAACAGCTTGCTTTAAGTGTGGGAAGACGGGACATATGATGAGAGATTGTCCTATATTTGGGCAACAAAAAAGGAATAGGCCAACTACTGGTTCAGCCAGTTCCACTCTTGCAACAAAGACCCCGGCAAGGCCTACTACTTCTCGAGATAATGTTAGGCAAGGAAAAGTCTTTGCTCTTGTTTCGGGTGATGTCCAAAATTCAGATGCTGTGGTTTCAGGTACGCTTTCCATCAATGGCCAACCTGCTCATGTGCTACTTGATTCGGGTTCCACTCATTCCTTTGTTTTGAAAACCTTTGCTCCTAATTTGAATAGATCTATGGAACCCTTGAATTATGTGTTGTGTGTGTCTCTCCCATCTGGGGATTATATGTTTTGTGCTTATATGTGTCCGGCATGTGAGCTTTTACTTGGAGATATTTCATTATGTGCCAATTGATGCCTCTTGATATGGTACACTTTGATGTAATCTTGGAAATGGATTGGTTAGCTAAATATCATGCAACAATCAACTGTGTGTCCAAATAAGTTGTTTTCCGCCCATCGGGTTAATAAGAGTTTACTTTTGTAGGACATGGAGTGGTGCCTTCACCCTATTTGATATCGGCTATGAAAGCTTGTAAACTACTTCAGAAAGGTTGTAGGGGTTATTTGTGTAGTATTTTGCATGCAGAGACAACTGAGGTGGGTGTTGAAAATATTCAAATTGTTAGTGAGTTTCCAGATGTATTTCCAGAAGAATTGCCAAGGGACTTGATAGACCATGAGATTGAATTTGTTATCGATATTGTACCGGGTACTCAACCTATTTCCAAGGCTCCGTATAGAATATCTCTGGCAAAAATGAATGAATTGAAAATACAGTTGCAAGAATTGCTTGACAACGGGTTTATCCGACCGAGTACATCGCCATGGGGAACACCTATTTTGTTTGTGAAGAAGAATGATGGGACCCTTCGGTTGTGTATTGATTGCCGAGAACTTAATAAGGTAATGATGAAGAATAAATATCCTTTACCATGGATTGATGATTTGTTTAACCGATTAGAAGGGGCACAAGTGTTTTCAAAAATCGACTTGAGATCTGGGTACCATCAGTTGAAAGTCAAAATAGAGGATGTTGAGAAGACCGCCTTTCAAACCAGGTACGACCATTACGAATTTTTAGTCATGCCATTTGGGGTTACGAATGCACCGGCAGCTTTTATGGATTTGATGAATCGGGTTTTCAAACTATACTTGGATGAATTTGTGGTAGTATTCATTGATGATATTCTTATTTATTCGAAGAGTAGGGAAGAACATGAAAGACACTTGAGATTGATTTTTCAAACGCTTAGGGACAAGAGGTTATACGCTAAATTGAAGAAATATGAATTTTGGTTGAGTGAAGTTGTGTTTTTGGGGCACTTAATTAACAAGGATGGTGTGTCCGTTGATCCACAAAAGTTAGAAGCTATTGTGAATTGGCCTGCTCCTACCAATGTTACAGAAGTACGCAGTTTCATGGGTCTAGCAGGTTACTATCGAAGATTTGTTAAAGATTTCTCCAAGATTACGGTGCTGCTCACCCAGTTAACCCAAAAAGGTGTTCCATTCGAGTGGACAGAATAGAGGGAGTCCGCCTTTCAAGAATTAAAGACAAGACTCACGACAGCACCGGTCCTTGCCTTACCGTATGGTACCGAAGGATTTGTAATTTATAGTGATGCATCTCACAAGAGTTTGGGGTGTGTGCTTATGCAGAATGAAAGAGTAATTGCTTATGCATCCCGACAATTGAAGCCACATGAAAAGAATTATCTTACGCATGATCTGGAATTAGTTGCTGTGGTGTTTGCATTGAAGATTTGGCGGCATTATCTTTATGGAGCAACATGTGAAGTCTACACCGACCTTAAGAGCCTCAAGTATTTCTTTACTCAAAAGGAGCTTAATATGCGACAAACATGATGGTTAGAACTTATCAACGATTATGACTTGCAGATTCATTATTATCCCGGTAAAGCCAATATGATAGCGGATGCTCTTAGCAGAAAGCCAACGAGAAACTTAGCATGTTCGCTTACGGAGCGGAATGAACTCTTGCTTGACTTGGAAAGAATAGAGGTGGAAATTGTGCTACATGAACGGGATGGAATGTTAGCCGCGATGGTTGCACAACCGGCTATTATTAAGGAAATTAAACGAAGGCAATTGGAGGATAAATTTCTCAAGAAAGTACATGATGAGATAGAAGCAAAGCCGGGACCGGGATTTTCCTTGGAAGCTCAAGTGTTGAAGTTCAAGGGAAGGTTGTGTGTTCCTAATGTCCCTGAAATCAAAGGAAGAGTCTTGGAAGAAGTTCACAAGTCCAAATTTGCTATGCATCTCGGAAATACCAAAATGTACCAAGATCTTAAGCAAGCTTTTTGGTGGCCCAATATGAAGAGAGAAATTGCGGAGTTCATTTCAAGGTGCCTTCAATGTCAGCAAGTAAAGGCGAAGGTTGTTGTGGATAGATTGACTAAGTTTGCTCACTTTTTGCCTGTGAAGACTGTTTATAATGCTGATCGACTTGCTACAGTGTACATTGCTGAGATTATTCGATTGCACGGTGTTCTAGTTTCCATTGTGTCGGATTGAGATTCTAAGTTCGTGTCAAGGTTGTGGCAAAGCTTACAAAAAGTATTAGGAACAGAGTTGAGATTTAGTACCGTATTTTACCCGCAAACCAATGGTCGATCTGAGAGAACTATACAGACGTTGGAGGACATGCTCCGGATATGTGTTTTGGACTTCTGTGAAAGTTGGGAAACTCATTTACCTTTGGCAAACTTTGCCCATAACAACAGTTTCCACTCCAGTATTGGGACGGCACCATATGAAGCTTTGTATGGGAGAACATGTCAAACCTCAGTTTACTGGACCGAAGTTGGGGATAGGTCGTTGATTGAGCTTGAAATTGCGCAAGTTACTACAGAAAAGATTCAAATCGTTCAACAGAGATTGAAAATCGCTCAAAGTCGACAAAAGAGCTATGCGGATTAAAGAATGAGAGACTTGAAGTTTGAAGTTGGGGATCATGTTTTTGTCAAAGTCACTTCAATGAAAGGGCACACAAGATTTGGAAAAAAAGGGAAATTGTCACCCCAGTACATACGGTCATTTTAGATTTTGGAAAGATTAGGTCCAGTTGCCTATCGAATTGCTTTACCACCGAGCATAGAGCAAGTGCACAATGTGTTTCACATACCAATGCTGCGAGGCTACCTTCGGGACCCCTCTCATGTTATTGACTATCATCAAATTATGCTAGATAACGACATGGTTTACGAGGAACAACCCCTTCGCATCCTTCATTGGCAAGTCAAGCAATTGTGGAACAAGACTATCCCAATGGTAAAAGTGGAATGGAGGGAACATCATGGAAGCGAAACCACTTGGGAACGAGAAGAAGAAATGAGATAACGATATCTGGAATTATTCACAACTTGAGGTCAACAAGTTTGGAGGATCAAACTTCCTAAAGGGGGGAAGACTGTGATAACCCAACCCATACTATGCTTAATTATATATGTGATTACGTGTTTAATAAGAATTTGCAAGTTTAAGTATGGAAAATATGTGAATTTGGAAGGATATCTGTTGAAATTGAAACTTTGAATAGAAATTGAAGGCCTTAGAGGTGCGATAAACAAAAACCGACTTCATATATGTGATTAGCATGATTTATAGAGCTCATGGTAAAATTTTGAAAAATTACGATTCGTAATGATTAAATAATGTTTTGTGAGTTAGGTCATATATGTATGTTTAGCCTTTGTTCTTCATTGTTGCTTGAGAGCCCTAATAATGTTTTGTGAGTTAGGTCATATATGTATGTTTAGCCTTTGTTCTCCATTGTTGCTTGAGAGCCCTAGAGTGTGAGTTAGAGAGAGAAAAAGAGGAGAAAGCTAGGGATTTGAAGGAAGTCAAGGGGCAAACCATAGATTTGAACTAAGGTATGGAAAATTACTCACAAACTTTGATTCTAACTCATCTTTGTCAAGAAAATCAAGAAGAAATTAGAGATTAAGCTAGGGTTTTGAGTTGTATGGTGGTTTGAACTAGAGGCAAGAAATTTCACCCTAATCTCTCCATCTTTGTTTGATTTAAGTTCACTCTTGTGATTGACCCATGAAACAAACCTTAGATAATTCATGAAACAAGATTTGTTGAAAGATTGTTCATAGATCATGTATTTTGAATTTTTTTATGTAATGTATGAGTATGGGAAAGAGATGAGTACATAAATTTGTTATTGATGCAAGGTTGATATGTTTAATGTGGAATTACGCTTGTATCATACTTATATATCAAGTTTTTGAGTTGTTTTTACATGAATTTGGGCTTGGAAATGAGTTTAGGAAGTTTGCATCTTTGAACCATTTTCAGGCTGTTTGATTTTGGCCAGACCGCACGAGCGGCCATAGGCACCGCACGAGCGAAACATGAAGAAAAAAAGAGGTTTTCATTCTGCTCCTTGGATGCTCGAGCCACCGATTTTTCCGCTCGAGCGGATTCGGGCCGCACATGCGGTGAAGACTTCTGCTCGTACGGAACCCCTGTTTTAGCCAAACTTTAAAAAGGCATATCTCCTTCATCCGAACTCCGTTTTAAGTGATTCTTGAGCCTAAATTCAAGACCTAGAAGTCTAGTTTCTAATGGTGGTGATCTCACATCCAAATTCTAAGTACACAAATAGATATACTCAAATTAGTGAAGGCTGCTTATTGTCTTTTAACCATTTCATGCCAATTCCTATCCTAACTTGGTTTCCTTTCACTTCTTGCTATTTCCTTAAATATTAATAAGTAAACATGATATGTTCAATGAAAAACATATGAAATTATTGTACGAAACATTAATTTAAGTCATGAACATTTAGGGCCATTTAAGGTACATCTTTGGAACATGTTTTGTACGCGGTTCACATGTAGAGAGTATTAACATTGAACACTTGAGAGAAATTAAAAAAAAGTGTACGAATTGAAAAAAAAATGATTTATCAGATGTGTATGTGACATATTTTGTGTAGGTCGAGTGCCGGAGGCAACGTCGCAAGACCAAACGCACTATGAGTAGTAATATAATACACTTATACTCTTTGTTGCATATCTTGAACCATGAACGGTGATTGGTGCCAACATTATGAATTGATTGGAAATGATGAAACTTCATTGATATTATATGACATATGCTAAATGATTGGGCTGGAGGCCGCTTGATAAATGATTGGGCCGAGGCCGCTTGTTAAATGATTGGGCTGAAGCCGCTTGTTAAATGATTGGGCCTGAGGCCGCTTGTTAAATAATTGGGTCCGAGGCCGCTTGATAAATGATTGGGCCTGAGGCCGCTTGTTATATGATTGGGCTCGAGGCAACTTGTTATATGATTGGGCCCAAGGCCGCTGGTTCTGATTGGGCCCGAGGTCGTTTGACTTATGATTGGGCCTGAGGCCGCTTGTTATATGCTTGGGCCTAAGGCCACTTGGTTTATATGCTTATGGATATTGAGAGAACCTTATGATCATCTACTTACACTGTTTTACTGTATTATTACTCATTAAGCTTCGCTCACCCACTTTTATGTATGCACATGTTGATGATCAGCAGCATAGAGCACATCCCTAGAGTTAGCTTTAGGAGCCTTTTGTGACCCAATCGAGTCATGCCTCCGAGACAGAGTTTTGTCTTGGCTCACACTACACTTTGAGCCTATTATGTTTTTGCTTTCATGGTCTTGGGTTGTAAACACTATGCACAATTTTCCTCTGGCTCTTATACTTTTGATGGGTATGTATATGTATTATTGTGTTACGTGGTTAACTCTATGATTTTGCTCATGATTGGCACAGCTCAATAGACTTCGCTTTATTATATGCTTCCATTTATGGCCCCATTAGATAAATATTCTGTATGATATTTTGAGGCCTTCTGTAATCTACGGATTACTAGCCGGTTATGACCCAAACTTTTAGGGACGGGTTCGATTATGACCCAAATTATGCCGAGCTAATTGCCTTCATTTTGCAGTGATCGAAAAGTTACAAGCTAATTACCTCTATCCGAACGAAGAGGCGATCAGGACCATGCTGAGGTATCGGCACCGAGATTGCTATAAGCTGCTTAGGTACGTACCGAGCCAAATATCTGACGTTGTCTGTACTATAGACACCTCATTTTTCACCGTCCTCAAGACTTGGATATCATTGCTTGTGCACTCGATGATTATGCTTGCATGTGCTCGTTTTAGTGCCCAAAGTCCTCGGCAAAATGCCCTATCTTTGAGCCTTCAAACCCCATCTATTTTGTACCCTATTTTGGACCAAAACCTTCAAGCCTGCAACCTCTTGTGGCTGCCGGCCATCTAAGTGGCTTGCCAGCCACCAGTGACCTTTTTGCACATATTTTGTTGACAGTTGTTCCAGCAGTTGGCACAATGAGCATCATCTCCATACACGTGTATAGATGGATATTTCTCAGCTAAATGAATATTTTTCTATATATATGGGGTCTCATCCCCCATTTTTGAAGGTTAGAATTTTTGGAACAAAAATCTTTTTCTCTATCTCTCTTGCAAATTTGTGCACAATAGCCTAGTTACACTACACTTTTGCCTACACCTCCTTAACCAAAGTTGATTATCTTTGAGCTGAGGTTCCTTGAAGCCTTCTTGGAGCTCTTGAAGGTGGTTTTGGCTTGAATTAGTGCCCAAAGTCGATCTTTGCTTCAAGAGGTATACTACTTCCCTTTTAAGCTTACTTGTATATTTGTTTTTCTATCTCTTTCCACTGTTTTTGGGCTGTTTTGGGGCCATAAAAAACTCGATTTTTGTGGCTGAAATTGGTGTTTTAGGCCATTTAAGGTTAGGGGGTATCTCACCCTTCTTTATTCCTTGCTTGTAAGGCTTTTCCACCTTTGTTTCCCACCTTCAAACTATTTTTGTTTAGGCTTTTGAACACTGAATTTCAGAGTATTTTTAGTGATAAAAATCATGTTTTGAAGTCTAAAATTGGAGGGATTAGCCTCCTCTCCTTGTGTTTATGTGTTAGTTTATTTTTTTAACCTTTTGTAGCTTAATTCCAGCATGTTTTAGGCTCTATTTTAGACTATTTTGCCTTTATTTTTGGCTAGTTATTGCATTTGAGTCTTGTTTTGCATGCCTCTAGTGTATTAGTCCTTACAAGCTTGGTGTTTTAGGCCTTTAGACATCTCTTGTTTGAGTTGATTGCTATGTTTTAGTGCTTTTCTTACTTCATTTCAGCACTTATAATCTCTGCAATGTCCCTCATTTCTTCACTTTTTCATTTGCTTTGAAAGTTGCTTCAACCTTAGGATAGTTTAAGCTTGAGATTGAGATTCGTTACTTAATGGTTTAATCCTCTTTTGGGGGTTCATTATCAACGGCATGACACCTCTCTCTTGTCTTAAACTACCCCTCATTTAACACTTCCTTCTCTTTAGAAGACTTCTCACCAATAGATGTAATTGGTTAAGGAATGATTGGTAATCTAAAATGGGTAAATAATGGAAACTAAAATGGTGCAAGATAAGAAATTGGTTGTGTTTTGATGTGTTCAATCGAACGTTAATTGAACACAAGGAAAATTGGGGCATTTTATACTCAAAGTGATGAAATGTGCCAAGTTTCCTAGGTCTCCATTGCCCTTGATCATGCATGATAGGGTAATGGTCATTTTTTAGGTCTTGTTTGTGTATTTATTAACTTGTACATCTTGGTTCTTTAGCCATCGTGCAATAAAATTGCTTGATTGATGGTTTGAGGACCAAGTGTATCATTCCTTTGAGATGTTTTGATGATAAGAAGGGATACATAGTACAAACAACCTGTGAGAATACCCTCTCTTTGCCCTGTTTACTCTTTGTTGCAGCAAAAACTATGATGTGTCATCAATGGTAGGCCAGCCACTGTTATTGGCCGGCAAGGCACCAGTGTTTGACGGCAACCCCTCAATGGTGGCCGGCCAGCCACCACTTCTGGCCTGCTGGCCACCAATGAATTTTGAGCAGTATGCTTGTGAAGCATAGTAGAGTTGATCTAGAAAAGGAAAAAGTACAAGGGTTGTGCAAACGGAGGCTTTCAAGGGCAGACAGTGGATGTTCTTGGGGTGAAAATCGAGCATGCATGGGCCTCCCTCGCTTCCCGAGACTAGTTAACTAGTTAATTAGTTTAATTAGCAATTAATCAATTATTTGTTGTAATTAGTTAGTTGTAACTAATTAGTTTGTGTTGTAATACTTAATTAGTTGTAGCTAATTAGTTTATGATGTAATATTTAATTAGCTTAGCCTAGTTAAATTCTTAATTAATTAGCTTAGGTAGTTAGTTAATTATTCATTCAAATTTTGTAATAATTAGCTTAGCTTAGTTAGCTAGTTAGCTTAATTCATTCGGACTCTTCTTCGTGAGAGCATGATATAATAATGTGTATGTCTTCCAACCCCACGTCTTTCTCCCTTTTACTTAACCGCTTTCGATGGTTAGTTTAGAAACATCATGTTTCAATTAGCATACCTTATACTTGCATCTATTCATTTTGTATTGCATGCACCGAGGCTCGGCGCATCATTCTAACTGTATTGTTAGTTCAATACTTTTTTGAATATGTGCTTAGACCGCATGCTATCAAATTGATTCATATGCCATATTAGTAGCCGAGCCTATTAATTGCATATTGCATGTGTTGTATTAGACATTTGGTATAGTTAGGAATCATGCATTTTTTCTAACTCTCTTTTGTTTATCTTAGCTTGGAGTATTAGGTGAGTTTTTAGTGCTTTAGCATACTTGCATAAGTGTGAGTGATTTCCATGACTAGCATGCTTGCCATATGACTAGCATGCTTACTTGATAAATTGCATGAGTGCCTGTGGATAAAGGCTTGTTGCTTGAATTGGAACGATTCAATGAATGTACATTTTAAGCCCACTATGTCTTGTGGAAAATTCGCAAACTTTAAGCCCACTTTGTTGAGTGGCAAAATCAAACCCTTTTCAAAAAACAAACATGAAATTGAATTGTTCCAATTTGAGCAAACTAGTCTATATCTTGTATGCGCGCATCATATAGTAATGCTAGCCTAATAAATTGGAACAAAAGCATATAATGTTGATAAAAATCATATCATGATTAGTAGAGGCCGATCTTTAATCGGGCGAGCGGGGGTACTCAATTCATGAATTTCCCCTTTCGTACCTAAGTTCTTGAGCAGAGGTAACTTCAGTGATGACGGACACGTGGCCTTTGGCACGAGTCATGGGTTTCCTAAATTTTCCCAAAATAAAATATTTATATGGCGACTCTGTATCTGGCAAATCAGTCCAATTTTGACATTTTTGATTCAAAATCAATTTCCAAAAGATTTGTCGGATTTGGACTCTTTAGTGTTTATCAATTTTACATTGCACTTGTGAGATTAGATTTAGAACCGCAGGAGTCTGAACTATAGGGCTTCTTTTGAACTTCCGAAAAGGGTCACGAAAAAGCTGAGCTACACGTACTCCTCATGTCCAAGCTGCGCTTCACTCCGATCGACCTGAGAACACAATAATGGTGAGCTACTCGGTAATGTGTTGCTAGAAAACCCCTCCGACGGTCAAGTTAGCACACTCAGAGAGAGAGAAAGGAGAGAAGACAGAGTGGTGGGTGAGCTCTGATTAGAGGATGTTCCAACCCTGAGTATGGGGGCGCAACACCGTTTATATAGCTTATGCCTGCTCTTTTGCGCCCATTCCCTTCGGGATGCGTGGATCTACTCCCTTTTCACGTTTCCCAACATGTCAGCACTAACAAAACCGCCAAACGAAATTGATGCATACGGACAGCGGAACCTCTTTCCTGTGGTCTCGTGGCGCCGTGTAGTATTCCCCACTGAGCTACGCTTAGTTCGGCGCCACGCCTTCATGTTATGACCGTTCTACTTGTGCTGGTTCCCTTGATAATTTCATACTGTGGTCAGACCAAGCTCTTTAGTCTTGACTGGGTTGCTGCTCGGTCGATCCTGATGTTGAGACGACTAATCCCGTCTAACTCTGTAAAGTGCACATCTCCTCCGAACTGGCAATCCAAAGTTGTTCCAACTCGACTAGACTAAGTCCTCGGTCCAGTGTGCACCCAACGTCTGACTGAGCAAGGACTTTGCCTCTGGCCCAAACCAGCTCGGCCCAATATTAGGTCGTAAACCTCCTTATTAGTATAATATAGAAAATTGACAAAAAAGTTACTCAGAATATTATTGGATGGTGTAAATTCAATTTTGTGCAGTGGAACATACTCTTGATATGCATTCATCTAGATAGCCATATATACATCTAGGATATATCTATATCTAGATGT
The DNA here is from genome assembly GCA_025200525.1 of Camellia lanceoleosa. Classification (NCBI taxonomy): domain Eukaryota; kingdom Viridiplantae; phylum Streptophyta; class Magnoliopsida; order Ericales; family Theaceae; genus Camellia; species Camellia lanceoleosa. The sequence goes on along the minus strand of JANUSC010000064.1, from coordinate 309,963 downwards.
GATCAACCCATCTATCGAAAAGATGCTTCAAAAAATATTTTGAACATATTTTGATCCATGTATATACATCCAAAATATATCTAGACGTGACCAGCCCATCTTCTATTGAAAAGAATAAGACTGAGCAAAAATAATAATAAATCGGTGATTCAAAACAAATGGTCGAATTTGATGTGAGTCATAGGAGCAATTTGGAAACTTTTTTAAAAAGTTAGCTTTTTGGCTTTTTAATTTTTTTACTCAAAAAATTCATAAAAAAGTTACAAGAAAGTCAGCTTTTTTAGTCAAAAAGTCAACTTTTTACAACTTCTCAAAACATCACTAAATGGTTTATAAATTCTACATATTAGACTTAATTTTTATTTATTTGCTCAGTTGTTGGAATCTAGTCTAGCCAACATCTGGGATGTATTTATAATATTTAGGCATTTAGACCATCTCTAATGGTTACTCAAACCTTTCATCAAATTTGAATTTGATGAAAAATGAGATTTTTTTTCTGCTCAACGGTTACATCAAATAGGTATTAAATTGAGAATTTCACTTTTCTTTCATCAAACTGAGGACAAATGTGTCTTTCATCAAATCACTGTTCATTGTCGTTGTTGGATGTGCCCTCGGATGTCCTCCCAGATGACCACCTTAAGGTAAAAATTTGTGAAAAAATTGCATTGGCCAGTTGACCGCCCGATTGAAAAAAAAAATAAAATTACATTGGCCGGTCTACTGGTCGGACATCCATCCGGTCGTCCGGTGTTCTAATGAAGCTCTGTTGAAGCACTTGATATCAAAGGAAACTTTTACTCAAATTTGATAAACCATTAAGATGCTCTTAGTCTAGCCAATATCTGTGATGTACGTGTAATATTTAGACATTTTTTGAAAATAAATTATTTTAGTTAATTATTTAACTTTTTTATAAAAAGTAAAGAAAATGATATGATGGAATATTTTGTTTTATTAACTATTCTAGCTTGAGATGGGCTAAACACCCCTTACTACATTTTAAGTGATGGGCTTCTAATTAATTTTTAATTTTATTTACATATATGCTCCTTTTCTACAAAAAAATAAAATAAAATAAAAAATAAAAATTAAGATGGTTAATATTTATTTAAAAATAATAATTAGATAATAGCAAGGAGAAAAAATAAACACAAATATAAAATTATTTTCTATAAAATAATTTAAAATTTTAAAAATAACTAAACCAGTGACAAAAATATCAATATGTATCCGCATTCAATAAATCCGAGTCTCTCAACCCAACCAATGCAGCAAAGCAACCCACTTATTAGCATTTGGAACGTACGAGTCCGAGTGTGAGTGGGAGTCTGAGTCTGATTCCAAGATCAAATCCGAGTCCAAAGCCTATCTACACAATATAAAAGTGACTGAATTAGAATGAACTACCAATCAACTACATCGACAATCAACTTGTGGGCCCTCTAACACTGTTAACTACCATTCAACTTACGCTTTACATCTCCTATAACATGTCTCACCTATCTCTCCATCTTCCTTCAACACCAACCACCTCTCTCTCTCTCTCTCTCTCTCTCTCTCTCTCTCTCTCTCTCTCTTCAATGGAGGCCTCATGGGAAGCCAGCGTCACCGATTCAATCAACACCATATACCTCCTTTTCTCCGCCTACCTAGTCTTCGTAATGCAGCTCGGCTTCGCCATGCTCTGTGCCGGCTCTGTCCGAGCCAAGAACGCCATGAACATAATGCTCACCAACGTTGTTGACGCCGTTGTCGGCAGCATCTCTTACTACCTCTTCGGCTTCGCTTTCGCTTTCGGCGACGGCTCCAGTTCCAACCCATTCATTGGCACTGAATTTTTTGCTCTCAAAGACATCCCCAATAGTTCATATGACTACAGTTACTTTCTCTACCAATGGGCTTTCGCTATCGCTGTCTCTGGCATCACTAGCGGCTCCATAGCCGAGCGAACCCAGTTCAGCGCCTACCTCGTTTTCTCATTTTTTTTAACGGGGTTCGTTTACCCGGTGGTGGTTCACTGGGTTTGGTCATCGAGTGGCTGGCTTAGTCCGAGCTCAACTAGTTTGATTTTTAGTTCGGGTGCAATTGACTTTGCTGGGAGTGGAGTGGTGCATTTAGTGGGTGGAATTGCTGGGCTTTGGGGCTCACTGATAGAAGGCCCAAGGGTGGGCCGGTTCGATGCCTTTGGCAAGCCCGTGCCGATGCGAGGCCACAATGCAACTCTCGTGGTGCTAGGGACCTTCTTGTTGTGGTTTGGGTGGTTCGGGTTCAACCCAGGTTCGTTCGACAAAATTCTTGTTGCGTACCCTGACACATCCAATCAAGGAAACTGGACCGGAGTTGGCCGAACAGCAGTCACGACCGCGCTTGCCGGTTCGACAGCCGGACTCGTAACACTATTCGGCCGACGGTTACTAGTGGGCCACTGGGATGCATTAGATGTGTGCAATGGGCTTCTTGGTGGGTTTGTCGCGATCACATCGGGCTGCGCAGTGGTGGAACCATGGGCTGCCATTGTATGCGGGTTTTTTTCGGCGTGGGTATTGATTGGGCTGAATATCTTGGCCCTGAAACTGAAATTCGATGACCCGTTAGAGGCAACCCAATTACATGGTGGGTGTGGGGCTTGGGGTCTGCTTTTTACAGGCCTGTTTGCAAAAGAGGAATTCATTGTTCAGGCCTATAATTCGGGTGAGACTGGAGTGGTTCGACCCTATGGGCTTTTATTGGGTGGGGGATGGGGCCTACTAGGAGCCCAAGTGATTGAGGTATTGGTCATTGTGGGCTGGGTTAGTATAACAATGGGCCCACTTTTCTATGCACTACACAGGCTCGAGATTTTGAGGATATCTGTTGATGAGGAAGTTGCAGGGCTTGACATCTCTAGCCATGGCGGTTATGCCTATACTGCTCATCCAGAGGACACCCCACGCTATTATGCTGATTACATGAGGCTGCAAAACCAATGATGATTCAAAACCCCCCTTCCCCCTCTCTCTCTCATTTTTTATTATTTTCATTATTGTCATTTTGTGAAGTTCAAAATTCTTGAATTTGATTTTATTTTTATTTTTATTTTTTTGAGAAAGTAAGTTGTAACTCTAAGGTGTGCAATAAAATGTCATTGATAATTTTTTTAATATTGTCATTATTACCGCCTCAAAGCATCTTTTTTATTCATTAGATAGGAGATGAAAAATAACTCACTTCATATATTTTTTAATTTTTGATTTATAAAAATACTATGTAAATAATATCATATAAATACTCGATAATCAAGATTATCTAACAATTTTGCTTGCTGAATAACTCAGTTGATCAAAACCTTACATCTATTAGAAGATCAAGTCAACGATTCAAAACTTGTGGCAAATCCAAGCTAGGAATTAGATGTTACACACCAAAAAAAAAAATACTAGATACTTTTGTTCATGATTTTAACATATACTGTCATAGTATTTCATCAAAGACTGAACTATCATCTTGAAAGCAACAGATACCATCTTATCCAAAATTGGACTTGCCACATCATCTCGAAAGGAATATATATACAGAGCAATGCTACATACCACTAATTTATCATCACTAACTTCACCACTAGTGAGGTGGCAATTGAAAAAAAACAAAAAAACACAAAAACCAAGGCACAAAACATATGTGGCAGTGGATGGGACCCACTGCCACATCATTAGAGCCACCACTAATTAGTGGTCTAAAGCATTTTTGATATATACATCTTATTACTACAGATTTAGGATTATATTGGGAAGTTAATTAAAAGCTATTTTGTTGACTTTTTAAACATATTTTTAAAAAAATATATAAAAAAATAATGAGGTAATACAAATTAAAATAAATTAAAAGCCTAAAAGTCACTTTTACCCTTCAATAGATCAAACATATACAACAACTCATCTTCATGTGATAGGTCAAACCTATACAACTCATCTTGATGTGATGAGTTCATGCATCCCCCCTTCTCTTTTTTTTTTTTTTGAAAAAAAAATTAAATACATGCCAAATAAAATATTAACTGTGAAAAATGATAATTATATCCAACCGTGTATCATTTATTTCACTAAATTTGAGTAAATTTTATATGGTATTCAGCACTCCAACGAAACAGAGTTTTGGCTGTCATCAACCCATAAGTCAACTGGGAGGACGATCGGCTGGTTTACCGACAATAGCAATCTATCACTTCTTAGAATATGCTTTACTATGGAAAGTTTTCAAATAACTGATAACCTAGGGGACAACCAGTCTGACATTTGGCTAGTCGTCCAGTTTTGCAAAACTAATGGTACCAAACAATGAAATGCTAAACGCTCCCAAATGTCTTCTATTTGGCGAAATATTTTTGATATTCTCGATTTGATACCATTTTGATTTTTGATATTTTCGATTTGATATTGTTTTGATAAAATTATTGGAGTTAAAAAAAAAACACATTTTTCATCAAATTCAAATTTGATGATGAATTTGATACACGATTGGAGATATTCTTAGCCTATGATTGGGAAGTAGGTTTTAGGGTTTTTTTGACTAAAATAACCACAAAAAATAAAATATGTTTTTTAACTCGATGAGACAAAACATCACATTCAATCTATAATCATTACATTCTTTCTCTCACAAAAAAAATCAAAAAAGTCAAAAAAAATTAAAAATCCTTTCCAAACCAGACTTTTTAACCTCAGACAAAAATAACTAAAAAAATCAAAAAGTTAAAAAGTTAATTTACTTCCCAAATGAAGCCTTATTGATTGTATTTTACTGTTTTATTTTCTCACTCATGTGCATCAATGCAAATTGCATACAAGTTATAAAATTCTGATAAAATATTTTAGTAATATATAATAGTCCTAGTGTCTTTGAACTCAACAAAATGCAAAGGAAAAATATTATGTCAATAGGAAGAAAATTAAAATTTGATTTTTTGATTTTTTAAAATTTTTTTTTTTATTGTTTCATATAAAGGTGATATGACCTAATATGAATTAAAAGCTGACTTTTAACTTTGTTTTTTTTTTTTTAGTGGATAACCAAAACACCCCTAATGCTGTTTTTGGTTGAAGGATTTGGAGAGGGATTTGAAAAGGAAAAGGAAAAATATGTGAAACTATATGAAATGTAGATATATTTTTTTCATATTTCACCTACTTTTTTTCATTTTTCTTTCTAAATCCCTCCTCAAATCCCTCAACCAAACACAGCATAGCATAAGTGTAATATTTAAAGCTGTGACAAATGGTGAGCTCCTACATCGGAGTATTAGAACTATGGTACACATTTGAGTCGAATAAGGCTGCAAGAATAAAAGAAGAGCAAGAAGTAAAACCTGAAACATATTATATTGATAAGAACGATCCAGAGATCAACGGAATATTGAATCCCACCTATACAAAAGCTAGCAGGTATTTACAGTTGTTAACTGTCTATATACAAAGCGGGTTTCCATCAGCAGGATGATTACAGAGCAATAATCCCTCACCGCAGATGAGAATCATAGGGAACAAACACGGTATCTGGAATAACAAGAGGCAACTTTTCTATGTACATAAATAGCCTTTGTAAGTTCTCTCTCAAGATTATCGATAAATCAATAGTTTCACTGTTGTTGGTACAAATCCAAAGGTCACCTGAGTTCACCCGTTTAAGGCTGTCCCGGCAAAAGGGGCATGATTGAGATCGTCCACGCCTGAGGCAAGCAACAAAAAACACAGAGGGTCCAAAGTAAATATTTACAAAAGGAAATGCAAGAACTGTTCCTGCAGAATAGCAGAAGGAAAATTCTAAACATACATAAAATTCGTACAAAAAATTGACAAAAATGATGTGGCAATGCCATTATAGTAAATAAATCTGTCTTTAATGATGTTTTGTTTTGAAGTGAAAGATCCATAATGAACCATATTATTGTATATAGATTTTGTTTGTATAACACTACTCATAGCAGAAAAATATATGGTTTGACAGTATCAGAATATGATTCCCCATCTTGTACTATGACGGGATAACCAAACGTGTAACAGTCAAATACACATGGGATCCTAGTTACCATGGAATAGTGAAGACACTTCTCTTTACACATTTTCTTTTAGAATTGCTTTCCACACATCAAACTCAATCAAAGAAAGATTATAAGTGGGCGCCAAAATCAGGGTACCAATTAGTTTGTCCAACTCAATTAATGTGCCGCCAATATACAGCAATAAGTGGTCACAAATGATTTAAATATAAAAAAAACTTCTCATGGTCAATGAGCCAAGAGGTAATGGCAGGGGTGGGCAGAGTTTTTAAGAGTTCTGTTCCTAGAGTTGCAGAAAATTGAAAACAGGACTGAAATTTCGTTTGATTTGTTGTTCACAGAATCTCTTTTTCGAAAATTGAGTTAAAAATAAGTAATTTTCAGCATACACTGGAATGTTTAGTTTCAGTTCTTTATTTTTTGTTTGTGGCTAGGGATACAACCTTGACAGTTATTAAAAAACATGCTTCAGAAAACTGATTTCTGAGAAGAGTGTTAAAAAAGTCCAATACCTTTTGTTTTCCTATCCTAATAAAATGCTAGAGAAGTTTCAAACGAACAAAATAGGGAACTTACCAATCCCGATAGCACTTCATGCACAATGAATGGCTGCAATTAGGCAACACCACCTTGCTATTCATTTCCATGCAAATCCCACACTCCTCTTCTCTCTCAATATCGGCTTCAGTGAGTTTTCCCTTGTCTAAATCATCCTTTCTAGAGTACCTGAGTGAGCATATCTCTTTCTGTTTTCTATCTTCCAAATCAGTTATCCCACTTTGAAGTTGCAATAAAGAAGGAAATATAACAGCTGTTCATAGAGAGATGAACATGTAAGCACATACTAATGTAATATTGAGTATACCTATTTTCTGAATAAAATCACATTTTAGACGATGGTGGTGCTAAATCTATTATTTTAAAACATTAATCAAAAAAGAAAAAGAGAAGTAAACGAAAAAAAATACAATGGTAAATCTTTGATATTGTAAAGAAAAATTCACTTTCTCATATCTTACCATAAAATTCTCTGATGCTAGCTTTTCTTTCTTGAACAGACATAGTGGTTTTTCCATCTGCATACGTCTGCATCAATCCACCATTGTGCCACACCCCAACAAAAAATAAGTAATATTGGAATTACTTTATTGTTGAAGAGGACAGAGTTCTTAAGTAATTACAGAAAGAACAATAAGGACAGTTAAGAAAGGAAAGGTAGGTGCTTCAACAGCCAAGCAAACAAATGTATGGACAAAGACTAGCAGTACAGTTAAGTGTATAATGTAAAGGAATTTACCGTATAAATAAGAACTCGGAGCAACCCAAGGGCACCAGCAAGGTGACAATCAGCCCACTGAACAAAAAATAGAAATAAGTTCGCAACTGGACTATAAGACAGTCTAATTTGAAGGCATGCTCCATCTTTCTCCCTCGGACAACCTAAAGCCCTGGAGTAACAAAAAAAAAAAAAGAAAAAGAAATAAGAAATAAGAAGGCGGAGAACGCAGGATAAACAATATTCAGAAAAGTTCATATCATTAGAATAATATATACTCTCTTTATTGTGCATTACCTTTAGTTATTCTGGTTTGTTCCTTGTAGTATAACACGCTAACGCTGTGTTTGGTAAAGGGATTTGGGAAGAAATTTAGAAAATGAAAGGAAAAAGGTGTGTGAAACTATATTTTATTTATATTTCATCTAACTTTTCCCTTTATCTTTCTAAATCCCTTCCCAAATCTCCCAACCAAATACAGCGTAAGGGTTAACTGACTTGACAACAAGTACAAGTTCATATCATTAGAATAGCAAAATGATTGACATTACTAAAAAAGACCCAAAAGGTTATAAAAAAGAAGCAATGAAGGTAGTAAGGTATTTGTAGAGTGCATTTAAAAAATATGTATATATAATGTTCTGTTATGTGGGTATTGCAGTTCTTCTGCTTGAAAAAACCAACATTCATTTACTTCACAATTGGCTAGTGCAAATTTACCTAGTAGGAACAGGCAGTCATCAAAAGTGTAGAAACAATTTGTAAACCGTAATGCGGCTACACATTTTATACACAGGCACTGATTCTAGGTCTAATTACCAACCCTTATGAAGACACAAAATCCCGAAATAATCTGCTAAAAAACAACTAGGGTTCAACCATCTCCTAAAACATGATAAAAACTTATCCTGTTGATGGAAATAAGTTCATGCATCACTCAATATCAGTAAAACTAGAGTTTGACTCTGACATTATTTCTAGAGCATGTAACTCACATGGCCAGTGAAATTTTTTTAAAATTAATTTGCTACTTAAAATGTACTTTGGCAAGCACCTTGATGTGCAACAATTGTTAAAAATTGTAACATTATTTATAAAGGCACTTATTCATAAATCCCTCTTCATCTAATTATGTTCCACCTAATCCAAATTATTTTCTTGTGGTCCAATAACATAGGTTCTACACAGATTGTGATGTGAACATTCACACAGACTGTGAATATTATGATTTGAAAATTGGTACTTGAAAAAGAATTTCCTAATAAATCTCCCTACTTATAATGATTTGAAAATTTCTCTTTAAAGTAGCTTGTTTTAAAAAATGATTTTGGAAGTAGCGATGAATTCACACAGATATAAACTAAATTTGTGGAATTCAATGCACTATAATACTGATAAAACAAGCTAAACAGACAAATTACCATGCCAAACAGATCGTTTTAAACACAATCATGACATTCAAAATTCAAAGCAAAATCAATCAATTAATCAGAGACAGAGAGAGATATACAGAGTGTTGGCGTGCTGAATATCGGCTTCGAGAGCTTTAAGAGAATCCTTGAATGACTTTCTCATTGCCTTGATTTTCTCGGAAAATAATTCCCATCCAACAACAAGCAAAAGAAAAAATGAACAAAAACACAAACACTAGAAGATCACCGTCGTCGTGAAAACAGAGATTTTCTCCGCCTAGGTTTCCTCTCACAATGACTGAGCCGCTCTCTCAGACTTCTTATACAAAGGTTAGTACTCCGCTCCGCTCCGCTCCACTTCCATTATTATTATTATTATATTATTAGTGTTTATCCGAAAACTTTTTAAATTTTCATTTTTTTTTCAATGTCTGATTAAATCCTCTGCGGCCGAGCTTATTTTACTTTGTGTGCGCTCCTTGAAAAAGGGACACCTGGGCAGAATGCCAGCCCCGATGTCGATAATTCAACCACAATAGGTTATTGTGGGGGTACCATACAGGATGAAAGCCCCGACAAAAATCAGATGGCGCCGCACCGTGGTTTTGAGAATTGGCCGCCATGTCATAGTTCTGCCAAACTTCTTTATGTCATCCTATTTTTCTTGTTGTGACAAGCGGCACTTGTTTGAATATTTTATGAAATAGGTATTTTAAAATGGATTTTTCTAAGGAGAAATAATAGTTGAATTCTAAAGTTTATAAATTTTAATTTTTAAAATCATAATTTTTTTTTTTTCATGCGTAGGTAATTATCTTTAGAAGATACATCTAATTTGTAATTTTTTTTCTTTAATTCGATAATGTTATAAATAGAAATTTTAGAAATAACAAAGAATAGGCTCGGCTGGTCTCTAGTCCCAAATCAAACTGGAAAGGTATTATTAGGCCTATTAGGTTCACTTTTAGATCTCATTTTGATAATTCGAATTATTGATATTTTTGAATTTATCGATTATATTATCCCTATAAAAAATTAAGTTGATCGAAAACAACAACGTGTTCAGGTCAATTTTATATATATAAAAAAATGAACAGGAAGAAAATAAACAGTTCATATAAAATTGATTAGAATACATAATTTTTATTATCTGATTGATTTGATACTTTACAAGCATACTATAATTGACGAATCTTAAAATATGAACTGTTCGAATTATAAAAACAGACCCCAAATACAAGTCCACTAAGCTGAATTAAATGGTCCAATTCAATTTGGACTGCAGACTGTCCATGTTCAAAAGAACAAAATAAACAAGCACTTAAGAATTACGTGGTTCATAGGCGAAGGGTGACATAAAAATTCACTAATTATGAATTAGTTCTCTCACGTCAGTCATAGATTCCCAATTAAACCAACCAAAAAAATAAATAAATGATGAAGCGGTTACTTTAACTAGGGGATGGGTCGGACCGATCCACGTTTCTAATCGGTCTGCTGGTCTTGACCTTCGCAAAGCGTGCTTGCAAAATAGTCCAAGGAAGGAGATAGTCCCCAGGTGGACACTCCGACAATCAAGTTAGATGAGAGAGAGAATGTAAGTATCTCCAAGACTTTCTTATACTCGTTGTTTATCATTTCCTTGTCCATTCCAAGCTGTCTTGTTGGCCGAAAGTCTATAGTCTAGTTAACATCGTTCATGGTGAGTTTGTATCCTCTGGTGTGGAAGGGTTGCTGCATTTAATGCTATGAGGGCCTTATTAATGGCTGATGTGTGGGTGCAATAACTTTGTAGGATCTTTGTCTATTTTTGTAGCTGATTTTCTGCCTGAAAAGTGTTTAAATGTTATAGGTCCTGCTTCGATATTGGTTTCTCAAGGATATTGGGCTTTGATATCTGGGCCTTAAGTTAGAGGTTGGGCCTTCTTAAGGCCCATCAGTATCAATAGTTCCTCATTTCCAAATGTAGCTTTAGTCCAACAAAGGGAATAAGAAAGGGATTGGCCGTGCGGGGAAGGGGAAGGGGCAGAGACGGGAGGTGGTGGAGTGGTGAGAGAGAATCGATCGACCATGGAGATGGTCGAACAGGAAAGTGGCCGAACGTAGATGTGGCAAATCATGAAGAAGGACCGTCCGACTAACTGAGTGTGAAGGATGACCGTCGGGCTAGACGAGCATGGAGGGGACCAATTGTGGAAAATGACCGTCAGGGTGGCTGAGCGTGGCGGTGGCCCAGTGTGGCGATAGCCGATTATGAAAGATGATTGTCGGGCTGACCGAGCGTGGTGGTGGCCAAACGTGGAAGATGACAGTCAGACTGACCGATCGTGGCGGTGGCCGATTGTGAAAGATGACGGTCAAGCTGACCGAGTGTAGTGGTGGCCGATCATGAAAAAAAGAAGGTTGGGCTAACCGGTCGTGGCAGTGGCCGATCATAAAAAAGGACGGTCAGGCTAACCGATCGTAACGGTGGCCGGTCATGAAAGATGACGGTTGGGCTAACCTGTTGTGGCAGTGGCCGATCGTGAAAGATGACTGGCGGGCTGACCAGTCGTGGCAGTAGCCATAAATGCAATGAACCAAGCACAGGGCTCGAGGGGTAGGTAGGTATGTGGCAATGTGAAGTGGAATAGACAGGGAAAAGGAAAGAGGAAGGATGAGGTGATGGGCGAATCGTGACCGTACACGTGGGGCAATCAAGGCCAATGGTAAGGGAGGTGATGTGTTAGTAGGAAGCAAAGGGTTTGTATAGGGGGTGACGTGGGAAAGGCAGGGGTTTTAACTTGGTGAAATTTTTAAACTGGCAAATTTTAATCGCAAACCTTGGAAAATAGGCAAACCCTGGGCCTTTAAGGTTGTACGCTTTACCTACTTGATTGCGAAAATTCATCACATTCCAGACTTCAGTTCCTACGTCGTAGTAGGCTCTCTCCTCTTTCAAATTGCAAATTTCCTAGCTCCCGTGACTGAAACGATATTCAAAAATGTGACGGAGATAGCCCAAGACAAAGCACCATCCATGGGATTAGAGGTGTTAGGAGAAGATAACGCAGTAGAGTTGGCGGAACAGTATAGGGCAGAGAGGCTTGTGGAGAGGAGGTGGAGCAGCCAGTGCGACCCTTACTAGTGATGATAATTTCAGCAGTCTAACCCATTAGCCAAGCGGTACCTGACCACTGGCAAACAAAGGTGGACAAATCTGTGTTAACAACAGAAAATCTAGAAGAGATTCGGAACAGATATCAAATTCCAATGGAGATGGAGTTGAAAGTGCCAACGGCAAAGGAAAGAGCGTCAGACGCACGGCTGATGGAGTTTACGCTGTACGAAAAGGCGTTGCATAGGGGCCTGAGGCTGCCCTTCCCACAATTAGTGGTTGACGTATTAAACCGCCTAGAGGTGGCCCAAAAGGCAATTAATGCCGAATGTGTGGGAGATAATATTTGCCTGTGCGATCGCGTGGCCACGATGCTATTGGGGGAGAGGCGATGACAGTGGATGAATTTTTTTCATGTTACAAAGCCTCGGTGTAGTAGGAGACCTAGGTGACGCTACAGGCGGTGGCAGGGAGAGGACTAGTGGCGGGGTTGCCTTCGTTAGTAAAAGGTTGGAGGCCGAGATGGTTTTACGTGTCAATAAATGGCGGGAAGAGGGTGCACACGAGTTGGAAGGTTCCCACCAAGTCGCTAGAGCCGAAGTTGAGGGCGGCGACGGAGAGGAGAGTAAAGCAGATGAAGGAGTGGAGGGAAAATGAGGGACTGAAGTGGGACCACCTTGTCCAACTTTCGGCTCTATTTGCCCTGACCCTGGGGCCTAAGCCAACCGAATGAGACCCAGCTCTAGAAGAGATGGAGACAAAGAGGAAGGTGTAGGAGGCAGAAGACAATCGTGCTTTCGCGATGGCTGAAAAATACAAGGAGCAGCAATTAGGTCCAACGCCTAAGTTGGTCGCGAAGAGATCTGTCTAACCACGATCGAAGCCCTTTGGCGAAAAGGACTTAACCGATTTCGTGCTCTTTGCAAGTGCCGATGGACCTACTGAAAAAGAGAAGTGAAAGGGAGATGAAGCTAGTATTGAAGAGGAAGATGAGGAAAGTGACCGCAAAGGATGGGAAAAAAGGGCCCTTGGTGAAGAAATGAAGGAATGACAGGCGGAGATACCCCCAAAAGTAGGGAAAGAAGAGACTAGGGTTGGTAGAGAGGGGAATGAAGGTTTGGTCGAGCTCCCGATTGGCCAAGTGAGGAGCAAAGTGGGTGAGCAAAAAGGGTTACCAGAGGGTGACCGGTCGATAGACCTGCCCTCCAAAGACGTGCCCTTCAGAGAAGTGCCCCGAAGTCAAGAGTTGGAGAGAGGGCGAGTGAGCGAAGCAAAGAGGAGCATCGTGTTAAGGACCTCCATCATCATGTTCGTGCGGTGGTCGGCTGCTTAGAAGGTGATGGAGGCGAGACAAAGGTGGCCGCAGACCGTCTGTTGGGGGCTATGAAGGACGCGGCTATAAGGAGTGGCGCGCAATTTACAAAGGTCGACCTCATGAGAGGATTCTGCTCAACGCAGATAGAAGCAGCGACCCTGGCAACTGCCCTTCTAGGCAAGGCTGTGGGGGCGAAAGTGGAAGCGGAGCCGCTGAAAGCCTAGTTAGAAGAGGTACGAACGCAAGTGCAAAACTTAAGGAAAGAGATGGCTAGTTGAAGAAAGGCGGCGTAAAGTGCTTGTGTAAAGGGTCTGGCCTACGCTTAGAGGGAAAAAAAGATGAAGGTGTTAACAGTGGTGTAGAGTTATTTGACTAAGCGCACTAGGATAAGCCAGGCCAAGGTTACATCCGAGCTGTCAGCCGCCAAGTCTGAACTGGAAATGGTGCGCCACAGGGTGATATCACTAGAGTTTGAGTTGGCGAGCGAGCAGAAAAAGACTGACAAGGCTTAACAAGCCTGTGCCACTGCCAATGAGAGATTGGAGGAGGCCTTTGTGAATAATGAAGAGCTGCGCGACCTGGCCGTGAAAGATAAGAAGGAGGCGGATGCATGTGCAGCTATTTTAGAGAGGGTCTTGGAAGAAAAAAAGGCCGAGACAACAAAGTTGGCCAAAATGATGGCATCTGAGAAGGCTGCCTATCCAGATCTGTGTACTGTGGCAGTGGAACAATTTAAGTTATCCTTTGAGTTCCAAATGGTCGTGGACGTAGCGGTAGCAATGAGCTTGGCTAGAGACGGGGATGGTGGTGCTGGACCATCAATCGTGGCCGCCGCTGAGCTGGTGAAGGGACAAACCAAAAAAGAGATAATTCAACGATTTCAATAGTCAGATTATTACAAGCACAAGATGAACATGTATTGGGATAGTGGCTAGACAAGCTTTAAGTATAGGGCGGAGGAGCTCTTCCCAGGCATGGATTTCAACAATGTAAGGCCAGGATAGGGGGACATTACCCAAACCCCGCTGGATGAGGGCGTCGAAGAAGAAGATTTGGTATCCAGTGAAGGCGAGGAAGGGGGAGACGGGGCAGTTTGAAGATTAAGCTTAGGCTTAAGTGTTGTTCTATAGTAATTTTTTTTTTTTTTTTTTTAGTTAAGAGAGCTCCTTGTAAAGAATTATTGAAATTTGTAAAGAACTTGTGTTTAAATTGTAAGGATGGTTTGTGCAGTTTGTTTGGTGTTGGCTCTTGTAATGGCTTATTTGGTATATAATAAATCTATGCATGGAAAGATGTAAGATTTGGTAATGAAATTGTTTATAAAATAAGGAAAGGTTGTGGATATTGTGAAATTGCAACGATTTGTCTAAGGAGACCTATGAGTGAATTAAACGAAGCATGTAACTATCTGCCAACAATTTAGCAAAACGGCTTATTACTACAGTTTGTAATAAAGTTAAGTTATAAAACTGCTGTATGTTTTGCCCTTGGGACTGTGCTCAGTCTGGCTGAGGCTTTGCTTAACTCAGTCTAGCTAAGCTCTTCAGGCTCAGTCTGGCTAAGGCTTTTGCTTGACTCAAATAGTACAAATAATGGAGAGAGCAAAATGTGTTTGTCATTGATGCGCAATGGTGCCACTGTCAGCGTATATATTGCATTGAAATGTCAAAAACGAACATGTGGATCTGCTAGTAAAATGTCACGACCCAAACCCGCCCCTATAGGTTTAGCATCGTAACCGGCCAGTAATCCTTGGATTACCGAAGGCCTCAGAACTGATTAGCAAAATTGAGAGGCTAGTGGAAACAAATACATAATTAACATTGTCCAATGAGCTATGCTGACTTATATGAAACGGAATAATTAAAACTTTACATTTGCATTCAATAGTCATTCATATATTATACCCACACACATAGCATCTTAAGTACAGCCAACAAGATCAAATCAAGTCTTATATATACAGAAACGCCAGAACTTAAACACAAGACACTTCGGGAACCTCCAGGTGAGGCGCAATGGTTGGCTGACAACAGGACACAGGTCCAGACAAAAGCCCTCAGGCTCGATCACCAGAATGCTCACCTATACATATATATACACACAGTGAGCTAAAGTCTAGTGAATAGCATTAAGGTAAAGGAGTTAGTGAACGAAATCCGAACATATCATAAGCATAAAACAGATCATAGCATAAACATTCTTGTATCTGAACATAATAATGGTACATCTCATAGAACACATCACATAATGTCTTCCGACTAGAGTAATCGATTCTGGATATCGATTAAATACATATCACCACAATGAAGTGGCTAACGAGATCTCGTAATCACATGTATGTCATGGACCTGCATTAACATGCCGTCTCCCATGACTTGGGACTATCTATGGATGCCATAATAGATTTCAAACATGGAACATTCATTCACGAAAACAGATATCATTTCAGAAATGGTAACTTATCATAATTCATTTGGAACATAATTCATATGAACGTGTCTTTACAATAACGTTACTCACAGTGGTTCCCGTAAATGGTCAATCAATCTCCAGACGTTGACCTACAGACACAAAAGCACATAACACAACATATCTTATCATCACACATTCATGTGGCCATCACGGCTTAGCTTACATTACATTGGTTCTTATTCTTTCTTATCACATTGCCTAAAACACACACACTTGAATCTCATAACTTAGTACATTTTTCACTTAGTGTATTTCTAATCCATAACCTCATTATCATGGCTTAATTAAGGCTTAGGAATGCCTAAGATGCAATGAGGATGCTAAAACATGCCTTGGAACACTTAGGCAAATTTTCTAAAAATAAGGTCCACGATCGAGCGGATATGCAAAATGTGACTGGTCGCTCGAGCGCATATTTCTTCACTCGAGCGATCTGTAAAAGACATGAAACTTCTGGGAGCTTGCAATTCACTCTCGAGCGGACTTTTGGTCGCTCGAGCGGAGTGCACGCACTCAGATTGGTCGCTCGAGCGTGAACTCCCATGCTCGAGCGTAGATGCAAATTCTAGAATTTCCAAATTGCACATTCAAGCTCAAAACTCGGATTCCAACCTTCAAAACACATCTCCTAGATCCCAAAACTTGAGATAACATAGTAAACTTGTAAAACATGAAGAATTATGGATTATTTCATAAAATCATGGCCCAAGAGTTTGTTAAAAACTCATAATTTCAACTTAAAACATGATGAATGTTCATAAACACAACATGCATGGGTTTTTCTTGGTCTTGAGCTTCCCAACACATGATCAAACACCACAAAACAACTTGAAACTTGATGATTTCCCCAAATGAAGATGAATTTCAAACATGCAAGAGGAGATTCATGGAAATCATGCTCAATTTGTAAGAAAGTGTACATGCATGCATGAATTGCCACTCAAATCTTCCTTCTAAGCTCAATACACACCCTTGAACACATAATCTTCATGTTGATAACTTAGATTCATAATTTAGGGGTTGAATTCATACCTATAGTCTTGAATTAATCTAGCTCTAGCTTAGTTTTGATGAATCTAAGCCAAGGTCTTCAATTCTCCTTTAATTCCTTCATCTCTCTCTCTAGAATTGCACACACTCTCTCTCTCTAAAAGAAAACCTCAGATTTTTGCACTAAGAGTAGCAAAGAATTGAGCTCAAAAATGAGTTAAGGCTCATATATATATATATGGTGCTAAAACACATTAATTAGAATATTAGGCTAACCAAACATGACTTAATTAATCGCTCTGAATCAATTTTTTTAATAAAACTTGCCATATGGTTTTAAAAATTCCAAATAACATATTGGTGTAGTCAATTTCGGTTTTGGATGTCGATAAGGCTTTTAATTTACATATTAAAGTGGAATTCCAAACAGATATTCTATAAGTAACAGATAGAAGGCCAAATATCATGCAATTTACATATTAATCCCATAATTCATTTGATCCACTCAATTAGCATCTTTAATTACTGATTAGTAGCTAATTACGGATTGGGGTTATCACATAAAAGGAACAAAATAACAGGAAAGAGCTACATGTTATTGGAAATACTGCTTCAAGTGTTCAGCATTCTACGAGTGGGGGAGGTACCGGCCTTCCATGTCTTGAAGACGGTAGGTGCCTGGTCGCGGCTTGGATTTGACAATGTAAGGTTCTTTCCACTTAGCCACTAGCTTCCCTTCAATCAGGTTTTTGGTGGGAAGGGTTGCTTCTCGTAAGACTAGATCTCCAACTGCAAACTCCCTGGGTCGGACTCAGCGATTGTAGTGATGCCTTACTTTCTATTGGTATAAGGCTAGTCTGATGATGACTGATTCTCGCAGCTTTTCAATGAGGTCCAAGTTGACCCTCCGAAAGTCTTCGTTCAATTGTGGATTAAGGTGGATGACCCTAGGCGTCAGCAGGCCAATTTCCACGGGATGACTGTGTCGGCACCGTATGTTAATTGAAATGGGGTCTCTCCAGTTAGAGTTCTACCGGTCGTCCGATAGGCCTAGAGGACCTTTGGCAACTCCTCTGCCTAGAGGCCCTTGGTGGTCTCTAACTTGGTCTTGACAATTTTCAACAAGGAGCGGTTTGTAACCTCCATTTGACCATTAGCTTGATGATGGCTTGGGGAAGAAAAACAGGTCTTGATGTTGAGTTCATCACAGAATTCTTTGAATTTGGCATTGTCAAACTGTTTGCTGTTGTCGGAGACGATGGCTTGAGGAGTTCCGAAGCAACATACAATGGACTGCCAAATGAACCTGGTAGTATTTGGCTCAATAATTTTGGCAAGGGGTTCTGTTTTTACCCATTTAGCAAAGTAGTCAATAGCGACCACAGCGAACTTTACTTGGCCGTGGCCGGTCGGCAAGGGGCCTATAAGGTCAATGCCCCACTTGGTGAAAAGGTAAGGGCTGTTAAGTGTGATCAGCTCTATTGGAGGGGCATGAAAGATGTTGGCAAAATACTGGCATTTGTCATATTTGAGTACAAAGTCGATGGTGTCTCGATTGAGCATGGGCCAAAAGTACCATATGCGAAGGATTTTATAAGCTAAAGACCATCTCCCAGAGTGGTTGTCGTAGACTCCTTCATGTATTTCTCTCATTACGTAGGTGGCTTGATCATTATTGAGGCATCTAAGGTATGGCCATGAGAATCCTCTTTTATACAAGATGTCTCCGATAAGGACATAATTTGACTAGGGATGGCAATCTGGAACCGGTCCGACGGTGACCCGACCCCCCGACCCCGAATTAAGCGGTGAATAACCGAAAAATATCCCCTACGGGTCGGGGACGGTATTCAAATTTTAATCCCCGATAATATCCGGGCCAGGGACGGGGATATGTTTTTCAGAACCGGACCCGGCCCGGCTCCGGCCCCGCCCCGCGTGGTCCCCGATGTAAAAAGACGATTTGGCCCCTGGATATATATATACGCATATGTTGGTTTAGGATTTCACTCACAGACCTCTCACACTCACACAACAAACACACCCACGCCGCTCCTCCTCTCGTCTGTCCCTCTCTCGTCACATCATGGCCTCAAATGGCGATCCTCCCACCGTCACCGACGATCCTCCCACCGTCACCGCCTGTACTCTCTCTCTCTCTCTCTCTCTCTCTCTCTCTCTCTCTCTCTCTCGGAATTTCGACCTAGGTTTCATATGATATATGTATATTATATATATATATATCTCAATGTTTAGATTAGATCTAAGATCTGAGTATAGATCTGTAAAAATAGTGTCTCTCTCTCTCTCTCTCTCTCTCTCTCTCTCTCGGGATTTCGTTTACATATATGTATATTAGATATATATATATATCAGTGTTTATATCAGTGTTTAGATCTGAGATCAGTGTTTAGATATATATATATCGTTTACATATATATCAGTGTTTATATATATATCAGTGTTTAGATCTCAGTGTTTAGTATCTGGATTAGAAATCGGGGATTTTTCGAGGCGGATCCCGATCCCGATCGGCGAGATGGGGCTCGATTGGGGTCCCGTCGGGGGCAGGCGAGAGGAGAGTGTTACCTTCGGGGATCGGGGACGGGGGGGTAGTCCCCGGCCCCACCCCGCTCCGTTGCCATTCCTAAATTTGACGACCGAGCCCTGACCTTGGTGGCCTCCTGTTTGTCTGTGGGTAGTGTTCCATGTTCTAAGAATGTGATAATGTCCTGGGCCCACGAGATAGGATCGTTCTGGAGTAAATGGATCACTTACTGATTTGGTGAAACTGCTAGATGGGTCAAGTACTCAACCCGGACATCATGGTAGAGGTTTGATTGATCTACTGAGGCTAACTGTGCCATTTCATCTGCTTGGGAGTTCTCTGACCTGGGGACGTGTCTGATATGAAAGCTATTAAAGAGGCGGGTCAGAAGAAAAGCAATGTCTCTATATGATCGCATAGCTTCCTCATTTGCATCAAACTCGCCCGTTATCTGTCCGACTGCCAACCGAGAGTTGCTAAATACTCAAAGATGGTCGACCCCGATGTCTTTAGTCAGTTGGAGACCCGCTATGAGAGCTTCATATTCGGCCTGGTTGTTACTTGCTGTAAATAGGAATCGGAGGGCGCACTTGAAGTATTCTCCTTCTGGGGTGGTGAGGATTAAACCGACTTCACTACCCTCTTTGCGGGATGAACCGTCGACACTAAGAGTCCAGGAGTGGAGATCTTCCACCTTAGTGGTGACGTGTGTTGGTAGAGGGGGTGCGTGCGAGGTAAGATTGGTGAACTCCAGGATAAAATCTGCGACAACTTGGCCTTTGATGACTGTTCGGGGTCGGTAAGAGATGTCGTACTAGCTTAGTTTAATGGACCATTGTATGAGCCTATTTGATGATTCTGGTTGCTACATGACCTTTTTCAAAGGCTGGTCAGTAAGGATCACTATGAAGTAAGCCTGGAAATAGGGTCAGAGGTGTCTAGAGGCGATGACCAGGGCTAGAGCCATTTTTTCTAACAGAGGGTAGTTTTGTTCGGCTCCTCTGAATGCACGGCTAATGTAGTAAACTGGGCGCTATACTAAGTCATCTTTCCTAACGAGGGCAACATTGACCGCGGTGTTGGACACAGCTAAGTAAAGGAAGAAGGTCTGTCCTGGTAATGCCTGGGAGAGGAGAAGAAGTTGGCCATGCACTGTTTTAGTTGTTGGAAAGCCCCCTCAGACTCGGTGTTGCATTTGAAAGCTTGCCAGAGGACTTTGAAAAATGAAAGACATTTGTCAATCACTCGGGAAATGAAATGGTTGAGGGCGACAACTCTGCCTGTAAGCCGATGAACCACCTTGATCGTTCTGAGAGACCGCATTTCTATCAGAGCCTTGATCTTTTCTGGGTTGGCCTCAATGCCACTTTGGCTAACCATGAATTCCAAAAACTTACCAGACCCAACACCGAAGGCGCACTTCTCCGGATTCAGCTTTATCTGATACTTACGCAAGGTCTGGAAAGTCTCTCGCAGGTTTGCCAAGTGATCGGAGGAGAGTTTGCTTTTGACGAGCATGTCATCGACGTAGACTTCCATGTTCCGACCTATCTGGTGTTAGTAAATGGCATTAACCAACCGTTGGTAAGTGGCTCATGCATTATTCAAACCGAATGGCATGACACGGTAATGATAAGCCCCTCTGTCAGTGATGAAAGATGTGTGCTCCTAGATAGCTGCGTGCATTGAGATCAGGTTATAGTTGGAGAAAGCATCCATGAAGCTAAGCATCTGATGTCTCGCCATTTCGTCGACCAATAGATCTATCCTAGGAAGAGGATAGCTATCTTTGGGGTAGGCTCAATTGAGGTCAGAGTAGTCGATGTAGAGTCCTCATTTGCCATTGTTTTTGCGGACCAAAACCATGTTAGACAACCATCTGGGGTAGTTCATGTTTCTGATGAACTATGCCTTCAACAACTTGTCTACCTCAGTGGCGATGAGGTTGTTGCGTTCTGGATGAAAAATGCGTTGTTTTTGGCAAAACAGGTGGAATTGGGGCTCAATACTGAGACGATGAGGAATAAAAGAAGGGTCGATACCTGGCATGTCTGAATGGGTCCAGGCGAAGACATCGTTGTGCTCGGCTAAGAGAGCCATGAGGTCGGCCTTGGCTTGAGAGGACAGCTGGCTACCAATCTTAGCCGCTTTTGTTGAATCAGTAGGATGGATAGGCACTTCAACAAGTTTCTCTACTGGTTCCCTTCTAACTAACTCTTTCTCGTCTCTAACATCAAGGCTTTTAATGATCATAGTCTCCCTCATCTTGACTTTCTTCAATGAGGCGACATAGCACTCTCTGGCTACCATTTGTTCACCCCTTATTGTATCGACCCTTTCATCAATGGGAAACTTCATGGCCAAATAGTACCTGGATGTTACGGCTAGGAGGGCATTAAGGGCAGTGCGTCCTAATATGATGTTGTAAGTAGAAAGGGCAATCGACGACGAGAAAAATGAGTAGTTTGGTGGATTGCCGGAGATATTCTCCGATGGTGATAGAGGGGTCGATAAAGCCTATGGATGTCACCCGATCACCAGTGAAATCGACCAATGGGGTTTGTAGGGGTGGCAACTTCTCTTCCGTGACCTTGAGTTAGCGGTAGGCTTTGACGAAGATGATATCTGAGGAGCTACCGTTGTCAACAAGAACTCTCCTGACTTTGTCGTTTGATAAGAAAGTAGAGATGACCAGGGGGTCGTCATGTGGATAGTGAACACTAGTGCAACCTGCTGCTGTAAAGGCGACCGGCTCAAACCATTGCTTGGGTTGCTTGTAGGGTTGCCACTTCCTTATCATAGCCTTGTCTAATTTTTCAGAGCTCAGCTCGTTGTGCTGATCGTGACGGTCCGCTGCACGCGAGTTCATTAGCAATGACTCTTATTTCGCGTAGTGGGGAGGGAGGGGTAGGATCACCTTGTGCTCGAGGTTGGTGTTGAGGCTAATTGTCATTCCATTTAGGTTGCACAGGTTGCCAGAGGGGTATGTCGGCAGTTATGCCTTGGGGGGTCAGTCCTAGGCCTTTGTTGGGGACGGGCTATTGTGAATCGGCTAAAACGTCCCTAGCAGATTAGATCCTCAACCTAGTCTTTAAGGTTGACACATTCTTTAGTGTTATGGTCGTGGTCTTGATGGAAACGGTAGTACTTGGATTGATCCCGTCAGTTGGAGGGAGAACTTGAAGGTTGAGGCCATTTCAGGTTATAGTCTTGTTGAATTTAGTTTAGAACTTGTTCCATAAGTGAATTGAGAGGGGTGTATTGTTCTAACCGACCAGGTGGATGGGTTGGAGCCGATCGATTCGAGCGTGTTAGTTGATCTGGATATAGTGGAGGTCGGTGTGTATATTGCGAGGATCGGGCCTCGGGCTTTTTTCTTTTTTCTTTTGTCCTTGGAGGATAGGGTTTTGGATGTGGAGTCTTAGCGGGTTGTCAGAGAGTCCTCGGCATTCACATATTTTTGGGCTTTGGCGAAAAAGGTGGCCATGGTGGTCGGGGGATTTTTGGAAAAAGAGAAGAGGAAGTCAGACGGGCGCAAGCCGGCCATGAAGGCTGTGAGAATGACTGAAGGCTGTGAGAATGACTGAAGGCATAATTTTTCTCCACTTATAAGGCTTCGATATTGAAGCGGGTGACATAGCTGCGTAACGATTCCTCTTCCGTCTACCGGATGTTTAGTAATTGGGTCGCTGGATATCGTTGTCGCTAAGCACCAATGAAATGGCTTAAGAAGTATTTGCTGAGCTGGCGAAATGAAGTGACCGAGTTTGGAGGAAGCTGATTGAACCAGAGGCGTGCCGACCGCTTTAATATGACGGGGAAGGCGCGACATATGATTTCGTCTGGGAAGGCATGGAGGATCATGAGCGCCTGATATGCTTCTACATGGTCGACAGGATCGGTGGTACCATTAAAAGTGTCGATCGATGGCATTTTGAACTTGGGAGGGAGAGCTTTATCCTTGGTGGAAGCGATAAAAGGAGAGTTTACGGTAGATGAAGTTTTATGTTGTATATTCTGCATAACCTCCTGCAGCTGTAGCTTCATGGCCTTAGTTTTTCGTCCCATACGGGGGAATTATCCCCACAAACAGGAATCGGGGGTTGAACACTGCTAGCCTCACCTTCATGGGCGATAATGTGGAGTAATAAGTGGTGGTTATGGAAAGGCAGTGGTATATCTTGGCGAAGTTGCAAGCCTGATGAAGGAGGGTGTAGACCGTCAAGGTTCGATGGTTCAGGTCGTGGGGCGAATGGTGGATATATTCCTTGGGACACATGTGGTGGGAATTGGTGGTGATTGTGGGCTTGTTCTGAGTTCGAGGGAACTATTGGTGGCGGTGGAGGGGGGTTAGGCAAGTTGCGCTGGAGTAAGGCGTTGATCAAGGTTCGACGGGTTGAGGTCATGGGACGAATGGTGGATATATTCCTTGGGACACATGTGGTGGGAATTGGTGGTGATTGTGGGCTTGTTCCGAGTTCGAGGGAACTATTGGTGGCGGTAGAGGGGGGTTAGGCAAGTTACGCTGGAGTAAGGCGTTGATCAAGGCTTGATTTTGTTTGGTCAGCTAGTTGATACTATTGGTGAGTTCTGCGAAATATGGAGGTGGGTTATTTGGGTTGGAGGATTCGACTTCAAGGTTACTAGTATTGTGTTGTGAAGCCATGGACTTGGTCGTGACCATCCACCCTGACTTAGGAGATGGGTGATGATAGAGCTCCCTTTGATGACAATGAACACAATTGTCGACCAATGGTGCGAATTCCCGCAAATAGCGCCAACTGATGAAGCGGTTACTTTAACTGGGAGATTGGTCGGACCGATCCACGCTTCCAACCTATCTGCTGGTCTCGACGTTTGCAAAGCGTGCCTGCAAAATAGTCCAAGGAAAGAGATAGTCCTCCGATGGACACTCCGACGATCAACTTAGATGAGAG
The DNA here is from genome assembly GCA_025200525.1 of Camellia lanceoleosa. Taxonomy (NCBI): domain Eukaryota; kingdom Viridiplantae; phylum Streptophyta; class Magnoliopsida; order Ericales; family Theaceae; genus Camellia; species Camellia lanceoleosa. Next base: position 285,876 of record JANUSC010000064.1, on the reverse strand, counting down.
AGAGAATGTAACTAGGGATGGAAAAACTTAACCTCCACGTATCTCCAAAACTTTCTTATACCCGTTGCTCATCATTTCCTTGTCCATTCCAAGCTGTCATGTTGATTGAAAGTCTATAGTCTAGTTAACATTGTTCATGGTGAGTTTGTATCCTCCAGTGTGGAGAGGTTGCTGCATTTAATGCTATGAGGGCCTTATTAATGGCTGATGTGTGGTGCAATAACTTTACAGAATCTTTGTCTGTTTTTGTGGTTGATTTTCTGCCTGACAAGTATTTAAATGCTATTGGTCCTGGTTCAATATTGGTTTCTCAAAACTACTAAGCTTTGGTATCTGGGCCTTGAGTTGGGGGCTGGGCCCTCTTGAGGCCCATCAGTATCAATAAAAATCAATTAGTGTGTTCATGAATCAATTTTATTCGATTTATTATGAAATTTAAAACCAATCCAATTATGATCAATTTTAAAATTTTGAACTTAGAACCAAACCAATTATACATTAGAACCAATCCAACCTAACCCAATCTAATGTAACTCGAGTTGGTTCAGGTTAAAATCATGATTCCACTATATATAAATATAAATGAATCATTTAATAATAAATAATTAAAATAAACTAGTTTTAAATATTTAAACATAACACAAACAAAGATAAATATTGTTTAATGCAAGTCAATATAAATTAAATCCAACTCAAGCTTAAACATAATCAACACTAATGAAATTAAAAGAACTATGAAATCCAACTCAAGCTTTGTCCTAATAATTTTTGTATATGAAAATTATTAAGTACAATCAAGTACATTGTACTAGTCTAATTAGGTGAAGATGTGTTAATATAAATAAAATTTTAAAATTGATATATAGATTCAGTTTTCAAATTGATTCAATTTAGACAAGGCCTAAACTAAGAACTAACTTAATCTTATTGGTTTGATATTTGAAGACCCAAAACTAAATCAATGCATTAAAAAACCAAACCAAACCAAACCAAACTAATTCAAAAAAAATCAATTTGATTCGATTTTTCGATTCACTGATAATTTGAACACCTTAAGGTCAATCATATGTTACAGAAGTTGTTGAGACCTAAAATTCTAGAATTTTGAAAAAAGGATCTGAATAAAACAAATTATGTCAAAATATATTTAGATGCAAATATTGAATTGAATTCAAAATAAACTCACAACAACAAATAGGGATTGAGGGATTTAAAATATGGGATTTGAGCTGGATGGATTTGGAAATTAAAAAAAAAAAAAACTATTTTAAAATTCTTTAAAATGTCTAAATTTTCATAGAATTTACATGATGATAGCCACTTTATAATTTTATCATATTTATCTTTTAAAAAAATGATTATAAAAATGATTTGGAAACTAAACCAATCAATATTGTTGCACTAGAGCAAATGTGGGGGAAGAAAAAAAGAGATTTAAAATGCAGCCATAAAGATTGTGGATTTAGTTTCTTATTAATTCTTTAAGAAAAATATTATTAAAAAGAATTAAATTTTAATAACAAACATCATGAGAAAATCTCATGGTTAATGAGGCTACAAATTAGAGCAATGCACAATTGATCACACTCTTCATGCCCAGCCAATAAGGGAGCCAAAACTTATTAAATTTGTCATCATTTTGTTACCTCTAGACTGAGAAAATTATAAGTGAAATTCATTTCAACCACAGCCAACAAAGACAGTTGATAATTAATGAAATGAAAAACTTAGGACATAGGAGAAGAATTATTAATCTATATCTATATATTAAGGAAAAGGGTCTTTTAAAACCCAAGATTTGTGGAAGCTCCAACATGTCAATCCTAATTTCCTGATTTTTAATATTTAAAAAAAAAAAAATTGACTTGGTGATTGGTTCAAAGATTGTAATAATTACACTATTGATTACAATAAACACTTAATCTATAATAATTACACTTATTAAATGAATAACGCAATAAATGAATCCTAATTTTCTTACTTTTTGCATCCCCAAGAGACCCATGAAATTATTGTGTAAATGCCTCTTAAATAAATAAATAAACACTTATTAAATTCTTTCAAACTCCTCGGTCAAACCCCATGTATTTAATTTATATATTATGTAATTATTGTGTAAATGCCTCTTAAATAAATAAATAAATACTTATTAAATTCTTTCAAATTTCTTGGTCAAACCCCATGTATTTAATTTATATATTAAAAAATCCTAATTTCCTGATTTTTTAATATTTTTTTTAAACAAAATTGACTTGGTGATTGGTGATTGGTTCAAAGATTGTAATAATTACACTATTGATTACAATAAACACTTAATTTATAATAATTACACTTATTAAATGAAAAACGCAATAAATGAAATCCTAATTTCCTTACTTTTTGTATCCCCAAGAGACCCATGTAATTATTGTGTAAATGCCTCTTAAATAAATAAATAAACACTTATTAAATTCTTTCAAACTCCTCGCGCAAATCTCATGTATTTAATTTATATATTAAAAAAAATAAAAATAAATATAAATATCTATAATTATCCCGTGCATAGCACGGGTGATAGGCTAGTTTCCCTAATAAGAAATGGATTATCCTAAAAGTATAATTTTCTATCCCTCCAACTTATTTAGTGCACTTTTAAAGTCTAATTAATGCCAATTAGTACTCATAAAAAAAATCATGTGGGTGTCTCATTGTTTTAGGACTCAAGTTCAATGAACTATCACCTTATCTCTAAATTAAATTTTTTTTTTTAAAAGTCTTATAAAAATAAAAAATAAAAAGTTAAAAAACTCGACTTCAAATATCTTATATCACCCTAAACTAAGCATACTTTTTAAAGCAAATTATTGTCATAATGTCATATGATATGAGACAGTAGCCTCCTAAAAAACTATATTGAAGACCTGGTTGTTACATATTTAAAAAACTGAGTTGGAATGTCAAGGGTCGGTGGTAGAGAGGGAAGAAGAAACATGGCCGAACAGTCAACCACATGAATTTGCATCCTCTAAAATGTTCATAACCTTGACCCCATTTTGGGATGGGCTTCTATGAAGTGGAGGTGCTGTTGGGCCTTGGGGAGTTTACTATAGATCCAATTTCGATAATCTAAATTGTTTATTTTGTTTGAGATGAAATGAGGGCCCCAACATTACCTCAAAAGCAGCCATAATTCAAGATACATAAGTCACATATAATACTCACCATGACTACTATAGTTGTACATAATTGTTTCCCTGAAGACACCTCATCCTCTTGGACCATGTGAGTGACAATATATCAAACACATCATCACAAAACCATTATTGTCGGTTCATAGTTTAAGGGATGTTTTGGAAAGGTAGTTAAAAGCTGACATTTTAATATATATATATATATATTTTTTTTTGCCTCTTGGCTTTTTTTTGTGCGAAAAGAAGTGGATTAAAAGTTGGGAAGTGATTTTAACCAATTTCTCAAAATAGGACTGGCAAGTTAGACTTACATGTAATATTACCATGGTAAATATGCAGTTCAAGATTTATGAATTGATGAATGAGGATATTACTTTTTGATGGATAAATACATTATTGATCACAGGTAGTAGTAATAGGACAATTATTTTCATTTTTTTTTTTTTGAGAAACCAAAGATAAGATATGGGAGCTTCACATCTAATTTGTACTGTTGATGTACTTTTAGGGTTGGTTTGGAATGTCCTAAAAAAGTGCACTTTTTGACTTATTAGTGGGTTTGAGTTGGATTTGGGTTGGGTTTGATGTAATTTGTTAGAGAGGTGATATGATTTAAATAAGATGATGTGACTTAAATAAGATAGTGACTTTTTGACTTATTTAGTACATGCCAAACTAGCCCTTAATTATAAGAATCTCCCTGTAATTTTAGAAGAACTCAATGATTTGAATCTTATCCTCAAATTATTGGACAATGGACCCCCACCAAACAGACTGGACTTTGGGTTTGGCAACAACAAATGTATATGTGCATAGGATATCAATTTGTGCTTCAACAAATATGGCAAAATAATCCTCATCAGTTCCCTAACCGGGAAGCTGTTTGCTCTTAAATTGTTGGTTTTTTCTTGTTTCTTATTTTTATCTGTTTTCATTAATTATTTATTCACGACCACCATAACCCTATTATCGAAGAATATAACAAAATACAGAGATTTTATACATCACAGTAGTGCTGTTAGTAACACAGGGAAGCAAGATATTACTTTTGAATCTAAACTTATAATAATGTGAACAAAAAATGAGATGGGTTTTCAACTCAAAAAAAATACAAAGTTGGAAGTCACAGAGTAGATATACCAATTGGACATAAGATGTCATGTACCATACAGATTATTTGCCCCTGCACAAACAGATTAAGTTTGATCAGCAGAACAGTTACACAGATCACTTTGGCCAAACATTTCTAGCAACCACATTCTATGGAGTGCCTTGGCACATATTAGCTGTAAACATAATATTCAAACCAAAACCAAACCAAGCCTTAAATTTCATCAAATGGGGTTGGCTACATGAATCATTCTTCTTCACTCGACCCTATCTAAAGCCATTTCGTTAGTCAAATTAAGGAGATTCAAATTTACAAAAATGGTCTCTGTGCAAGTAGGAACCTATCAAATCTTGTGAGACAATCTATCAAATTCTTGCAATGAAAGAAGACATGAAAATAGAAGGAGATCCAATTCCCATGTGTCCATGCAGTTGAAGTTTCAGATCACGAGAGAGACTATTAATAAGAAGTTCACATCCTGAAGTTTTGAATATCCTCAAAAGGTATGCCTCTCATGCTTAGTTGAGCTTGAATAATAAGATGATAGATGGTTTTGATGCTATTAATCTGATTAGAATCAAACATGAAGTTAACATTTACCACAAACACTTCCCTCACAATTAACAACAGAATAGTAAATACTAACAATGAAAGGGATTGGAAATCGAGTTAATAAGCTCTGATGGCAAGGGATTGCGATGATAAAGAGGGTTATTAGTAATTTATTTCTTAATTTCCTTGAAAACATAAATAAAAATCTCATTTAAACTAGTTTAACAGCACAAAAAGATTAAAGGGAAACAGCTATCCAAAGTAGTTTTGTTTCTTCTAGAGAACCTCATGTCACATGGACTAATAGAATTTAGGTGTGCTTTGAACAGCTTCCAAAGCATCAAATAAGCTTTTCCTAATGACACCATGCAAAATTTTGTCAACATATATTTTTCAGGTAAAAATAACAAAATTATTAGTGGGAAACAATGGAATTTCTTGATGAATACTGACACCCACCTTACAAAATTATCCAGCTCTGACTCCATTACTCTTTCAAACAAACTCATCCAAAAATCAACCTCCAGTCCAGCTCCAATTTGGTTCTTTAGCATTTGGTTTAACTAAATGATTTTAAATTCTCAGACCCTTCTAAATTATTACTAGTGAAAAGAAAAAGAAGAAGAAGAAGAAGAAGAAATTCCCAGAAAATTGAAAGAAAATAAAAGCAGAAAAAGAGAGTACCTTGGGTTGAATCCGATTATCACAAGAAAATGTGAATACAGTGAAAACCCTATTTCTCCATTTGCAGCATTGCTCAGCGAGGGTGTGCGAGAATATTGATTAGGGTTTGGATTTGAGAGAGAATCTGAGTTGTGTAATGATTTTGCCGCCATAAACACTTACTTCGGACGAACAGTTGGACTTCCAGAGCCCATAATCCCTTCAAGATTGTGGGCCGGTCCTGGATGGGCTATTTGGTGAGCTGACTTCGGCCCAATTGGCATAATTTAAATTGGAGAAATTACCCATAAGCCCTATTTGAAATATGTGTACACTATTTAATCCAACAACATTTTAAATTAGCAATGCTAGGTATCATGAAATTTTTTTCATGAAAATAATCATGAAAGTTTTGTGACCCTTGGATTACACTTAGAATAAAGCACCACACACTAATCAAGGTAATCCAAGGATCATAAATTTTTCATGATCATTTTCATGATCCCTAACTTTTCCCATTTTAAATAGACCTAAACGTCCTATACATTTTCCTCTCTCTCTTTGCTTTTTCTCTCATTCTTTTTTTTTCCTGAGTTTTCCTCTTATTCTCTTTGTCATGTCTGACAACTAGTGATCACACCTTCCTTATTCTCTTTCTCTTTCTAATATATAGTCACCGGTGACCGACGATCACCATTGATTGGGATTTATCGGCAACCGCCAACCACCGACATCAACTGGTTACTTCATCCTCAAGTACGGCGCAGAAGATGAGTAGATTTACTCAAATATAATATAGATCTACTCAAATCTATATGAGATCTGACTAGATCTAAACCAAAAATAGTTTTCGGAGTATAATATTCTTTCTATATCTATTCTTTCAGTCGATTTCTCAATTTTTCTACATTTTTTTCTGTTACATACGTTTATTTTTCTATTTTAATGAAGAAAAATTTTAAATTCTGAACAAGTTATTTTTAAGTTTTAGTTACAAGAGGTCAGCTTTTTTGGTGCTAAAATGAATCATACTTTAAAATTAAAAAATTTTACAGTTTCATAATATTCTTTAGAACTGTAAAATTTTACAATTTTATAACATGTTTTTTTAGCTTAATAGAATAATACTTTGAAGCTATAACATTTTTCAATTTTAAAGCTTACTTTTCAGTTTGATCAATATTACAGATTATTTACTTAATCTTTACAAAAATTTAAAAATAATATATACTTTTTCCCATTGTTGTTTGTTGTTGTTATGTTTTTTAACTATAATTTCTCTATTTATTTACTTATTTTTTCTGGCAATGTTCTGAATATTCCGGTGAGTTTCTGATGATATTCTTGACATTTTCCTGTGACGTTCAGAATACTCCGACGAACTTCCGGCGATACTCAAAACACTTCGGCAAACTTCCGATGATGCTTCAGCGACTTCCCAGTGATGTTGAATATTCCGGTGAATCTTTTGTGAGTTTGACAGAAGTTGTTGGATGTAGCATCATTTTTGGTAACGATCAAAAATATGTAAGACTAATTGGTACAATTATTTTGTTTTGGGATTAGATTGATTTTAAACTTTGTATATAGGACTTATTGGTAAATACTCCACTTAAATTCTTCATTTTATAAAACTTATTAAATAAGTTATATATATATATATATATGTAATTATTCATTTTGACTTAAATTGTCTCTTTCACATGAAAAATAAAAATTTAAAAATAATATATTTTTGTATCAAAAGTTTCAATTTTTTCACTCATTAAAAATCTCGTTCAATACTTTTAATTTGTAAAAAATATAAAAAATTACAGCACCAAAATATATTATTTTTAAGGTTTTCATTTACGATATTAGACAAATAATTTGGAAGGAATCTTTGATAGTCACATGATGATTTACTTATTGTATAAAAAAATTGAGCGACATATCCATAAAATCACATTTCATGCAAGAATAAATAAGAGAAATGAATAATTCTATTTCCACACACTTATTTATCTCTATGTACACACTTAATGTAATATAATTTTAATGACAAATGTACCCTAAAACAAAATGACCGTAATAGACATCAAAATATACAATTAATATTAAATCAAAGTTTTTTTTTCCTATATACATCTCTTAAAAAAAAAACTCAGTACACATCTTTTGATTTTAGAAAAATGAAACCCTAATTTCTCCATTATTTCTCACATACACTATTATCCATTGCTTACTGCAGACTATATTGTTCAATGGACTACAGCTTTCAAACTTTGAAAGTCCACTCAAGCATGGAATCATTTTTAGGTGGTTGAAGCATGGATCGCAGACTCCAAAATGGTTACTTTTGTTAGGTGCCATAGTTGCATTTGCAGCCTTTCTTGCAAAACAAAAGAGTGCATATATAACAATTATGCTTTTTCTTTGTAAACCCCAAGGCCACACCGCATCCTCTACAAGCCGATTGATCAGTATTAAAGATAGATTTGTGTAAACAAATCGTAGTTGTAAAATTCGCTACTACAGAATCGAGTTTTTTTATAATATTCGGAACTCAAGTTTCGAATGAAACAATTAAATTCGGAAATCAAGTTTCGAAAATTTGTTCGGAGGCCAAAAGTCAAATAATATTTTTATATTCAAAAAATCAGTGCCAAATGTGCAAAATCAACAATCTTCTAAGAAAAAAAAGAGGGTTTATAGGAAATAAGAGATATTGTAGGTCTTCAATGGAGGGTTTTCAGTGGGGTTGTGAATAGAGGGTCTTCACTGTGTTTTCAATATGGGTGGAACCGAAATGGGTGTGTGGAAAATGGGTCTGGAATTTTGAAAATAAATGTAGAATGAGAGTATAGGTGATGTGTGTATAAAAATATGAGTTAGGGTATAATTGAAACATTTGATGTGCGGATTGAGAACAATAACATAGAACCAAATTAAATGTGCACAAAGATAAATAGGTGTGTTGAAATAAAATTTTCCTAAAGTGTGTGTAAATATGAGTGAAGGATTTATTTGTAATTTTAAGGATGTGGGTTGAGATAATTACTTAATAATTAAATTAATAGAGATGTGTATTGAGAAAAAATTTGCCTTGAGTTTATTAGGGTGGTGGAAATAGAATTTCCCAAGAGAAATGTTTAGTCTACGCAAAATCCTCCGCCCAACTCCACTTGAATTAAGCAAACAAATGCTAGAACGGAGCTCGCCAATAATATTTTTGTGCTTATAAAAAATGTTTGAAATATCTAATTTATCACTTTTAAAAGTCATTCTTAATGATGTGTCTGATAAATATGAAATTTTAATTTGTCAAATATTTCATTATGTAGAATCTAATCCCAATGACACATGGTTAGAAATCATTTCGGAATAATAAATTAAGAGACATAGTATTGTTGTATTTTTTATGTGATTATTAGACTCTGACAAATGCACAGAACAGTTCCCATGCATGACCAAGAAAAATGGATTGGGTATACTAAATTCAATCCTGTTTCGTAGCTCGAATTTTCTGTGGCTCGAGTGGTCCGAAATCTCAAAACGATGTTGTTTTGGATTTTTTTTTTTCCCCCATCCTTTCCGACTCATAGAAGAGAAGAAGAAAGAAGACAACATCATCATCATCAACACAAAGACATCATCATCATCATCAACACAGCATCATCATCATCATCAATAACCAACAAATCATCATATATAGACCTGCATCATCATCATCAACACACACACATATCATCTGGAAAATCGAAAGCATCATCAACACACACACACACACAAATCATCTGGAAAATCAAAAGCCACCCACAAATCAAACCCCCCCCCCCCAACACACACATACAGATTTGGAAGCCAAATCAATGAAACACACACACACACACACATTGTAGGCGACGGAGGCGGAGTGGAATAGGAAGATCACCTCCCTTTCTCTCTCTTTCTTCTCTCTTCTCTCTCTTTCTCCCTCTTTCCCTCCGTTGTGTTTCACAGATAAAAGAGGAGGAAAAAAAATCGAAATCAAAACGACGTCATTTTGATTTCGGGCCATTCGAGCTTGAATAGTTTCGAGCTCTCAAGCATTTTTGTACTAAATTTTAAACAAATTATACCTCAGTTCAATAATTTGTATATTATGTCAATTTAATTCTTGTAATAAATGATTGAATCCAATTTTATTTATATACATACATATATTTTGATATATATCATATTTTAATAAATGATTGAATACAAAATGGTAAGATTTATCAGTCTATACTTTTGAATTAACCATATTTTATATATTATTCGCACACTTCATTTTCAGTTGAGAATGGGTATTGAAATCCTATGGGCATTGTTCACATATACATGTACTAGTGTATATCCGTACCTTCGTAAATAATGTTGAGATTAAAATATAATTATAATTTAAATGTATCATGTTATTTAACTAATTAATTTAATGCATCCTCAACATTTAATTAGTCATGGGGAACATGATATATTAGAAACATTGTAGGCTGCCACACATAAGCCAATCTTGTTTGAATAATTTTAGGTATCATTAAAATTTAGGAAAAATTACCCAAAAAAAAAAAACTTAGAATTTAATACTTTTAACAAAATAAACAATGTTTTTAATTTTAACAATTTAAATATTAAATTTTTGATTTATTTTTAATCTAAACTATTTGCATGTTTTCAATCTAAACAATCTAAGATCTTTCACATTTTACTAAATAATAAATAATAAATAAATACTATTAGTAGTCCAAGAGATTTGTCGGTAGAAAGAAGTAGCCATCAATCCTTTGTAGAGTCTGGCTTTCACATATTTTTTTGCATTCCTATTGAAAAAAATAATAATATACGAACACAATTTGAATAGCACATAAAATAAATAAAGATGTGATAGTGGCCACCACTATCTCTTTCCTTACCTTGTTTCTTTTCAATTTCTTCACCATGTCTTCAACAAAGATGAAGAAATAGTTCATGAATTATGGGTGAAAATATAAATTGGGTTATAGAAATAAAAAACAAACAAAAAATAATAATAATAATGTCAAGACCCATAAGAGACATGTGGCTTGAAGAAAAAAAATAATAAAAAAGAAAATGTTTAAATATTTAAAAAGTGTTGTGTAGTCCACTCCCAAAGGCAACGAAGCTCTTCTTTTCAATAGCCCCCGCAAACCAATGTCAAGACCCACGCCTGACAACACACACAAAAAAAAAAAAAAAAAAAAACCAAACAAACAAACAAAAACAAAAACAAAAACAAAAACAAAAAAACATATCAATTTAAGGTTCAAAAACACCAACCCAAATATATAACGGAACTTAATACCAACCCATATAAATTGAAAGCTGCATAAATGAAAGATAAAAGAGAAACAAAACACAAAAAAAGAAAGAGAAACCCAAATGCATATCAGTTTAAGGTTTAAAAACACAAATCCAACACAAACACATCAGTTTAAGGTTTAGAAAAACAAATACAAATCCAAATCTTAGAAACACAAACCCAAATTGATGTGTCTCTTTTACTTTGATTGAAAAGAAACATAATGATTTTCAATTCTCTGTTCTAATGCTTTGTGTCTCTTTTGCTTTGCTTCCAACTTCTTTTCTGTGGTTTCCTTGAATGCATACCTAATCACACAAACCCAAATAAAAATCTTAGAAACATTAAAAGTTCAGAAAAATAAATATTAGAAACACAAACACAAACCGAAACTGAAATCTTAGAAACACAATCTAATCAACAAAAATAAATAAATAACACAAATCTGACACAATAAAACATTTCGATGAAATGATGAAACATTGAAAACCATTTGAAAAATCACTTAGGAATATCTTAAAAACCATTTGAAAACCATTTCATGAGAATCAACTATTATTTCAAACCCAAGGATCAGTTTGTATACCTAACTACAAAATGAGTTACAAAAAAAAAAAAAAAAAAAATACAAAACAAAAAACTGCTCTTTCAACCCACCTAAATATTTTAATAAAGTTGTTATACTAATTTTTGAGCAATTTCACATCTCCTTTCATTCTTACCTTCGTAACACAAACACAAAGTTGTTTACTAGTTTAGAAACACAAACACCAATCCAAATCATACCCAAACACATACCTAATCAACAAAAATAAAAAAATCACACAAACCAATATTGCAATGAAATGGGTTTTGAAATCCATTTCAAAACCATCAAACACAAATTTACACCTAAATCATCAGAATGACAAATAAAGGGCTACAAAGGTTACAACTTGGGAGCCAATATAAAGATAAGCTTAGCCATCACATGTCATTGGTATGGAAAATGTTCCGTAGCTCGAAAGTCTTTGGCTCGACTAGCTTGAAAGTACGTTTTCTCTCTCCTCTCTTCTCTTTGGCTTTCCTCTCCTCCTCTCTTCTACTATGTTCTCGAATGAAAAAAAGGATTGAAACACTTTCACCTCTCTCGCTACTCATCCCTCTCATTCCACAAATCTCTCCCATTCCTCTCATCTCTGGTAAACCTTCCCATCGCTCTTTGGTCGCGGTAGGAGGATGAAACGAACAACGACGGATGACGAACGACGAATGACAATGAAGCAAGACGAACAACGACGGAGAACGAACGACGGCCTGCGAAAATTTGAACCCCTTTGTTTTGAAAATTTGAGCACTTAACTGTTTGATGTTTCCTAACAAAGTTGTTTTCATTTAAAAAAAAAAAAATTGGAATCAGTTCACTGATCTATGCATAACAAAATGGTCCATATATGTAACTTGTGAAGAAAAAAAGAACAATTCTTGAACCCCTTTAATAGGTACCATGCACAATTCTTGAACCCTTTTGTTTTGAAAATTTGAACACTTAACTGTTTGATGTTTCCTAACAAAGTTGTTTTCAGTTAAAAAAAATTTGGAATCAGTTCACCATTTCGAATTAGTTCACCGTAGCAAAAATGTGTTTGGTAATAGCTACCAGACACATTTATAGCTTTAAATTTGTGAAAGATTGAGCAATTAACAAACAAACTGGTGCTTTTTTTTTTTTTTATAATAATAGAACATAATGAATATGAACGAAGGCTTAAGTAAGAGTATTGACTATCATGGTCATGGACAAATGAGATGGCATACAGAGACGGTACACAAAGCTCATTCTCTTTCACTCTGATCAAACTGTAGCAGCGGCAGCACACAAAGACCGTTCCGCTAGGTTTTATGAAGACACGGTGCTCTTCTCTCTCTCTGTTCTATTCTTTCTTTTTCTTTTTTCTTTTTTGTTTTTCAAATGAAATGTCTAGGTGTATTGCACAGTAGCAGCAAGTTGAGTACGAAACTAAATTCGGGCCTCTCGAGCAATTACATTTCGAGTTACGTAGCACCACCGGTGTATATATATCTTCATTTCTAGTCATAAATAAATGAATCCTAACCCATAATGCATTCTTCACATCCAAAATTATGTCTCAGATCATTGCATAAAAAAGTATCAAATTATTTAGCATCAAACCAGCACATTTAAACAAAAAAAAAAAAACAATTATATTTGAAAACACATTTAAACAATACACATATGATTGCTCCCCAATACTAGTCGACATCAAACCAACACATCAAATTGGGTAAGCGCTAACATATAAAATTATATGTAAACAACAAACCTCATTTACCTATAACTATACGGTTCACAAAAAAAGTAGTAGTTAAAGGTTGTTACGTAGTTATGTGAAGAGATAATTCATCAAACACCTTATAAGCATAAACCAAGATTAATCTCATCTGTATCAATGGATTTCCAAAAATGGTGTAATCGTATATAATCAATGCAATCAAAACACAATAATTTACCTAACATCACTAAACAATAAATCATCTGAAAAACACCTCTTCGTAATTTTTGATTCCAAAATCAAAATAACAATTAAAACAACAATCAATCTTACAATGAAAATAACCTGTTTACAACCCAAATGTTAGTATTACAAACCCATAATAAACAATGGAAAATAGATCTAAAACAAAACCCTAAAATAACGGAAAATAACCATAAAACAAAACCCTAAAATAACCTGTTCACCTGACAGAGAGAATTATGAAATGGAAAAAATGCGAGTTCGAGGACTGGAGAGGCAGACACAAACAGAAAGAAAAAGGGGGCAGAAATCTTACCTTGCGAGACTGGAGAGCAGAGTGTAAACAATAAATCATCCGAAAAACTCATCTTCGTAATTTCTGATTTGAAAATCAAAACAACAATCAATCTTACAATAAAAAAAAAAAAACCTGTTCACAGCCCGAATGTTAGGATTACAGACTCAGAATAAACAATGGAAAATAGTCCTAAAACAAAACCCTAAAATAACAGAAAATAGCCCTAAAAGAAAATCATAAAATAACCTGTTCATAGCCTGACAGAGAGAATTATGAAGCGAGAAAAATACGAGTTTGAGGACTGGAGAGGCAAACACAGACAAAGAGAGAAAGATGAGATATAAATCTTACCGTGCGAGACTGGATAGCAGAGTCGGGAGTGAACGAAGAGGAAGGGTAGGAAAGAAGAAGAACAGAGAGGGAGAGAGAGAGTGAGAGAGAGAAATAAAGCCGAGTTCGAAATGCAGAAAGCAGCGTCAGGAGAGATAAAGCCGAGTTCAAGAGGCAAAAGACTAGAGAGTAGTAGAAGAGAGAGGGTAGGAAGGAAGAAGAACAGAGAGGGAGAGAGAGATAAAGAGGGAATGGAGAGGAAAGTGAGTGAGAATAGAGAGGGAGAGAGATAAAAAGGGAATAGGAGGAGATGTAAGTAAGTGGAAGGCTGAGGAAGAGAAATATTTGGACGGGAACTACATAGATCTAAGCTATTGATACATACCCAGGATTGATATAAACCATTAGATCAAAATGTATCTCTAAGACAAATTAGACATTTTCAAAAATCCAATAGATCAAAATGTATCTCTAAGACAAATTAGACATTTTCAAAAATCTTTCTCCCTTATTATATAGATATACATATCACTGAATCTAGTGGATTCATGCCTCCAAATCCCTTGGTCATCTCATCTATCTCTTGAAATTTATGCAATGTAGTTGACTTTCATTAAATCAATCAGAGAGTTGTTTAAAGAAGAATATGGACGAATTAAATCATTCTCCTTCTACTTCATATACATTATGCGCACATTTTATCTATAACACACTATAGATTCTCACTCTATCTCTCTCCAAAAAAAAATGACATTAATGAATCTGGTGGGTTCATGGGTCCAGAGTCAGACATGTTCAATCCTTGATCATCATCATCACAACAAAAGATACACATCTTCAATCCCTTTAACCCACAAACCACACAAAATTACCCAAAACAGACCTTCGTCAATTTCTGCAATTTTCACTGACAAAGAAGAACAGAGACCCAAACAAGACACTACACAATTTAATTTCACATCTTACATGATCCAAAAATCCAATGCAATAAATAAAGCCCTAGACGACGCCGTTTCCCTCAAAAATCCCCACCACCTCCACGAGGCAATGCGTTACTCCCTCATCGCCAGCGGCAAGCGCATCCGCCCAATCCTCTGCATTGCCTCCTGCGAGCTCGTCGGTGGCCACCACTCCGCCACCATGCCTGCCGCATGCGCGGTGGAGATGATCCACACCATGTCACTCATCCAAGACGACCTCCCTTCTATGGACAACGACGATCTCCGCCGCGGCCAACCCACCACCCACAAAGTCTTCAGCGAGGCCACCGCAGTCCTCGCTGCCGACTCCCTCCTCTTATACGCCTTCGAGCACATCGCCAACACCACAACCGGTGTCTCTCCAGCCAAAATTCTCACCGGAATTAACGAATTTTCTAAAGATGGAGCCGAAAGGCTTGTAATAGGGCAAGTTTTGGATATTGCTTCAGGTGGAAAGCAGGGTCTTGGGTTGGAAGAGCTTGAGTTGATACATCTGAACAAGACGGCGGCGTTGGTGGAGGTTGCGGCAGCGATCGGAGCGATATTTGGCGGCGGAAGTGCGGAGGACGTTGAGAAGTTGAGGGAATATGGGAGGTGTGTTGGGTTGATGTTTCAGGTGGTGGATGATATTCTTGATGTGACAATGTCGGGTGAAGAGCTTGGGAAGACTGCGGGGAAGGACTTGGTGGCAAATAAGCTGACTTATTCGAAAGTAATGGGGATTGAGAAGTCTAGAGAGTATGCAGAGAAGCTGAAAATGGAGGCTGAGGATCATCTCTCTGGGTTTGATGAGGAGAGAGCAGCACCGTTGCTTGCTCTGGCTGATTACATTGCTCATAGGCTATACTAATTATTTTGTTCAACCTAATATTTTCGATCGTGGTATAAATTATAATCATATTTCTTATTATTGTTGATTATTTGAATTTAACATCATGTTATGTGTATCCAATTTATCATCATGCTCATTTTACATGCATGTTTCTCTAAGTAGGAAGCAACAGCAAGTCAAAGGTTGCTTGTTAGTCAAGGAAATATGTATACGTACAATAAAATAATTATCTTATCGACATGAGCGATATATCCATTCTTTAATTTAACAAGAGTCCACGTATCAATTCACGTAAATTTATTTCAAAAGTTATATATTTTTATTGAGGGGTAGATTCTCACCGATCCATAATTTAGATTTCAGGACATTATTTAGACTTGTGAGTGAAAAATCTATAAATCCTAGATGTTGATTTGTGATTATGTATCAATTTTAAGTAGAATATAACAATCTCAATCAAACAATAAAAGACAAATCGACACAACTATTTTACGTGAAAAAATCACAATTGAACACCTCCAACTGTAATTAAAAAATCACAGGCAACAGCCACAAAACAATCCGCTAAGAAGATTTAAAGAAATTACACAAGTATACTCTCAATTACCTAGCGAATCCACGCTTAATTGAACCAACCTCTATGTGCTTCTTTCAACCCCGTCTTTACCTCAGAATTGTCTTTATAATGAGCCACTCCAGAATCCACCGAACCTTCAGGCTCGAATTCTTCAGAATTCACCGAAGAACAACTCTCCCTTTTGTATAACAAACAAAACCTTTGATGTACTCTCTTTTAAACCATGAGTTGAATACTCAATAAAAACATTAAAGAAAACCTAACAAAATATCTCCAGATATAAACCTTAAGATCCAAAAAGAAGATCTGGAAAAGTACCCTTAGCTTTGGAAGGAAACCAAGCATTTATAGAAAACCAAAAGTAATCCTAAATTTGGAAGAAAACCAACTCCTTAAGAAATCTGGATTTTGAAGCTTGCTCGAGCGAGGAGCTTAACTTTCGTGATTTTTACTAGTGCCTTGGCTCGAGCGACGAATCATTGGCTCAAACGAGCAATCAACTCTTACAGGTTTTTGTGTGGACGCAATCTTTCACTTGAGCGAGAACTCCTTGGCTCGAGCGAGCAAGCCGTAGCTCGAGCGAGCATTCCTTGGCTCGAGCGAACAAGGGCGGACATGCAATTTTGAATGCAATTTTGCATTTTGCTTCGGCCGTGAGCTGACCAGGCAACTCGACCCCTGTAATAATCAGCGAAGTGACAATCTTGAAAGTATTGACATCACAAACTTCTTTGCAAAGCACGATTCGGATTGGATTCGCCTTTAACAACTCATAGCCTCACTGAAATAAAAATGCGAATAAAATTACAACTCAAAAGAATTTTGTCAAACGGGATTGCCAAGAATAAAAACCTAACAGTGAGGTTCATTTTGCATATCTTTTGATAATTTGAAATTTTGAATCGTTCATTTTATGGCACTTCATGTATGTCATTAATTTAAGAAATTAATTCTATTTAATAATATAATTTATTTAATTTATTATATTCGTTATAAAAAAAATTATTTTTAAACATACAATTATCGAATCTACCTCCTTTCGTACAACTCTTTGATACAGCATCATCCCTTCCACTTCCACTCATAAAATGTGAAAACTTTTTTATTTTAATTAAACCAAAATAAATTTTAAAATTCACTAACACTCAGAAAGTTTTCGACAAGTACAGCAGATTCGAAAGTGACATAATTTAATGGCTAAATTAAATTGATACTTCCTGTATTTTGCTCTTTAATTTACTTTGCTTCTTCACATTTTAATTAGTTTGCTTTTGATTTTTAACTTTAAATTTTGTATTAATTTGATTCAATTAATAATGTCAATTAAAGTTTTTAAAATAAAATGGTCACTGATTCAGTTGAGTTTAACTGAAATAAATTAATCAAGCTTTTAATTTTGCGTATAAAAAATTATACATGTCGTTTATGTGCACATTTTTTATTAAAAAAAACTAAAAATCATAATCAATTTAGACCAAATAAAAACAAAATTATAAATTCAGAATTAAAATCCAGCCAATTAAAATCACAAAACTAGAATAATACAAGAGTTTTTGCTAAATTTATTCATGGAACTAAGCTTGGCCACCGTATCGCCTCTGCCTCTGCTGAAAAGACCTCAAAGCCTCCACAAAATCTGATTCCTCAAAATCAGGCCACAGTTTGTCTACAAATAACATTTCAGTATAAGCTAGCTGCCACAACATGAAGTTGCTAACTCTGATCTCTCCACTCGTTCTTATAAGTAAATCAGGATTTGGGTACTCTGTACAATTTGTTTCTAGCTCTTCTTCGATTAGGTTGTTGTTTATGTCTTCCACCTGAATAAGCCCTTCCTTCACTTTTCCGGCGACTTTTTTGCAAGCTTGGGTTATGTCCTGTTGTCCGCCATAGTTGAGTGCAGCGATGATATGGAACTGAGTGTTGGCCTTTGTGGATTCCTCTAGTTCACATGCTATGTTCTGTATTATCTTGGGAAGCTTTGACTTGTCACCAATCATAGAAACTCGAACACCTGTCCTGTTATATTATATGTTAAATGAGTAGTGTTATAAGGATCCGAAGGATCAAATTAAAAAAAATAGAGAGAAAAGAGAATTTTTTTGATTTTTTTTTATATAATTTGTTAGTTTTTTAATAACTATTTAACTTTTAAATTAAATTTAATATTGTCGAACAAGACCTTACCCACATTGTAAATTGGACAAATGATGTATTTGAACACGTTACCTCATAGCCTCCCCGAAATATGATATCATCTGCTCTCCAAATAGGTTCATCAAAATGTCAACCTCCTCCTGCAAAAACATCAATGATCCAACTATAGTCATTTACAAATCTGATGGGAATTTCACAACCCAAAAAATATTTCTATGTCACAAGGGAATAAGCAAAAACAAGAAATTTAATTTATATTGGATAAAGTTTTACACTATGTTTGGGAAGTTAGGAGAGAAAAGAAAAGAAATGATTAAGGAAGAAATAAAAGAAAAGAAATGATTGTGATTTATCTCATTCTTGTTTGGTTAGATTTCATTAAGAGAAAAGAAAAGAAATTATTTTATGTTATATTACCAAAATAACCTTTTTATATTTTCAATCATTTTATTTCTTTTATTTTTATAGGGACAAAATAGTATTATAAAAATAGTGGTTTCTTTTCTCTCCAAATCTCTCTACTTTTGAGAAGATTGAAAATGAGGCTTATAAGAGAAATGAGTTTCTCTCCATTTCTCTCAATTTCTTCTCATTTCTCTCTACTTTGGTTATCCAAACAAATAAAAGAAATACATATCACTCTATTTCTTTTCTTTTCTCTCCAAATCACTCAATCCAAGCATAGCGTTATTATTAAAATAGGAGAAAATACAATAAACCTGCATGTAATGGAAGAGCAAGAATACAACAAAAAATTGGGTCAGACTTAGCAACATATCAACATGATATTGTTATTCATTGATACCATTATATATACAACAATGATGAGATATAACCAGTTTGTTTCAAGGAGTACGAAATGAAAAAACAAAAACAAGCATATTCACCTGAGGGCGAACCCAGTTTTCAGTAGAAAATGCGAAAACAGAGAGAACTTTCACTCCCCATTTATGACAGAGGGAAGCAATCTCTCTTATTTTCTGTCCACCAGCTCTGTGGGTTTCATCAACCGGCAAACCTCTCTGCTGCCCCCATCTCCGGTTACCGTCCAATATCACCGCCACGTGTTTCGGCATCAGATCTCGTTGGAGACCCTCTGGCAGCTCCTCTTCTTCAGCTGACAAATGTCCGTTGTTGGAAACCACAGTTTCTGTCTGTTGTCCTCCTCTGGCAGCTGCATTTGGAGCACTCGAAACGACTGGTTTGCGAACTTTGGGAAGAGAATGGGAGATTTTTATGTTTGTTTGATTGGTTTTGGATATTAAAGAGATTGGAGGAGGAATGGGTTTGTGTTGGGAAGAAGGAGAGAGACTGGTCTTACAGGGAGGAGGAACAGGGAATCGCAGGAGCAGCATTTTGAAACGTTTGTGTTCTCTTTCCTCTGTTCTATTGCTAGTTTTCTTTGCCACTACAATTCGAATTTAAGGCAAACAATTTTTTGAGACAATTATTTAAAAAAATCCAGAGTTTGAATAAATCTTAAATTTCTAATTTATTTTTAATTTAAATTATTTATCTATTTTTATTAACTAAAATCGACAGAAAAAAGTATTTTATTTATTAAACTCAATGTAGATATATATAAAATGTTTAAAATATCATTTTCATTGAGTTTAATAATTAAAATATCTATTTTTTCATCAATTTTACTTACCAAAAATAGATAAATGTTTAAACTGAAAATAAATTTAAATTTTAAAATTTAAATTGATAAAATTAAAATTTTATTTTGTTATAAGAGTCAAACTTTAATTTTTTTTATTTTATTTTAATTTTCTCTAATTTTTTATATAGACAATGTGGTGGTGATATTTTGAAAGTAGGTGTAATGATAGTGGTTTTTGTTTGAAATCACATAATTTTGTATGGAAACTCTGATTGTATAACATTAATTACGCTGTGAACTTCAAGTAAGCAATTAATTAAACTAGCATGGTATAAACAAGGTGGACTACTAATAAATTTTAAAATATAATTTTATTAACTATTTAATTTTTTTTTTTTTTTTTTTTTTTTTTTTTTTTTTTTTTTATGAATCCAAAGATTTTATTAAAGTGTAAATTACGCTAGATGATAATCATTTGCATGTTTGAGTTTAATTCTTTAGGAATAAAAGTAGTTTCTCCAAATGTAAAATCAAACGTATAGACAATTTATACTATAGAAGTTTTGAATTTTCACTCTCTCTAGAACAAATTCCACATTATCAACAAAAACTTAACACTCTAATATAACAATCTAATAATATAACATTATAATGTAACACACAAAAAAAATTTTGATGTACTTTTTCCAAACGTAACAACGTAACACTAAAAAAAATTTCTTAATGTATTTTTATCAAACAAAACACTCCAATATAATACCAAAAAAAAAAAAATCCTTAGTGCATGAAAACCAAACATAACACTTAAATCAATGTAATCTCAATCGTAACATTTCAATGTAACATACTCCAATATAACACATACAAAAATATTAAAAAACTCTTTATTGTAATTTTTCTAAACGTAATACTCACAATTTGAAATTACAAATTTGCCAAAACTTACAAAGGAATTTTTGTAATCCTTTTAGAATAGTTTTTGAATAATCTCATTTTTTTTAGAGTGTTACGTTTGAAAAAAATATATTAAAGAGTTTTTTTTGTATGTTATATTAGAGTATTACACTAAGGAGTTTTTTTATAGTGTTATACTGGAGTATTATGTTTGGAAAAAATACGTTAAGGAGTTTTTTGGTGTGTTACATTTACACTAAGGAATTTTTTTACAAGGTTACGTTTGAGAAAAATACACTAGAGAATTTTTTTGTATGTTACGTTGAAGTGTTATACTAATGAGTTGTTTTAGAGTGTTATATTTGAGAAAAGTACACTAGAATTTTTTTTTAAGAATCTCATATTTCAAGTAATTTTTGTACTCATTTTAAAATATTTTCCAAATTACAAATATTCTCATATAAAAATCTATCCCAAATTTGATTCTCATATACTGTGTACTTTACCTTCCTAACACAAAAAAAAAAAAAAAAAAAAAAAGAATAATATAAATATGGGTATAACCGTAAATCTAATTTTCAAATAATATATTAAATTTACTTTTTCAAAATTAATGAGACTAATTGGTCTATAAAAAAATTCTTAGAATTAAATGATTCACCATTTCTCAAGTTGAGATTTATAGATAAATTTTTCAATAAACAATTCAAAATATTTTACAAATAGAATTTTCATATTAAAAAAAATAAAAATCTGTTGGAGAAGATGTGACAATATATATATTTTGTAATTATAAATTGAAGTGAGTATTTTATTTTAGAGTGATTATACTAATGGTCCTTATGGTTTGAGATTTGTATCGCTTTGGTCCCTTACTTTTCAATTGTGATACATATGACCCTAAATTTTGATTCTTGTTCCAAATAAGGATAATTGAAGACACCATTCCTCCATTTCAAAGATAAAGTCATCAATTTGATAAAATATAAATTATTTTGACAAACATAAACGTCAAAATTATTTTTGAATTTTTTAAAATTGTTTCTACTCACCAAAGATAAAATTATATAAAAATGATAAATCTTTTACCTTTTATTTTTTTATTTGTTTCTAAATTAATTTTAGTATATGTTTGGATGATGATCATGTAATGAGAGGGTTATTTTTGTTAATATTTTTCATGATTATCACGTAATAGATGGTTGTATTTGTTGTTAACAAATATTTTTAGATAATTATCATATAATGGATGGTTATTAAGTTTTTAATGTATAATTGATATGTTTAGTATATAAAATATTTTTAGTTTTAATAGATTGGTTTAATAATGATATCAAAATTGCCGCCATGTTTGATTTTTGAAAAAATAAAAACTAATTTGACAAAAATAAATATAAAAAAATATATATTTTAACGAAGAAAGTTCTAACATTATTCATTAAAAGAAAAATTCATTACATTTCAAACAATATACAAATTAACCAACACAAAATAAGTTATATGACGACTTTGCCCTTAAAATGAAATGTTTGCAAAGGAAAACATTTGTCATTATCCTTATTTGGAACATGATTTAAAATTGAGGATCAAATGTATCACAATTGAAAAGTGAAGATCAAAATGACATAAGTCTCAAACTATAAGGATTGTTATTATAATTCACCCTTTATTTTATAATGATAAAATTATAATGCAACATAATATTCTATATAAAAATTTCGTTGGAATAACATTACTCATGTACAATGATATTAACATTTGAGATTTTTAGCTGTTTGAGAGTTTAATATGTAAGAGATTTAAAATAGAATTAGCATTTTTAAACTAGTTTTTTTTTTTTTAACTACAATTTTATTTGTTTATTTTTTTTAAACTAGTTAAACTAGTTAGAAGATAAGATATAATTAATTAATATTTATTGTAATTTTTATATTTTACGAGAGTATAAATATAATTAATTAATATTTATTGTAATTTTTGTATTTTACCAGAGTATAAATATATAATAGTAATTTGTCATTGCTTTTATTGGGTTTGCTAGAGTCAACCCTACACATATCCATATGGGGTGAGTTACTTGAGTTCGAAAACAGGTTTTAATGAACAAACCCCGTGAGATTTACGCTAATTAATTACCTGCACGTGGAAGTGAATGAATTATGTCCACCAAGCTACTGGCAAAGTTTGATTCTTGTGTTCCCAAATCATTATATGGTTCTACATTCTAAATTCAAATTCAACTAGTTCTAAATTAGGATATCACCCGTGCTATGTACGGATTGTATTTATAATTATCTATATATGTGAATTGTGATTTTTAAATATTTTTTTTTAGATGTCTTATTTTTTTTCCTTTTTTGTATTATATTAAAGTTTAATATTTTGATAATAATCATATGTGTTGGACTTTTCAAGGAATTAAATGTCTTTTTTTTCCTTATATTATATTAAAGTTTAATATTTTGATAATAATCATATGTGTTGGACTTTCAAGAAATTTTTTTTTATACTTGTTCTTAATGTATTAAAATGTTATTATGAGAGTAAGATTTGGGAGTTGGGAAAAGTTAATAAATATTAAGATTTTTTTTTTTATAAAAAAATCAAGAAATTTAGATCAAGAAATTGGAGTTCCCACAAGGGTTGGGATTAAAAATTCCTTTTTGCTTAATATATAGTATAGATTATAGTGCAAAACTTTTGGCAAAAATTTCATACACACAACTTGATAGAAAACACATAAGGAAAAGAAACAAATAAAATAGGAAATAAACCCAACAAGAGAAGATACATATTAAACACTACAAGAAAAGGGGACAAAAAACACGGAAGCATTAGCGACGGCGCTTGTTCCGTCACAAAAAATGATTTTTTGCGACAACAGCTTATAACCGTCGCAAATGGTGGCTTTAGCGACGGCATCGTCCCCGTCGGCAATCAAAATGCACGGGTAGGGAGTAAATGCATCATTATTAGCGACGGCTGAGTTTTATCGTCGCCAAAAAAATGTTTTCAGACAAATAGTTTACATATTGCGACGGCAAATGTCCGTCGCAAAAAAGTCTAATTTAAACGACGTCGTTTTATGAACAAATTAGTCGCCATTTGCGACGGTGTGAAACCTACCGTCGCAAAAAATGAAAAAAAAATTTTGTCCCGCTCTTGCCTATTCATCTTGCCGCTCAAGTTCACCCAAATCCCTAAATCCCTAAGCTGAACAAATTTTTTCCCCCAAATCCCTACAAAGCCGAACGGCGAACGGTGGTGCGGTGGTGCTGCGGCGAGGAGGACAAGTACCGGCGGCGAGGACGACAACTCTTCTCTGTGCGTATGCTCTCTCTCTCTCTCTCTCTCTCTCTGTATATATATATACAGATCTGTATATTGATCATTTCTGTATCAATCTATAACATCTATATATATATTGATATATATATATAAATATGTAAATTATCTATAAATATATATATATAAATATGTAAATTATATATAAATATATATAGATACATCTAAAGATGCATATAATATAATCGTCGTATTTTAATAAACAAAGTTCTTTTTTTGTTTTTTTATTCTTGATTCAATATATAATTTTAATTGTTGTGATGAACTTCAAAATTTTGTATTATAATTATAAAAAAAAAAAAAATTAAATTTAATAAAAAAGTCGGAATTAAAGTTGAAATTATACTATATAGGCTAAGCTCAACCTGAAACTATAAACTCATATTTTTAAGTTCGTGAATATAGCTTAAGTTATGGAAATGTAAGGAAAGATCAACTTGTAGACTGGTCTTGAACCTTAATTTTTAGGAATTGCTAGCCCATTGATGAGGCTTAGATATATCCTATTACATGATTTTTTTTTTTTTTTTTAATGACTGAGTGTTTAGATCAGTTTACACGTATCTCGACTAATCTCAGGATGAGTGTGTCTCCAAAGAGTTGATAGTACCTAATAAAAATTACATTAAATGAAATTATTAAGATGTTACATATATAGAGAATCGGACAAATTTGTGGGGTAGGAAAAAATTATGGGTAAACTACCAATAGGTCCTACTTTGGAGACTTATTACCCAATAGGTCCTACTTTGGAGACTTATTACCCATTAAGTCCTATTTGATATAATTTATTAAGTGATAAAGATAAATTTATCAGTCTTTTTTTTTTTTATGAATAATTTTATAGTGATAAATTTATCAGTCTCTTTGTTTTATGAATAAATTTTTAGTGATAAATTTATCACTCTCTTATTTTTATAGTGTTAAATTTATTAGTTAGGACCTGTAGGTAAATAAGTCTAGTTAACAGGACTAATTGGTAAGTACCCCAAAAATTATTAGGTATCCAATGGAAGCCTGTCACGACCCAAACCCACCCCTATAGGTTTAGCATCGTAACCGGCCAGTAATCCATGGATTACCTACGGCCTCTGAACATATAAGCATATGATAAGGGGCTAGCGGAAGCAAATACATAATTATAGTTGTCCAATGAGCTGTGCTGACTTATATGAAACAGAATATTTTAAAAACTTTATATACATAACCATAAGTCAACCATACATTACATTATACCACACACATTGCAGTATCTTCCGTACAGACAACATAAATAAAAATAAAGTCCCATGCATAAACAGAATTAATCAACACTTGAACCCAAGACACTTCGGGAACCTCCGCGTGAGGCACAAAGGCTGGCTGACAACAGAAACACAAACCCCCACAAAACCTTCGGGCTGCACTCCAGAATGCTCACCTATAATATATATACAAACAGTGAGCTAAAGCCCAGTGAATAACATTAAGGTAAAGGGGTTAGTGAACGAATTCCGAACATTTTATACGTTCAAAACAGATCATAGCATAATCATAGTCATCTCATATCAGAACATACTAATGGCATACTCCATAGAACACATCACATATCACATAACGTCTTACAACTAGAGTAACCGGTCCCGAACACCGATTAAACACATATCACCACAATGAAGTGGCTAACGAGATCTCGTAACTGTCATGGACCTGTATTTTCATGCCATCCCCCATGACTTGGTACTATCTATGGATGCCATAATAGATTTCAAACATGGAATGTTCGTTCACAGAAACATATATCATTTCAAAAAGCATAGCTTAACAAATTTCATTTGGAACATAATTTCATATAAACGTATCTTTACGATAACGTTACTCACAGTGGTTCCGTAGATGGTCAATCACTTCTCGGGCGTTGACCTACAATCACAAAATACATAGCACCAACGAATCTTATCATTACTTATTCATGTGGCCATTAAGGCTTAGCTTACATCACGTTGGTTCATGTTCATTCTTAACACATGGCTTAGAACACACACACCCTTGCAATCTCTTAGTGTGATTCATTCTTATTACAATGCTCAAGTCACATACACACTTGCCATTCTTTATCTTAGTGTGCGTTTCTAGCCCATAACCTCATTACTATAGCTTAATTAAGGCTTAGGAATGCCTAAGATGCAATGAGGTTGTCAAAACATGCCTTGGAACACTTAGGCAAAATTTCAGAATTTTAAGTCCTCGCTCGATCGAAGCTTTCCTTGCTCGAGCGAGCATGCAAAAATGTGACTGGTCGCTCGAGCGCACATTCCTTTGCTCGAGCGATCTGTAAATGGTGCAAACTTTTGGGAGCTCGAAATTTACGCTTAAGCGGACTTTTGGTCGCTCGAGCGAGGTGCACGATTCCAGAGTGGTCGCTCGAGCGAGAACCCCTTCGCTCGAGCGAGGCTGCAAAATCTGGAATTTCCAGATTGCTCCTCCAACTTCAAAACTCGAATTAAAACCTCCAAAACACCTCTCTTGGGCCCTAGAACTTGATATAACCCAGAAAACTTGTAGAATATGAAAGTCTTAAAGATCAATTGGTAAAATCATGGCCCAAGGTTTGTCAAAACTCACAATTTCAACTTGAATTTCAAGAAGTAAGACATGCATGTGAATTCTTTAAAACTCTTGTCTTCAACACTCATGGAACTTGAAATTTGAGCTCCTAAACTCCATGCATGCAAGAAACCCTTTTCAAAACATGGATTTAAACTTTAAAACATGATGAATTACCCATGGATGAGTCAAATAACTCTAGATAACAACATTGATGCTTAAAACCAAACTCAACATGCCAAAACTCCATATATTCATGTATGCATGTGGATTTCTCTTCCAAATTCTCTTTCAAGACTTCAAAAACATGGAATTGTCTTTCAAAACTTGATGAAATATGCATGCATGTACCATTCAACCTCCATAATCAACACAAATGGTGAAACTCATAACTAGCATGGTGATTTAACACCAACATGAGTATGTATGCATAAATTGTAACCCAATTCTTAAACCAAAACTCAATGTACATATTTAAACACCAAATCTTCATGTTAATGACTTAGATTTTCAATTTAGGGGTTAAATTCTCACCTAGAGTCTTGAATTCAAGGTAGAGAAGCTCAGTGTTTGTAAAACTCCTTCAATCTTCCAATCCTCTAAGCAAAATCAAGATGAAATCATGCTCTCTCTCTCTCTAACTCTCTTCTCACACGGCTACAGCAAGGAAAATGGCTGGGCAATTGGTATGAAAGGCTCTTGACCAAGCATTAAATAAGGGTGTAAAGTAGGCCACTCAATGGCATTTAGGTAAATAATCAAACTAATGTGTTTTAACATTATTTAATCCAATTTAATCATACCAAATCACATTTTAATTAAATATGCCATAAGGTTCTAAAAATTCCAAATAACACGATGGTATAATCAATTCCGGGTCTGGATGCCGTTAAGGCTTTCAATTTACAGTTTAAACCATTAAGCATGGACAGATGATTTAACAGTCAACAGATAGGCAACCAATTATGTTACGAATTACTTATAAATCCCATCATCAATCTTAATCACTTAATTAACATCCTTAATTACCGGTTCATAGCTAATTACGGGTCGGGGTTATTACAAAACCACCTTGCCATTCCACTTACCAATCACTAATTGCCAAGCCCCTGTTGTTTTCCCAATCAGCAACATAAATCAGTGGCGACATTAATTTGTTTTAGGGGGGCAAAAAAAAAGCTGCAGATTTTTGAATTAGATTAGATAAAAAATTAGTAGCTTTTATAAAACTTTGTTGTTGGTGGTGTTAATATTGGTGCTGTCATATGATGGCTAGCTGGATTGTTGTCAAACCACTTATTGAATCGTGAATCCTTTTATTAAATTATTAGTTTGAAGAAAAACTAGAAAAATAGTCATATGATGCAAAGCAGCGTTGTAACAATCAGTGAACATATATATAGACAACATCAGTTGCATTACTAGTAGTCATAGTTTTAAATATCAGTATTGGGTTAAGGCTTTAGTATCAGCAATAGTTCATTTATGAGCAAAAGATTATATTCATTTTATTTCTTAAAGTTATCTTCGACTCTTATACTGTCTTTAGTTGCTCTGTTTGAGTTTCCTCAAATTGTGTAACCGGATGGATCATTTCTATAGTCTCCAAATGTAATTGCATATTCAATTTTGAGAACTGAAAATTCTTGGTTAGTAGATTTCCTCAACGTCAACAACAAATGCACAATACATCGATTGAAAGAAAAATAGTTTTTGCAATACACCTTTGCATTATATAAAGCATGAATTTTATGAGGTTAAAGTTAACAAAGGAAATCTTTAATATCTACTGACTTGTAGTAGGTCATGTGTATCTCTATGTCTAAAGAGTTTGCTAGTGCAAAACTATGAATCATGGTTGTTTTACTTAATTTGACCCAATATGAGGCCTTGAATATTCAAATTTGCTTGCTATGTTCATTTTTCTTGCGCACAAGCTATCGAAAAGTAGTCTTTTGATCATTTGATAAACTTTTGGGAATTTAGTCGGGACTTGATCCAGAACTTGAAGCCTTTATTTTTGGTGGATTTTAAGTTCCAGTCACCACTCTATCGACAGTAATGGTTACGTGCTTAATTTGGTTGTCTTGTACATCTATCTAGTCTGTGAACTTCATAAACATAGATAATGCGGTTTGCTATCATTTCATTATATGTAGTTTTTGCATTTTCTTTCAAGGAGAGCATATCTTACAATGTTCCCAACATGTAGCGTGCGAGGCATTTAAGTATTTACGTTACCTGGTTGATCTTTGCTGGTGTGTTTGTGGAAGTAATTTGTAGTATGAAAAGTAATTGGGCCTCCATATATATAGATAGAAAAGCAACTTGGACTGGGCTTTCTTATTCTACTTTGTTACATAAGATTATGTATGTGATGTTCAAAATTATAATATACAGAATAATGATCTATCTTTATTAAATAATTTTTGAGACAATATACTTGATTAGTATGTTTTTCTATAACTCATCTATCAAGTTTATAAATAATGCCGCATAGTATTATGGAATACTAATAATTTGGAGAATTCTACCATACACATCAATTTATCATATGCATCATTAGTTATGTCATTTTTTTTTTCTTTAGTTATGATGAATTATCTTCGTTAATTATGATATTATTTTAGTTAAGACTTATAAGATCTTTGGTTGTGCCTCATGTGGTGTTTGGTTATGATTTATTTATTTTTTAAGTTATGACTCAGAAAGTATGAAATTATATCATTTTTTTCTTCAATTAATTGATCTCACGTGTTGTTGTATAAGTATTTCATTTTTTATGTTCTCCTACTAAATCGGTAAATAACTAACTAGGATAAGACTACCTACCTATTTGAGAGAAATTGGATGGATAGGTATCATGGTACATGAATACGTAGGTATTATATTTAGAGTTACTTTGATGAGATATTTCTGTGGATGTGTACAGATGATGGATAAGAGTTGGATCGATTTACCAAATAGGATGTCGGGCGAATACATTAATGGGATTGATGAATTCCTTGTGTTTGCCTACACCAATAGGGTTGAAGGTTCGATGATCAGTTGTCCGTGTAGGAAGTGTGAGAATCGATACTATTTTGTACGAGAGGGTGTACGGGAGCATCTGATTTTGAATGGTTTTTTTAAAAAATACAAACGTTGGATTAATCATGGGAAATCTTACGTATCTCTGCATGGTAATCGAGAGAATGAAACATTAGCTAATTCAGATATTGGGGATGATATGATTGGAATGATACAAGGGGTTATGGGAAATCCACATGTCGGTACAAGTGTTGAGGGTGATGAACCACAGGGGCCTGATTCCCATGCATTTGAACCCCAGCTCGGTCCAAATGCAGAGACTGCAAAGTATTTCAAACTTCTTCAAGATGCACAAAGTGAATTGTATCCGGGTTGTCAGAAGTTCACATCTTTGTCATTCATTGTTCGACTTCTACATTTGAAGGTGCTTAATCAATGGACAGACAAGTCTGTTGACATGTTGCTTGAGTTATTGAATGAGGCGTTCCCGTTGGGTGTGAAACTCCCGGACTCATATTATAAAGCTCAAAAGGTCACAACAGATTTGGGCTTCACGTATGAGACGTGGGATGCATGTCCCAACAGTTGCATGTTGTTTCGAAACGAGGACGCCAATTTTGATAAATGTGTCATATGCAACAGTTCTAGATGGAAATCAAATGGTGTTGGTGGTTCAAATGGTCCTAACAAAGGTGGCAAACGAATAGTACGCAAAAGCAGATGAGGTATTTTCCTTTAAAGCCAAGGTTGCAGAGGTTGTTTATGTCATCCAAGACGCCAAGTTAATGAGATGGCATGCGAGACGAATCGATGATGGTGTCTTCAGGCATTCTGCTGACTCCCTTGCATGGAAAGATTTTGACCGTCGGAATATTGACTTTAGTAATGATTGCCGAAGTGTAAGGCTTGGCTTAGCATCTGATGGTTTTAACCCATTCAGGACGATGAACATAGTTCATAGCACTTGGCCTGTTGTGCTCATTCCATACAATTTGCCGCCATGGATGTGCATGAAGCAACCATTTCTAATTTTATTTGTGCTTATTGACGGCCCGAAAGGACCTGGTGACAAGATTGATATGTATATGCAACCGTTGATTGAGGAGTTGAAAGAACTATGGAATGAGGGTGTGTCAACATTTGATGCATCAACAAATCAAATGTTTTAAATGCATGCAGCTTTACTGTGGACAATTAGTGATTTTCCTGTATACGCAAACTTGTCAGGATGGAGCACTAAAGGCGAATATGCATGTCCTTGTTGCAATAAGGAAACTACATCATGTTGGTTGAAGCATAGTAGGAAACAATCATACTTGGGTCATCGCAGATTTTTACCTACTGGCCATAAATTCCGGAAGGATAAAGTATCATTTGATGGTAGTCGGGAAGTCAGACTCAAACCAAAATTGTTGTCTAGAACTGAGATGTTGCTACAATTAGAATCTGAGGGTATTTTAACCCAATACAAGAGGGATGACCTTAAGGAGAGGCATAGAAGACAGGTAGAGAAGGAGAAAGCTGGACATCGCACCCACAGTTGGAAGAAAAAGAGTATCTTTTATGAATTGCCATATTGGGAGCAAAATCTAATAAGACACAACCTCGATATGATGCATATAGAGAAGAATGTTTGTGACAATGTGTTGTGGACAATATTAGGGGTTGCAGGAAAATCGAAGGATGGTGTTAATGCTCGGCGTGATTTACAAGATATGAATATTAGAAAACCCCTACATTTGCAGTTAAGAGGGTTGAATAAAGCCTATTTACCACCAGCACAATTCACGATGACCAAGGATGAGAAAGATTTGTTCTTGAAAGTGTTGAAGGAAGTAAGAGTTCCCAACGGGTATTCATCCAATATATCACGTCGTGTGCGCTCACATGATAGAAGTATTGGGGGTCTTAAGAGCCACGATAGTCATATTCTGATGCAACAACTTATTCCATTGGCTATTCGAAGATCGTTACTGAAGAATGTAATTGAAACTTTGATTGAATTGAGCAATTTCTTTAGACAATTGTGTTCAAAAGTGAATCGTGTGACGGATTTGCAATATATTCAAGATCGTATCACTATAACACTTTGTCATCTAGAGAAAATATTTCCTCCGAGCTTTTTTGATATAATGGAGCACTTGCCTATACATCTAGCTGATGAAGCCTTATTGGGTGGAGCGAATCAGTTTCAATGGATGTATCCAATTGAGAGGTATCTTCTTACTTTGAAGCAATACGTGCGTAATAGAGCTCATCCTGAAGGATCAATTGCTAAAGGATATCTTATGGAAGAATGCATGAATTTTTGTACACAATATCTCAATGATGTGGAAACCAAATCTAGTCGACCCGTGAGGAACTCGATGGTGATGATAATTTGGGTCATGCTATTGGTGAAAACACAAGCTTTTATCTTGATAATACTTCTTGGGTACAAGCTCATCGGTACATCTTATTCAATACAAGCGCAGTTCAACCATTCATAAAGTAGGTTAAGTCACTCACTCAATATTTTATTATGTTTTCTTGAATTTTCAACTAAATTTTTTGTATTACTAAAATTTCAATCTACACAACAAACACCTTGAAGTACTTAAGCTCAAAATGCCTCGTGTCGACGATCATCAACTTTGGCGTGAACATTTTGAAACTTTTCACATTTGGTTCAAGGAACATGTATGTATTTAACTCTATAGATTCTAGTTACTTAAGTCGATCTACATTTTAAATTTTACATTTTCGTGTTAAATAGGTCCAAACTTTGCGAATGACTACTGATGTCATATTTTCTGAAGAGATTATTCTATTGGCAAATGGTCCTCATAACCTGGCAAGGAGGTTCAACGGGTATATACTGAATGGGTTTCGGTATCGAGTAAAAGCCATGGATGATCGTCGAGCCACACAAAATTGTGGTGTAGCTTTGAAGGCAGATACCATAAGTTATGCTAGTCGAAAAGACAAGAATCCTCATCTGGGGTCTGTGTACTATTATGGACAATTGACAGATATTGTTGAGATTTGATATTCCAATGAGAAGAAACATGTGTTGTTTAAGTGTGACTGGATTGACAACATTCACAGAAAGAAAGAAGATGTCTTCAATTTCACATTGGTGAACTTCAATCATTTGTTGTACCGAGATGATCGAATTACCAATGAACCTTTCATCTTGGCGTCCCAAGCAGAGCAAGTTTGGTATGTTGCAGACCCGTTACAACGGTGGCAAGTCGTGGTGAAGATGTCTCAAAGAGGTTTATTTGATATGAGTTCGTGACCCACAAATCGAGCCATACATGAGCCAACAATTGGAAGAAAATATAATGCTTCGTGATGAAGAAGTTGGTTGGGTGAGGAAGCGCGAAGAAAAGCATTGATGTTCAAATAGGCTGATATTTAATCAACATTAGTAATTTAATTAAGACCAAGGTTGTAGTTAATCATCAATTTCTTAAGTTACTTTGTCTTTGTAATTGTATTAGTTCAATTAATGTCATATTATAGTTGATGACAAACCATTGTCTATGTTTCTAATGTCAATTAATGTTATATTGCTTGCAGATTATTATGGGAAGGAAGAGGAAGCCTGATAATCCCCGGCGCATGATGTCCGATGTGCTACATAACAGGACATCAGTAGCACCACCATCAGAGGAGGCATCACATCGGCCAGCATCGGAGGGGCCATTAGTGCCACCACCATCTGAGGGGCCATTAGTACCACCGTATCGACCACCATCAGTGGCACCACAGCAGCTACCATGTACTCAGCCTCCACGCCTACCATCGGTGCGTCCACCATCAGTGGCACCACTGCAGCTATCATCATCAGCTTATGAGCCATCCGCAGGTATATAAATTTGCTTTGATTTGTATAAAAATTATTTACACATACATTTATTTATGCTCATTATATATAACTTGTTTATTCTCATTGTATTTTGCAGACCCTTCGACTTCTTCACAGCCCATCTCAGGTTTATTTGATATGATTTGTATTCATATTATTTAAATTTGCATTTGTTTATTACCATTGCATATTGTTTATTATTATTGTATA
The DNA here is from genome assembly GCA_025200525.1 of Camellia lanceoleosa. Taxonomy (NCBI): domain Eukaryota; kingdom Viridiplantae; phylum Streptophyta; class Magnoliopsida; order Ericales; family Theaceae; genus Camellia; species Camellia lanceoleosa. The sequence goes on along the minus strand of JANUSC010000064.1, from coordinate 251,846 downwards.
TCGCAGGTCATGTTAGTTCTTCATCAACCTCGACTAGGCGTGGTAGAGGATGTGCCAAGGGCATTAAAGAGTGAAGTCTTGGTAAAAGATGGACATACAATTTGATGGAAATTCTTGATAGGGATAACGTGGCCAAGTTAACTACTCAACTTGGCATTATTGTGCAGAATGGTAACATTGTTCCTCTTACTTTTCTTGACTGGAACAATGTGCCTGATGATATTGTTGATGCTATCTGGAAGGATGTGAAGGTAAAAGTATATTTTTGTCCACAAATTCGAATTCCAAATTTATGTTATACTTAGCCTTAAACTTTGAAATTGTGTTTTATAGGACAATTTGAATATATGTCCAAAGGAGTACAAGCCAATCTGCATGAAAAACTGCAACAGCATATGGAAGGATCACAAGAACAAGCTTAAGGCTAAGTATTTCAAGCCTAGAAGTTCTGATCCTAATCTGAAGGATGATGTTCCTATAAACGTTGTGCCAAGCCAGTGGGAACAACTTGCGATATTAGCGTGCTTAGATCTTTGAGGTATACAATTACGTTATATTTATGATATTTAAACATACAAATCATATTTACATACTTACATTTGTTGAACCTGTTATAGAAAATTGCAAGTAGGAACGCTAAAAATCGGCGAGCTCACGGCATAGCTCATACCACAGGACGTACTACTTTCTCTCAGATACGGCATGAGGTTTACATTTTATTGTTTTATTTTTGTATATAAACAAACATTGTATATTTGCAAATTATTTGGATTCTAATTTTCATATTTCTAAAAAAAAATATAGATGACCAGTAAGGGGGAGTCTACTGATAAGATGAATGTTTGGCTTATAACACGTAGAGTAGATGACCCAGAGGTTATCCAGACCTTGGTAGTTTCCAAACACATTTGATTGTATTTAAAGTTTATTTTTTTTTGTGTCAACCATCTTAATTTGGCATATACTTGTATGTCTTATTCAATACAGGATGAGTTTAATCGTCAACTCTCTATGCTACCTGAGGATGGTCAGACTTTAGAGGCTAAGAATGCCATTTTCCATGAGTTGATAGGTCATGACGGACATGGCTATTGTCGCACATACGGGAGAATTGTGCCTCGGAGAGCGGTGTATAAAGATAGTGCTGGGCCATCACAGTCAACACCCCAGCCATCGACTATTGATCAAATCACGCAGAAGGTTCATGCAGAGCTAAGGGATGAGTTGAGGGAGGAGCTGCAAGTAGAGTTCTCTACACATTTATAGCAGATGAGAGTTGAGATGATGGCCCTTGTGTCACAGGGGGCGAGTATGGATCCCAACAGACAGGTTCCATATAAATTAAATCGTTTGATAGTTCAATTTTCACTCAAGATTATGTATAAAATTCAAATATGATTAACACATTATGCATTGATTAACATAGGTTCCTGATGCATCGAGTGGCCACCGGGCATTTAGGGAATCTGCAGAAGATGAGAATCCATATACACCACCACCAGAAGATCGGGTATAAAATGTATCTTTGTATTCTAAGCTAAAATGTATCTTTGCATTCTTTACATTCTAAGTTAAGAGACTTGTGGGAGAAGACGGGGCTCGAATTGGGTTCCCGGTTTGGGAGTTAGAGCCGGATTTCACTTTAGGCAAACTAGTTCCTTAAGGAACTTGAATTCAAGGAGTTAATGTCCCAAATTCACCAAACCGAGTCGGTTGAGCACGAAACTTGGCACACACGACGTCCTAGGCACGAGAGACTTGTAGGAGAAGACGGGGCTCGAATCGGGTTCCCGGTTTGGGAGTTAGAGCCGGATTTCACTTTAGGCAAACTAGTTCCTTAAGGAACTTGAATTCGGAGAGTTAAGGCCCCAAAATCACCAAACCACGTCGGTTGAGCACGAAACTTGACACACACGACCTCCTAGGCACGAGAGACTTGTGGGAGAAGACGGGGCTCGAACCGGGTTCCCGGTTTGCGAGTTAGAGCTGGATTTCACTTTAGGCAAATTAGTTCCTTAAGAAACTTGAATTCGAGGAGTTAATGTCCCAAGCGCGGTTCAATCGGCGTCGGTTGAGCACGAAACTTGGCACACACGACCTCCTAGGAACGAGAGACTTGTGAGAGAAGACGGGGCTCGAATCGGGTTCCCGGTTTGGGAGTTAGAGCCGGATTTCATTTTAGGTAAACTAGTTCCTTAAGGAACTTGAATTTGAGTAGTTAATGTCCCAAATTCACCAAACCGCGTCGGTTGAGCATGAAACTTGGCACACACGACCTCCTAGGCACGAGAGACTTGTAGGAGAAGACGGGGCTCGAATCGGGTTCCCGGTTTGGGAGTTAGAGCCGGATTTCACTTTAGGCAAACTAGTGCCTTAAGAAACTTGAATTCGGAGAGTTAAGGCCCCAAAATCACCAAACCGCGTCGGTTGAGCACGAAATTTGGCACACACGACCTCCTAGGCACGAGAGACTTGTGGGAGAAGACGGGGCTCGAACCGGGTTCCCGGTTTGGGAGTTAGAGCCGGATTTCACTTTAGGCAAATTAGTTCCTTAAAAAACTTGAATTCGAGGAGTTAATGTCCCAAATTCACCAATCGGCGTCGGTTGAGCACGAAACTTGGCACACACAACCTCCTAGGCACGAGAGACTTGTGGGAGAAGACGGGGCTCGAATTGGGTTCCCGGTTTGGGAGTTAGAGCCAGATTTCACTTTAGGCAAACTAGTTCCTTAAGGAACTTGAATTCGGAGAGTTAAGGCCCCAAAATCACCAAACCGCGTCGGTTGACCACGAAACTTGGCACACACGACCTCCAGGCACGAGAGACTTGTGGGAGAAGACGGGGCTCGAATCGGGTTCCCGGTTTGGGAGTTAGAGCCGGATTTCACATTAAGCAAACTAGTTCCTTAAGAAACTTGAATTCGGAGAGTTAAGGCCCCAAAATCACCAAACCGCGTCGGTTGAGCACGAAACTTGGCACACACGACCTCTTAGGCACAAAAGACTTGTGGGAGAAGACGGGGCTCGAATCGGGTTCCCGGTTTGGGAGTTAGAGCCGGATTTCACTTTAGGCAAATTAGTTTCTTAAAAAACTTGAATTCGAGGAGTTAATGCCCCAAATTCTCCAATCGGCGTTGGTTGAGCACGAAACTTGGCACACACGACCGCCTAGGCACGAGAGACTTGTGGGAGAAGACGGGGCTCGAATCGGGTTCCCGGTTTGGGAGTTAGAGCCATATTTCACTTTAGGCAAACTAGTTTCTTAAGAAACTTGAATTCGAGGCATTAATGCCCCAAAATCACCAAACGACGTCGGTTTACCACGAAACTTGGCACACACGACCTCCTAGGCACGAGAGACTTGTGGGAGAAGACGGGGCTCGGATCGGGTTTCCGGTTTGGGAGTTAGAGCCGGATTTCACTTTAGGCAAACTAGTTCCTTAAGAAACTTGAATTCGAGGCGTTAATGCCCCCAAATCATCAAACAACGTCGGTTTAGCACGAAATTTGGCACACACGACCTCGTAGGCACGAGAGACTTGTGGGAGAAGACGGGGCTCGAATCGGGTTCCCGGTTTGGGAGTTAGAGCCGGATTTCACTTTAGGCAAATTAGTTCTTTAAGAAATTTGAATTCGAGGAGCTAAGGCCCCAAAATCACCAAATCGCGTCGGTTTAGCACGAAACTTGGCACACACGACCTCCTAGGCATGAGAGACTTGTGGGAGAAGACGGAGCTTTAATTGGGTTCTCGGTTTGGGAGTTAGAGTCGGATTTCGGTCTAGTCAAAATTATTTACTAACTATTTTTCTAATTATATAGTAGTCAATTTTTTTATATTTTTCTGTAATTAAAATATTAACACCATTATATGGTTATTAATTATTTTTATCTTGTTTTTTTCAGATATTTCCTGAGTAGCAGTTTGCTTCTTGTGGAATGCGGACGTATAAAGATTATGTCCAACTTTTGTTTTTGTAACCCACGAAAGAATCAAGACGAAAACTTTTGGTTTTGATTTTGATTTATGTTATTTAAATTTGTGAACAACATTATGTATGTATTATGCGACATTATGTAATGGCATAATTTTTATTGTTTTAAATTTTTATGTATGTAATATTATGAATGGAACAGCATTATGAATTTTCATTATTTGTCAACTTTTGTTTATGTATGTATTTATATTATTATGTAATTTTTGGATTTTTTTGTAATTATTTTTCATTTAATACAAGTTTTTTAAATTTTTTTAATAATTTCGGAACAGGTTTTTTTTTTTTTTTTTGAGACGGCATAACAGCCGTCGCAAAAACATATGTAGAAGGATTTTATGACGTTCGTTAATCTTGTCATAAAAAGCTTTCGAAACTGTAAAATATACCTTTAGCGACGGCTAACCATGCCGTCGGAAATAGTTATATGCAGTAGGACACTTTTAGCGACGGTACTCTTGCCGTCTCAAAAAACCAATTTTAGCGACGGAAATACTTTACCGTCGCAAAAACTTAGATTTTTTTCACTTATTGGCGACAGAAAACTGCCATCGCAAAAAAGGTACCCTCCCGTCGCAAAAACTATTGGCGACGGCACTTACCGTCACTAAAGACCTTTTGCAACCCCCTTTGTCGCGACCCCCACTTGTCGTCGCAAAAAATCAAATTACCATCGCAAAAAGTATTAGCGACGGCGTGCGGAGCATTTGCGACGGCGTTTTGCCGTCGCAAAAAACAATTTTTTTTGTAGTGAAAGTTATCAAGAAATTTAAATTTAGGGTGTGAATTTAATTTTGTTTTTGTAGGCACCTCTATAAATGAATCTTGGTTTTTGATTAAAAAATTGAGAAATTTTTTTGTCCTATATTAAAAGTAATACTTCAATGCAATAGTGATTGTTGGAACAATCTTCTGTGTAAATAAAATAACTTGAAATAAAATCAAACAAAATAAATAAATTACATATCGGATTTATTTCGTTGAACCGAATAAATAATTTAAAACCAAGTCGAGTGTGTGACACTCTGTCCTTAAGACAGATTCGCCCCGCTATGGTGCTTACGGTTGAATGGCGTCTATCTCCCAGGATACAATGATCTTCACAAATTGTAGTGGCACTCCAAACAATTTGTACGGCGAACCAAACCTGTGTTCTAAACTCTCTGAATATTTATTCCTAAATCTAAAATGTAGAAATAAAGCAGTATAAGGAAATTTGGACAGCAATATCTGAATATACGGACTGATCTTTTCGGGTAAGAATTGGATCACAAAGACTCAATTTTCAGATGTGTTAATTACTGGATTTAAGCAGTATATATAGGCAACCAACCACTGCCCAAACAGGTTCAAATAAATAGTGAAAAGGTGCACCTCTACTATTTAAATTTGAAAAGTGGTTTTGACCGTAGCACTTTGAAAACAAAATTTGAAAGTTTCCGTTGATCAAAACAAAGGAACAGTAGGTTTATTTATTAATTAAACTATTTCAAATATATATATATATATATATTAAAATAATTAAATATATATATATATATATTAAACTATTGAAATAGTTAAATAAATAAATAAATAAAGAGGTACAAATTTTAGGAAACATTTAAGGAACCTAAAATTTAAATTTAGAATTAAATTAAATTCTAAAATTACAAACTTTAAGAAACCACTTAGGAACCCAAAATTTGAATTTAGAATTAAATTAAATTCTCACAATAATTTTTATTGAAAAAATTCAAAAGAATTTTATCTAAAAAAAAATTAATGTTAAACCCGAAAATGACGTCATCTTCCCATTCACTCATAAATGGTTTTGACGTTCCGTCTTCACCACTTCACCTCTTCAGACCCATCCCAAAAGACGTTTGGGGTCCACCCAATATTGGGTTAAAAAATATGCCTATATAAAACCATTTTTTTCCAACATTGATATCATGTTATTATTAATATATGATATACATAAATCCTACTATCAAAATGTAATTACCTTGTTCAATTTATCCCACTAATTGACACAAATGTATAGTGGGGTAAAATACATCACCATCTGTTTCACTCAATTTTTTCTCCTATTTCTGGTTTGTAGAACTGTTGATTGGTTATATTATATTTTGACAAAATTTGAGAAAATAGTTTATTTTAATTGACTATTATCAATATATATATATATAGGGCTTGGCTTCTGTCCAGTCCTCATCTGGACTGGACCGTGCTGTTGGGCCCGTGGGGGCCCACCACGGGTCCCGTTTTGATAATCTAAACCGTTCAATGTGTAGAACTCGTCGAGTACTATAAGCCTGTAAAAAATCACGTTAATCAGATATCGGTAGCTATATGATCAAATCAGTTTTGTATAAAAAAAAATGGACGGTGAATAAATTAACGGTTGACAAAAATCTGATTTAATCACATAGCTACCGATATCCGATTAACGTGATTTTTTACAAGCTTATAGTACTCGACGAGTTCTACACATTGAACGGTTCAGATTATCAAAACGGGACCCATGGTGGGTCCCCACGGGCCCAACAGCACGGTCCAGTCCAAATGAGGACTGGACAGAAGCCAAAGCCATATCTATACTATATATATATAATAGAATGTAGTGCTTTGCTTTACAAGGCTTCAAAATGCCATTCAAAAATTCTCATAAATCTAAAAAATACGTGGCACTCTTTTATGAGTTTATAACTCTTTTCCTTCCCTCTCAAATACTTTCATACCAACTCCTACTCTTCCACTTTCCCACTCTCCCACCATATCCACAACTCCTATCCACGACTCCTATCCAAAAAGAAACTGTCAACAAAAAAAAAACAAAATCTATCCAAACAAATTTGTTTAGAACAAAATCTATCCAAACAAATTTGTTTAAATAAAAAAACAAAACTACTCTTCCACTTTCCCACTCTTCCACCATATCCACAACTCCTATCCACGACTCCTATCTAAAAAAAATCTGTCAACAAAATCTATCCAAACAAATTTGTTTAAAAAAAAAAAACAAAACCTATCCAAACAAATCTGTTAACCTATCAACAAAAAAAAAAAAACAAAACAAAACAAAACAATTCAAAACCTATCCAAACAAATCTGTGACTCTCCCAACTCAAACAAATCTCTCCTACCCTCAAACACTTTCAGTCCCTCAAACCATTACTTCTAACAATCCACTGCATCAACTTCCTTCATCAGCAGATCAGCAGTGAACGGCAGCAATCCGCAATCCGCCATCGAATACAAGTCTCGGTATTGTAATCTCCATGTCTCTGTTTCTGTTTTTCTTTTTGTTTTGCTCTAATAATTTATATATATATATATATATAACCCAATCTTCTCTCCCTCAACAAATGGTTATATATAAGATTGGGTTATGCTCTGAAAAATTTATTGTTATGAAAATTGGGTTATATATAAGATTGGGTTATGCTCTGAATTTGGTACGGCTGAAATTAGAGCAGAGAACCTTCAGCAAAAGCAAAAATAATCGCTTGGTTACATATGAAATTAAAGGGCGAGAAAAAACCTCATGAAATTTGTGATGTTTTATGCTCTGTTTTGCAAGTTCATTCTTTGGGCTGTTGTGCTCTGTTTTGTTGTTGGGCAAGCACACCAATCTGCAACTTGCAAGCTTCTTTGTTTTCCTTATACTCTGTTACTATTGGAGAGAGAGACGCATGCCGAGAGAGAAAGAGGAGGTGCCCAGAGTCCCCCATTGGTTTGGTGTGTCTTTACATTTTTTCCAACCCAAAACCTCTCCCGAGAGAGAGAGAGATGAATGGGTGCATCTAGTGAGAGAAAAGTTGGTGGTGTGTGTGTAGATGTTGTCTGTGTGCCGTGTGTGTCATGTGCATGTGTGTGCTGGGTGTGTGTGTGTTGGGTGTGTGTAGTTTAGTAACATATCAGAAGGCTGAACTTGCAAGCTTCTATACTCTATACTCTGTTACTATTTTTGTTTCATATATCAATATTATTATTATTATTATTATTTTTTATGTTTTTCTATTTCGTAATTTCTTTTTTAGGCCACTGTTCTTCTACATCTTTTAAGCCACTATTTCTGCACCTTTTTAAGCCACTGATTTTCTGTTGTTTATACATCTATGCCACTGTTTATATTAATATATATATATATATATATATTCTCAGTTGAGCAAGAGAAAAAAATAAAAATAAATAAATATTGAAATCAAAATCTTTATCTGTCAAAAGCTTACTATGTTGAAAATGAGACTAAATAAAATACATTTCATTTAGTTGAAAATAGTTAAAAGTGTTCCTACCTATCAAAATTTTGATTAAAATGTGACAAATTAAGATTAAAAGAGTCAACAAAATGCATAAAATTGAGTTTTGGAGTGATTGTTAATGATTTTTAAAATTGTATATAATATACATTAAATGAATTCACAATCTTCACTCTCATGCAGAGGAACACAATATATGCACGTGTAGATTCTGCCCTTCGGCGAATTCGAGAAACATCAGAGGTAATTTGATTTCCATTTGGTCATATTTTGGTCATATATGTTTGGATTATTACGGATTATTGTCTTTTTTGTAATTTATTTTTACGTGCAGATTTTAGATCCGTATGATTTTATTTCTTTACTGAGCTTGCAACCCATTCTCTGTCATCTCACTCTCTGTGTAAATACGATATTTATTGTTTTATGTTAGCCACATGTCTAATTAATTAATTAAATGCATAATTTTCACATGAGGCATGATATATGATCGTATAAAATTGATCCATTTGACTGACTTGCTGAATACAAATGCTAGGGAGAAAGCATTAGCATTGACCATGGTTGGGATACAACATTGCTTTTGAGTAAACTGTATATAAAGTCATACTTTTAAGACTAACAGAAACTCGAACAATGGGTATAATAATTAACAAGTCAGACTAACAACTGCGAAGTCTCAGAGATGTAAGTTAAGCAAAATATCACTGTTGCTTAGAAATCTCACTTCCGATAAAACTGTATCAACCGGGCGATCCTATAATTCAATATGATTCCTATTGTAGTACACAGAGACATTTGGCACTATTTGGCATCCTCTATATTAGCATATTTTTTTAATCTTTTTATCTTTTCGGAGCTCACATCATCTCTCTATTTCTTTGCACTTCTTTGCACATACTTTCTTAAAAAGTCCAACGAATACTCATTTAAATCTTCTCAAACACCCTGTTAGAACTTTAAAAGCATGCACAGATTATATGATATAAAGAATCAAAATTCAATTGCACATATCAAATTATGACAAACCCATTAAAGGCCACATAACACACATCAAACTGGAAGTAAATGAATAATTTTTAGTTAATTGGAAGTCAAAAAACACACATCAAACTGGAAGTAAACTGGAAGTCAAAAAACACACAGTCTATTTGGGAATAAATTATTTTAGTTAATTTTTTAATTATTTTAATTTGATTAAAAAATTTATGTTTGAAATGATAGTTGATTTTTTTATTTTTTTTATTTTTATAGTTTATTTGAGTTATGAGAGAAAAAAAAAAAGATTATGAATTAGATGTAAAAAAAAATCTTTATTAATTATTTTAATCTATTTTGTCTTTATGAACTATTTTTTTCAATGTTTATCACGTTATTTAAAAAAAGAGCTCAAATATCTGTAACTTAAATAAATTAAAAACATATATACAAACTAAAAATATTCAATGTCTATCACGTTATTTAAAAAAAAAAAAAAAAAAGAAACCCACAATTTTTATTCCTACAATTTACTCATGCATATCCAACACCCACAATTCATTGAATAACTTAAATCAATTAAATAAATCCCAATCTCAATTAAATAAATTAATAAAAAAATATACATCCACAAAAACACACCGCTTTGTGTTTATTTTGTAATTTTCAAAATCTTCAAAAAAAAAGTCTAACAATAAATCAAAATAAATCCTCTTTTTTCCTTTGTGTTTTTTTTTCCCCATGTATAACAATAATTTGATTACATTATCTTTGCTTACTACAAAACTATTGTGTTATAATTTCTTTACAAATAGCTACATTAGCTCCTGAGTAGATCCATGTTGTATAATAGATTTTTAATTTTTTTTTTATGTACTTACAACAAATAACGGTACTTACTGAGATTTTGTATTTTTTATCTTTTGTATTTCAGTTTGAATTCTATTGAAGAATAAGGCAAGCAAACTTAAGGTAAATTCCAGATATATCAGCAACAATTGGTTAACCATTTGATATTTCCGAGTTTGAAGTTGAATTACAAATTTTAGATCTTTCGTTATCTCTCATTTTTATGAATTCTATGGCAAATGTTATCATGTACAAGTTGATGATTTCGATGTGCAAAATTAACTACAAACAATTATAGACTACCATGTTTGTGGGTTTTTTTAGCAGATTTTAATATGACTAGAAACAATTACTGCCTATCATATCTATATATATAATAAATATATAACCTGCATGATTTTAGATCTTTGATACATTCTATTTATATGGATTCTATAGTAGATGTTATCATGTAGGAATTAATCATTTCAATGTGCAAAATTAACTACAAACATATGTAGATTATCATGTTTTTTATATGAAAGTCATATGTTACACATCCTTAAGTCATTATCTATACTATAAACTAATAGCATGAGTTATATAAGCTTCAACTTAATACTCTATTCAGGATGGATATGATTTTTAATCGAGAAATTAATCAAACACGACTTAAGTCCAAGATGGCTCGATTAGCAGCCAAAAAGAAGCGCTTTTGACACGGCATTCTGATCGTAATGATCCAACCTTGAAGATTCGTCTTCTCAATATAGAAAAGGAGGCTCGATGTTTGAGAACCATCGTTTTGCGTTTAAAAAGATTACGAAGTCATAGTGGTAATCTTTTGACTTCTACACAATAATGTTACATTTTAAATTTTCTTACAATCTTATTAGTGAGACCTTCACATTTTCAATAATCTTTTAAGAATCACAAAAATAATGATATGATCTTATATTATATATTAGGTGTTGATAAAGAATATGAAATTCGATATCGAAAATATCTTTCCTCCAAGTTGGCACGACTGGTGGCAAGAAGAAGATTACTTTTAACACGATATGATCGTAATGATCCTACATTAAAGGATCACCTTCGAAAAATAGAAAAGGAGAATCGACATTTGAGGATCACAGTCTTGAGACTCAAAAGAATGCAACGTAGTACTTTCAGACAAACATGGAGTCGCAATAATGACAATGCTCCTGATGTTAGTCACGTTGGAATTGATTCCTATATCTAATGAATTAGATACAAATGAATCGAAGTCTGAGCTCCTAATATTGTACCACCAACTTCAAGTAGAGCACATCCACCTGGTAATAAACATTTAGCCAACTATGTACTCTATACAAATTTCTTACAGACAATAGAAATTCTTAATTGTAATCTAAATCTAAATAATTTCAGGTTGTACATTTACCACACGTTCTAGAAGGAGAAACATTTCAGACCGCTCAAACTTTGATGGGAGAACAGTAACATGCTCTAGATGTCAAGCAATGATGTGGATAGAGGAAAAAGTAAGAGATAGTCCATTGAGTCGACCAAAATTTAGTCTCTGTTGTCAAAGTGGACAAGTGATGTTGCCTTTATTGCCAGAAGCTCCTGAATTTTTACAACAACAGTTTACTCATGTGAGATTCAGAGAACACATAAGGACATATAACTCCTTATTATCCTTCACGTCCATGGGTGGGAAAATTGATCAGTCAGTGTTAGATGGAAGGGGCCCTTATGTTTTTCGTATTAGTGGAGCAAATTTTCATAAAATTGGTTCTCTACTACCGGAACCTGGAACAAGGCCTAAATTTGCACAACTCTATATTTATGACACTGAGCATGAAATTCGCAATAGAATGGACGTTATGAATAGGTGTGGTGGCACATCGGGAATTGATACGTCCACATTAGAAGGTTCTGATCAATGTTGAATGTCATCAATCCATACGTATCAATTTTTCGCACTGCTGGAGACATGATTCGTGAGAATGGTGCTCAAGAATTGCATATTCGCATTTTGAGTTCGAGGGATGGAAGACAGTACACTAGACCACTACAACTGAAATTGCTGCATTAATTGTTAGTGATGGGTCTGAAAGCACTAGAAATCGTGACATAATTGTTAGAAAATTAGATGGACATTTACAAAGGATTAATGAAACGCATCCTTTATACATGCCACTTCAATATCCATTACTTTTTCCCTATGGAACTGATGGATGGAGAAGGTCTATAAGTTTTACTCTGGGTACAAACAACAAACGAGAAGGAGTGTCAATGAGAGAGTTTTATGCATTTAGACTTCAATTTCGAGTTGGAGAAGGGAAAACGCTACTCCAAGGGGGACGTTTGTTCCAACAATTTGTTGTTGATTGTTATGCAGCTATTGAGCAAGATAGACTAAACTTCATTAGGCATAAACAGAATGTGTTGCGGAATGATTTATCTGAGAGGTTTAGAAGATCCTGTGGATTGCGGGTGATGCATCGACCATTGGTAGGAGATTTATACTCTTATCATCTTGTACAGGCGGCCCACGAAATATGGTTCAGCATTACCAAGATGCGATCGCAATATGTCGGAAGATGGGATTTCCTGACCTTTTTGTCACATTTACATGTAACCCAAAATGGTCAGGAATTCAACAGGAGGTAACGCGCATTCCAAATCGGCCTTACAGAGGATATACGGATATACTTGCGAGAGTTTTTCGAATTAAATTGAAACAATTGATGGCATATTTCAAGAACCAAAAATTCTTTGGCAAAATAATTGCAGGTTTGTTTTTATTTGAACTGGTCAATTAGATTTGCTAAATTTGTTTAAAGTTAACAACTAATATTATTTTTTCTTGAATAGATATTCACGTCATCGAATTTCAAAAGCGAGGATTACCGCATTCGCACATTATCTTGACATTATCAGCAGATGACAAGATAAAATCACCAGAGGAAATTGATGATATAATTTGTGCTGAAATTCCTGATAAGGATGAAGATCCATTAGCATTTCAAACAGTGATGAGGTGCATGATACATGGTCCCTGTGGTAGTGCTAACCCTAATGCCCCGTGTATGGTGAATGGAAAATGTTCAAAACATTATCCGAAGAATTTTTGCAGTGAAACAAGTATTGATGAAAATGGATTTGCTATCTATAGTAAGGATACAAAGAAAAAATACATGGTTAATGGATTTGAAATTGACAATGATGGGTTATTCCATATAACCGTGATCTTATTGTCTTGTATGATGCCCATATCAATATTGAGCGTTGTGCACACAAAGAAATTGATCAAGTACTTATATAAGTACATACATAAAGGTCTGATCGTTAGCGGTTGTAATTGAAGATAATGTTAATGGACTTAACATTGATGGACAAAGTCGGTATAGAGGCGATGAGGTAAAACAATACTTAGATTGTCGATATATCTCCGCAATTGAATGTTCTTTGGCGTATATTTGAGTTTGAATTGCAAAAGCAATACCCTTGATTGAGCAGTTGCGATTACCATCTACCGGGGAACAATCTATTCTATTTAGAGACACAGATAACATTTCGTCAATTATTAATCAGCCGGGGGTTCACGAGACAATGTTTACAAGGTGGTTTCAAGCAAATAGAGATCATGTAGAGGCAAATACATTAACATATGAAGAGTTTCCTAGTTCATGGGTTTGGAACCAGAAAAAAAAGATGTGGAAAATGAGGCAACAACAAATATGCATAGGTAGATTGTATTATGCACATCCTAATTACGGTGAGCGATATTATTTACGTATCTCGCTACCAAGGTTCGAGGTGCAAAATGTTATGAAGATATTAGAACCGTTAATGGCATTGTGCACCCAACATTTAAATCTGCATGCCTTGCACTTGGCTTACTTGATGATGATAATGAATGGACGCAATTGACCTTGAAGCCTCAACATGGGCATCAGGTGCTCAACTACGAAATATGTTTTGCTCAATGCTAATGTTTTCTGAGGTTACAAATGCATATGAATTGTGGGAGAATCATTGGTTTGACCTTACTGATGATTTACAAAATAGGGTACAAAGGCAAATTGGGGATGGCAATATAAGTCTCGAAGAATGTGAATTGAAAAATTTAGGATTGCTTGAAATTGAGCACATACTAAATCGAAATGGAAGGTCTCTTAAAGAGTTTCCTCCGATGCCACTACCATCATATCGATCAGGTCAAATGGTTACTAATAGGCTCATAAGGGAGGAATTGAACTACGATAGCATTTTAGAAATGCAATCTTTTGAATCTTTATATGTGGGATTGAATGATGACCAATTGAAAGTGTTTAACACCATAATGGAAGCTTATTCCACTCATCATGGGGGCCTATTTTTGTGTATGGTAGTGGAGGAACCGGAAAGACATATCTATGGAGCGCTTTCGTTGAAAAATTTCGAACGGATGAGAAGAACATTCTTTCTGTTGCATCATCAGGTATTGCAGCTTTGCTCTTACCCGGGGGACGAACTGCCCATTCCCGTTTCAAGATTCCACTTGACCCTGATAACTCATCATGTTGTTCAATAAATCAAGGGACAGATTTGGCAAGGTTAATTCAAGAGGCGTTGTTAATTATATGGGATGAAGCACCAATGGTTAGTCGTCACGCTTTTGAAGCATTGATCGTACATTTAGGGACATATTGAAAAATACGTAACATTGTTCGTGGATAGGGTTTTTGGTGGAAAACTATTTGTGCTTGGTGGTGACTTTAGACAAATATTGCTGTCATTACCTAGAGGTGGGCGTGAACAAACAAAGGGAAGCTTCATTACCTAAGTCAACAATTTGGGAGCATTGTCAAGTTTTGCATCTTACGTAAATATGCGTCACAAAGACAAGATATTTCTAATCATACGCGTCATGAATTACGTGACTTTGCAGAGTGGATTAAATTGGTTGGTGAAGGGAAAATAATGGGAAACTCATTTAGTGAAGGCTATGAACCTAATTGGATCTGAATACGAAAAAATTTGTTATAAAAAATGGAGAAAGAGATTTGCACCAGTTAATCGATGCCACCTATCCTGATTTCTTAAATAAATATCAGGATATGTCGTACTTAAAAGAACGAGGCATTTTAGCTCCTAAAAATAGTGATGTTGATGAAATCAATTCTATTATGCTTTCGATGCTTCCTGGAGAGATGAAAACTTTTAACAAAGTCTTTATAAATTGTGTCCAGAAAAGTGAGAGCAATGTTCAAGACATGAACCCTCTGAACTTTTGCATTCTTTGAATTTACCAGACTTCCAAATCATTGTTTGCGCTGAAAGTTGGAACACCAATAATGCTACTAAGAAATGACAACCAATCTTTGGGATTATGCAATGGCACTCGATTAATTGTTGATAAGATGGGAAATCGAGTAATTGAAGCTAGAGTTATTACAGGATCTAGAGTTGGTGAGAAAGTACTACTTTCACGTATTGTTTTAACACCTTCCAAAAATCATGCTCTTTTTACAATGAAAAGAAGGCAGTTTCCAATAAAGTTGGCATTCGCTATGACAATAAATAAGAGTCAAGGGCAAACTTTGAAGAACGTGGGCCTTTATCTTCCGAATCCAGTCTTCTCTCATGGCCAGCTGTATGTGGCTCAATCACGTGTCACCTCTCCATCAGGCTTGAAGGTGTTGGTTATTAATAAACAAAGCATACGGAAGATGTCACCAAAAATGTAGTTTACATAGAAGTTTTTAGTGGCATTGATCAATAATTTTGTTCAAGAGTTTCAAATGTGGTTTAATATGACTAGAAACAATTGTTTTATTATTTCTCTTCATATATTGATTGTTTAAAATAAGTAATTTCATACATGAAAACATATGTTGCATTTGAAATTTACATGTTCATATTTAATTTAATTGTCTGTACATATACTATGTTTAATTCATACAATTATTTTATTTTATTTTATAATTAAGTACCCTTCTTTTTTTAATCATTATAAATTTTACTCAAATAATAATTAATGTGGTTTATTATTAAAAACAACTTGACTAACATTATGTAATTGTTTGTTAAATGTGTTAAATTCATTGTGCAGATAAATATGCGGCCTCCTCTAAATTTGCGCCGTAGTGATCGTTTGGCGATGAAAAATGCCATAAATGAATTTGAAACTGTACCACATAAAGAGGGTTTACCAGTAGAAAATTTTGTTGATTGGAAAATCAAAATATGTCGAGCAATGCAAAAATTAGGAAAAAAAATAAGTGAAAAAAAATTGGTGGAAACAATATTAGACCTTTTACCATCGAGCTGGAATGAAGTAAAGGAAACAATTTTTCAAAAACATGAAATCAAAGATGCCTCAGACTTAATGGATGCTTTAATGGAGGAAGAGCGTGAAGTTCATCCTCTATGGATTGAACTTGAGCAAGCGCGGATGACTCCAAATTTAACGGTACGAGAGCATATGTTACATAAAGAGTAAGTGTTTTATAAGCTTAGGAAAAAAGGTTTCCAGCCCCACATTGCAATATTAGTTCATGCTATAGTTAACACACTTCCAACCTCATGGCCTATTCAAGAAATTCATAAAAAAATTAAAAAGGACTTTCCAGACATGAGAGCATTGATAGTTATGTTGGAGGAAATTGAAAATGATTTGATTTGTGTACAAGCATTGGATGAAGTGGAGCACCGCATTGGTAATGAAAATATTAAAGTGGGAGAACAGCAGCAGCAACAACAACAACAAAATAATAGTGTTGAAGAGAATGAAGTGAAGCAACAACCCAAAAATGAGGACAATTAAATCATCACTCCTCATAAGGTAATATATCTATTTTTTTTTATTTATAAAGTTTGTTTGTATGTAAAAAATGATAACAAAAAAATATTAACACTTTTTTATTTTACAGGTACTTTTTGAAACATTTGGACATGATGAGCGACATCTATTGAGTTTTAATTTATCAAATATAGATAGATTTGATTTATGACATTTAGTTTATTATTAGTTTTTTTAGCATATATATGTTTTAGACATTAGGTTTATGAGAAACATCTTATTTATTGTTAATATATATTATTTCATTAGTTAGAAATCAAGTTTATTGTTTTAAGAAAAATAACTCAATTGGATGATTTAAATATTTTATGAATATTTGCTTTGAAATATTGTCTTCACTTAAGCAATTTGAAAAGATGATCTCTATATATTATGATTATAATTTTATGAGTAAATTTAGAAATTAATACGTTATTAAAAACTTTATACATTATTAAACCAATCCCGTGCATAGCACGGGTTTACCACTAGTATATATATATATGATTGATGGTTCAGTTACTCATCATTTACTAATCCAAAAGCGCATGTTATGAATTGTTTAGTATCACTTATAAATCAACTTGTTTAATTTATTTGATTAAAAAAATTTAATTAACGGTGTTCGGTTGTAATTTTATATTATAGATTATTTGACTAAAAAAGTGAGATTTTTTAAGTAATAATTTTATAACTTTTTTAGCTTATTTCAAACTCTTAATATATATGGATAAAAGAATTCCATCTCTTTTGCCTTAATTATAATTTCGAGGTTATCTTGAATATTTACAAAACAAAAAAATTATGTAACAACTTATTTAACCAAACAATTTAGCTTCTTTCTTTTTTCTCTACAAATTATGAAAAATTGCACCAAATATATTTACAATTTATTTTAAATCTTTTAGGTTAATTATTTAAAAAGCTATAACCATAAAGTGATACCAAACAACTCTTCAATATGATTTAAGTCCTATGGACCCAACTTTCATTCTTAGATTTGTGTCAAGAATGAGAATTAATTTAAATTACGTATTGGTATTTTAAAATAATTTTTTAGGTAAAATTTATTTTTATGGTATTATTACTCTTCATAAAGGTTGGAGTAAATAATTTTTTTTATTATAATAAATATTGTTTAATATCTATCAATCAATACATTTTAACTAATTACTTTTAACATGTTATTTTAGTATATTATTTTATTGGGGTTACAATCATTTTATTTTGGTCATATCACTTTTTTATCACATCATTTCAAACTTAACTTATATTTTACGTTTTTTTGATAAAAAGTAAAAAAATATATTTATTTAGATCACCTTGAGTGATTTATTCAATCACAACATGGATGAGTAATTTTGAAACACCATGCTGACCTTGCGATGTTGGTTATTAAAATTTTTACAGATGAGTATGCTATTCATCTTTGTTAAGTTGTTGAGAGATAAAAATCTCATTTGGCAATTCAATCTTTTAAGTTAAAGAGCCATCAAAAAAATCAAAAAATCAAATATCTTATACTAAAAAGTTAAATATTCATTTTTATTCTTTATTTTTTTATACATCTTTTCGTAAAAAATTTAAAAAATTATTTTAAATATATTAATTTTTTTTATTTTATATTTTAATCACAAAGTCAAAAAGTTATATTCCCAAATGAGGAGCAAAGCAAATCCGGGAATATATATATATATATATATTCCAGATATAAATTGAACAGCTATGGCTGAAACTTTTCTCGCTCTTATCACCTAAGCAGCTAAATAATTAAGCAGCTAATATGCTTTCGTTTGAGAAGTGAGTTGGTTTTTTAGTTTTTTGATTTTTTTAATTATTTTAATTTGGGCTAAAAAGTTTAATTTGGTAAAGATTTTTTAGCTTTTTAATTTTTTTGACTTTTTTTGTGAGAAAAGAGTGTAATGATTATGGTTAGATGCGATTAAGGGTGCAAATTGGGCGGGCTCAACCCGAGCAACTTGAGCCCAGCCTGAATTTTTTTAGGGTTTGGACAAAATATTTTTAAATTCGATACGGACTTGGGCAAAAATTCAGAAATCCGAATTGGGCAAAGACGTCAAATAACCCGAGCAACCCGAAGCCCGAATTATATATATATATATATAGATATATAAAAATATTAAATATACATACAAATAACATAAAATCTTACTTTTTTTTTTCTTTTTATTTTCACTCATAAATTGTAAGGATTACTATAGTGGCATCTCTTTTACATTACATAAATTATTTATTTTGATCGTATTAATGATTTTCTATAAATAAAAAAAATTGTAAATAGAGTCAAATTTTAATAATTTAATAATGTAGCTGCAAAAAAAAACTAAAATTCATTTACAACTCGGGCAACTCGGGCAATTCAGGTTTAACTCGGGTCAGGTTTGGGCAGACAACTTCGGGTTACAATTCGGGCTTGAGCGGACTTGGGCAGGTCTTAGCACAACTTGGTCTAGGTTTGGACAACCTCCCAACCCCCCCCCCGAACCCATCCGAATTGCACCCCTAGATGTGATGTTTTGTTTGTTGTGACTAAAATAGCCTATTTTGTCTTTTATAACTATTTTAGTCACAAACTAACTTGCCAAACAACACTATATATGTTTTTAAATTAAAATTAAAATTTGTATTTTATAAATTTAACATCACATTCATTCATAAGTGACCACACACCGCCAAGTATATATATAAATTTAGAACATTATTATTTAAGTGTAAAAAATTAGACACACTTTTTAATTCAAATGATTTCATAATCAATTGGAATAGATAAGATAATATTCTCTCTCATATTTTTTATAATCATAACTAATTATTTCATTTACACATCATTGATTTAAAAAAGAGACTCGTATATCATTTTTTATAAATTTATTAAACGAACTAATTAAGCTTGGGCGCCATATCGCCTCTGCCGCTGCTGAAACGCCCTCAAAGCCTCAGCAAAATCTGATTCCTGAAAATCAGGCCAGAGTTTGTCTACAAATAACATTTCAGCATAGGCTAGCTGCCACAGCATGAAGTTGCTAACTCTGATCTCTCCACTTGTCCTTATAAGTAGATCTGGGTTTGGGTACTCTGCACAGTTTGTTTCTAATTCTTGTTCGATTATGCTTTTGGTTATATCTTCCACCTCAATAAGTCCTTCCTTCACTTTTCCAGCGACTTTTTTGCAAGCTTGGGTTATGTCCTGTTGTCCGCCGTAGTTGAGTGCAACAATGGTATGAAACTTTGAGTTGCCCTTTGTTGATTCCTCCAGTTGTGATGCCGTTTTCTGTAGTATCTCCGGAAGCTTTGACTTGTCACCAATAGTAGAAACCCGAATGCCATGCCTATTATTATTATTAATCAATTAAAGAAAATTACTCTTTGATATTAGTTTCTCACATATCATTATTATATATTTGTCACTTTTGGTTATGATCAACTGCAATACACACACACGGCCCGTTTGTTTTGGGTTATAGGCAGGGAATTTGGATTCATAGTGAGGTAAAACTTACTAATATCATGTTTGTTTTGAGAGATGGAGAGGGGATTCGTAATCCCCTCCAGACTACGAATCCCCTTGGAGAGGGGATTAGGATAGGTCTATAGGACTTGGTATTAGAAAAATAGTCCGGCGGACTAGAAATTTTTTATTTATATTTATTTTTTATATGTCAGGTATTTTTTTTTGAACATTAATGTTTAATTTTTTATATTTTTTGTTAAGTAAAAATCATTATTTTATTTATTTTGAAAAATTTTTATTTTATTTTTATTTTATTTAAATTTTTTACATGTTGGGCATTTTTTTAAAATATTAATGTTTTTTGTATTTTTTTATTTGTTTTATTATTTTATATAAAAATAATTTAACAATCCCTACACTAATAACTATCATCAAAACAAACACAATTTTTCTTAATCTCCTCACTAACAATTCCCTCACTATCAATCTCCTCCATTCTATCTCTAAAAACAAACGGAGCCAACACAAAGGTCTTGCTTATTATCACCAAGACAAACATATGTTTTGGATTGTATATACTATTTCATGTTTAGATTTTACCATTATGAAAATAGATTGACAAAATTTTATTATTTTTGCAATTTGATTAGTTAATTTGAACTTTCTTCTTAATTTTAGTAGTCCCCAATGCAGGATATTATGTTCAAATGAACTATTAATCTAAACTCTAATTTTGTTCACCAAATATCAAAGTATGTAATATATATATATATATATATATATTTTGAGATTATTAATCCATTCTCAATGCCAATTTTTATCCAACAAACATGACTTAAATGACATGTTCTTTGTCTCTCAATTACCTAATAAAAACGAGTCAACATATTTCATGAATAATGTTAGGACTACTCACAAATGTTTAGATATATAAGTACAATATATTAGGTGTAGAAAAACAAAACAGGTGTACAATTCCAAATGGGATATGTGTTGGAATTGGAAATGTCCCAGAACTATCAGAAATAAATACAATATATTATGTGAACCTTACACACAAGTGTTGTGTAATAAAATAGTATGTTTATTGATATACTTGTTAATATTTTTAGAATTCACAGATTAAAATTAAAAAGTAAATCAACTCGCTTAACTTTTATTTATTTATTTATTTATTTATTTATTTTTGTTCTTTAGGATGAAGATAACCAACTAAGAATTTATTTTTGTTGCTGCATCTACCCTTTAATTACTACAAATTCACAATGTCTCACCCTCCATCTCATTACCATATATTTTTAACTATTAATTTTTATGGTATGATACTGTGGGAAAAATATATGACAAATGATCTATGTTGATTTGTAACTGCTAATTACATCATACATGGACCAATTTTTTACTCTTGGAAAGTAATTTAAAAAACATAAATAGATTTAGCCTCTGTTTGGGAAGATGTTTTTTGATTAAAATAGTCACAAAAGACAAAATAGGCTATTTTAGTCACAACAAACAAAACATCACATCCAACTCATAATCATTATACTCTTCTTTCATAAAAAAAGTCAAAAAGCCAAAAAATCCTTTCCAAATCAAATTTTTTAACCCAGACTAAAATAATTTTAAAAAATTAAAAAATCAAAAAATTAACCCACTTTTCAAACCAAGCCATACTAGTTTTAAACAAATTTAAGTTGTACATACCTCGTAGTGTCTTCTAAATATGATGCCATCTGCTCTCCAAAAAGGTTCATCAAAATATCAACCTCCTCCTGCAAATACATCAATGATGAAACTGTTGTCATTTACAAATGGTCTTATTTGGGAAGTTAGTTATTTTATTTATTTATTTATTTTTTGATTATTTTAATTTGATTAAAAAAATTGTGTTTTAGAAATTGGTTGGTATTTTTTAGTTGATTTGATTATTGTGAGAAAAAAAAGTGAAATAATTATGAGTTAAATATGATATTTTCTCTTATTAATTATTTTAACTTATTTTATTTTTTAATTGGCCATTTTAGCCCAACTTTCTATCCAAATCACCACCACCCAAAAACATTATAAGAAGGAGAACTTATCTTTCAAAACACAATTCCACACTTAAATCATGATTCTAAAACTAAACGAAATGAAAATTTTCATATAAGGACGAATTAATATAAATATATGTATTAATAAAAAATTAAAATAGAAAGTATGAATTATAATATTAATTTTTTTATCGATATAAAAGTCAAAAAATGATGAAAAAAATATGTAAATAAATATTTTTTTAATTACAAAAGTGGTGTTTAATACTCTTTCATGTTATTAAAAACATCTATAATGGAATCGATATTAAATTTATTTTTTTATTAATGAAAGTCAATTATTAATAGTTATATTACCACATATAAGGGTTAACTTTCTCACCCTTTGCGAAACACCAAATGCATTGAACCATGACCTCTCCCTTGTAATTAAGTCGTTAGTAGAATTGATTGATATTAAAACCTTACTTAATGTTTGAACGTGATCAAATAACTAATTCACACCTTGTTTTATTAGAAATAATATTTGTAAGTAGTTATAAGAAACAAATTTCTTTTATTATATATTTTGATTATTTTTTCAATTTTATACTGCGTTTTATAGAAGAGCATAAATTGAAATTTATAAATAAAAAAAAATTAAAGTGGGTGAATTAAAAATAATTATTTTTTTAAATTAAAGAGGTCAACCTCTATTATTTAGAAATCAATTGTGATTGGGAGCTCTAAAAAAACTGCTCTAACAGTAGCTCTACTAACCTGACATGGTGTAAAACAAAAAAAACAAAAACAAAAACGAGGAACATATATCACATTAGCAGTAGATAAGATTTACTGTCAATTCATTGGCGCTGATTTGAGAACTTAAGAATTAGAACTCTAAGATATTTTCTTTAGAAATAATTATAATTAATACCACTATATCGCCTCCATCCTTGATTAGAAGACAACAATGGTAAGATAAACAAGTTCTGTTTATATAAATCTGTGGATAGTGTATATAATGAAGAAGAAGAAAAATTTTAAACCGCCATTGATTGATTCACCTTGGGTCGAGTCCAGTTCTCTGTAGAAAACGCGAACACAGTGAGAACTTTCACTCCCCATTTACGACAGAGGGTAGCGATCTCTGCCAGTTTCTTTCCACCGGCTCTGTGAGTTTCGTCCAACGACAAACCTCTCTCCTGCCCCCATCTCCGGTTACCGTCCAAAATCACCGCCACGTGTTTCGGCATCAGGTCTCGTCGGAGACCCTTTGGCAGCTCCTCCTCATCGTCTTCATTTGATAAATGTCCGTTGGAAACCACAGTTTCGGCATTTGATGAATTAGAAGCGACACTCCTCGCAACTACCACTTGCTTGCGAAATTTTTGAAGACAACTGGAAATGAAGAAGTTTTTTGTGTTTGTTTGAATGGTTTTGGATGAAGCGTGAAGGTGTAGAATTGGAGTAATGGGTTTGCGTTTGTGTTGTGAAGGAGGTGAAACTGGGAATCCCAGTGACAGCATTTTTGCAACGTTTTCTGTGCTACCAATCACCCCCAGAGCCTTGTTAGTCTCGTATTCACTTTACCACCACCCTCTTCTAATCTTTTTATTTATATCATCTTCAATATATTATCTTATACATTAATATATTATTTAAAATATAAGTGGTGAGATCCATTATGAGAGGTTAACACATCAAATGATATATTCAAGATAGTATAAAAAAGTGATAAGTCTAACATTACAATTTAAAAAAGAAAATTGCTTTAGAGCTCTAAAAGAGCACCTCTAAACTTGGCATTAATTTGTCTTTTTGTGCCATGATTTTGCCTTTTTCTGTTTTTTTTTTTTTTTAATAAAAAATTAGCTGCCAGCTCAGTAGAGCTCTTTTTAGAGCTCTACTTTTAGAGCTCTGTAGCATGATTGTTTAAAAAAAAAAACGAAATATTTATTAAAAGTATCAAATTCTTCTCTTGAAAAATTATGACTGTGTTTGGTAAAACTTTTCTAAACATGATTCCACAGCATGATTTGAGTGCTCTGTTTGTTTATAATTCTCAAAAATTAATTCCACACCCACTTTTCAAAACACGTCTATCAGGTCATCCTCCCAGACGTCCCTCTGGACGTCTGGCCAGTTGACCGGCACAGTATTCGTATTTTTTTTTTTTTGACACCTATTATTTTTATATTTTAAATAAAAAATATTTTGGGAATTTTTTTAAATTTTTGTATGAGATTTGAATAGAATTTTAGATTGTGTGTTTGGTTATGTGTTGTAAATTTTTGAATCAAATATCATATGTCACATCACTTAATTAAAAACTCTTCTCAAAACTCATAACCAAATAAATTTTTTACACTAAAATCATAATTTAAAACTCAAAATACAACTTTATTCTCAAATCATAATTTTAAAACTCTACCAAATGCAACCATATATTTTCCACAAATATTTTTTAACATAACTACATTCACAATTCTATTTTTAAAATACTTCTCTACATTTTTTTTTCCCCAAACATAAAACATTAGATATCACTTACCAAACTGTTGGTAGTATTTTTTTTAATTTTTTCTTCCAACAGTGTTACAGACCACTAAATTTCTACCACTAACATCACTACTAATGATGTAGAAAGCAAAAAAAAAAAAAACAAAATTAAGACACAAAATACATGTGACCCACTGCCACACAATTAGAGCAACCACTAATTAGTAGTCTGCATCATTTTTCTTTTTTCTTCTCTCCACTTGTTTTTTTTTATTTTCAAAAAATATTTTTTCAAGATAAACTAAAAAAATTATCTAATCTCGGATGATATTATGTATATGTATACATAGATATGTGTGCATGAGTAAAATATATGTATATATAAAATAAAAGTAGATATATAAAATAATGTTTTTTTTTTGGTGTATGAGTTGTGGTTGTGCCGAGTGAGCACAGATTCTCTCCTTGCACTCCCTCCTTACACTTTCCTTTTGCAAGGTCTTTAGATCTATTTTTAGACTCAATTTTAATAATTCAAATCGTTTATATTTTAAGATTTATTCAGTATATCATACCTATAAAAAATCAAGTTGATCGGATGTGTTCGGAAAAATCAAACTAAAAACTATTTTGTTTAAAAAATTTAATAAACAGTTTTCCGAACACATACTTTATGATATCCGATCAACTTAATTTTTTACAAGTATGATATACTGAATAAATCTTAAAATATAAACTGTTCAAATTATCAAAATTAAACCTAAAAATAAACTCGAAAACCCTGCAACGAGAGAGTACAAATAGAAAATGCAAGGGGAGGATCCCAATTCGTGCCGAGTGGACCACGTGGAACAGAACCCACATGGTCTGCCCATCAATTCTTGACTCATTTTTATTATTATTATTATTATTATTCATGGGCTGCCCATCAATTCCTGACTCATTTTTATTATTATTATTATTATTATTATTATTTCTTTGCCCATCTTTTCTGTCACTCTTCCCTTGTTTGGTTTGTTTTTTAAAAAAAATTTTTGAAAAAATTTTCTACAAATAAATTTTTAAAAGTAATCAAATTAAACAAATATTTTTAAAAAAAATCTCAAAATTTTGTTTGGTTACTTACTTTCCAAAATCACTCTCTCTCTCATACACATCAAATCAATCAGTTTTTTTAAAACTCTCTTCCAAAAATAATTTTTCAAAACCATTTCTGAAAAAAAACAAACCAAATAAGTTTTCGTATTTTTTATCTCAAAAACTACTCAACAAACACAAACCAAACACACCCTAAGGGGAATGAATTTGTTATTTTATTTACGGAATCAAAAAATAAAATTCAATCTCTATAATTTTTTTTTTAGTTTTCTTTTAATCTAATTTCTTCTCTCTTTAATATTATGTTTAGTTAGAGATTTAAGAAGAAATTTAAAAAGAAATAAAAGAAATAAAATATATTTATATTTTATCTAATTTTACCTACATCTCTTTTTCCTTTTTAAATCTCTGGCCAAATCTTCTAACAAAATACAACATAAAACTTAGAGAAATGTTTGAAAGCTCTAGGGAGAAAGCTCTAATCGCTCCAATTTGTGTGTGGACTTCATCTAATGTAATGTTGTTGGCTTTTTGGCTTTTCGAAGGGTATTTTTGTAAATGCGAGCGTGCCAGCAAAGATCAATCAGTCCTTAAAAAAATTATAATTGCCAACCAATTATCAGACGATTGTGTTTTAGTTCTTTCAGCCTCAATGAAGAGGACTTTTACTGGTGGCTTGACTTAGGAGAAATTAAGAAAAATAACAGTTAATATGAAGAACAATCGAAGTATTTCATTAAAATGAACACTTACAATAGTCCAAACTCAGCCACGAAGAGGTTTACAGCAACAGTTTACTTGAATCTACTTGAAACTACTCCTATGAATCGAAGTGCAGTGCGGGTATTTAAAGAACAGGTATTTAAAGTGCAGGTATTTAAAGTGCAGGTATTTAAAGTACAGGAAATGTAAAACTGGAAAAGAAAATATGAAGTAAAGACTGGTTTGTATGATCTGAGTCTGGGGGTCTTTTCTGAGGGCTTCCCTGCTATTTATACTTGTCAAAGATGACCTTCGAACTGCACTTCAAACCGTCGAACCACTCCTCCATGATCGCTGATCATGCTGCCTTAGAAGTAGTCCCACTACGCCATCTCTTGCAGTTGAGCTTCCCTCCTGTATTTGAATTTGAATATGAGTAACCGTTGAAGCCACGTCACCTTGTATCTCTTTACTGATCTAGTGCTACTCAGATCACGTGAGAACCAATGTTCATTGCCACGTGTTCGATCAGGATCGAAGACTTGAATTATCTTCCCATAATACCCTTATTCCGCCACGTGTCAAACTGTGATTTGGCTTTTACAAAATATGTAGCCAACATTACCCCCCGCGCTAATATACCCAATACTTGGAGATATTAGTGGATCAAAAGCTTTTCCCGCGCTTTTGGAACGTGCATGGAATCCATCTTCAAGAAGCACAACCGTCACCTATTTGGTGATCATTTGCATTAACTCTCAACTTGTTTGAACATTCCAATACCTTTAGCATTCGAACGGACTATGGCTCAATCAACTTCTCACTCTATTGATCAAGCATACGAAGAGCCATTGAGTAATCTTTATTTCCTCGAAAGAATCTCCACGCATTCATTAGCCATCTTTACCCGCCCTTCTATATTCAGGTCATGGAGGGTTTTGCAAATTATCAACCTTTGGACTACGAACACATTGCCCTTAATCCTTCGGTTTACAAATTTACAGATACAAGGAGTTCTTCCTCTAAACTCCCATTGTACTTTGAACGAACTATTCTCAAGCCTTTGCTTCAACAAGTTGCAAATATGGACTTGGGAAGTTCTTCTTCACAAACCTCTACTTGGGATAAAGCTACAACTTCTTCATCTTCTGGGGTTTCCGGATGGACAAACTGGTCAGCACTTGAGTCCTGGGACTTGAGGGAACGAATCAATCACCATTTTGTTGAGTTCACTGACCCTTTAGATTTTCCTTCTTACGCTCGAAGCTCGGTGGTCTATCCTTATGTGCCCATTGACCTTCTACGTAGTTTGGAGGAGAATCTGCTTGTGGCCTGGTACACATCCTCTATGCCCACATAGATAATGCACACTGCCCGGCGTCTGGAAGAATCACAAGGGTACAGCCCTTCATTTTTAGCCAAGAAGGCAAAGATTTGTTCTTCTGACTGGCTTGACTACATTAATGCCTTTGTTCCTTCCGCTCCCGTGCCATCTCCCATAACAGAAGCATCCACTTCTTCTTCTCCATCTTCTGAAATTGAAGCATCCACACCTTCTTCTCCATCTTCTGGAATAGAAGCATCCACACCTTCTCCATCTTCTGAAGCAGAACCATCTACTCCTTCTTCTCCTCCCACTCTTTCCTGGACAGAGAAACTAAGGCTTGCCCTTCCCATGGACGAAATCTTTCCACCTTACAAACCTCCATCATCCCTAACTCCAGCTGAACGGAAACAAGCTCAACTTCTGCTTGCGGCTTTCTCTCACTTGCCTTTCAATGTTCTTGAGGATGACATCCCTCTCAAGAACTTTCGATGGGCTTGTGATATTCTGACTAGGGGCCATGTCCTTAATCCCATTGCCCAAGCAGAACTTCACATGTTCCTGGACCAACTTCCGGTACTCCTTCACTGGCATCGGAATTCCAAGGTCACCATCCAATCTTTGGATCAACTTTCGTCTCTCCGAATTCATGCCCAGTACGAAGCAGAGAACTTCATCGAAGATTTCGATGACTTCAAAAATAAAGATTCTGCGTATTGGGATGATTTGGTTATAGATGAGTTGGAACAAAAATTGAGAGAAGAGGCTTTCGAAATAAAAGCCGAGGAGCTCTACTATGAAATGAGAGCACACCAACTTATGCAGCCAACATTAGAGGATATAGAAGATATAATAAAGAAATAACAAACATTCATTGATCATTGTTGGACAAAGTTCCATGATCTTGTTATTTATTCTATTCCTTATTTTTATGAGCTTGAATTTGTACCCAAATAGGGTTACTTAATGTAATTGTCTTGGCTTCAATACAAACAAAGTCTTTCTGTATTTGACATTGTTTGACTCTATTTCCTTTTGTCTTTAAAAGCCAACTCATAGCTTCGAATTGAACAATCTCATCCTTCAAATTTGGACTCAATCGTTTAATGAAACGCTAAAAGAACCAACATGTCTTTTTCCAATTTATGGAGTAAAGTTGACAATTCTGGCTGATATCATCTGGAATTAATGCTTTGAATTTTAACAAAGTTACCCCTCAAAACTAACTATAACCAATATATGGTCATGGTTTAATATAGCCAATCAATTTCAAATTGACCATTTTGCTTCGAAGAGTAATCCATACTGTTTGGGTTCAAAAAGCAATTCTTTCTTATATATATAAAAACCAATGATTGGTTTTAATGCTTCGAACAGTGCTCCTCATCCTTAAAGGATCCGAAGATTTGCTCCGAAGGTCGTTACTTTGATTAATAACCCTCAAACATGTCTTTAAACCCTGTGAAGTGGACCAATATTCGAGCATTCTAGCATTTTTAAGCATGTAGTACGCTTCGAAGCCGACTTATGTATTTCGAAACCGTTGTTGTTTGATTTTTTGGCGCCAAAATCTCATTTCGAAGTCAAATATCTTGCTTCGAAGCTGGCGTCAACATCCGGAATGTGCTTTTTCCCTCCAAAACTATCAATATTGAAGAGACTCCTCGTATTCATACTTTTAGTACTTAACGACTTATGCAATATATTTCCAGACACAAGAGCTTTTTTTTTAAAAAAAAATCCTCTTGCTTCGTGTTTCTGGAATCCCTTGCTCTTTTAACGCACAAACCCTCATATCTTTCATTCCTCTTTACTTCCCCCCTTCTTTTTCGAAAAACGTACCATCAATGGCTTCTTCTTCACCAGAAGTGCCAATCATAGAGCGTGTGAGCTCATCCATAGCCTTGAAAAGGCTCATTGATGTGGAATGTGAGAAGTACAAGACTGGGAGGAAAAGCGCCATTGACAGGCGTATCTTCGTCCCTCGTCGTCATGAGTAGCAAGACTACGTGCTCGGGCCAATATTCAAGGAGATCCCTACTGAGCTCCCAGCTCTATATCCTCGTCTGGAAAACCAATGTCTCATTTATAAAGGTGGTCTCGATTGGAGGAACTAGAGAATCAATTGCCCTCACCGATGTTGGCCCACAACGAGACCGGAGTGGCAAGAATGGTATGATCGGGTCATCCCTGCGAGGACACTGGACCTTCAAGAACTCTGCCTTCTCGATGCTCTCCCACTATCTAGGGTAACTATCTCGGAGGACCCTTTCTTAATCCCTGCTGCTTTATGTTTTTGGAACCCTATCTTCAATTTCTTTCAATTTAGATGTGGGATGATGGCTCCTACTGTTCTTGACATCTGCCATCTACTAGGAGTATCTCCTATTGGTACCCTCATTACACTGTGATTTCCTGACTTGGGTCTCTTTTTCCTCCTCTCTTAACCTATCCTCTGACGATTTTGTTAAAGCCGAGAATAAAAAGAGGGCCCGATGGCGATAGGGAATTCTTTTCCTTTTTGTTATACTAGCTTTGCAAATTTCTCTTCTGCACCTCCTCTCAAAGAATCATGCCTGAATTTGCTCCTCTTGCCAAAGCCTTTGTTTTGCAAAAAAGAGTAGCCTTAGCCCCATATATTCTAGGTCATGTATACAAAGTTTGTTCCCTCTTTTGCGAGAAGCCCTTAGATGCTAATCAAGGAGGGCCATTCTGGATCCTTCAGCTTTGGCTTTTCGCCTATTTTACTGAATTACAATCCAAATGCCTTAAATTTTCTGGGTTACACTCTCTTACTCATGGCATAAGACTGGCCAATGCTTCCTTTTATCCTTTTACTTTTGCCTTTTATTTCTCTTTTTTCCATCAACTACCAGCCGCCCTTCCTATTCACCGTTTCCGTCCCTTTGAGACCAACATAGGTCCAACTTGGTTGAGTCACTTCTTAAGTGACAGGTTCTGTGCTTCGCCTATTCACAAGGATATATGGGCCTCCCTTCTGCTTCCTAGGGAGCTGTTTATCGGGACTACGAACCCCAGAGCTTATAAATGTATAGCTGAGCCTTATTGTCCTGCTCAATTTGCTAGACAATTTGGTTTCACACAAGGGGTCCCAATACCTCTCTGCAGCAACACCAATCTGAGCCTTACCAGAAGAGATCTGAAGGTTAGGAAGTCAAGGCTGGAGGAGGCAACCTTCAAATTCATAGATGACTTGGCTAGTTTTGAGTACACCCCTTTCATTCCTGAAGGTATCGCATTGAAGAGATACCAAAATTGGTGGGAAAATAATATGGAAATCTATTTAGCCATTTCACCTCAAAACCTACTGGAGGTGTTAGATGTGGCCAAGCCCAAGGGAGCTGAAACTGTCCATTCCTCCACTGTGCCTCCTATAACCCAGTCCATTCCTGCTACATCAACTCCTTCGAAAGCCACTCGGGCTACTTCAAAGAAAGGTATATGCCTTTGTTTTCTCTTTTTCGACTTCCTACACAATGCTGATTGTGTTATTCTTATTTTGTTTCTATTTTTTTTTTTTTTTTTTGTGAAGGTGATCGTGACAAAGAAGAAGAAGCATTTGATTCGAAAAACAACTGAGGTGCCAGAAGGAAAGAAAAAGAAGAAAGAGAAACAGACCCAGAACACGAGTCACCTTTGACAAAAAAGAAAAAAGTGATTGACTTGTTTCAAGAGGAAACAACCGTTAGGGAGGTAGAGAAGGAATTTATTTCCGAATCTCAGTTTGCAGAAGTTGAGAAAAAATTTGACGAACAGACAATGCCAATTCAAAGAAAGAGGAGAAGAAAGATTACTGTCTCTCCTTCTGACTTTACTGAAGACTCTGATTCCGGGACAATTGCCCAAGCAATAAAAAAGAGAAGGAAAGTGACTGTTTCACCTACTGTCTTGGTTGAAGATCCCCCTCATGAGGTAGCTGCCAAGGCCGTAGACCAAGAACATTCCAAGGCCATAATTGTCTTCAAAAAATTTGAGAGGAGCTGACAACAAATTTTAAGAAGAAGCTGCTTTCTTTGCCGATGTGTTACAAAGAGAAATAGTAAGAAGGCAACAATTGCCGAACATTACTCCCTTCAGACTCTCCAATCAAGACTAATACCCTTTGGATCAAGTAATTTCTTTCACTCTTCTGTTGTTTTTCCTTTGTCAACTTTTAATACTGAATTTCGACAGTCCTTTGTATTTCTTCCTCTTGCAGCAACAACTACTGCATTCATCTTCCCAGCAAGGCCTCCATCGATTTCAGTTGAAGTTGACCAAATGCAACATGTGAAAACCATCCAAATCATGCTCCCACTTTCCAAGCCTATATTCGATATACCTTCTTTGAATCCAAGCATTCCTGCGTCTCTTTTCCTTGGCTTAGAGCTATATCTCCCTTTTTTGACTTTTGATCTGCCTCAGTTTAGTTCTTCTTCGAGCCTTGCTCTTCCTCCTTTCTTCTCAGAAATTCCAAGTGCTACTCCATCTCTGACGGCAGTTGATTCTTCCACAGAGGGTGTTGGTAGTTCTCCAATTCGTGGTTCATTACCTATGCCTACTTCCAGCCCCTCTTCACTTGATTCGTTGGTGGCTAAGACCATAGAGGCTGCCAAAGATGCTCCATCCATTTCTCTCATCCCCATGCAGTCCTTTGTGTCCTCCACCACAACACTCTCTATGCCCTTCATGTCCAGGGATGAGGTAGACATCTTCGAAGGAAGACTAGCTAGTCTCTTCGACATACCTTCTACCTCTCCAACATTTAGTCTTTGGTGAGCCATTAGTTTTGGTGACTCCTTCATCGAAATCTTGAGAGTTTTCCTTCCTCCGTGACAAGCCTTCTACACCTTCAATAGATCTGGACGTATGCCTGGAACTGCTGACTTCTTTTTCGAGGATCCCCTTCGAGGCTCTACAAAGGCCTATCATCAGGAATGGGTTCCTTCAATGCTGTAACATTGCCGAGCAGTCTGGCATGAATGTCTCAAGTCATCTATCCCAGGCTGTAGCTACTATTGATTTCTATCTCAACATTTGTCATGCTACTAAGACTGCGGATGAGAAACTAGCTAGGGACCAGAGTTTTTTTTTTCCAAGTGCATACCGAGGTATCAACGCTTAAGGAACAACACTCTTTTGCCTCTCACTTTCGAGTCCAACTGCTGGAAAAGAAAGCTCAGCTTGAAGAGGAGCTGGCCGCAGTAAACCAAGCCTTGGTTAGAACTGATACCAAATTGCACATCACCAACCAAGGGCTGGCTGATCGAAAAGAAGACATGGCTGCAGCTATTCAATTGTTTCTATCACTTAGTAATAGGAGATCCACTATACAAAAACAATTAAGACATTGTAATGATTTCTGGGCCAATCTGTGGCACAATGTATTTAATTCTTTATAAAAGAATAAATTTTGTCTATCATTCGAGCAGTCTTATGTTTTTGTATTTTAATGTTTATTTTGTTCCTTGTGTTTCCCAAATGGTTGGAAAATAAGGTTTCAAATATCTGCTGTTAATCTTTTTGGGATGTACATACCCATTCAGATTTCTCAAATGGTATGCTCCAAAAGGCAGAACTCTATGAATTTGATATGGTCCTTTCCAGTTAGGTGACCATTTGCCAAACTTGTGGCTTTTAATTCTTATTGGGAGTATTGTTTTCCATACCAAATCACCTTCATCGAAACCAATGTGCTTGACTTTCTTATTATAATTCTTGGCTACTTTCTTCTTTTGAAAAAGAATGCTATTTAATGCCAAAATTCTGGCTTCATCTATGCCTTCTAATTCCAAGTACATACTTTGATGGTACTGCTCAGGATCTAACTGATCTTGGCATCTTACCCTCAAAGATTTAACATTAATTTCCACAGGTAAAACTGCATCATGCCCATATACTAAGGCATAAGGAGTAACTCCTGTGCTTGACCTTGGGGAGGTTCTGTAAGCCCACAAAACATCCAACAAAAGGTTATGCCAATCCCTAGGATTATCCTCCATAACCTTTTGTATACCTTTTTTCAAGGATTTATTGGACGATTCAGCTTGACCATTGGCTTGTGCATAATAGGGTGTGGAATTAACAAGGCTAATTCCAAATTTTGCCACAAAGGACTTCACCATTCTCCTATCGAACACAATCCCATTATCTACAGTAATGGTTTGTGGGATGCTAAATTTATAGATCAAGTCTTTAATGAACCCAATGACCTCTGTTTGGTCTACAGCCTTATATGGCTTGGCTTCAACCCACTTAGTGAAGTAATCAGTAGCCACTAGAATGAAACAATGATGCTTCGAAGAAGGTGGGTGTATTTTTCCTATCATATCCATGGCCCATCCTCTAAATGGCCAAGGTTTCACTACTGCATGTAGGTCAGTTATGGGCACATGCCTTATTGTACCATGCTTTTGACATGTCTGGCAACCCTTTGCATATTCTATGCAGTCTTTAAGGATAGTTGGCCAATAGTAGGAATGCCTTCGAAGCAACCATCTCATCTTCACACCAGGTTGATGAACACCATAAATGCCTTCATGAACCTCAGCCATAGCTGTTAATGCTTCTTTTGGGCCTAAACATTCCAGCAATAAGCCATCTCCCCTCCCCCCTTTTATAGAGAGCATTACTCTATACCATATATTGCATGGATTGCAATTTGACCCTTCTGCTGGCCTTCGAAGATGGACCAGCCAAATACTACATTATTGGATGTCTCCAATCTTGTTCTTGTAAGTCATTATGATTGACTTCCAAGTTCACATTCCTTTTATTCAAAGGTTATATTAATCTCTGATATGTTGTTTGGCTTATGTCCCTTTGGGTATTATCCCTTCTCTTGAAGTTCGAAGCTTTTTGAGCCACATCATTAGCTCTATTGTTCAAGAATCTTGGAACATGTGTTACATTTGCTATTTGAAACTGAGAAAGCAGATATAATGCAACAACATAATATGGTAGGATGCTTAAGCTTTGACACTTGAAAATCCCTTTCACTTGGTTAACCACCAATTGAGAGTCCCCAAATATGTCAACTGCATGTACTTGTAATCCAATGAGGATTTCTAATCCCACTATTAAGGCTTCATATTCGGCCTGGTTATTGGAACAAGTGGCTTCATCCACTCTGAAACCATGTGTGGTTTCTACCCCTTGTGGAGATTTAATCACAACACCAATTCCAATTAAGCCATTGGCTTTCGATCTATCAAACCACATCTGCCATGGCTCAACATTAGCCATACCAAGCTCCATTATCTCTTGGCTTTCTGTTTGAAATGGATGATTTGCCAAAAAATTGGCTAAAACTTGCCCTTTTACTGCCCTTTGAGAGACATATTCTAGATGAAATTCTGATAAAGCTAGTATCCACTTGCCAATTCTTCCCCTCAACATAGGTCTAGATAACATGTATTTAACCAAATCTGTGGTTGCAATTACCAAGACAGTTGTAGGTAAAAGATAATATCTTAATTTCATTGCAGCAAAATACAAAGCAAGACACAGCTTTTCAACAGCTGAATATTTACATTCACAAGAATTTAAAACCTACTACGGTAATAAATAGCTTGCTCTTTGCCTTCTTCGTTGTCTTGGGCTAAGAAAGCTCCCAATGAATCCTCTACTGCAGCTATGAACAACTTCAAAGGCTTGTTCCCCTTTGGTGGCATCAGCACTGGAGGGTTGGCCAAGTAGGCTTTGATACTTTTGAAAGCACTTTGATGCTCTGTTGTCCACACAAATTCCTCTTCATCTTTCAGCCTTAACAAGGAAGAAAATACTTTAGTCTTCCCTGCAGTGTTAGAAATGAACCTTCGAAGAAAGTTAACCTGTCCCAGGAACCTTTGTAATTCTTTCTTACTTGATGGAGGCCTAGCTTCAATGATGGCTTTAGCTTTATTCTGATCAATCTGTATTCCTTTATTGTGCACTACATAACCCAAGAAGTTTCCAGCTGATACACCAAAAGCACACGTAAGAGGATTAAGTATCAACTTGGACTTCCTCATTCTTTGAAAGTCGCTTCTAAATGAAACAAATGCTCCTCCATGGATCGGGATTTCACCACAATGTCATCAATATAACATTCTAGATACCCTCCAATGAGATCATGAAAGATAGTATTCATAGCCCTCTGATATGTAGCCCCAGCATTCTTCAGACCAAATGGCATTTTAACCCATTCGAAGGTGCCAATATTCCCAGGACATCTGAATCTTTGTCTTGTGGATATCTTCCTCGCAATGCATATTTGGTTATAACGAGTGGCCATCCATCATTGATAAAACTTGATGCCTCATTTGAGCTGTCTACCAAAGAGATCCACTATAGGCATAGGGTACTCATCTTTAGGAGTTGCTAGATTTAAGTTTCGAAATCGATGCATACCCTCATTTTGCCATTCTTCTTAACTACGGGCACAATATTAGATAGCCATTCAACATACCATTTGTCCTAATAAAGTCTGCCTTGAGTAGTCTAAGAATTTCTTCCTTGACCTTCAATTATACGGACTCATCCTTCTTGGTTTCTGCTTGTATGGCTTGAAATTAGGCTTCATAGGGAGCCTATGTTCCACCAATGATCTATCCAATCCTGGTAGTTCATTATAAGACCATGCAAAGCAATCTTTGTATTTCTTTAGAACAACCAATAAGTGGTCTCTGTCGAACATTCAAGCAAGTACTTATATAAGTGGGTCTTTGCCGCAGAACCTTCCCCTAAATTCACTTCTTCTAAGGGGTCTTGTGTCTAAGAACTCATCGAAGCTTCTTCTTTGGTTTCTTCAACCTTCGAAGCAACCTTTTCGCCTTGTTCTGCTCCTACGTTCTTTAATTCGACATCTCTGCCCTCTTCCTCATAGACAAAATCTGTCCACAAGGCGTCTTCTTCCTGTATCTCCTGGACTTTTGGTTCAATGTCCAATGCGATATTTCCCAAGGGTCAAACTTCGACTGTTCTTTGCTCTTGTTCTGACCAATTATCATGGCCTCTCTCTCTTGCTTCTGTACTTTCTAGACTATTGCTTTTACGTCCAATGATGAGAATTTAATCAAAGCCAAGGACTTGGCTTCTCGTTCTTCACCTCTTTGCCTATAACCAGGCATCATTGTCATCTTTCACGACAACCTCTTCATCAGCACTTTCTTGGACTAAGTGCTTCAGGTGTGTCACTTCCTCATCAGCCGTCACTTCGGCTGAGCCATCAGCCTTCCTCAGTATACTGAGTGGTGTCACTCCCTCAATATACAACTTGGCCTCTGCAAAGTCTGCACAGGCTATGAAGGGTTGGGGATCTACATCAATCTCCTCTGTCTCTCCATTGCCCAGAGCCATCATGATTTTCTGATGCAAAGAGGAAGGCACACATTTGTTAGTGTGGATCCAATCTATCCCAAGTAAAGCATTATATTTAGCATTGCTGTCGATTACGAAGAATGCTGTCATGCAGTCCCTGGTTCCCACACTCAAGTTAATGGGCAGAATCCCTTGAGCCATCTGTTTATCTCCAGCAAAGCCAGCGATGGTTGTGCTGGTTGGGATCAACCTAGGATTCTTTTTCCCTAGTTTCTTCAAAGAAGATTTCGGTAATAAGTTTACCACTGCCCCATTGTCTATTAGGACTCGGTTCAGCTGTATCCCATCGAAGAAAGCCTTGATGTACAAAGGCTTGACATGTTGGGTCATGGAATTCGAGGGATATTCAAAAGGATATGAAAGGTTGATGCTCACCTCTTCCTCGCTTTCACACTCAGTTTCCATTGGAGTAGCCATTTCAGGAGCATCATGTACCATACTCACTTGTGACTCTTCACTAGAGACAGGAATTGGATCCATGTATTGGTCACCCTGGTCCTTATTTCCAGCCTGGAATTCATGAGGCAGTATGTGTACCATATTGATCGTCTGAAATGAGCCAAACCGGATGGTATTTGTACCTTCTTCCCTCTTGGCTACCTTGCTCGGTGTCTTGGACATCCTCCATGCTGCACTCTGGTACTTCATTGATAACTGATCCCTTCGAAGGATCCTTCTCAACTGGTTCTTCAGTCAGAAATGTTTGTTCAGCCATGAAGGCTTTGAACATTTCTTCTTCTGCCATTTCCTTCTTTTGGCTCATGCCAATCTCTTCTTCCATTTCGCTATCACTTTCTATCAAAGCCTTCTCCAGTCCTGCCAAACTAGACTTCTCTCTGGCCTTTAGTTCAGAATGAACCTGGGCCAACTGTTTTCTGCTACAAACCACTTTGCTTTGTAGAGTCGGTTTTGGAGTATGGTCAGACTTCGAAGTTTTCTTTCCTTCTGTCTTGACCTGTGAAAAACTCTCTCCACTTTCTTTCAGATCTTGCTGGTATTGGGTGTACCTGCGCTGAATCTTCCTCCTTTGTGATCTGGAAATAACTGGAACCATATTTGGTTCCTTTGTCTTTGGGTGTTTCAGCAATACCCAGTTGTTGAACCACCAAGGAGGCTTGACCATCTGCTGGGATTCCAACATCTCTCTGAGACACTTCCCTAGGTTTGTTTTGCATTACAAACCAATCTGGAACTCAGTACCCAAGAGCTTCTTGACTCGAGATGTTGAATCACCTTTTTCTACCTTGAAGCCATATTGGCTGGTAGTAGAGGTAAGTGCTTGGTTACGGTCTCATGTTTGAGCCCGATTCGGCCTTTGATGGAGGTGGCCATTTTACATTACGTGTGAGGTTGGTCTAGGAGGCCAATCTCTAGCTTTAGTCCCATAACTGAACTCCTCTCCAATCTTCTTTCGAATGTTTGCTCTCCATTCTGTAGTAGTTAAGTGGCCTAGACTCATACAAGGGCCTCTTGCCTTTAGCATGTATTACATCAGCTGAGCTCAACCACTAATGGTCATTGCCTATCACTAGCAGATGCGGCCTTTTGTTGTAAGCGTTGGTTGATTTAGGACGTCTCTGAACATCCCTATCGTATTGCTTCCCATCAGTCGGAAGCCCTTTCAACCATTTGTAGCTTAGTCTGCACGTGGGACACATCCTCTGCATTACAGCTGCTTCCAAGGAATCGTCATTCAGTGCTTCTTCATCAGGGTGTTCCTTCTGATGTGAGAAACCTTGTCCAATAACTGGTGGGTTTCTAGTCTCCTTCTTGGCAGTTGTCTGGTTGGCAATATGCATTTGCACATTGACCTCTTCCAATTCCTGCAGAGATAGATTCTGAAAGTTTGGTACAACCACATTAGCCGCGCTTTCTCCAACTTCGAAGCAGGTTCTGTCAATCCCCATGGCTTTTTCTCGTTTTGGGAACTTCAAACTTCCTTTCGAATTTGCTCTTGGATCTGTCTCGAAAAACAATGCGTTTTTAGTCGAGTGAGACCAAGAATTATGCCATTCTGATATACTTTTCCTTTAAGTTCATCAGGGGATGACAGTTTTACTCCTTTTGGTAACTTAAGGAAATTGGCTGCAAGCAAATGATCAAAAATGTCATCTGCTTTTGTCAAATCGAAAGAGTACTTTCTATGAAAGTCTTTCTTTTTAAAGCTGATGCGATGGTTGTATCCTTATGAATTAATGCTTCACAGATTCTGTGGTTCTTTGCCCACAATCTCTGTGCATCGATCTCATAATTGGGATCTCTATAATATGTCTTATCTGAAGCATTATTCGATCTTATTCCTCCTCTAGTAATGCTTCATATCGAGACACCTTATAGGTTAATTCGACCAAATCACAATTTAGTTGAGTCAAACTTCTTTGAAGCTTCGAACTCTAAACCGTTTTGAGCCAATCTTACAAATTCGGCTCGAAGGATGACTCTACATTTATTTCGAGCCCTTTTAAATCTGGCAATAAACTGAGTAGCCTTTTCTTCAGGCCTTTGACTCAATCTTGCCAAGTCTGCCATGGACACCTCTGGCTCCGATTGGAAGAATTGGGCATGAAATGCCTCTTCCATTTGTTGCCAAGTTTGAATGGAGCCAGGTGTAAGGTTGATATACCATACAAATGCTCCCCCAGTTAGAGAAGTGAATTCACCACATTAAGCAGCGAATCTGGCAATATGCTCTACTGTTGATTGATTTTCAATTCCATAGAATAGGGTAAAATTTGGTATTCTGAATCCTCTTGGGTATTCATGTACCCTATCTACCCATTCTGGGTATGGTTTTCTGTATACAAGAGTCTGGACCCCCCGAGCCATCGGTCCACACATCTCCCTAACAATATCAGCAATTTGGTCCCTAGGGACCATATTTTGTCTTCTTTGAACCACTCTTTGGAGGGACAAACACAGGGTTTGGTGGACAAACTTGTGCCTGTGGTCCTCTTGGTCCATAAGGTGGTACATTTGGGACTGGTTGCCCCTATGGTGTAGGTTGCTGTTGGGGGTATGGGTAACCCCTTTGAGCCTGTCCTGCGAAAGGACCTGTGAAAGGTGCTGGAACAGGTATTGTGTCCTTTCCATTTGTGGGAAAACCTTCCAACCCCCCGGGTATAAATTCGAATAAGGGATTATTATACCCCTAGTGCGGTATGGCCGAACATGGGATTTGCCACCATTCTTATGCGATTTCTTGTACTTGGCGAGATCCACCGACTTGTGTGGCTTTATTGTTGATCTTGAGGCATTTTGGCCTACTACAAGCCTTGAAATGGGTTCATACCAAGATCGAGGCGATGGTCTTTCATAGTTACAGTACTAGTCGACCATTAGATTGTCCATTAACTTGCATAATTTGTTTTTCTCTAGCCAATCTTCTTTGAGGACATTTAAAATTTCCTTTGTGTGTCTTGTATTTGTTGGTTGGTGGTTATTCATTCGATCCAAAAAGAATGTTGCCCACCTTTCCATTGTGTTCATTAATTGTTGTCCCATAGCATCTACCAAGCCATCCCATGGATTTGTTGGCTAAGTAGATGGAACGGTGGATGGTCCAATTCCTTAGTTTCGTCCAATATTATGAATATATGGTTCTTGTCCAGAAGTACTGGTTTGTTCGACCAAAGGTTTTGATAGAATAGGAGTCTCCACAGGATGTGTTACCACATTCTCCTCTGGATTAGGTATCTCTACCTCTCCTTCTACGCCTTCTTCCAAGCGTTCATTTTCTCATTGTCGTCTTCGTCTAGCCATTTTAACAAGTCCCACTGGGTGTGCCAAAAATATATGTTGGCTTTTTGACTTTTCGAAGGGTATTTTTGTAAATGTGAGCATGCCAGCAAGGATCAATCAGTCCTTACAGAAATTATAATTGCCAACCAATTATCAGACGATTGTGTTTTAGTTCTTTCAGCCTCAATGAAGAGGACTTTTACTGGTGGATTGATTTAGGAGAAATTAAGAAAAATAACAGTTAATATGAAGAACAATCGAAGTATTTCATTAAAATGAACACTTACAATAGTCCAAACTCAGCCTCGAAGAGGTTTACAGCAACAGTCTACTTGAATCTACTTGAAACTACTCCTATGAATCGAAGTGCAGTGCGGGTATTTAAAGAACAGGTATTTATAGTGCAGGTATTTAAAGTACAGGAAATGTAAAACTGGAAAAGAAAATATGAAGTAAAGACTGGTTTGTATGATCTGAGTCTGGGGGTCTTTTCTGAGGGCTTCCCTGCTATTTATACTTGTCAAAGATGACCTTCGAACTGCACTTCAAACCGTCGAACCACTCCTCCATGATCGCTAATCATCTTTGCCTTAAGTAGTCCCACTCGCCATCTCTTGATTGAGCTTCCCAGTATTTGAATTTGAATATGAGTAACCGTTGAAGCCACGTCACCTTGTATCTCTTTACTGATCTAGTGCTACTCAAATCACGTAAGAACCAATGTTCATTGTCACGTGTTCGATCAGGATCGAAGACTTGAATTA
The DNA here is from genome assembly GCA_025200525.1 of Camellia lanceoleosa. Classification (NCBI taxonomy): domain Eukaryota; kingdom Viridiplantae; phylum Streptophyta; class Magnoliopsida; order Ericales; family Theaceae; genus Camellia; species Camellia lanceoleosa. The sequence goes on along the minus strand of JANUSC010000064.1, from coordinate 210,014 downwards.
TCTTTCCATAATACCCTTATTCCGCCACGTGTCAAACTGTGATTTGGCTTTTACAAAATATGTAGCCAACAAATGCTTTGACCTTGTTTTTCTTTTTTTCTTTTTTCATATCACTAGGGCTCAATTAGAGCTCTAGTTTTAGGAGAATGAATCATTGTTGTAAGAATAATGCTATATGCACCAATTAGTGTACTGACTAGTGTACTAATTTATGATGTGTCATAATTTAAGAGGTTTTTAGCATTTGTAATGTGATTAATGAGTGAGATTAATAATAATGTCATAATTAGTGTTAGTATACTAATTGGTTCATATAACACCACTATTGCTATAAAACTTATAACATATGGCAATAAAAACATAAATACACACAATAAAATCATCACAAAAATCAAAAGTTGAGAAATAAACTGAGAAATCAAAGAAATGGTCTCACAACCTTTTTTTTTTTTTTTTTTTGCTGTCTTTAGGTCTCGTTTGGGAACACACTTTTTTAGTAATTTTTTGACTTTTTAGCTAAAATGTGATGTAAAAAAAACAAGTATGTTTGGGATGACTTTTTAGCTTTTTACAAAAAGATGTGAAAAAGTAGAGAGAAAAGAAAATCTTTAACTTTTTGGCATGAGTGGTTGATTTTTTGATTTTTTTAATGATTTTTTGACTTTTTACTAAAAAAATCACTTGTCAAACGAGACCTATTGTCTTTTTTGTCTCCCCCTCATTCTTTCTCCATCGTCCGTTATTCATTGGTTTTATTTGAAAAATTAGTTATTTTAATATGTTATTTTAATTTTTGATTATTTTAATAGATTAAAATTTTTATATTTAGAAAAATAATTAATTTTTTATAATTAGATGTGGTATTTGTAAGAGAAAAATAAAATAATTATGAATTTAATATAATATAATATTTTATTTTATTAATTATTTTAATTTATTTTATTTTTTTTATAAATTTTAACTTTTAAAAAATTAAAAATTCTCTCTATCTATTGTCTCTCCGTCTACCCCTCATTCTCTCTCCATCTTCCATTCATTCTCTCTCATCTCTCCAGTCTCCCCGTCTTCCCATGCGTAAGGGGTGTGCATTACACCCGAAAAATTTTCCGTATTATGGGGATAAGCAACAAAATCATGGCCCAAAATTTTGCCGAGCGGTCAAACCTCAATCACAGTAACATTTGAACCCAAATTACATGTATATTTATGGGTGTTTGGGAAGTGAATTTTTATGTGAATTTTTTTAGTTGTAAGATATTATTGGAGAAATTTTTTTTATATTTGAAAAGATAATTGTGTTTTTTTGTGATTGGATGTAATGTATGTGAGAAGAAGTGAAATAATTATGGGATTAGATGAGATATTTTGTTTAGATATATTTTTTTTGATTTTACAAAAAAATTATCCTTTTGTGAAAAAAAAATAAAAAATAAAAATAAACCCAAGCTCCAAACTTCCTAAGGGGTGTCTGCGGTTCGGTTTGAGACGGTTTGTGGTTCAGTTTGGACCCGCCCGCATCTATGTAGTTTGGGGAAAAGTCAACCTGCAACTGCCCGCAATGCGGTTTGCGATTTGTGCTAATAGGTTTCGCGGATATGCAGGCGGTTACAAGCGGTTTACAGATTGAACTTTTTTTCCAAAAATTTATTTTTAAACCTTTTTTTTTTTCCCAAAAATTTGTTACAATCATCAAACTTCGGATGGAATGTAATTATTAATCAACTGCTTCACTTCTATTTTGGAAAGTGGCAAAGAAGGCAATAGCTAGAAACCTAATGCCAGTGACTAAATTTTCAGATGAACATCAAATCAAATGAGAAAGCCAGTTACAATATCTTCTGACGAAAATGGTAGTATCATGAACATTACATTTTTTTTTGTAGATTTAACCTATAAAATTATTTTTGCATTAATTAATGCCAACCGTTGCATAAAATTTTAGTTTTACCAAAAGTTAATCTAACCAAGTGACATGCATTAGCAATGGAAAAGATACATTCATAATAATTAAATACTCTATAAATATAACATGTATAACTATGTCTACCTAGAGGGAAAGATTGAAAGAATCTCACTTCATCAAGAATCATCTCAACCAAATGCTCAATTCTCAATATTCTACCAACCACCAGTGCAAAATTCCTATGCCATTCAATATCATGCATTTTGTCAAACTCAATTCCATCATCAATGAGAATTGCAGCGATTCTTGCAGCCTTGAAGCATATTGAGCTTATGGATTGCAATCCATTGCCCTTGCGGTATTTTTGAATGCCATCCACGGATAACTCAGATCCATACAGCTCAGCAACATCCCTTATACATTCCAAATAGATTACATTCAAATATAGATTTAGTAACAGATTCAAATTTACAGATTCAGATTTATAACAGATTCAATTTCAGATTAAATTTTACTAACAGATTCAGATTTAATTTTAATAACAGATTCAGATTTAATTTAATTTTAATAACAAATTCAGATCAAACAAAACAAATTTGTTTGGTGCAAAGATTCAGATTTACAGATTCAGATCAAACAAAACAAACACAGAGGCCAAAACAAATTCAAGAACAAATTTGTATGGGAATTGTTACAGATTCAATTCCAAAACAAATTTAAGAACAAATTTAATTTCATTCCAAAGCAAACAGATCAAATTTAAGAACAAATTGCTTAAGAACAAATTTAATTCCAAAACAAACACACAGATTACAGATTCAATTTAAAAAAAAAATAGATCTGTTAGTCCAAAAAAAAATCAGATTTATTTCCAAAGAAACACATAGATTCGACTGGTGCAGAGATGCGAGATCAGGGAGGGAGAGAGAGAGAGAGAGGCTTACCTGTGAGTTGATCGGTGCAGAGATGCAAAAGAGAGTGAGACTGATGAGATGAGAAAGTGAGGAAGACAGATCAGAGAGATATCTGATATATATATATATGTTGTAAAAAAAATCAACGATCGGGGCGAGAGAGAGAGAGAGAGACAGAGATTGAGAGAGAGTGGCTTACCTGTTGTAAAAAAAATCAACGATCGGTGCAATGATATGAACAACGAGAGAGTGATCAATGCAGAACATGAAGATGAACAACGAAACGAAAGGGTGAGAGAGACAATGATGAGAGATGAGATGAGACTGAGAGAGTGAGGGAGACAGCGATTAGGGTTTTTGTTTTGCTTGTTATAGATGAGGTGAGTGAGATGGTGAGATGGACAGTTAGATTTGAAAGAGGAAAAAAAATTAATTAATTTAATGCGGTCGGGTTGGGCGGGTGCGGTTCAAACCCCCAACCCGCCCACAACCCGAAATTTATATAAAATCCAAATCGCACCCTACCCTAATGTGTTTGCGAAACTGCCCACACGCGTGCGATTGGATCGAGTAGGGCGGTTTGTGCAGGTCGGATAACCCTATGCCCAGCCCTACTAAACACCACCTACATCACCAAACAGTGTTAAACTTTTCAATCAATCATCTTATATTAATTGATTCATTCAATTATACAGGGCAAATTATCAACGCCTCTATAGATTCTCCTTAAATTTAGAAAATTACAAATTATCCTCTGATATTTATATTTACATAATAAATTATTTATTACGTACATATAAATCTCATGAGGTAATTTATTATGTAAATATAAATCTTAAGGAGTGGAATGTAATCTCGCAAACCTTAAAAGAAAAGCGTATTTTAATCAAATCTTGAGGGATATTGGTAATTTGCTCAATTATAAAGTACAGAAATGATATCTTCATCTAATTTAAGAGCTTTAAAAGAGTACTAATACTGCAAAAAATCAAAAAAAAATTAAATTTAAAATATCACATCACATGAGACCTACACACCAATTAGAACTATTAGAATTCTTAATTTAGAGCTCTCAATTTTTTTTCTTATAAAATCTTATCATGCCACTAAGGTTTTGTTTAACAATTTAATATTTTAATTTAAAAATTAAAAAGTCATTAAAAAAAATTAAAAAGTCAAAAATTCATTTTTCACTCTACTTTTTATATATATCTTTTGATAAAAAATTAAAAAGTCATTCTAAACATACTAATTTTTTTACCTCATATATTAGCCAAAAAATTAAAAAATTACTAAAATAGAATGTTCCCCCTAAGTTAGTTCTCTTGGAAAAATGCTTCAAAGCTCAAAATTCTGAGGCTCGATTGGCCCGAGCTCAAAACGACATCGTTTTGATTTTTTTTATTTATTTATTTTTCCTCTCTTTTATCTATGAAACAGAGGGAGGAAGAGAGAAAGAGAGAAAAGAAAGGAAGAGAGAAGAAAAGAAGAGAGAAGCACCATCACCTGCCATTCTTGCCATCACCAGTGCCATCACCGGCCATCCTCTACACACAGATCTATATCGATCTGTATCTCTCTCTCTCTCTCTCTCTCTCTCTCTCTCTCTCTGTTCTGTGTATCTCTCTCTCATTTGTGAGTTTGATTTGTGGTTTTAATTTTTGGTTTGATTTTTGGGATTGATTTGTATTGATTTTGATTTGTGGGTTTGATTTTTAGGGTTGATTTGTATTAGTTTCGATTTTTGATGTTTGATGTTTGATTTTTTTTTTTTTTTTTTTTTGTGGAAGAAAAAGAAGAAAGAAAAAGAAACTGAAGAAGAATAGATGCAGACAGAGGAAGAAGAAAAGAAAAAAAAGGGGAGGGGTTGATTTGTATTGGTTTTGATGTTTGATTTTTTAATTTTTTATTTATTTTTCCTCTCCTCTCTCTTTTTTTGATTCCGTGGAAGAAGAAAAGAAAAGGAAAAAAACTGAGGAAGAACATATTTAGACAAAGGAGAAAGAAAAAAAAAAAAAAAAAAAAGGTGCTCGAGCCATTCGAGCCTCGGGGGATTCGGGCTACCTAGCAGAGCTAGTTCTCTTGCACCATTATCCAAAAACACTAAACCATCTCCAACCGTTCACCAAATCCAGCATCAAATTCAAATTTGGTGGAAAAAATGTGTTTTTTGTGCTCCAACGGTTGCACCAAAACTGTATCAATCTGAGAAAATATCAAATGTTTCACCAAACTAAGGATAGCTTACCCCTTTCAACAATTTACTGTGCATAACCGTTGAGTTGGACCCGCCGGACTACCGAATGGATGTCTCCCCAGATGACTGCTTTAAGGCAAAAATTTGTAAAAATTTACATTGATAGGTCGACCACCTCAACATTTTTTTTAACTCCATTTCCATTTTCCCTGAATCCATTTCCATCATGTTCTCTTTCTCAATTCTCATCTTTGATCCACTCTATACCTCCAATTCCAATTCCATTTCCAATTCCATAAGTATAGGTTGAACACCTAAGAGCTCAGTCTCAAATAAAAGATGAAGTCCATATTTCCATCTCTATATTTTTATGTTCTTGTTGTTTTCAATTCTGACTGGAATTAGTTTGATGGTGATATGTTGATTTGGAATTTAACAACAAACTTTATACATCCCACATTTTACAAATCTCTCTCTAACTACCAAACCACTCAATCTTTTTTAATTCCTCAATCTTCCAATTTTGTGTTCTTGTTAACGGCATATGTATATATACGTATTCTTGACTAACAGTTATTCAATCTTTTTCAATTCCTCAATCTTTCAATCTTCTTGACTAACAATTTAATTATGTAAAGATATATAATTTGTATATATACGTATTCTGAAGAATTCTCACTGTGGATATTCTGAAAAATTCTTGTTTGAATTGAGGAAACAGAAATGAAGGCAAAAAAATAATAATAATAATTTTGCTCTTGCCAGTTGACCAGCTGGTCGACCCCCCGGACGTCTTGTGGTTTGATGAAAGCTCTGTTGGAGTGTCTAATATCAAATAGAGGAATTGGTCATATTTTTACTCAGATTTGATGAAATGTTTGGTGAACCGTTGGAGATGCTCTAACATGAATCTATTTTTACATCTAACTTCATAATAATATATATATATATAATCAACCTCTTTCATAAATATAAAAAATAAAACTACATCTTAGAGTGACCCTGTGCAAAACCTCAACTATAAAACACCCACATTTGATCCTCAAAAAAATCTAAGCTTCCAAATTGAGGCGAGCTAGCTATACTCGAGGAATCAAAAGGAAAAAAAAAAAAAAATTTAAAGCAAAAAAATTCCATAAACTATTATCAAAATTTTTCAAAGAATATAATAATGAAAAAAAATACATTTGAACAAGGAAATCAAAGTAAAAAAATAATTTTTCAACACACTACATAGCCTTAGGGTCGCTTACCTTGCAACTTAGATGGTAACAGTACCATTAACCAATATATATCCATATGAACATAACTCATGTCATCAAAATATTTCAATTCTTATTTCAATATTTTGGTCTCCATGACCCTTTATGTAAAACGACCCTTATGGTCCTTAAAAACATTTCGATTCTAAGACTCCGAAACATTTCGGCCACTCTGGCCCCATATCCTACATTTGGTTATCTGATAAACTAAAAGAAGTATTTTCTTATAATGTTTTATTGCCATTCCATCATCATCATCATCACCATCATAAAATTTGAAAGACTCAACTTAAATAAATTTTCATAGAAAAATTGATGCTTCATTATACAAATGAAACCCTTTATTTAAACTCGATTTTTGACCTCATCAAATTTATATATTTTTCAATACATATTATTATCATGATAACACATGTAATTTAATTCATTTTCAAACTTTGTATTTTGAATAGAGGTAATGTTTTCCATGGTAAGATATATTCACCTCCAAAATAGCAAAAAGTATAGATTTGAAACTCTACGAGTTAATTTCCAAGAGGTGTAGAGACACATTCCTCCAATCTTAGCAATTAGTAAATAAGATCTAAAATTAGGGAAATACTTTCAATGAAAACCACAATATCCATCAAATTAATAATTTTTATACATGTAAAAACATCCATAGAAACTAAGAGCATGTTTGGTATGATGAAATGAAATGGAATAGGAATGGAATGAGAGTGAGAATGGAATACAAGGTTGAATGGAATGAAATGTACATTCTCATTCTATTGTTTGGTTGCCAACATGGATTGATATAGGAATATGATGATAATTCTCCTTCTTATGTTTGGTTATGCCTATTATCTCATAGAATGGAATAAGTTTTTATTATTTATTAATTTTTTTTAACAAGCTAGTAACAAATAAATTTAAAATATATATAGATCATGATAATGTTGATAGTTGTGAGAGTGATGGTGTGAGTTGTAGTGATAGTGGTGGTGGCATCAGTGGTAGTGATAACAATGATAGTAGAATGGTGGTAATAGGTTGTTGTGGCCTTAGTGGAGGTGGTAAGGTGGTATTATGGCTGCAATGGTGGTGGCAGTGACGACAACCAACTATAGTAGAGTGGTGGTTCTCGTGATTAGAGGTGTGCACGGTGCGGTTCGGATAGTTTGAGAGTAAAATTACAAATCGAATGGCGGATTAACGAATTGACAAATTGCGATTTGGGCGATTTTTGGCAGATTGGAGGATTGAAGAATATTCTAACTAATTATCATATATTTGCATAATATATAACACTAATTTGTATAATATTTTTTAGATATATAACACAAAATAATTTTACATAATATGTTTCATATATATAACCACTAATTTGTAATAAATTTCACATCTTAAATCTCTCTCACACTCATTTTTACATTGATATTTCATTGGAAGTTAAAAAATATATATGTATTAACTATAGTGGAGCAGAGCAATTCGGTTTGGTTGGCGGATTATAAATTTTAAAGTTTAAATCATGGCTAACTGTTAGAACGGTGCAGATTAATGCAGATCGGTGTGGTTTTAGCAAATTGGACGGAATTTTGCACAGTCCTACTCGTGATGGTGATGGTAGTGGTCTGATGTTTATGAAAGTGTGGTAGTAGTAGTGGTAAGGTAGAGGTAGTAATAGTAGTAGGAGCAGTGGTAGTATGGTGGTGTGGTGGTTGAGGTGGCGACCGTGGTGATGGTGATGGTGATGGTGATAGTGGTGTTGTGGTGGTAGTAACGGTGGCAATAGTAGGAAAATGGAATGGTGACAGTAGCTAAATAATAATATATTTTTAAGTGTCAAAACTTTTTTTTATTAATTTCATGATAGAATGGAATAGTCATTCCTTAAACTGGAAGAATGATTGGGCATTCCCATATTTTGTTGCAATAGTCATTCCTATTCTCACTTGGATAAGGCGTACCAAATAAAAAAAAGGGAATGCAAACCTCTAACGGATATTCCATTGCAACCTATTCCATCGTACCAAATGTGCTCTTTATTTGGCATAAACTAAACAAGTGCACTTATTTGGGTCATATTACCTCTCTACTTTTTTGCAGATTTTTTCATAAAATATCAAAAAAGATATTTATTTAGATCATTCCAAATAACTCCTAAGGTGTTGTTTGACAACACAACTTTTTAATCTAAAAATCAAAAAATTACTAAAAAACCATAAAGCCTACCATTTCACCCTATAAACTTATCTACAAAATTCAAATCACATGGTGTCTGCAATGGATTTGGTAAAATGACCTTTTTACCTCTCATTTATGTCAAAACTTACAATTGATGAATTGATTTAAGCAAAGTTCAACTGCAACACTTCAATAGACTTGTTACATCAAATAAGATGAACAAAGAGAGGGATGGGCTTCATTTAACAAAGCCACACAACACCAATAGAGACACTCTGGCTCTGTTTGGTAGAGCTCCCAAACTTTAGTTTTACTTTTTGTTTTGAACGTGATGTTTATTTATAGTTTTCAAAAATTAATTCCACGCTCACTTTTAAAAACTCTATTTAAGGCGGAAAAATTTGGATTAACTAGTCGTCCCCTTGGACATCCAGCTGGTTGACCGGAATAGTGCACAATTTTTTTTTTATTATTTTATTTTAACAATTGCCACCTATTATTTTGTATATTTTAAATAAAAAAATTCAGATTTTTTATTTTTATTTTTTTTGAGTTGTGTATTTGGTTATGAGTTGTAAATTTTTATATCAAATATCATATGTCACATCAAAAATTTCTCACTCAATTCAAAACTCTTTTTAAAACTCATTTACCAAACAAATTTTCCACACTAAAGTTATAATTCCAAAACTCACAAATTCAAAATATAACTCTATTTTCAAATCATATTTAAAAAACTCTACCAAACGCTACCTATATATTTCATTACTCAAAATTTCCAATCACATAATAAGGGCTATTTTGGAATGATAGTTATAATCAACTTTTTGGTTAAAAATTGCTTATAAGCAGTTTTTTTATGAGAAAAGAAGTGGATTATAATCTAAAAAGTAGATTATAACCCACTTTCCAAAAGGGGCCTAAATAGTTCTTTTTATTAATGAGTAATTGTTAAGTCAAACTAACAAATAATACTATTTTTTTCTTGAAAAATACCTACATTAACTTTTATAAAGTTAAACACTTTATTTATTTATTTTTATTTCACCCTTTTTTACCTTTTATTTTCTCTCAATTAGTAATACTATTTTGTTCAACCATTGCACCACTCTCGATCACTACCACTGTTATTATTGTCTATGTCTACAAGTGTTTGGGCCATTTTCCTAAATAAGTCAAAATATTAAATCAATTTCCAAACTAAATCTAGTTTTGAAAGAATTCTCAAAATAGGCTAAATCGTGGTTCACAAGCACGATTTCAAGATGTATGCGCCTGTCTCGCGTGAAATTGGAGAAGTCTTAAAATCGTGGTTACAAAACGCAATTTTGATTAAGAAATCGCAGTTACAAAAGGTACTTTTAATTAATTTTTTTTTCTTCTGAAATCGCTGTTCTGAACCACGCTTTTATCGGGAAAAAAAATTCTTCTAAAATTACTATTTTGAACCACAATTTTTACCATTTTTTTTTTTTTCTTCTGAAAGCGTGACTGTGAAACACGCTATCAATACACAAATGCAATAGCTGATAAAAAATAAAGTAAAGCGAACCAAGTGCTATTGGACCAACTGATACACAAGTGCTATTGGATCAACGTAAAGTGAACACTCATCAACATAAATTTCTAAAAATAAAAATAAATAAATTTTAAAAATTAAACCCTAAACTCTAAAACAAAAAAAATAAAATTTATCCCTAAATACTAAGGTAGCGTTTGGTAACGTTTACGTTTTTTGTTTAGATTTATGAAAATTTTATAAACTGATTTTTATTTGTTTTTAGAAAAACATAAATTAAACGCGTTCGGTTTGAACAAAATGTTTAAAAAATTTTAAAAGCATAAAATAAAAAATATGTTTGTTCAGGCCTAAAATATTTATATTTATTTTTATTATTTATGATAATAGGATCACGCATATTATAATTGAAAAAAATAATCGCGTTTTGTAACTACGATTTTAAGACTTTCTAAATTTCATGCGAGACAAGTGCATACATGTTGAAATCGTGGTTGTGAATCACGATTTAGCTTATTTTAGGCATTCTTTCAAAACTAGATTTAGTTTGGAAATTGATTTAATATTTTGGCTTATTTAGAGAAATGGCCCCCAGTGTTTGGCATGTCACCAAGAAGGATTGAAAAATATTGCAGTGGTGTAGGTGGTGGGCAGATGAAAAATGAGTGGTATGATAATTATATTTTGATATTAGAGGATATTTGGCTAATTTTTTTCTCGGTTAAATCAGCTGCAAGAAATATTTTAATGAATGGATATTTGTAATTTTTAAAAATTAAAAAGGAAGAATCTGTATTTTTGACAAATTTTAGGGAATGTATTTGCAATTTATAGTAGGTTTTAGTTTGAAATCATTTGTATAAAATTATTTTTTATAAACTTTGATAATACCAACTTGTTATAAAAAAAAAAAAAAAAATTAATTTAAAATGTCAAAAATTGTACTAATAAATTTACCCACAATGATATAGTAAGGAAATTGGATCTATGTCATTAGGTATATAACAAATTAAATGTTGATGTATGCCTATTACGGCACATCATTAGTCAAATAGTGAAACTTTTTTAAGATCTCAAACATTTTTTATAAAACGAAAAAACAATCAAATTTATATGAATATATTTGTGCCACCTCATTAAATATGGATTCATTTTCCACAAGTTACTGCAATAGGTTTTTTAGTTTAAAATGAATGGATACATTTATGCCAACTCTTATATGAGTATTTTATATAAAAAAATTTTGTTTGTGTATCATCATTTAATCGTGAGAATCATGTTAATTAATTACTTCTATGTGGAAGTAAAATATACTTAAGTAAATTTGTGTTTAACTTATAAATTTTTATAAGATCATTTATTTAATTTCGTAAAAACTTATATAATTTTATGATAAAATTACATATATTGTGTGTATTGCAGGCATTTGTTTTTGTTTCTTTGCCCTTCTGTTTTACTGTGGCGGTTCCAATCTCTTCTTGAAGAGGCGCGAAACTTAAACGACGCCGTACTGTGTCCGAAATGACAATCACGGTGTGGGGGTCGGCATCCGGCATGTAAAGTGAATCTTGGGTTGTCTGATTCGTGAATCTCGTGAGTAATAAAACTCATTGATAATTTTTTGATTTTTTTATTGTATGTGCGTGTCAAGGATCCAATTTGAGAGTTCGCCTTATGCTCAACTCAAGTTCAACTTTTATTAAGTTTGTTAGGTTATGTGATTAAAGGGTGTGACTTGATTTTTTAATTTATACTTCTATAATAGGCTGAAAGGCCCCACCCTATGGTTCCCAATTATTAAAAAAAACGAAAGAAGAAGAAATTGTCAAATTTAAGAGCTCTTTTGGCAGCACCATAAATTAGTTACTTATTGGCTTATTAGCTTAGGATGTCACATTATTTTTCTATTTTTTTTACACGTATTTTTGTAATAAACACAAAAATCAACTTATACGTTATACCCAAAATAATCCTTGAGCAACTTTCAATATTTCAAGGGTGGAGATACTATCATTTCATCATTAGGAGGTTTACAACTATTGAAAGTCTTGAGATCAGTCAAAATGGGATGTCTACCGGTGGTGTAATTATTTGGAAGAAGGATTCCTTTTGGTCCAAAATCTAGACTGGAAGAGGTTTTTCAGGCCGGTGGGGCCAACCACAGGCTCCGTTTCGATTATCTGAATCGTTTATTTTGTTGGACACTTTATGTATTTCATTCATAAAAAAAATAAAATTAAATCGATCCAATAACTGTAACTTGTTCAATTTATTATTTTTGTCATCAAAAAAATATATGGTTCATTTCTTAAAAACATAATTGTCATCTATTTTTTCAGTGAAAAATATAATAAATTGAACAAGTTACAATTATCGGATTAACTTAATTTTTTTTATAGATGAAATACACAAAAATGCCTGATAACATAAATGGTTCAGATCATCGAAACGGGACCTGCGACAGCCCCCTCCAGTCCAGATTTTAGGCTGGAAGGAATCCCATTCCATTTTTTTTTAATATATGTATAGTGTAAGTTTTTTATGTGTCAGAGTTGCACAACATAATTTCAATCTGTAAGTGTAATTATTTTTTTACTGTCTCATTTATCTACAATTTCTATTAGCTGTGTCAGAGTAATTCTATGAGGTTTTTATGATTTGTTTGGATGAATGTAGATTTGAAATGTATAGATTTTGTAAGGACACAAATATTCTCCACACGTTAACAACTTGTGATTAAGCTCGATTCCTTGTGAACCACACTGTTTACTTTGCAAAACAATTTAGGTGGACCTATCGATAAGTGTGTACTGGAGAGCCCGGATCCTCTGCCGTACTATCCTATAGCGCTTCTTGCGGTATAAACGATGCATTTTTTGCGTCAAATTCAAATTTTTTTCCTTCTCCCGTTTTTCCTTCTTTTCCACTTTCTCATTGTCTTAAACCCTAATCTATCAAATAGAGAGCGACAGAAGTTGAGTGAAATCAAAGGGCGATGGCGAACAAAGGTTGAAGAGGCGACGACAAACCGGCGGGGCTACAACGACAAGAGGAAACGGCTATGAAATCTGGGTGCCTGCGACGAGGTTTGATAAATTAGCCTCTGACCTTCTCTTTCCCTCTCCCTCCCTCTCTCATATATCCTTTGGATCCCACGTTTCTGAACTTACGCTCCTCTTTGCAAACACATTCTGCTTCATTCTCTGGATTTCTGAGAAACTTTCAGATCCAGGTTTCTCTTAATTTTGTTTGGTTTACTTTTAATCTCTTAAATTAAAGGTGATGATCACTGGTCCTAGAGCAATCAGCTTATTGGTTATACATGATGGTAGTTAGCTGGCAAAAGTCTTGATGATTCACCTTTATTAATTGATATGAATGAGGGTTTAGAATTAAAAAGGTTGTTGGGTTGATGGTCCTCTGCTTGAGCATTATTGAGGCTGTTTGTGAATATGTTTACCATCTAATACTAGAATTAGATATTAGCTGAATGTAGAAGCTTGAACATATTCAATTAGGAAATAAAAAGGGCTGATAATCTTGAAACCTATCACACTTTAAATATTTTTTTTCCCCTAAGTCAAAATGATCTTTCTGCAACTGTAACCGTAATTTGCTAAGTTTTAAAATTAATTTAATTAAAATTAGGTTGACATTATCAGTATTCATTTTATTGATCAAACCATTCTGCACATTACCATAACTGCTTCCTTGTGTGGATGTGTTTATGTGTGGGATTGTAGCTCATTTGTCTGTCTTCTTTTTGGAATTAAAAAGGTCGCTGGGTTGATGGCCCTCTTCTTCTTCTTCTTCTATTTTTTGGTCTAGAAGTCTCAAAATGAGGGTATCAATCCTTTATGAATAGTCTTTTAAATGCATTGCTACTTATTTTTTTGAGTAGCTAAGCGATGTGTGTACCTTAACAATCTAACCAAGCTTTTGTTTTCCATGTTATGTATGTATTGTGACAATAGAAATTTCAATCTTGTACTACTTGGGTTGCTGTCTATACAACATATTTTGTTTCGGGGATCATTTCAATTGAAAGGTTCATAATTTTGCTGATTATTTGCTTTCTATTTGAGGGGTATGAATTGATAACATTTCACATTCTAACTTACCATTGATTTATATCTCTAGCTGAAATATCTATTTATGGCTTAAATGGTGTTGTTTGATACAAATTACAATTGACTTCTTTAACTTCTTATATGCTTGTAGTTTGGTTGATCCAACAATGATATGGGTGAATAATGGTGATGATGTGAGCTTCACAGATGGGAGTTGACAAATGGCAGTACTTGATAGTGCATGGGGATTAAAGTTTATTTTGTTTTTGATGGGAGTCAACATTTAAATTTTTTTTGTTCAATTTTTTTTTTCTTTTTTGTTTGGAGGGAATGACACTTGTTTCTGATTTTTTCTAGAAATGTTATTGGAATAAAAAATCTTATTATCGAATTTATGTTGTGACCAAATTTTGTGTTTGTTACTGCCTTTTGCTTTTGTTCCCCTGTGAACCAACCCAATGGCAACCAGGACCATATGTACTGAATTGGGTAAATTGTCCCTTATTTGTTTGGCATACTTCACTTCGTGAATCTACTTTCTGTGTGGGATGTATTACCATTGTATTATAGGTTGTCCTTACAATGATATGTAACAAATCCTGTTCTACAAATCTTGTTTAGTCACAATCAAAATTGCATAAAAATATATGACAGATTAAAATTTTCTTTTGTCAAACAATCTCCTAGGACTTATTTGATCTATACAAAAATGACTTTATCAATCTCTTAAAAGACTGATCAAATCTATATAACCATCCTCAAATTTACAATTCAATTAATACAATAGAGGCAGAAAAATGAGAAAAATAAAAACTATGAAAATGATATTTCTCAAAATTGCTTCGTTTCACATGAAATATCATTAGAAGATTGTTTCAACTAGGTAGAGTTAGTAACTTGAACAAAACATGCTCGGAGATCGATGCTTGATCATGAAATGAATTGATGACGATGAATTGTAGTTTATATGAGAAGCAACAATCCATGTGCAGATGGTCCATTTCGTTGCTATCATGAAGCCGTCAAGACTCTAGAGAGAAAAGAAACAGGGTTTTCATGGCCGCATAAAGTATGTTCCACTATCAAATTACCTTGGTCGGGCACATGTATTCAATGATCGAAGTGAAGACGAGTCAAAAAATGAAAATTTTCAATTATCAACGACAATTATTATTTTGCTTAGTACACTTCAGAAAAACATATATTGGCATGTCAGCATGTTTATATCAAATCACACCCATCTCTTAGTGAATCTATCTTACCAAGTCAAAAATTAGAGCAACACAAACACAAACACAACCATAACCACAGAAGTGAAACTATCGTACCCAATTTGCATTTGATAATACAGTAATACTAGTTATATTGGATATTTCATTATATCATTTATATGTGACCATGATAATATCTCACTTCTATCCAAAACATTTGATTCATAAATTCAAAGTATAAATAATGGCAGTAAAATCTCTTGATGTCGAGGTCAAGAATTCCCTATTATGTCAAAATTGAATAAACAGAACTTCATTCTTATGGGACCTCAATCCCTGCAATATTTTGAAAACAGCATAACATGTAAAATAGTTCAACAAAAGAATTATACATCATTTGCGTTGCGAAACATTGTTTTGTTTGTCATGAAGATGAAATGATAATTTGAATATTAATCATATATACATATCTGATATAATTTTGACCAAGAAGTGTAAAATTAACATAAATTCTCCTAATATCTTAATCATATATACATGTCTGATATAGTTTTGAACAAAAAGAATTCCACAACATAATTTTGTGAAATCTCTTCAGAATTCAAGAAGCCCTTAGAAGGAAAATCAAACAACAAAATACAAATCTAATATAAAAAATTAATCAAATAGATACAGAGTTTTAATTCATTAGTAACAAAGAAAAAATATAGAACTGAACTCCTTATGAACATAAGAACTACCTCATCAAATTCAAGATTGTTCAAGTATTATTCAATTTGTTGTACTAATGAGTCTATATTATTCACATTTGGACTGATGAATCCAGCCAAAAGTTCTTATATATCAAACCCATATTCTTAAAGATACAAAACTCTAAACCGTTGGAATTGTGATTTTTTATAGGCTTATTTTGGGCCAACTTTGTAACAACATCGACCTATGATTAGTTGATAAACCATGATTAAATATGCCTAATAGTAATTAAGATGAAACTTTGAATTAATTACATGTGTGTTACATTCTTTGTGTTTATATTTGTTCATGGTAGGGATATCTATTTGTGTTTCTGTTTGTTCTGCAAATTGAAGGCCTTATCGGCATCTGATCACGAAATTGACTTTGGATATGTGTTATTTGGAATTTTTAGAATTTTATGATAGGTTTAATTGAAATTTGATTCAGAACGAATTAAGAATAATTAATGTCAATTTGATTAGCTTAAGTTAAGTTTAATTAATTCCCTAATCAAGCCTATATAAGGCTTACACACTAAGAGGGTTTGAGATCAAAACTTGAGGTTGGAAGGAATTTGCTAGAGAATTAAAGGGAATTGGCTTGGAAGCTCAAAGACATAGCAATCTAGAATTCAATTGAGGATCTTAGGTGAGTATATGATTCCTAATCTTTGTATTTAAGTTGTTAATGAAGAGCATTCAAGAAGTTTTGGTGACTAAGTAAGAGAATTAAGCTAAAATTAAGGAAATATAAGTCATACCATGCATGCATGTGCATTTCATAGGGTTTTGATATTGTTTGCAAAAGAATTCTTTCATGCCTGTAATAATTCTAGCTTGGTTTTAAGAATTCATCACATTTTCTACCAATTGATCTTAATTGATCATGTTTTGGAAAGGTTGAGTTCACATTAATGCATACATGTTATGTTCTTTAAACTTTAAGTTTGATTTTGCTCAAAGATCATGCTTTTGGGCTTTGATGTTGCAACATGGTTTTGAATTCCCAATGTTTTCCAAGTTTACATATGCTTCCTTAAGCTTTTGGCTCAAAAGAACATAATTTGTTAGTTTGAATTCGAGTTTTGAAGCTTAGAAGCAAATCTGGAAATTCTAGAATTCTACTTCTTCGCTCGAGCGACTGATTCTGCGCTCGAGTGACCATTCTTTATTTTGCACTTTCACTAGAGCGACCAAAAGTTGGCTCGAACGTAAATTTCATGCTCCCAGAAGTTTACACATTTTGCAGATCGCTCAAGCGACCAGAGTTGAGCTCGAGCAAAGACCTCAGTCTCACCCTCGAGCAATCGTTGAGCGTGTGTCCAGCGAAAAAATCAAGCAACTAGTACTTTTGCAAAGTTTACAGACCACTCGAGCGACGAAAGTTGCGCTTAACCCTCCGCTCGAGCAAGGGAAGCTACGCTCGAGCGAGGATCCTGTTTGCAGTAAATTTGACTAAGTGTTAAACATCATGTTTTGGCATCTTTATAACATCTTAGGCATTCTTAAGCCCTAATTAAAACATAATAATGAGGATAAGACTTAGAAACACGCTAAGAACGAAACGAAATAAATTAAGTACTATCTGAATGTGTGTTTCAAATATGTGTGTCTGTTATGTTTGTGTGGGTCACGTGCCGCAAGTTAACTAATTTGTCTACTCTGTCTGTCTGCTTTAGAGCTATCTGTGAGTAATAACTTAGTAAAGCTATGTTCAACTTTATTTATTTTTTGTAAGATGAAATAAGATCTGTTTTCTGAAATGTTATGTTTTGTACAATGAACGATTGTCCAATTTCTAACAAGTATTGGTGGCATCCTTAGCATATATGTTGGCTGTTACCCGTACTGGAGGCTCCATCATAGAGCTTAACATATCTGTTATCTGTTAACCGGATCTGAAGGTTACTTTATGGAACTGGTTACTAATAACCACCATTTGTTCTGTATTTGTTCTCACTGCATCTGCTTATTGTATCTATTGTATCTGTTTTGTGAACGCTAATGGATATACCACGTATGATTAAGCATGAATTCTGATTTCTGTTTCTGATATGAACTCTAATTTCTGAGTTTGTTATGGACATCATTCAATTAAAACCTTTTACTCTATTATTATTCACTGGGCTCCCGCTCACTCTATTACTTATGTATGTAGGTGATAAGGCGCGTGGCTAGGCTCAATGATGATCACCTAGAGCTTTGTTTTGTCGGCCAACCCTTGTGCCTCCTGAGGAGGTTCCAAAAGTCATGTGGTCATGTTTTGCGATTATGTATAAGACTTTGTTTTCTTTTTCGAACATGAATAAGCTTCTGTTTATCTGTATTTTGGGCTAAGTCCCCTTTTAACTTTATCAGTATAAATGGGTGACGTAAGACTACTGTATTTATGACGTCACGTGTTTGCATATAAAGTTTTGAAATTTATGTCCCATGTATGTCTACACAGCTCAATGGACTATGTATATTTTATATCTGCTTCCGTTAGCCCCTTGATTATGTGTTATTCTGTACAAAGGCCTTTGGTAATCCAAGGATTACTGGCCGGTTACGACGCTAAACCTATAGGGTCGGGTTTGGATTGTGACAAACTTTGAGCCCAATTTTGAGTAGGGCCCACACTTCTTTTGGGGTGGGTCCAAAAAGGTGACGTGTTCCTTGCCACATGGCAAGTCACACGGTGCAAACGGTTCATCAAAACCATCTATGAGTGAATGAGAAGTTAACGTCGTTTTCGAGTTCATGAAATGGACAATTGAAGAGTAAAATGTAGGTTTCCTTGAAATGGATTGTCCCACATGGAAACTTAAAGAAAACTTATGCGTGTATATAAGTTCTAGGTGGGAATACTTGGGTTGGGCCCCAAGGGGGACTCCAAATTTGTAGAAGAAATGAGTTATGGACAAAGTGGGTTTTGGCTCAAACCACCACACATGCACGCGCACCGCTATCGCCACCCGTCCGACCGTTCGGCCAAGTAAAGCCGTGCCGAGTGCGGGTATAGGTCAGTTTGGTCCTAATTTTAATTTTTTGGACAAAATTTATTTGAATTTTTCCAAATTCTTGCAGGAAAATTATTTAAATTTCTGAACAAAATTAATTTAGATTTTGCACCAAATTTTTCTGTCCAAACAGTGCCTCTTCTAGTCAATTTCCAATTTTTTCAAACTATTTTAACATAACTGCACCGAACAGATTCAAACTTGTTTCAACAAGTTCAATTCAAACCTTACCTGTTCGGTTCAAACCTTTCCTTTCAGCTCCGTTTCACAGAATCCTCCAACTTTGCATACCAAATAGCTGCAATTCCTGACAAGGTCCAGCTGAAAAATGACAGCTTTTGAAGTCTGGTGAGGCCCATCGGCCACAGGATATCAGTGAACAACCACAGATGAACCATGGGATCTCTAGAGCCATCAAACCGATCTATGTGTGGCATTTTAAACCGGTCTGGCAAGGTTACTGCAAAGTCAGTATATCTATCTTCGATGTCGGGGATAGAGTTCACACCTTGTGCCCGTTTGAAACGCTTCTCTAGCTTGTTGACCTTAAGTACAGTTGGGTCAACTTCGAATTCAAACGGAGGCTCGGTTTGGTATACTGGTGCCTTAGAGGCTTGCGATGGGACTGGGTCTACCAGATTGCCCAGATTCTCTTGGACATTGGCAGTGATTCCGAGTGTTGGGATACCTGCAGGAGGTGCATGGGAAGCGTGGTCATTTACCGTGATTGTTGTTGCTACAGCTTGTTTATTACTTCGACTTGATGGGCTGTAACTTCAGCTTGGCAGGCAACATCTTGCTGTATGGTTTCCACTGTTTGTTGGAGATAACGAATCAAGTCCTCTATACTAACTGTAGGGTACTGAGTCATCTGAATAGGCGAGTGATCTCTTGCTGGCCTAGATGTAGAAGATTGAGCCTGACTAGATGCAGGTGATTGTTGAACAAGTGAATTGTGCCTAAATTTCCTCCGTATAGTAATCGACGTGAGTGAAGCAAACACAGGTTGTCCCCTAACAAGATCTCCAGATCTGTAAAGTCTCCTTACACAGGTCCAGAGTGCTGGGGGTATATCCGAACTGTCCGAAGCAATTGTGATAAACTACCTTGTAAAAAGAAATAAAGCAAAAGGAAAGCAAAAATCAAAAACCACACAACACCTCAAATATGAACAACACACAGATGTAATCAAAAGCTGTAGGATTGCACTCAACACTGAATTCTGCCCCCCAAATCTGATACCCAAACTTGCAACTGATATGCACGTTCCAGTAGAGTTTCACTCTAAAAGCACATACCAGTCAAATGAGAGCCAAAACACCCCTATGAGGGGGTAGCGCTACCATATCCTAGTTTCGTCAGGAACTAGGGTTCACTATCCAAACAAAGTGGTTTCACACAATCCTTGAATTCGAGTTAGCAACTTGTTATAGTTTGGATCAGTCACTATGGCTTTCGATATGCAACTAGCTCAAATGGTCAAAAATGGTACCTCGGCAAGACTACCTAATATACCTCTCACACCTAATACCGAAAAGTGAAAGGCAGATCAAGCGGTACAGCGGTAATCCAAATCCAAGGGTTGTGTTTCCATCATGGCAGAGCCCGTGATCGGCCAGCATTTTGGCAAGCTTTTTCAAGCAAGCCTTCAGCAAACCATCTAGAAATAGCAGATGGCAAACATAATGACTTAAGCGCACCAATGCAAATGCAATGTAAAGAAACATATAAGTGTAGATAAAATCTCATATCATGTGTTCGAGTCAAGTTCTCTAAATCTCCAACAGAGTCGCCAGAAACTGTAGCTCGACTTTTTCATGCCCCCTTTCGGAAGTTCGAAATAAGCCCTACAATTTGGATTACCGTGGTTCTGAATCTAATCTCACAAGTGCAATGTGAAATTGATAAACACCAAAGAGTCCAAATCAAGTAAATCTTTTTGGAAAATCGATTTTGAATCAAATTGCCAAAAATAGACTGCTTTGCCAGATACAGAGTCGTCACCTAAATATTTTTTGGAAATCTAGGAAACCCATGACTTGTGCCAAAGGCCACGTGTCCATCATCACTAAAGTTGCCTCGGCTCGGAAACTTGCGTACGAGGGGGGAAGGTCACGAATACATTTGAGCACCCCCGCTCGCCCGATCAAAATTTGGCCTCTACTAATCATGATATGAATCTTATTTACATTATATGCTCTTGTTCCGACTATTAGGCTAGCATTTACTATGTGACGCGCACATCCAAGTATAGACTAAATTGTAAGAATTGGAACATTTCAAGTCTTGTTTGTTTTGCAAAATTGTTTGATTTTGCCACTTAACAAAGTAGTCTTAAAGTTTGTGATTTTGCCACTTGACAAAGTGGGCTTAAACGTACATTCATTGAATCATTCCAATTCAAGCAACAAGCCTTCATCCACAAGTACTCAAACATTTTAAAAAGTAAGCACTTAGCCTCATGGTATGCATGTTAATCATGGCAGTCACTTACACCCATGCAAGTATGCTAAAGCATTAAAAACTCAGCTAGTACTCCAAGCTAAGATAAAACAAAAGAGTTAGAAAAATGCATGATTCCTAACTATGCCAAATGTCTAATGCAACACATACAATGTGCAATTACTAGGCTCGGCTACTAATATGTCATATGACTTAATTCAAGACATGCGGTCTAAGCACGTATTAAACGAAGTATTGAAAGGACAATGCAGTTAGAATGATGCGACAATCCTCGGTGCATACACTATAAGATGAATGGATGCAAGCATGCGATATTGTCACGACCCAAACCCGCCCTTACGAGTTTAGCATCAGAATCGCCAAGAATCCGAGATTACCAAGGCCCGCTTATGATAAAGAATACAAGAAAATAGAGCATGGCGGAAGCCAATATAGTAAATAAATAATATCCAATGAGCTGTGACAGTCTGTCTGCAAAAAGACTTTTCACACATATATACAGTCAGTACAGAACAGTATGCATTATATATACAATCATTCAGTACAGGGACTTAATCCCTATTAAACAGTACGGTACAGTGCAAAATATTCAGTCTATACAGTAGTACATCACAGATACAGAGACAGGCGAGGAGATTAAAACACCCCTAAACCATAGCTTGAACAGTACTGGAACCTCAAAGTGAGGCATAAAGGTTGGCTTGAGAAAATTGGAGTTTACACCGATGCTTCTAGTAATGGTCTGGTGCCTGTACACCTACATATATATATGAGTAGTGAGCTAAAGCCCAGTGAATAACAAAATGCGTAAAGGGGTTAAGAAAGAGTGTCCTTTCAGTATTTCAAACAGTCGTTTGCCTCGGTAAATCAGTTATATAGTCGGTGGCTTATACTTCATGTCATATCAGTCATTTAGAAATCATAGTAATCGTACGTGGCACATTCGATAGCAAAAAGCGATGCAGTGGCGATGGCGATGTCGATCTGATGTCGATTACAATAGTAATGTGATGCGATCTGATAATAATGTGATAGCGATCTGAATACAATAAGACGATGCGATGGCGATAAGATACTTGATAAAGAATAATAATAAAGACAGTTCTTATGGATTCAAGAGGTGCCTCGCACAGATTCTAGAGGTGCCTCACACTGTAGCACCTAGGTCCGTGCAGCACTTTGCTCCAGATTTCACAGATTGGCTTAAAGCCCAGTATGGATTCAAGAGGTGTCTCGCGCAGATTCTAGAGGTAGCTCGCACTGTAGCACTTAGGTCTGTGCAGCACTTTGCTTCAGAGGTATCTGTGAAGATGGCGATCTGATAAAGATGAGGTCTTAAAAGACCGAACAGTCAATTGATGGCCATCAATCAGTAAACAGTAGTGGTTCCAACGAGGGAACCGACAGAGATCTCTGTAACAGTAATAGTAATAGCAAACAGTAGTTGCTAAAGATGCCACAATATAGTTCAGAATATAGGACATACATTTATTTAGTTAACAGTAAACAGTTCAGAAAATAGTACAGTTCAGGTGTTTAGAAGATAATCACTTTGAACATATCTTTACACAATTGTTACTCACAAAGTTCTGGGCTACAATAAGCTACAGCGTCTCCTTGGTAAGCCAACCTTACACAGTTAACAGATTGAACACATACACTAAGCTACACAGTTGGGAAAGATAATAACTTAATCCCTAATTTGCTTCGGTGTGTTCTACATCTATATCCTCATTAAGATGTCTTAAACTAGGCCTAAGAATGCCTAGAATGAAATGAGGATGAAAGAATGCATTCAGAAGACAATTTCAGAATTTCAGAAAATCAGAGGTCCCGCTCGAGCACATGTTTCCCCGCTCGAGCGGACATGAAACAAAGGTCCCCGCTCGAGCGCCAACTTCCCGCTCGAACAGAACAAAAAGTATTGGATGGGTGAAATTTACGCTCGACGCCCGCTCGAGCGTGTCACCCAATCCTCCGCTCGAGCGTACATTCCTCCGCTCGAGCAGACTGTAAAACAGTGCAAGATGCTAGGAGCTCGATTTCCCCGCTCGAGCAGACGACCAAAATCTGGAAATCCCAGATTTGAACTCCAAGATCAAAATCAAGTTTCAAAACATCAAAATCGATCCTCTTGGGCTGAATTTCTGAAAAACTCTTGTAAACTCATAATATTACATGATTCCAAGTTTAATTTATAAAATCAAAGCCCAAGGGTTGTTTATATAACCTCATTTTCAAATCAATTCTCAAGAACATGATGAACATGCAATGTCCATGAATCCAATCAACTTCAAAGCTCCAAAGGAAGTTCAAATGAGTCTAAACTTCCAAAATCATGATGAATCCATGATCTACTCTCAAAACATGAACATGCATGTGAGGAATTATGAACTACATCCTCAAAACTTAACAATATAAACATGCATGCATGGATTCTAACTCAATTTCATGAACATGATGTTAATTGAACATGCATGTACTTCAAACAACCTTCAAGCCTCAAATTTATGCTCTAATGAGCCAATTCTTTTTGAAACATGGTGAAATCATGGACTTAAACATAATCAAGAGCATGCATGCAACATTTTGCCATGAAAACACTCTAAAACTCTTCAATATACACATGTATGCAAGATTAGAGCTACAATTCAACATTTAAACCATGTCTTGTCTCTAAACTCCATCAATCTAGCATGAACATGCAAGAACTATCTTAAAGGCACAATTAAGAAGTTGAATTCCTTACCTAAGTCTTGAATTAGAGGTATGGAGGCTCAATTTGCAATTATCACAACAATTCCCTCAATTTCCAAGCAAATCAACAAGTTGAATTCACTCCTCTCACTTCCTCTCTCTCTTGGTCAGTTATGAGCTCAAGAATGGGCTGGTAAAAATGTTTTGTTTGGATGAAAAAGGGCTCAATATGTTTTATATGAAAAAGGCCACTAGGTGGCAAAACGGTAAATAAGGCCAACTCTTTGATTTAGTTTATTTTAATCTAATTTAATCATACCAAATCAACTTTCAATTAAAAATACCATTAATTCACATAAATTCCAATGATCATAAAACATTGATCCATTTCCGATTTGGCTGCCGATAAAGCCTTCAATTTGTAGTTTAAATTACAGAACATGGACAGGACGATTAACAATCGACAGATAGAAAATGCATTTAAATAGTTATAGTCAAACAATCAGTCTTAGTTTAGCAGTAATCAGTGCTTAATCAGTAATCAGTGGTGAGGGTTATTACAGATATGCTAATTGAAACATGATGCCCCTAATCTAACCATCATAAGCTGGTAAATAAAAGGAAGAAAAACATGGGATTGGAAGACACGCACGTTATCACAACATTAATGCCCTCGCACAAGAAGGTCTGAATGAACTAAGCTAATTAACTAACTAATTAAAGCGAAGCTAATTAAACTAATTATTATAGACCGAAATAAATAACTAGCCAAACTAATTAACTAATTATTACAACAAAATATGAATCAACTAACTACGAAATGAAATCGAATAACTAATTAACTAACTAATTTAGTTACAACACATATCAAAATTAATTAGCTACAACTAATTAATTATAACAAAACTATGATTAAATAGTAATCAAACTAAACAAGTAGTCCCGGGAATGGAGGGATGTATGCATGCTCAATTTCCACCCGAAAAGCATCCACTATTTTACTTCCAATTGTCTCTATTGCACAACCCTTGCACTGGTTTTTTCTCTTCCAAATCAACTCTACTCTGCTTCACAAGCATTCTGCTCAAAATTCACTGGTGGCCGGCAAGTCAGAAGTGAGGGGTTACTGGCCACTGATGGCTTGTTCCTCCTTGCTGCAATAGAGGACAAACAGAGCAAAGAGAGGGTATTCTCACAGGTTGTTTGTATCATGTATCCCTCATTATCATTAAAACATCTCAAAAAAGTGATATACTTGGTTCTAAAACCATCAATCAAGCAATTTCATTGCATGATGGCTAAAGAACCAAGATGTACAAGTTTAATAAATGCACAAACAAGACCAAAAGCCTTCACCCTATCATGCATGATCAAAGACAACGGAGACCTAGGAAACTTGGCACATTTCATTACTTTGAGTATGAAATGTCCCAATTTTCTTTATGTTCAATTAATGTCCAATTGAACACATCAAAACATAATCAAATTCTTATCTTGCACATTTTAGTTTTCATTTTTGTTTACTCATTTTAATTACCCTTCCATTTCTTAACCAATTAAATCCATTGGTGAGTTAAGTCCTCTAAAAGAGAAGAGAGTGTCAAACAAGGGGTAGTTTAAGGGAAGAGAGAGGTATCATGCCGTTGATAATGAACCCCCAAAAGAGGATTAAACCATTAAGCATGACCCTCAATCTCAAGCCTAAACAACCCTAAGGTTGAAATAACCCTCAAAGAAAACAAAGAGTGAAGAAATGAGAGAGGTTGCAAAGATTATAATTACTGAAATTAAGTGAGAAAAGTACTAAAACAATGCAATCAACTCAAACAAGTGGTGTCTAAAGGCCTAAAACACCAAGCTTGTAAGGATACTTACACTACAAAGACTCAAATGCAACAACCAATCCAAAACAGAGTTAAAATAATCCAAATCAAAGACTAAAATATGTTGGAATTATGCTACAAAAGGCTAGAAAAATAAGCTAACACATAGAGCTATCTAGACTAGCAAACAAGACACAAGGAAGGGATGCTAACCCTCTAAATTTGGACTTCAAAACATGATTTTTACCACTGAAATTACTCTGAAATTCAATGTTCAAAAGCCCAAAAAAAAAGATGGTTTGAAAGTGGAAAACAAAGGTGGAAAGGAATTACAAACAAGAAATAAAGAAGGTGAGCCACCCCCTAACCTTAAATGGCATAAAACCACCAATTTCAGCCCACCAAAACAGAGTTTTTTATAGCCTAAAACAGCCCAAAAACTGTGGGAAAAGGATGGAAAAGCAAGTATGCAAAGTAAAGTAAAAAAACCAAGTATTATACCTTTTGAAGTAAAGATCAACTCTAGGCAACAATTCAAGTCAAAACCAACTTCAAGAGTTCCAAGAAGACCTCAAGGAACCTCAGCTCAAAGGTAATCAACTTTGATTAAGGAGGTGTAAGCAAAGGTGTAGTGTAAGTAGGCTAATGTGTACAAATTTGCAAGAGAGAGAGAGAGAGAGAAATGTAGAGAGAGAGAGAGAGATTTTTGTTCCAAAAATTCCAACCCTCAAAAATGGGAGAGGAGACCCCCTATATATAGAAAAACATGCATTTGGCTGAGATACATCCCTCCATACACGTGTAGAGAGATGCAACCAATTGTGCTAATAGCTAGAACAACTGCCAACAAAATATCTGAAAAGAGATACTGATGGCCGGTAGGCCACACCGTTGGCTGGCAAAGCACAAGAGTGGCCGGCAAGGCACAATTGGTGGCCAGCAGCCCACCAGAGGGTGCCTGCAGGTCCCAGGGTCTCGAGGTTTGAAGCACTAAAGTTTGGTCCAAAACATGGCATAGAAAAGATAAGGTTTAAAGGCTCAAAGACAGAGCATTCTGCCGAGGACTTCGAGCATTAAAACGAGCACATACAGTCATAATTATCGAGTGCACAAGCGATGACGTCCAAGTCTTGAGGATGATAAAAAATTGGGTGTCTACAGTTGTTCCTCTTTGAACGAACTCGGAAGTCATGAAATGACGTGAGTGAATGTCAAAGCCCGAAGACGACCCATTTTGACAAGGCCAAAGACTTGGACAAACAAACAAACAAGACCAAAAACGGTTGCGCCCACAGGCTGCCTATATATCCCTTTGCAAGGAATCAAACCAGCGTAGTTCTGGGGAAAAATGCAAAATGATATGCATAATGCAACTTTGAAAACTGGACTAACACGCTTCGCGAAGCTGGCTATTTTGAAAAGTCATGATCATGTGAGATAATGCAATAGGCAATAATAAATGCGATAAGCAAGATAACAACATATGAATGAGCAGCTTCAAACTTAAAACCAACACAGGTTTTCATACAAGAGATAAAACACACTTTGACTTTGACAAAATAAGAAGCGAGGAAAGAAAACACCGCTCAAGGCTGTATTTCACGCACCTTGAGAAAATCGCTCGAGGCCGTGTTTCACACGTCCTGAGAAATTGAAAACTACCTAGGGTCGTGTTTCACGCGTCTTGAGAAACAAGGAAGACCGCTCGGCTCAGTGTTTCACCCGTCTCGAGACACAACAAAAAAATCACTTGGGCTCGTGCTTCACACATCCCAAGAAACTAGAAATCACTCAAGATCGCATTTCACGCATCCCAAGACACAACACAAAAATCGGTCAGGCTCGTGCTTCGCACATCCCGAGATGAAATCTGCCCAGGGCCGCGTTTAACGCGTTCTGAGATAAATAACCCCTCGGAGCCGTGTGTCACTCATCCCGAGATGAAATTCGCCCAGGGCCGCGTTTCACGCGTCCTGAGATAAACAACCGCTCGGGGCCGTACTTCATACGTCCCGAGGTAAAACCCGTCCAGGGCCACGTTTCATGCGTCTTAAGAAACAACCACTTGGGCGTGCACTTTGTACATCCAGAGGTAAAACCCGGCCAGGGCTGCGTTTTACGTGTCTTGAGAAATAACCACTCGCACGCGTGCCGACGCCCGAGGTAAAACCCGGCCAGGGCCGCGTTTCACGTGTCCTAAAAAATAACCACTGGGGCGCGTACTTCCTACGTTTCGAGGTAAAACCCGCTTAGGGCCACATTTCACGCTTCTTGAGAAGCAACTACTCGGGCACGTACTTCGTACGTCTCGAGATAAAACCCACCCAGGGCTACGTTGCACGCGTCCTGAGAAACAACCACTCAGCGCACTTCAGCCGTGCGTCGAGATAAAACTGTTCAAGGCGTTGCCGTTCCACGAAAACAACGAAGAAAGGTGTGAAATAGATGAATGAAGTGAATAAGTGCGATATATGCACAAAGTGAACAAGTGCGATAGATGCACAAAGTAAACAAGTGCAATAGATGCACAAAGTGAACAAGTGCGATAGATGCACAAAGTGAACTTCAACTAGAACTCCTCTGAATGAACCATACATACAATATCATTTGCCTGTGTAAGAAACAAACTTAACAAGTGCAATACAGAAAGAATGGATGTTCTATGCAAGACAAACAATTGAGATACAATATTAATTAATGGCATATTCTATGCATGAAACGAGATGCATATTCTACCCATGACTCATAACATGATGCAAGACGCGCATACAGGATACATATGTGGAGTGAAATGCATATTTTATGGCAACAAAGTGAAATGCATATTCTATGCAACAATGCGAAATGAAAGGAGAATGAAGGCAAAACGAATAAAGGTGACATACGATGGCACCTTCCAATTTACGTCTCAGAGGAATTACAATATGTTTAAAAAGGATACATCTCATACATGTTGACAAGCGATGAACATTATTACGCTTAAAAAAACAGTTTTGAGCTTTCATAGTGACAATCTGAACCCAACAGCAAACTTTCCTTGCAATCCTTGGGAAACAAAGATACAAAACAACATCAAGAGTCAGAGAGAAGCCACCAGCCACCTACCAGCCAGTGAAGGGGGTTGCCGACCATGTGCCGGCCACCCGTGGCAATTTCGGCATTTTTTTGGTCTTTTTGGCTTGGATCTTTAAATATAGGCCACAACTCTTCATTTCCTTACAATCCCATATCCGAAAATCCTCTTTCTCTCTCTAGGTGCTCCTTCTCTCTAAATCCACACTTTCTACCCGTTTTCTAACGCCCCGCGCGAAATTGATTCACTAAACCCTCTTTGTTTCCTTTATTTTGAACCGATTGAAATTTGATTTTAGTGCTTTTTCTTGGAGTTTCACCACTTGAGGCTTGTTTCCTTCAAGTTTTTCTCGAGTTTTGTGCCTTTTCCCGGGCTTTGACTTTTCTTTCCATTTTCTCTTTCCTAGGGTTGACTTTTTCTAAGTTTACCCTTTTTTCCTCTGTTTTCTTCATTTTTCAACCATTTTCTCATCTTCTTTCTAGATGGTAGATGATATTCCACATGACAGAGATCTCTTCAAGATTCCACCCCAGTTATCACCTCCGGCGGAGATGAAGGCCGAGCTTGAGCCCGAGATATTACCGTCGGGAGTACGCCTCTTCAATCTGGCGACATACCATCCTCAGATACACGTATTGCCACTCGGGGGTATTAGGCATTTCAGAGAGTTCGCGCAATGCACGCCGGAGGACCTCTTACTGTGGGAGCTAGATTCCCATTTGTCCCACGGCACCACCGAGGTATACACTGGATTCTCATGCTTTCTTCACTTTACATTGCATTTCTTGCTTTAACTGTATTCCTTGCTTCAAATGTATGGTTACACTGCATTTCTTGCCTCTTGCTGCATTTCTTGCCTTAATCACACTCTTGCACTGTATTTCTTACACTACCCTTCATCTGCCTGTTCTCATATCACTGTATATCACTGTTCTGATCATAGGAGGACTCTTGCTCTATTAGGGGCTATGGAGCTACGTCAGTGAGGGACTAGTATCTGGAGCTCCCCGCCAGCGTACGCTACATTATCAACGAGGCTAGCTTCAGCTTGTTCTACACTGGGCTATCACGCCACATCATGAGCCGACCACTTCTTGGCGTATTGATGAAGCGGTGGTGGGATACCACCAACTCCTTTCACTTCTCCACCGCCGGGGAGATGACGATGACTCCCTATGACTTCTCCATGCTCACGGGCGTAGGAGTAGGAGGTGATCCGATCCCTTATAACATGGATATGGGCGAATGGGAGGCCGCTTGGCTATACTTGTTAGGAGCATGCCCACCTTTTTTCAAACCAGCCATTGTCCGATACAGCTGGTTCACCGAGCACTTCTGTGAAAGAGAGCCATAGACTCTAGAGGAGATTAAGCATTACGCCGGGGGCTTTTTGATGTTCCTCTTCGGTACCATCTTGTTTACAAACAAGTGGAATACCGTAGGGCTGTATCTACTGAGCGCTCTAGTGACCTTACCTCAGGTCCGGCTCTATGACTGGAGAGGAGCTGGCATTGCCACACTATATGGCTACATGAGCTCGACATCTCGTAGGAGGAGAGATAGGGTCGGAGGCTATTGGAGAGCCTGGGAGGTATGCTTTACATTTTTGCTTTATATTTTCTATCTTCTCTTTCTGTGCTTTCCGCTTCGCACTTTTTGTACAATGTGTATTGCATTCTTTACATCTATACACTGCGCTTTCTGTATCTGTACATTCTGCATCCTCTGTATCTGTACATTGTATTTATGCATTCTGCATTCTACATTCTTGGTATCTGTACTTTTTATGCACTGTACTGTTACCTTCTGCTTTCTACATTCTACACTCTGCATTCTCTATATCTGTACTTTATATACTCACTGTTGCCTTTTCCTTGGAGCTCTAGGTATATATATATTTTCCGACCCTTGCTCCGGAGCCGGAGGTGGAGATTCCTTCCATTGTGCCGTACTCTTATCGGTATGATGGGAGATGCTTGCATAGGACCCGGGAGACCTTTTAATTCTTTCGCAGGTACTTTGACGCAATGACTGCGGGAGAGGTAACCTGAAACTCACAGTTATTTTTGTTTTATCAACAACTGACGATGACTAACAATCTGTGTATTCCTTGTTTACAGCTCGCCTAGTAGCCTTAGACGACAATGCCGGTTGGAGTGAGAGGCTAGTACGCCGGAGCATGGGGGGCCTCCCGTTTTCGGCTTCTACTAGAGGGCCCAATTTGCTGAACCTGGTTTCTAGGCAAGCAGTTCGTGCACCAGACTATGGGTTTGCCTGAGCCGGTAGTTCCCATGACGCCTCCAGCATCTATGAGGACTACATAAAGCCTCTCCTTCCAATAGATGATTCAGTTCACCGGGGGGCTTGGATGCTAACTACTTCTTCAAGAAAGGAGATTACTTGATATTCATCCAGAAATATCTCGCGCAAGCAGAGCAGCAGGTGCCCTCATGGCAGGTAGGACTCAAGCGACGAGAGCTAAGACTGGAGGGATTCCTTCCGCTGGACAGGCTACCAGTTGGCTAGAGATCCCGACCATGCTGACATGTTGGAGGCCGATCGGAACGTCCTACCAAATTCCGATCGAGCCGACGGAGGCCAGGCATAGATATGTCCGAGCTCGCGACGCACTTCCGGGAAGTACCAGATCTTCTCCAGCTTTTTATTTTCTTTTTGATATTTGTTCATTCTGGATACTAATCATTCCCAATGCATTCGCAGGCACCCTCGGAGTACACTGAGGGACTGCTCGAGCTACTGGCTTCGTTCGAGAGCATGATACTGAGGAGGGAGGCGCTACTTAGGCTCCACGGCATCCAGGTATTTTCCCCTATTTTTCGCCGCATTTCAGCATTTTTCACACTATTGTGCACATCATTCTCACTAAAACATTGCTATTCATATCACAGCATGCATTCTACCCTTTGTCACATTACACGGATATGCTGCACTAACACGCTATATTGTATTTGTACTGTATCTGGCTCATTGCATTCCATCATTTTCATCATACTACTTCTGCAACTATACATTATCTGATATGTCGATATTGTATCTTCTCAGGTTCCATCTATACCAAGAGCACCAATGGCGGTGACTGCACCTGCACCATCACCACCTTCTTCAGCAGCATAGAGAAGGGAGAGACAAGCCCCAGTGCACAGTCGAAGGAACGTCGTGGTCGAGACTGGAGGAGCCCCTCGGAGCCAGTGATGAATGACGACGATACTGAAACCAATGGCTCTGAGGAGGCAGTGAGTCCACAGTCTGAGTCCTCCGAGAGTGGAGATGATGGTGGCTCGAGATCTAGAGGTGATGTTGAGTCAGGCTCTAGAGCAGAGAGCGGCGATGATTCCGGTTCTGGCTCAGCATCTAAGTCAGACAGCAGCACTAATGGGGACAGCTCTGAGTCTCCACGCAGAAAGAGGACGAAGAAGGCCTCTGGAGCTTAAGATGACTGGAGCTAGTTTATTTGTACTTTTGCTTAGTTTCTTTTTGTTAGTAGTATTAGCACATGTATGGCTTTAGGAAATTCTATTTTGCTTTAAAACCTGTACTTCTCTTTTGAAAAAAGCCATGATCGGAATAAAAATGGCGTAGTTTTTTTTTTTTGAAAAGTGTGTTATCATTTTTGCATCATGAGCACCATATACGCATGAAATGGACATGGAATCGAAATGGCCAAGAGCACTTGATTGAAACAAAATGTATAATCAGGTAATGAACCGACCAACAACCAAAATACAAAATGCAATATATAACTTGATAAACAACATAACAACTCGATAGACAAAACAACTTCAATACAACTCAACCACCTTGCTAAAACCAAAAAGGCTCAAAACAAGACTTTAAAATACACAAAGAGCAAAACAAAACATAGGCCTTAAGCATTTTTCAACACACAGGTGGATGGTAGGACAGAAAAGAAGGCTGCTAACCACATAAGGAGCTTGTCGGCCATCTGCCGACCATGGATGAACTTTGCCGACCACCAACAATGGCCTGCCAACCATAAAAGTGGCTTGCCGGCCACCAATGTACAGAACCTCTAGATTGTTGACAGTTGGCTTCCACTCACTACCTTATCTTCTACAAAAGCTTCAACTTCGTCATTTCTTCTCTAGAATTCATTTTAGTTGTTGTTTTTGCCACAAATGGAGACATTTCTTGCCCAAAACCTCACGGATTAGATTGCAACTTTGGACGGCTCGAAAAAGGTGAATTTCTAAGGTTTCGGCTTAAATGCACTTTTTCCATTGAGTCGGACTCCACTTTGTTTTTCATTCCTTCATGCCATGGCTAGATGCTAGAAACCGATTACACACGACTTTAGCTTCGGAGGACAAGAAATATGCCCGACGATTTAAGAATTTTAGGCATTAATGGAATCCCAGCACGATGAGGAGATCGTGCCCCAGCTCGTTTCGGTTATGCCAAAGCTTTGGGACGGATATGTGAGCTCACTATACACGAGGCTCAATCTCTGGC
Organism: Camellia lanceoleosa; assembly: GCA_025200525.1. Lineage (NCBI taxonomy): Eukaryota > Viridiplantae > Streptophyta > Magnoliopsida > Ericales > Theaceae > Camellia > Camellia lanceoleosa. The sequence continues at coordinate 176,486 of JANUSC010000064.1, read as the reverse complement.
CCGCAACAGAGAACTAGACATTTCCAGTTTGATTCATCGATTTTCTTACGCCGGTGATAGCGACAATCGTCTTTGGCGGGGTTTTCAGCAGCATGCCCTCTACTTATGCATGCTAGCTCATTTCCTTCTTTCCCTTAGTTTCGCTAGATCTAGCATTCACTTAATCGAAGTGGCACAAGGCATGAAAGAATGCAGGAGTTGTATTGGCTTGATACTAGCCGAGACTTTGATGGGCCTAGATGCCTTCCATCGACGGGAGACTACCAGATTCGTGGGAAGTCCACTACTTCTTTAGGTAATGTTTCCCATCCTTTCTAATATGTGTTTCTCACATCTCTCGGCACTCATGCTCTATTTTTCTATAAAAGCCTTTTCTCACTTTTCTCTCAACATACATCTCTCTATTCTTTAATCTCTCTTTTCTTTCATCCCTTCCTAGGTGTGGCTCATGGACAAGCTGAAGATAGTGGATTCTTGCTCGAGCGTACTTCTTCTGCCACCAACTAGTGGATTTCCCGAATGAAGGGTGGTGGTACAAGTAGATGTGTAGCAGGTCTACTGCTAACATAGCTTGGCGTTGCCCCTGGCTTAATCTGACCAAGATGAGCTACAACATAGCTCGGCAGCCTGACATTCAACTGATCGACCTTACACACTGTGTATTCTAGCTTCCATTCCGGTTCAAACATTAGTTCAGGCATAACTAGACCCACCTAGAGGAAGGGATAGAGTAACCGACTTCATTCCCCATTGGAGGTTCACATTTGGCTAGGTACCTCACTAGTTAGAGGACGAGAGAGCTTCTAGCCCCTTTCCCTAGTTTCAGTTGCACCCTTTCTGGCGAGTGTTTGGCTTAGCTTGAAGATGAGGCACAGACCAGGCCTACTTTGGCATCAGAAGCGTCCACAAGCGCAGGCGAGGGACGCAGGAATACCTGACTATCTATGCCCCTAGTTTATTGCTTTAATCTTTCTTTTCAAGTTTTATGATGTAATAAAAGCAACTTGATTTGTATCAGAGAGTTGAAATTAAAGTTATGAGCACTAAAAATTTTCCTTGTGGTCCAAAAATAGTCTAAGTTGTAAAAGGTAAAATTTAAACAAAATCAACTTTTATCAAAACATTCTAAAACCATTTTTGAAAAGGATCACCACTTGACATGCACGGAATCATTTCTCGAGATGTACAACCCCGAATCAAAGATCACAAATTGCCCCTTGACTGAATAACGTTGCTTAGCACTGTAACCAGTTCTTAGAATAAAGATCACAACCAAACTCTCAGATAAAAAACAGACAAAGATGACTTGATCAAACATATGGATAAGATAGTTGAGTTGGAGATGTTTATGACCGGACTTCGAGATGAAGTTGCCAACATATCCCGAAGATGGGAATCTGGCCTTACGTAGTTTAGTTTAGGTTCACTCGAGTATTAACACTCTCCTTTAACGCTCTAACTTTTGCTAAGGCCACCCTTTAGGGTTTTCAACCTTGCGAGCTCAGTTTTTCTTTATTTCTAATTTTTTGTGCTCTAACTTTTGCCTAGGTCACCCTTCTGGGTTTTTGGCTGAGCGAGCCTCTCAGGGATAGTATTTCTTCAACTTGTCCATATTGATCAGTTGTGAAAATTCTAAGCCATCCAGGTTCAAGAGAATAACAACTCCACCTGACCAGATAGTTTTGATGATATAAGGACCAGTCCAATTGGGTCTGAATTTGCCCCTAGGGTCATGGATGTGAGCTCGGTTGTCTTTTAGCACCATATCTCTTTTTTTAAGATTCTGGGGCTTAACTTTCTTATTAAAAGCCCTAGCAATCCTGCGTTGATAACCCTAAACATGGTACAATGCTTTCAGCCTTCTCTCATCAAACAACATCCATTCTTCGAACCTGCTCTATTGCCAGTCTACCTCTGCTATTTGACACTCAGCCATAACTCGCAGTGATGGGACTTCCATTTCGATTGGCAAAATAAATTTTTTCTCATAGACAAGAGAATAAGGAGCTGCCCCTGTAGACGTCTAGATTGAAGCTCTATAGCCCCAAAGTGTGAATGAAAATTTATCTAGCCAATCCTTGTAGGTCTCAACTATCTTCTGCAAAATATGCTTGATGTTCTTGTTGAAGACCTTAACAGCTCCGTTGGTTTGCGGCCGGTATGTAGATGACTTATGGAAAGCCACATTGTATTTCTCTAACAAGTCGATCACTTCTTTCTTAAAGTGGGAACCATTATCTGAAATGATATCATTTGGGACTCCATATCGGCAAATGATGTTGTTTTGGATGAACTTAGCCACATGCACTGCTTTTAACACTACGTAGAACTGAGCTTCCACCCACTTTGTGAAGTAATCAATTGTCACTAGAATGTATTCATACCCATTCGACCCTTTCGGCATGACTACGCCGATGACATCGATTCCCCAGACTAAGAGAGGCCATGGTGAAGTCATGTCGTACAGTTTCAACGGCGGGTTGGTCATGAGATTAGCATGAATTTGGCATTTGTGGCGTCGCCGAACAAAACCGATACAATCCTCCTCCATAGTAGACCAGTAGTAACCTTGCCTGAGAATCTTCTGGGCTAACATTACTCCGTTCATGTGCACTTCACACTCTCCTCCATAGATAGCCTCAATCAAGCGCTTTGATTCCTCTACTTCGACACACAACTTGTGTATTCCCAGATGACCTCTATAGTTTACCTCCACAAATGATAAATTGAATGGCCATTCGCCGTATTGCCCTCTTATCTTTGGCATTTGCCCTAGGTGGATAAATCTCCTTTTCTAAGAAGTTCCAGATATCGTAGTACCAAGGGTTTTGATTTTATGCTTCATCTATTGCGGCGATAGTCTCATAGGCCGGCGTGTACTTCTGCTCAATGATGATCGGACGCATCCGGACTCCAAGCAGGATGTCTATCATGGAAGATATAGTTGATAAGGCGTCAGTGAACTTGTTGTTCTCTCTCAGTAGATGCGTGAAAGTCAGTTTTTCAAACCTAGGGATCAGAACGTCCAAGGTTTGGTGATAAATCTTCATCTTTTTTTCTTTGACCTTCTAGTCTCCATTTGCTTGAGAAACAACTAGGTTCGAGTCGCCAATGATGTCCAACCTTTTTGCCCCTAGTTGTCACAACCCAAACCCGCCCCTATAGGTTTAGCATCGTAACCGGCCAATAATCCTTGGATTACCAAAGGCCTCTTGGCATAATGACATATAACAGGGGCTGCGGAAGCAATTAATCAAGACATACATAATCCATAGAGCTGTGCTGACATACATGGAGCAGACAACTTAAAACTTTTTATAACAGTAATACAAACTTTACACATCACTTCCAGATACACATTACTAGACACCTTGCCCAAACAAAACATAGTATAAACATAGCCTAACATAATTGCCAAAAACAGCCATGAAACTTGACTTCAATCGGAACCTCCTCGAGAGGCGCAATGGTTGGCTGACAAAACTGAAGTGTAGGCCATCAACTCTAGGCCTAATCTCGTGCTTGCTCACCTACATACATCATATAAATAGTAAGCTAAAGCCCAGTGAATAATAACAGAGTAAAAACTTTGATAAATGATGCCCATAACATATCTCAAATTCGTAACAGAACAGAATCATAATTATGTCCATATTCAAATCATGTGTGGTACATCCCTTAGCACAAACATATCTTTTGGGTCAAGCTTATCAAGTTCCATGAAGGAACCTTCGGTACCGGGTAACATATCTCATACATAGGCCACGGTATTGTTTCCCCCGGGCGAGGGCCTATGCCGTGGTATTTTTTCCCCCAAGCGAAGGCCTGGGCCACAGTATTAACCCCTGGGCTAGGGCCTCATGACCATAAGCCATAGTATTATGTCCGCTGGGCGAGGGCCTCTGCTAAGGATGCCACAATTACATTTCAAAGAAAAATGGACAATCATTCATTCATATAAAACATAGCATTTCAGAAACTCATCATCTCATATCATCAGAAAATAATTAAAGTTAAACATAACTTTACAAAGTTATTACTCACAAAAAATTGGTCACTCCAACTAGACGACAAAATGGCACTTCACTTATCCTGAGGTGCGTGACCTACACGAACACACATACAATTACCCACTTGAAACAAACACTCGAGTTATACATAACTTACTTCGCTTGTTCTTAGTGTGTGTTTAGCCACTAACCTCATTATGGAGTCTTAATCATGGCCTAGGAATGCCTAGGATGGAATGAGGATGTAAAAATGCACTTGAAAACATTTTCCAAAACTTACTAAAAATAGGATCCACACTCGAGCGTGTCTTTCCCCGCTTGAGCGGACATACAGGATGTGAAGGCTCGTTCGAGCGTATATCCTCTCGCTCAAGCGGACTGCAAATTTTAACAAAAGTACTGTATGCATGAATTTCACGCTCGACAGACGCTCGACCTCCACTCGAGTGTGAGACTCAGACCTTCGCTCGAGTATGAAGTCCCTCGCTCGAGCGGACTACAAAACATATGAACTTCTGAGTATATGCATTTCACACTCGAGCGTGACTCTAGTCGCTCGAGCGGAAGTGCACACACTCAAAGTGCTCGCTCGAGCGTGAAATCCCCCGCTCGAGCGTGGATCAAATTTCTAGAATTTCCAGTTTTGATCTTCAAGTTCAAACTCAAGCATTAAAGCGTCAAACTTCACTTTTCTAGGCCAAAACTTAAGAAAACACTTAGATACTCATAAAACAACATGTTTAAAGGATCATTTCAACAAATCATGGCCCAATGACATGCCAATTAAACAAAAATTTAACATGAACTCAAGGATATTTTATGATTATGACATGCATGGATTTCCTTGGAGCCAAACACTTCAAAACATGATCAAACATGATGAATTGATGGAAAACATGGTAAACTCTCAAAATGTAAATGAGATGAACACATGCATGGGAGTTTTCTTGACAATTAAACTCAAAACATGGAAATTTATGCATGCATGCATAGGACAATTTGACTTCCTTCAATTCTAGCCAAGCCTTACATGAATTCATCTAATTTGTTTGAAATCTTGTAAAATCTAGTTCAATTAGACAACCAAGAGCTTGATGTCTTACCTAGTGATGTGAATTCTTAAGGGTTGAAGTTAAAGTTCTCTAATTCTTCATAATTCACCAATAATTCTAGCAATTCCAAGGTTGAATTCCACCCTTTTCTTCTTACCCTCCTCTCTCTCACGTTTTCTCTCTTCTTGAAGACTCAAGTGTGGTCAAAATGAGATAAAAGAGGTGAGTGGGGCTCAATAAAGGCCTAATATAGACTTAGATATAGCATAGCTAATTAAAGTCAAATCAATAGCACTAATTTAATCTAATTTTAATGTCTCAAATCAAATTTCAATTAAATCTACTATAAAATCCTATAAATTCTAATTAACACATAATTTAGATCAATTTCCATATCGATTGCCGATAAGGCCTTCAATTCACAACCGAAACTAAGACATGAACAGATCTTCCTACGCAAAACAGATATAAACACAGACAATGCAACGCACACACATGAAAATTAATTCAGAATTCCTCCTTAATTATTGTTAGGCGTAATTAATCATGGATTAATGTTAATCGTGAGTCGGGGTTGTTAAATTCTTTCCCTCCTTAAAAGAGTTTGGTCCTCCAAATTCAAATTACCTTTGTTCTGGAGCAATATTGGGTCTAATGGGAACAAATATGGATATCTCTTCATCATGTCTTATTCGGTTTCCCATGTAGCATAAGTTCCTCCATGACTCTGCCAGTCAACTTTTACCGGTGGTATTTCCTTGTTCCTCAATCTTTTGATCCGACGGTTCACAATCTGAATAGGTCTCTCTTCGTAAGTGTAATCATCTTTCAAAAGCACATATGTTGGTTCAGTGACATGGAGTGGGTCTCTCAAATATTCTCGAAACAACGATACGTGAAATACATTGTGCATATGCCCCATTACCGGAGGTAAGGCTACCCGATACGTTACCGGGTTGATCTTTTCAAGAATTTCATATGGCCCAACATACCTTGGCGCCAATTTGCCTTTAACACCAAACTGTGTTTGACCCTTCATAGAGGTCACTTTTATAAACATGTGGTCCCAACTTCGTATTCTCTATCTCTTCTTCGGATATTAGCATAACTCTTTTGCTGACTCTGTGCAGTTTTCAAACGCTGTTGGATCAGTTTCACTTTCTCTGTTGTTTCCTGCACAAGTTTTGGCCCTAACAAGGGTCTATCACCTACTTCAGCCCAACATATCGGAGATCAGCATTTTCTTCTATACAAAGCTTCGTAAGGAGCCATTCCAATGCTAGAATGGTAACTGTCATTATATACAAACTCAGCCAATGGCAAATAAGTTTCCTAGTTTCCCTGGAAATCTAACACACACATTCTGAGCATATCTTCCAAGGTCTGATTTGTTCGCCCCGTTTGACCATCTGTCTGAAGGTGATAGGCACTGCTCAGCCTCAATTCTATTCCCAAGGCCTGTTGTAAACTTTGCCAGAACCTTGATGTGAACTTTGAATCTCTGTCAGATATAATGGATAACGGTACACTGTGTAGTCTCACAATTTCATTCACATACATGCTAGCCAATTTATCCGCATTATAAATAGTCATAATAGGCAGAAAATAGGCAGACTTAGTTAAACGATCAACTATAACCCAGATAGAATCCATACCTCGAGAAGAATGAGGCAATCTCACAATGAAATCCATGGTAATGTGCTCTCATTTCCACTCTGGTATTGGAAGCGGCTGTAACAAACCGGTGGGTCGCTGATGTTCGGCTTTAGCTATTTGGCCATGTAAACATTTAGCCACAAAATCCACAATGTCCTTTTTCATTCCCAGCTAGCAGAAGTTTTGTTTCAAATCATGATACATTTTCGTGTTCCCCGAATGCATGGCAAACTTAGTGCTGTGAGCTTCGGTCATAACACGTTTTCTCAAGTCATAACAATCAGGTACACAAAGACGATTCTGAAACTTCAGTACGTTGTTCTCAAACACGAATCCTGGCCTCAGTTTTGAATCAAGTTCTTCTATAACTTTTTTCAAGTATTCATCTTCAAGTTGTTTTTCTTTGATCTCTTAAACAATTGCAGGTTGAGCAGAAATGGCAGCTAAAATCCCACCTTGCTCTTGTAAAACAATTTCTATCACATTCTTTTCCAGATCATCTAGCAATTCTTTTTGACTGGACAACAAACATGACAAATTTCCAATCGACTTTCGGCTCAAAGCGTCAGTCACAGTATTAGCTTTTTCCGGATAATATAGAATATGCAAATCATAGTCCTTGATCAATTCCAGCCATCTCCTTTGTCTCATATTGAGTTCTTTTTGAGTGAAGAAATATTTGAGGCTTTTGTGGTCCATATACACTTCACAAGTTGCTCCATACAGATAATGTAGCCAAATTTTCAATGCAAACACTATAGCTGCCAATTCAAGATCATGTGTTGGGTAATTCTTCTCGTGTGGACGAAGTTACCGAAAGGCATAAGCAATTATTTTCCCATTTTGCATTAGCACACAGCCCAAACCTTTGTAGGAAGCATCACTGTAAATCTGAAACCCATCGGTATCATTAGGCAAAGTCAAGATCGGTACAGTCACTAGTCTGGTCTTCAACTCTTGAAAGGCTAACTCTCGTTGCTCATTCCAGTCAAATGGCACATTTTTCTGAGTTAACTGGGTCAATGGCATGGCAAGTTTTGAACAGTCTTTCACAAATCTCCTATAGTAACCTGCAAGTCCCAGAAAACTTCTAACCTCTGTCACATTTGTCGGTTTTGGCCAGTCCACGATAGCCTCAATCTTCTAAGGGTCAACAGAGACACCGTCTTTATTGATTACATACCCCAAAAATGTTATACTGTCAAGCCAGAATTCACATTTGGACAATTTAGCATACAATCTCTTTTCTCTCAAAATCTGCAAGGTAGTTCTTAGATGGTTCTCATGATCTTCCCTTTTTTTAGAATAGATCAAAATGTCATCAATAAACACAACAATGAATTCATCAAGATATTGTTTGAAAACCCTATTCATTAGGTCCATAAAAGCTGCAGGTGCATTTGTTACTCCAAAAGGCATTACCAGAAATTCATAATGTCCATATCTAGTTCTGAATGCAGTTTTCTCTACGTCATCTTCTTTAACCTTTAACTAATGATAACTGGACCTAAGATCAATTTTAGAGAACACTTTGGCTCCTTGGAGTTGATCAAACAAATCATCTATTCAGGGTAAAGGATATTTGTTCTTAATGGTCACCTTGTTCAACTCCCGATAGTCAATACATAGTCTCAAAGATCCATCTTTCTTTTTGACAAATAACACTGGAGCACCCCAAGGCGAAGTACTCGGACGAATAAATTTCTTGTCTAAGAGTTCTTGAAGTTGGACTTTTAATTCCTTTAGTTCAAAAGTCAACATCCTATACGGAGTCTTGGAGATAGGTTATGTTCCAGGCATTACATCAATGGTAAACTCAATTTCCCTATCAATTAAATTCCCGGGTAGATCATTGGGAAACACATCAGGGAAGTCACAAACTACAAGAATGGTTTCAACACTGGCACTATCCGAAGGCACAGTCAACACACTACACAAATGGCCCCGACACCCTTTTCTTAACAGCTTTTTGGCTTTCATAAATGAAATCAAGTATGGCGGAGGGACTACCCCATTTCCAGTGAAAGTGAGCTTGGACATACCGGGTGGATGAAATATGACAGATTTATTCACACAATCAATTGTGGCACAGTATTTAGTCAACCAATCCATACCCAGAATACAATCAAAATAATCGATGTTCAAGGGTACTAAATCAACATACAATGTCATTTCGCCAATCATAAGATCACATGCCGGATAGACATAAGCACATATCATGGAACCCCCAGACGGTGTAGTTACAGATAACACACAGTTCATAGGTTCTAATGGTCTAGTTAATTTCCGAGAAAAAGCATGCGATACGAATGAATGTGTAGAACCAAAATCAATCAGTACATACGCGTTGTGAGTACAGATAGAAATGGTACCTGACACTACTGATTCAGTGTTTTGTACATTGCTAGGCACTAAAGCAAATACTCTCCCTTGTCTCCGTGTTTCATTCCCATTGTTGCCCCTGGCGTTAGTTTTGATGTTTGATTTGGCTACTGAAACAAACCCACCTGAACTTGCTGCAGGGCGACTAGCATCCCCGGATCCTACTGGACAGTCTTTCATCATATGGCCCACCTTGCCACATCGGTAACAGGCACCTGACGCACGATGGCATACCCCCCTATATCTTATGCCACAATCTGCACAAATTGGTAAAGACCCACTACTCTAGCTAGAACTACTGGAGGATCCTGTGTTTTGCTTCTTTGAAAATGATCGAGCCTTTCTAAAATTAAACCCAGCCCTCTTGCCTTTCCATTCAGTTGGTGGATTTGTAGTTTGTTTCTTTGCTGCTATTGTGGCTTTAGCCATTAATGCTCTGTCAAGCACCTCCACATAAGTCGGCAGTTTCAGGACACCCACTCGATCAAATATCTCCAGGTCCAGTCCTCCCTCAAACTTTGATGCTTTCTTGTAATCAGTGTCTACCATGTGTGGAGCAAAACGAACTAGTTCAATAAACTTAGCTTCATATTCGGCCACAAACATTCTGCTTTGTTTGAGTTCTCGGAATTTCGAAACTTTTCGGTCTCTGAAACATTGGGGAAAGTACTTGTTGTAGAATATCTCGTTGAATTGTGCCCACGTCATATCCCCATTGTTATTTTGAACCAACAGCCACCATCTCCGGGCTTCATCCTTTAAAGTATAAGTAGCCAAAACGACTTTCTAAGTTGTAGAGCAAGGAAACACTTCGAATAGCTTTTCCATTTCTAATAACCAGGTTTCTACCTTCAATGGTTCGATACCACCCAAGAAGGTCAGCGGCTTCATTTTCATAAATTTTTGAGTCAAGTTGATGATGTCATTGTTTTCCAGTTCAGCTAGCACTGGTGGAAGCGGAGGAGGTAAAGGTTGTTGTCCTTGTTGTTGTGTCATAACTTTTGTTAATGCTGCAAGCATTTGTTCCATTCGGCTCATGCGAGCCTCTAAAGATTCACTTACATCATTTCCCCTCGCATTCTCCATGTTGCTATAAAGACACCAGATGATAATAAACATAGGAATATTCTCATTTGTTTCTTTCAATTTATTTACTTAGATTCACATTCAGATCACTCATCCATTTAGATTACCACACACTCACACATGCAGATGGAATGTCCCTAACTCTTACTAGGACATCCTAAGCTCATATGGACTTGTGTGTGTGGTAGAACACATGCTCTGATACCACTTTGTCACGACCCAAACCCGCCCTTATAGGTTTAACATCGTAACCAGCCAGTAATTCTTGGATTACCAAAGGCCTCTTGGCATAATGACATATAACAGGGGCTGCGAAAGCAATTAATCAAGACATACATAGTCCATAGAGCTGTGCTGACATATATGGAGCAGATAACTTAAAACTTTTTATAACAGTAATACAAACTTTACACATCACTTCCAGATACACATTACTAAACACCTTGCCCAAACAAAACATAGTATAAACATAGCCTAACATAATTGCCAAAAACAGCCATGAAACTTGACTTCAATCAGAACCTCCTCGGGAGGCGCAATCATTGGCTGACAAAACTGAAGTGTAGGCCATCAACTCTGGGCCTGATCTCGTGCTTGCTCACCTACATACATCATATAAATAGTGACCTAAAGCCCAATGAATAATAACAGAGTAAAGACTTTGATGAATGATACCCATAACATGTATCAAATTTGTAACAGAACATAATCATAATTATATCCATATTCAAATCATGTGTGGTACATCCCTTAGCACAAACATGTCTCTTGGGTCAAGCTTATCAAGTTCCATGAAGGAACCTCTGGTATCGGGTAACATATCTCATACAGAGGCCATGGTATTGTTTCCCCCGGGCGAGGGCCTGTGCCGTGGTATTCTTTCTCCCAGGCGAAGGCCTAGGCCACGGTATTAACCCCCAGGCTAGGGCCTCATGACCAAGCCACAGTATTATGTCTGCTGGGCGAGGGCCTCTGCTAAGGATGCCACAATTAGATTTCAAAGAAAATTGGACAATCATTCATTCATATAAAACATAGCATTTTAGAAACTCATCATCTCATATCATCAGAAAATAATTAAAGTTAAACATAACTTTATAAGGTTATTACTCACAAACAATTGGTTGCTCCAACTAGATGGCAAAATGGCACTTCACGTATCCTGAGGCGCGTGACCTACATGAACACACATACAATTACCCACTTGAAACACACACTCGAGTTATACATAACTTACTTCGCTTGTTCTTAGTGTGTGTTTAGCCACTAACCTCATTATGGAGTCTTAATCATGGCCTAGGAATGCCTAGGATGGAATGAGGATGTAAAAATGCACTTGAAAACATTTTCCAAAACTTACTAAAAATAGGGTCCATGCTCGAGCGGACATGCAGGATATGAAGGCTCGTTCGAGCGTGTATCCTCTCGCTCGAGCGGACTGCAAATTTTAACAAAAGTACTGTATGCATGAATTTCACGCTCGACGGACGCTCGACCTTCGCTCGAGCATGAAGTCCCTCGCTCGAGCGGACTGCAAAACATATGAACTTCTGAGTATATGCATTTCACACTCGAGCGTGACTCTAGTCGCCCGAGTGGAAGTGCACGCACTCAAAGTGCTCGCTCGAGCGTAAAATCCCCCGCTCGAGCGTGGATCAAATTTCTAGAATTTTCAGATTTAATCTTCAAGTTCAAACTCAAGCATTAAAGCATGAAACTTCACTTTTCTGGGCCAAAACTTAAGAAAACACTTAGATACTCATAAAACAACATGTTTAAAGGATCATTTCAAGAAATCATGGCCCAATGACATGCCAATTGAACAAAAATTTAACATGAACTCAAGGATATTTTATGATTATGACATGCATGGATTTCCTTGGAGCCAAACACTTCAAAACATGATCAAACATGATGAATTGATGGAAAACATGGTAAAGTCTCAAAATGTAAATGAGATGAACACATGCATAGAAGTTTTCTTGACAATTAAACTCAAAACATGGAAATTTATGCATGCATGCATGGGACAATTTGACTTCCTTTAATTCTAGCCAAGCCTTACATGAATTCATCTAATTTGTTTGAAATCTTGTAAAATCAAGTTCAATTACACAACCAAGAGCTTGATGTCTTACCTAGTGAAGTGAATTCTCAAGGGTTGAAGTTAAAGTTCTCTAATTCTTCATAATTCACCAATAATTCTAGCAATTCCAAGTTTGAATTCCACCCTTTTCTTCCTACCCTCCTCTCTCTCACGTTTTCTCTCTTCTTGAAGACTCAAGTGTGGTCCAAATGAGATAAAAGAGGTGAGTAGGGCTCAATAAAGGCCTAATATAGACTTAGATATAGCATAGCTAATTAGGGTCAAATCAATAGCACTAATTTAATCTAATTTAATTGTCTCAAATCAAATTTCAATTAAATCTACCATAAAATCCTATAAATTCTAATTAACACATAATTTAGATCAATTTCCGTATCGGTTGCCGATAAGGCCTTCAATTCACAACCGAAACTAAGACACGAACAGATCTTCCTACGCAAAACAGATGTAAACACAGACAATGCAACGCACACACATGAAAATTAATTCAGAATTCCTTCTCAATTACTATTAAGCGTAATTAATCATGGATTAATGTTAATCGTGAGTCGGGGTTGTTACACTAGTTCCAGGGCAGCTTTCAAACCAACGATACACGCCCCATATTATTCTCTGTTATTGGATACCTTGAACCAGAGTTTGAAAGCTAAAGGTATATGGGAATTGTCAGGTACTATCAGCAATACATTTATTCCATAACCTTACTAATTAGATGCTCTGTCAAAGTATATTGTCCAGATCTCTTCCTTGACTTGTAGAATGGCTTCATCTGGGAATAGGTATTCTACCGCTTTATCCCCTTCTACCGGATAATCTGCTAGGAATGCTGCTACTGCTCCCCCCTTGATCGACTTACAAGTTACATACTTCAGATCAAATTCAAAAAAAAGAAGCAGCCAACGAGCTAGCCTACCCGTAAGCGCTAGTTTCTCAAAAAGAAATTTGATGGGATCTAATCTCGAAACCAGAATCACGGAATGAGCTAACAAGTAGTGCCTCAACTTCCTGGTGGCCCATACCAAGGCTAAGCAAGCTTTCTCCAATGGAGTGTAGCGGGTCTCATAATCTAGCATTTTCTTGCTCAAATAATAGATAGCTTTCTCCACCCTATCCTCAGATTCCCGAGCAAGCATGCATCCTATCGTTGTGTTCGTGACTGACAAATACAAAATCAAGGGCTTCCCCAGCTCTGGCATTGACAACGCAGGTGGATTCTGAAAGTACTGCTTGATCTCTCAAGAGCAAATTGACATCGATCATCCCATCAAAATTTCTTTCCTTTCTTCATGAGACCAAAAAGTGGTTCACAAGTCAAGGTTAATTTAGAAATAAACCGTCTTATGAATTGCACTTTACCCAGAAAGCTTCGTACATCCTTTTCAGTCCTTGGCAGTGGCATTTCTTAGATGGCCTTGATTTTGGAAGGATCTACTTCGATGCCCCTCTGTGTGATCAAGAAACCCAGCATTTTCCTTGCTGTTACGCCAAAAGTACACTTCTGCGGATTCAACCTCAATCTATATTCCCTGATCCATTGGAAGAATTTCTTCAAGGCGGTGTAGTAGCCCTCTCTTTCTTTGGACTTGACAATCATGTCGTCCACATACACTTCAACCTCTTTGTGGATCATATCATGTAGAATAGTGGTTGTAGCCCTTCGACACAGACTCTGATTCTACCATCCTTCTTCGAGATTGGAATAATGTTGGCCAATCATGTTGGATATTTAGACACAAGTAAGAACCCTGCCTCAATCTATTTGGTAACTTCTTCCTTAATCGTCAAAGCCTGATCCGAATGTATTCTGCATAACTTTTGCTTGACGAGTCGGGCCTCAAGGTCGAAAGGGATCCGATGCTGTACAATCTCAGGATTGATTCCAGGCATGTCTTCGTAGGACCACACGAAAACATCTTTTAAATCTTTTAATAAAGTGACTAAGCACTCGCGCTCCTCTGAAGACAACATGGACCCGACCTGGACTAAATGCAGATCCTTTTCAGTACCCACAGTAAAAGCAATGATTTCATCAGTAAGGGGTTTTGCAAACCTCTCTTCCTCTCGATTAATCAAATTTTTCAAAACCAAAGGAATTCCTTCCTCTTCGTTTTCATTAAAATTTTGAAAGTCTTGATCAATCTAATAAACAAGCAGCACAGAAAAATACTCAGAATTTGCAGTAGCATTCCGTAGACACCCCATTTTTTATCGTCCTTAAGACTTGGGTACCATTGATTGATCACTCGATGATGAAAGTTAGGCAGTGCAAATGTTCGATTTCTTCAGCAAGAAGAGCTCTGAATCCCAACCTAACAACCTATTTTTGACCAAAACTATTTTGGACCAAAATTATTTTAGACTTTAAAACCCTCTCTTTCAAAATATTTTTGAAAATGTTTCTACAATGTTCCGAGGCTCTCATTTCGTTAAAAATTGCACTTTTCGGTAAACCGAGCAAGGACAAAGTGAAAATAAATGGAAGGGAGGGGAACTCTTTGAAAAATCTTTCAAACATCTCATTTAGAGGTTTGGAGTTGAAGAAAATAGGAGAGGAGAGAAGAAAACCCATCGGGGGAAGGTTAGGCATCAAATTGTTAAGATAGAAATGAGCAACCTTCACTAAAATAGGCATATCTCTTTACACACTTAGAATTTAGATGTGAGGTAGCTACCATTGGACAGTAGACTTTTGGGTAGACTCAAGAATGACCTAAAATCGAGTCCAGATGAGGGAGATATGCCCATTTGAAGTCGGGCCTGGAAGCATGGCCGGCAGGTGACCGGCAGCTACCATTTGTGGACGGTAAGCCACCATTTTTTGCCTGCCGGCCACCACTGCTAGCCGACTAGCCACCTGTGTAAAACCCAGATATTTTCTCCAACTGTTTCCACAAAGTTCTAGCTGTCTTTTTTCAAATATTTTCGAGATAGGCACATGGTTTTCTATATATAGAGGACCTCCCTCTCATCTTTCAAGGTTAGAAACATTTAGGAGTGAGATTTTGGGAGCAAAAAAATCCTCTCTCTCTCTCTCTCTCTCTCTCTCTATATATATATATATATTTCTCTCTCTCTACAATTCTTTCTCTCTTTTACAACTTGCATAGCCTATGCCCAAACACTCTAAACCAAACCTAGAGAACTTCTTGCTGAGATGATTTGAGCTTGAATTTGAGCGCTTGAAGCACTTGAGAGTGTGAAATTAGTGGTTTATGCCTTAGGGGTTCATTCATCTTCAAGAGGTATAACTTATCTAACCTTTACACCACTTGTTTTCCATCTTTTCTATTGTTTTTTGGGCTGTGTAAAACCTATATTTTTGGGTTGAAACTTGTGGTTTAAGGCCATTAAAGGTTGAGGGGTGGTTCACCCTTCTTTGTACCTTGTTTTAAAGGCCTTTACGCTTGTGTTTCCCACCCTTTTACTATCTTTTTCCAAGCTTTTAAACACTGATTTTCAGAGCTATTTTAGTGGCTAAAAACATGTTTTGAAGGGGTTAGCCTCCCCTACTTATGTCTTGCTTACTAGCCTAGGTTGTGCCATGTTTTAGCATTTTAATCTAGCTTTTTCTAGCTTAATTCTAGCATATTTTAGGACTTGTTTTAGACTATTTTAGCACTATTTTGGACTGTTGGTTGCATTTGAGCTTTATTTTGTATGCTTCTAGTGTAATATTCCTCATGAGTTTGGTGTTCTAGGCCTTAGACACCTCCTCCTTTGAGTTGATTGAATTTGTTTATGCTTTTTCTAACTTATTTTCAGTATTAATAATCTCTGCAACCTCCTTCCTTTCTTGGCTTTTTGTTTTGCTTTGAAAGTGTTTCAAGCTCCTTGTTTGCTTAAAGCATGAGATTGAGGTCTTGTGCTTAATGGTTTAATCCCTTTGGGATTCATTATCAACGGCATGAAGCTTCTCTCATGTCTAAAACAACTTGTAGTTTGATGCTCCTTTCCATTAGAGGACTTAAACTCATCCTTGGACTTAATTGGATTAAAGAATGGTTGGTAATTAAAATGGAATAAATAAAACTTGTAATTAAAAGTGAGCAAGATAATAATTTGGTTGTGTTCAATCGGACGTTAATTGAACACATGAAAACTTGAACCATTTCATACTCATTAGTGATGAAATGATTCAAGTCTCCAAGGTCAACTTCTTCCCTTGATCATTCATGAAAGGAAGGAGGTTTGTGTCTTGTTTTGCATTTATTAAACTTGCACACTTGGTTTCACAAGCCATCATGCAATGAAATTGCATCCATTGATGGTTTGTGAACCAAAGCTTGCTACTCCATTGATTTTCCCATGAAAATAAGAGGTAGGTTGTGCAAACAAACCCTTGAAATACCCTGTATATGCTCCGTTTGTCCTCTGTTATAGCATAATGAACCTGTGCATCAGTGGCCGGCAGACCATCATCCGTGGCCGGCAACCTTCAACCTTGGCTAGCTAGTGGCCGGCAACCTTTGCCAGTGGTCAGCCAGCCACTGATGCAAATTTCAGCAGAGTATTGGTAAGGAAGAGCAGAGTGAAAAGCAATGTTGGTGTTCAACTGTGCAAACAGAGGCATTCGGGAGTAAAACGGTGGTCTTTTCAGGATGGAATCCAAACATGCTTGTGCACATCTCTCATTTCCAGGGCAGAGTAGTTGATTGCTTGATTTAATTACAATTGTGTTGTAATTCGTTAATTAGTTAAGTAGTTAACTAGTTGTGTTGTAATTATTTAATTAGTTAATTATAATAGCTAATTAATTCACGTGTTGTAATTCTTTAATTAGTTTAATTAGCTTAGTTAGCTAGTTAGATTTATTCATTCGGACTCTCCTTCATGAGAGCGCAATGTAATAATGTGTATGTCTTCCAACCCTGCGTCTTTGTAACAACCCTCGTACTGATTACCGTTAAACCACTGAATTATTTTGACATCGCTAAACCGAATCGATAATGGTGATAAGTGAATGGATGAACTCTTGAACAAACTGAATGGGCCGGAAATTGAATAAGTTGTCTGTTATATTGCATATTGTATCTGTTTGCTTGAATAATTATCTGTTTGAATCCATGTGTTTAAACTGTTAATTGAAGACCTTATCGGCGGCCGATTTAGAAACCGTTTAGTGTTTTAGACTCAGTAGAATAATTGTGATTTTATGGTATATTTATCGAAAATTGGTTAGGAACGATTAAATTAGATTAAATTGAGTTATTTGCAAACCTTGACTTATTTACCAAATTGCCTAGTGAGTGGGCCATTATTACATTACACTTGAGCCTTATTATACTCCTACACAAACACATTTGATCAGTCTTCTTCCACTCTTAGCCGACCAAACAAGAGGATAGATAGAGAGAGTTCATCTTGAGGGAATTAAGCTCAAATTGTTAAAATTGCTAGAAGAACTTGAAGATTTGAGGCATGGATTGCTAGATTGAGCTCCTAGACTTGTAATTGAGACTTAGGTGAGTGAATTTATCTTCTTCTTGTTGTCTTAGAACTTCATTCTTGCATGATTCATGCATCATTGTAGAGCTAAGTTATGGAATTGTTCATATATGTTGGATTGAAGTCAAATTCTTGCATGCATGTTAATATTGTTGGGTTTTGAGTTAAGTTCATGGCAATTTGTCACACGCATGTTCATAGTATTGTTATAGTCCATGTTTTCAACTTGCTTTTCAAAGAATTGAGCTCATTTGAGCATGATTGGAAGCTTAAAATTGTTTTGAATGCATGCATGTCATGTTTGAGCATTGTTCTTGAAAATGGTTTGAAATTGGGTTTAATTGAAACACCCTTGGGCCTTGATTTCTTAAATTGAGCTCTAAAACTTGTTATTCTATGTGTTTGAAAGAGTTTTCCAGAAAATGGGCCCAAGAGGATCGAATTTGGAACATTGAAACTTGGTTGAACCCACAGAGGTCGAATCTGGATTTTCGAAATTTGGCCGTCCTTCAGCGAGAAGTGCTTCGGCGAAATTCATGCTTCGGCATTTCTTCGCATTGTTTCTGATGCTTGGCGGGGATTTTACGCTCGAGCGGAAAAATCGCGCATCCAGCATCTTGCCTTTGTGCATCGGCCCTTCGGCGAAGTTACTTCGGCGAGGACCTTTGTTGGCTTGTCCGTCGGCGGGGAAGTTGGCCTTCGGCGGAGGCCTATTTTCGAAAATTCTGGCCCGATATCTGTGCACATTTTGCATCCTCATCCCATCCTAGGCATTCTTAGGCCTAGTTTAAAACATCTTAATGAGGATTTAGACATAGAACCACACCAGGAATTTAGGGATTTGATTATATCCTTTCATTTGTGAACTTAGTGTGTGTTCTATTTGTTCTTGTTAGGGTTGGCTCTCGGGGGCCGCTCTAGGCTGCTTTAGCCCAATCTCTGTGAGTAGCAGTTGTGTAAAGATATGTTCAAATGGTTATATTTTGAATCTTGGCTGCTGTTTATTGAAGTGATATTGTTTATTGAGCGAATGTATGTCCTGCGTTTGAATGTATTGTGGCATCCTTAGCACCTTGTTATTGGTATTCTGAGCTCTGTCGGTTTCCTTCTTGAAACCATCGCATTTCTTGATTGATGATCATCATTATTGTTGGATGCATTAAGGCCGTCCTTTTGGACCCTCTTGTTTATAGGCTAATGGATGTACCACATATTTGTTTGATTGAAATCTTGATTGGTGAAATCTTGAAAGATTGAAAGAATATAATGAATTGATTTCATTCTTTGTAAGGACATTCATTCATAACCTCTTTACCGTTATGTTATTCAGCGGGCTTTAGCTCCTTTGTTTATATATATATGTAGGTTCTCAAAGAACGGGCCGGAGCTAGGGCGTGGGATTGGTCCCGATTTTGTCAAGCTTGACCTATCGCCTCACTGCGAGGTTCAGGAGTTGCCATGTTATGGCTTGGGGTGTTTTGTGTCCTATCGGTCTCCTTCTTGTTTTGTACCGTTGTATAGGCCGTTTACTATTTTCTTGTCTTTGTCGTCAAGGATTCGATCCCCTTGTTGTTGGAAATGATTGTATATATTGTATGTGGATTGTCTTGTTTTTGAATGCTGAATGCATAAAAATGTTTTGACATCTGATTTTCACACTCAATGGACACTAGTTATTTCTTGTTTTGGCTTCCGCCAGCCACATACTGCTTTGGTGTATCGTTACAGAGGCCTTTGGTAATCTCGGATTCTTGGCGATTCTGATGCTAAACCCATAGGGAGGTTTGGTCGTAATGATCTTTCTCCCTTTTATTTACCAGCTTATGATAGTTAGATTAGGGGCATCACGTTTCAATTAGCATATCGCATGCTTGCATCCATTCATTTTGTATTGCACGCACCGAGACTCAGCGCATCATTCTAACCGCATTGTCATTTCAATACTTCATTTAATATGTGCTTAGACCGCATGTCTTGAATTGAGTCATATGTCATAGTAATAGCCAAGCCTATTTAGATTACATTATTGCATGCGTTACATTAGCCATCTTGCATAGTTAGGAATCATACATTTTTCTAACTCTTTTGTTTTATCTTAGCTTGGAGTACTAGGTGAGTTTTTAGTGCTTTAGCATACTTGCATGAGTGTGAGTGACTACTGTGACTAGCATGCTTGCCATGAGGCTAAGTGCTTACTTGTTAAACTGTTTGTATGCTTGTGGATGAAGGCTTGTTACTTGAATTGGAATGATTCAATTAATGTATGTTTAAGCCCACTTTCTCAAGTGGCAAATTCACAAACCTTAAGCCTACTTTATTTAGTGGCAAAATCAAACTCTTTTTGGAAAACAAACATGAAATTGAATTGTTCCAATTTGAGCAAACTAGTCTATACCTTGTGTGCGTGCATCACATAGTAATGCTAGCCTAATAACCAAAACAAGAGCATATAATGTTAATAAAAACATATTATGATTAGTAGAGGCCGATCTTTGATCGGGCGAGCGAGGGTACTCAAATGCATCCATGACCTTCCCCTCTCATACCCAAGTTCCCGAGCCGAGGCAACTTTGGTGATGACAGACACGTGGCCTTTGGCACGAGTCATGGGTTTCCTAGATTTTCCAAAAATATTTAGGTGGCGACTCTGTATTTGGTAAAACAGTTCAATTTTTGGCATTTTTATTCAAAATCGATTTTCTAAAAAGATTTGTCAGATTTGAACTCTTCGGTGTTTATCAATTTCATATTGCACTTGTGAGATTAGATTCAAAACCACGAGAGTCCGAACTGTAGGGCTTATTTTGAGCTTTCGAAAGGGGACGCGAAAAAGTCGAGCTACAGTTTCTCATTCATAAAGTCCAGCTCATCCAGCTCTTCGGTTACAACCAACTCAAAAGCAAAAGAAAAAGAGGACCTGGACAAGACCTCGACATCTAGGTTATCACCCCCAGGAATACCGAACTCGAACTCAGAAGAATCGAAACTGATTCTGACTCCACAAACTCGGTGGAATCAGATTCTGGCTTACTACCTGACTCAGAACTACTAAACAGGTAGCCCTCCTCTAGCTGCCAAACAAGAGATGGTGCTTCAGATGCATCCAAAATGCTGTTGAAAGGGTTCACACCCAATTCCTCCCCAATCATGGAGATAGTCAGGTTATCCCTCAAGCTCTCGGAGTCGGCCGGAGGATCTGAAAGGAGACATTCCAGTGTTACTCCTACTCCGAGCTCGCTATTGTCTGAATCACTTTCTATGCTCCATTTAGCTTTAGTAGTTGGTTCAGCCTTTTCCTCTGTATCACTGTCATGCAACCGTAAGTCAAAGAAAATTTCAAAGCTAGGAACACTTTGCTTCTCATAATTGAACTAGGGTTCGGGGAAGCTGCAAAATGGGAAGTCTTTTCCTTCTCTAACAAAATGGTCGTTCAGTGTTCTCCGGATCGACCTGTGAACAAGCTCATAGCGCTTCCCGGTCTGCTTAGCTCTAGCTCTACCTGTCATCTCTTTTCTCTTCTTGACCCAATCCTCTTTGGTGGACACATAGCCAAGACCAAAAGTATGCAGATTATGTGGCACATCGGCCAATGTTGTGATGCCTTTCTAGCCACTTCTTTCCAACCTTATTCTTGGCACATGTTAGAGTTTGTTCATGAAATAGATTGATTGGGCGCTAACATATATGCCCTCATCTACTACCAAGATGGTTTGCACTGCTCGGGCCTCGGCCAAAGTAAACCCTGAGAGGAATACATCCTCCTCGCCATGAACAATTTCCAGCACAAGTGTAGTTACCTATGGCGGAGGATGTATGGACGAATTCCCGAACACAATAGCCACCCCCTTTCCATGAGGGTATTTCAACATTTGGTGAAGGGTAGAAGAGACTGCTTTCACAAGGTACAGCTAAGGCCTCCCTAGCAATAAGTTGAAAGTGGCCGGCACATCCAGGGCATGGAACTCAATATCTTGTTGAGTTGGGCCCACTTGAACTCTGATCTGTACCGTGCCCATAATTTCTCTACTCATATTGTCATACGCGCGAATCACTTAGGTTGTAGGCATGAAATCTGCTGGTTTCAGGCTAATGGCATAAGCTGTGCGAGATGGACAGACGTTGATAGTTGACCCGGTGTCGATCAATACCATTGGCACCCACTTTTCTCTGTACTCCACTGATATGTATAGAGGTTTATTGTGTGCTGAGCCTTCTAG
Organism: Camellia lanceoleosa; assembly: GCA_025200525.1. NCBI lineage: Eukaryota > Viridiplantae > Streptophyta > Magnoliopsida > Ericales > Theaceae > Camellia > Camellia lanceoleosa. The sequence continues at coordinate 154,531 of JANUSC010000064.1, read as the reverse complement.
AGGTAATTCTTTGTCTGAGAAGGTTAGAGTTGGCACGGCGCCTCTTGGGAAGACTAATACCACAAGCTATTCAGGAGTCGTGTCAATGGACAATTTTGTTTTATCCATAGCTGATAGTACAACCTGTCGATACACTCGAGAAGCCATGAGCAGATCCCAGATTGAAATATCAGCTTGAATTTTCTTCAATTGTTTCAGCACCGCTTCTTCTTCTAACTATTTTTCCTTCTGCTTCTCAACCTCTTTATCCTTCCCAGAGGCTTCAGCTTGGTCCAAATGCGGCGGCTTAAAATACTGCCCATTTATCATCATATGGTCAATCTCTTTAGTGTACCATGTATTGTTTGGCAGATCTTTACCCCAATGTTCATCGGTGTGGGCCAGATAGAGCAACCGACAGACAATCGTCCAGCTCCGTTCTGATCATTCTCTCATCACAAGTATCCCCCGCAGGGAGTTGAGCTTTTCCAGCTTCCCAGTTGTCTTGAACCCTTTCTTGTTCAAAATGCTTCAGTGCAACTTATTACTCTGAATCCACAGTACTAACAATGCCTAGTTCCTAAGCTGATTATTCCACACCGGTATTCTCCGGTCGTTTCCCCTTGTTCCCAGCCATTGCAGCGGTTCTCGCTTTCTGTTCTTCCAACTTCATCTCGGTTCTTTCCTTTCTGTCCGGTTCGTCACTGAGCCACCCAAAATTTTCGATTGACCCATTCAAATCAAACCAGCTAATCTGCACATCTCTTTGATCTTGTTCATCAAAGAATTGCAGGTTGTCTATGTCCTCCTCTAGCTCGGCCAGATCATCCAGTCCCTAACTTGGGCCATCCTTTTTAACCTCATTGACCTTCATTCCAGCTAGCAACACCATTTCCAGCATGGCTTGATTGATTGGCACAATGTAACAGCACGGGTCATACACCCCTTTTGAAAAGTCCTCAAAACTCTCTAGCGACGGACTAACACTTTCCTCCAAGGCCAACCTCCCTTCTTCCACCACTGTCACCACCACGGGTTCAGGTTGAGGTGTGGACGTGTCCATCATGCACAAATCTGTGCTTTTAGGAATGAACACCGTCAGTCTAGGTAGGTGGGAATGGGTGATATATATGCTAGGGTCGTAGGAGATGGCCAATGTTTGGATTAGATTTATATACGGAGGTAGAGGCAGTGACATTTGGTTTTTGGAGAGGTGCAATCACCTTATTATCAATGAGATCTTGTATCTCATAACGCAGTCTGAAGCATTGGTCGGTGTCGTGATCGTGCTGCTGGTGAAAAACACAGTATTTGGCTAGGTTGTGTTTAGGTGGGAGAGGATCCGGTAGTGGGCGAGGCTCTAACAATCTGAGGTGCCCCTTCTTGATTAGCACCTTCATGGCTTGGGATAGAGACATGTGCAGTGGGTTAAAGACCCTTTGGGATCGGGTCTGGTTGTTTGAGGTTTGTGGAGCTGTATTGGCGTTTTGGCTATGGTGGTAACAACACTCAAATCAGACGGCCGCACAGCTGTGCTTTCACTAGTGGTTGTATTGGAACTGCGCACAAAAGGTCTCTTGGCCTGCTCATTCTCATCGATTATTAACCCCTGTTTCATTGCATCTTCAATCTAAACCCCTATCTCATGGAGCTCAGTGAATGTGAACAACGGCAAGACAATCATCTTCTGTAACAATTTCCCTTGCAGATTGTGGACCATAATCCTGATTTGATCTTTTTCTAACGGCCTAGTAGTCATCATTGATGCCTTGGCCCTCCACCTTGTTACAAAGTCTGAGAAACCCTCATTTGGCTCCTGACAGGTTGCCTCAAGATCACGAGTTGTGACCGCGATTTGCGTATTTGTAAGAGTATTGTGTGATGAAGGCCTTGGTCATTTCCTCTCAGCTCCGTTTCATAGAATCCTCCAACTTTGTATACCAGATAGCCGCTATTCCTGACAAGGTCTGGCCGAAAAGTGACAGCTTTTGAAGTCTGGTAAGGCCCATCGGCCGCAGGATATCGATGAGCAACCGCAGATGAACCATGAGATCTCCAGAGCCATCGAACCGATCTATGTGTGGCATTTTAAACCGGTCTGGCAAGGTTACTGCAGAGTCAGTATATCCATCTTTGATGTCGGGGATAGAGTTCACACCTTGTGCCCGTTTAAAAAGCTTCTTTAGCTTGTTGACCGTAAGTATAGTAGGGCTAACTTTGAATTCAAACAGAGGCTCGGTTTGGTATACTGGTGCTTTGGAGGCTTGCGCTGGGATCGGGTCTACCATACTACCTAGATTCTCTTGGCATTAGTAGTGATTTCGGGTGCTGGGATACCTGCAGGAGGTGCAACGGAAGCGGCTTGCCATTTGTGGTTCTTGTTACTCTGACTGTTTATTGCCGACTTGATGAAACGTAACCCGACGGTGGGCGACATCTTCTTTGCATAGTTTCCACTATTTGTTAGAGATGGCGAATCAAGTCCTCCATACTGACTACAGGATAATGAGTCATCTAAATAGGCTAGTGATCTCTTGCTGGCCTAGATGTAGAAGATTGAGCCTGACTAGATGCAGGTGATTGCTGAACTGGTGAATTGTGCCTAACTCTCCTCTGTCTAGTAACCGGCGGGAGCGAAGCAAACACAGGTTGTCCCTTAACAAGATCTCCAGATCTGTAAAGTCTTCTTACACGGGTCTAGAGTGCTCAGGGGATATCCGAACTGTTCAAAGCAATTGTGATAAACTTCCTTGCAAAAAGAAATAAAGCAAAAGGAAAGCAAAAATCAGAAACCGCACAGCACCTTAACTCAGATGTGAACAACACACAAATGTAATCAAAAGCTGTAGGACTGCACTCAACACTAAATTTTGCCCCCTAAATCTGATACCCAAACTTGCAACTGATACGCACATTCCCGTAGAGTTTCACTCTGAAAGCACATATCAGTTAAGTGAGAGCCAAAACACCCCTATGTGGGTTAGGGTTACCTTGTCCTAGTTTCATCAAGAACTAGGGTTCACTATCCAAACAAAGCGGTTTCACACAATCCCTAAATTTGGGTGAGCAACATGTCCTAGTTTGGATGAGTCACTATGATTTTCGATATGCAACTAGGTCAAATGGTCAAAAAGGATACCTCGGCAAGACTACCTAATATACCTCTCACACCTAACACCAAAAAGTGAAAGGCGGATCAAGCGGTACAGCGGTAATCCAGATCTAAGGATTGTGTTTCCATCATGGCAGAGCTCGTAACCGGTCAGTCTTTTGGCAATCTTTTTCAAGCAAGCCTTCGGCAAACTGTCCAAGAATAGCAGATGGAAAACACAGTGACTTAAGCGCACCAATACAAATGCAATGCAAAGAAACATATAAGTGTAGATAAAATTTCATATCATGAGTTCAAGTCAAGTTCTCTAAATCCCCAGCAAAGTTGTCAGAAACTGTAGCTTGACTTTTTCGCACCCTCTCTCGGAAGTTCAAAATAAGCCCTACAGTTCAGACTCCCGCAATTCTAAATCTAATCTCACAAGTGCAATGTGAAATTGATAAACACCAAAGAGTCTAAATCCGGCAAATCTTTTTGGAAAATCAATTTTGAATCAAATTGCCAAAAATGGATTGCTTTGCCAGATACAGAGTCGCCATCTAAATATTTTTGAAAAATCTAGGAAACCCATGACTCGTGCCAAAGGCCACATGTTCGTCATCACCAAAGTTGTCTCGGTTCGGGAACTTGGGCATGAGGGGGGAAGGTCATGAATACATTTGAGCACCCCTGCTCACCCGATCAAAGATCGGCCTCTCCTAATCATGATATGAATCTTATTTACATTATATGCTCTTATTCCGATTATTAGGCTAGCATTTACTATGTGATGCACACATCCAAGTATAGACTAAATTGTAAGAATTGGAACATTTCAAGTCATGTTTGTTTTGAAAAATTGTTTGATTTTGCCACTTATCAAAGTGGTCTTAAAGTTTGTGATTTTGCCACTTGACAAAGTGGGCTTAAACGTACATTCATTGAATCATTCAAGCAACAAGCCTTCATCCACAAGCACTCTAACATTTTAACAATTAAGCACTTAGCCTCATGGCATGCATGCTAATCATGGCAGTCACTCACACTCATGCAAGTATGCTAAAGTATTAAAAACTTACCTTATACTCCAAGCTAAGATAAAACAAAAGAGTTAGAAAAATGTATGATTCCTAACTATGCCAAATGTCTAATGCAACACATACAATATGCAATTACTAGGCTCGGCTACTAATATGTCATATGACTCAATTCAAGACATGCGGTCTAAGCACGTATTAAACGAAGTATTGAAATGACAATGCAGTTAGAAAGAAGCGCCGAGCCTGCTTCGATATATGCAATACAAGATGAATGGATGCAAGCATGCGATATGCTAATTGAAACGTGATGCCCCTAATCTAACCATCATAAGTTGGTAAATAAAAGGGAGAAAGACGTGAGATTGGAAGACGTGCACGTTATTACAACATTAATGCCCTCGCACAAGAGGGTTTGAATGAACTAAGCTAATTAACTAACTAATTAAAGCGAAGCTAATTAAACTAATTATTACAGACCGAAATAAATAACTAACTAAACTAATTAACTAATTATTACAACAAAATATGAATCAACTAACTATTCTAGTTAACTAACTAACTACGAAATGAAATCGAATAACTAATTAACTAACTAATTTAGTTATGACACATATCAAAATTAATTAGCTATAACTAATTAATTACAACAAAACTATGATTAAATACTAATCAAACTAAACAAGTAGTCCCGTGAATGGAGGGATGCATGTATGTTCGGTTTCCACCTGAAAAACATCCATTGTGTTGCTTCCGATTGTCTCTGTTGCACAACCCTTGCACTGGTTTTTTCTCTTCCAAATCAACTCTACTCTGCTTCACAAGCATTCTGCTCAAAATTCCTTTGGTGGCGGAGCCAGTGAGGGTTACCCATCGATGGCTTGTTCCTCCTTGATGCAATAGAGGACAAATAGAGCAAAGAAAGGGTATTCTCACAGGTTGTTTGTATCGTGTATCCCTCATTATCATTAAAACATCTCAAACGAGTGATATACTTGGTTGCAAAACCATCAATCAAGCAATTTCATTGCATGATGGCTAAAGAACTAAGATGTACAAGTTCAATAAATGCACAAACAAGACCAAAAGCCTTCACCCTATCATGCATGATCAAAGACAACGGAGACCTAGGAAACTTGGCACATTTCCTCACTTTGAGTATGAAATGCCCCAATTTTCCTTATGTTCAATTAACGCCCGATTGAACATATCAAAACATAATCAAATTCTTATCTTGCACATTTTAGTTTTCATTTTTGTTTATTCATTTTAATGACCCTTTCATTCCTTAACCAATTAAATCCATTGGTGAGTTAAGTCCTCTAAAAGAGAAGGGAGTGTCAAACAATGGGTAGTTTAAGGCAAAAGAGAGGTGTTATGCCGTTGATAATGAACCCCCAAAAGAGGATTAAACCATTAAGCATGGCCCTCAATCTCAAACTTAAACAACCCTAAGGCTGAAACAACCCTCAAAGAAAATAAAGAGTAAAGAAATGAGAGAGGTTGTAGAGATTATGCTTGCTGAAATTAAGTGAGAAAAGTACTAAAACACTGCAATCAACTCAAAGAAGTGGTGTCTAAAGGCCTAAAACACCAAGCTTGTGAGGATACTTACACTACAACTATGCAAAATAAGACTCAAATGCAATAACCAACCCAAAACAGAGTTAAAAAAGTCTAAATCAAAGCCTAAAACATGCTAGAATTAAGCTATAAAAGGCTAGAAAAATAGGCTAACACATAGAGCTATCTAGGCTAGCAAACAAGACACAAGGAGGGGAAGCTAACCCCTACAAAATTGGACTTCAAAACATGATTTTTACCTCTGAAATTCAATGTTCAAAAGCCCAAAAAAAAGATGGCTTGAAAGTGGAAAACAAAGGTAGAAATGAATTACAAACAAGGAATAAAGAAGGGTGACCCACCTCCTAACCTTAAATGGCATAAAACCACCAATTTTAGCCCACCAAAACAGAGTTTTTTATAGCCCAAAACAGCCCAAAAACTGTGGGAAAATGATGGAAAAACAAGTATGCAAAGTAACGTAAAAAAAGCAAGTATTATACCTCTTGAAGCAAAAATCAATTCTAGGCAACAATTCAAGTCAAAACCAACTTCAAGAGCTCCAAGAAGGCCTCAAGGAACCTCAGCTCAAAGGTGATCAACTTTGATTAAGGAGGTGTAAGCAAAGGTGTAATGTAAGTTGGGTAATGTGTACAAATTTGCAAGAGAGAGAGATAAATGTAGAGAGAGAGAGAGAGATTTTTGTTCCAAAAATTCCAACCCTCAAAAATGGGGGATGAGACCCCCTATATATAGAAAAACATGCATTTGGCTGAGATACATCTCTCCATACACGTGTAAGGAAATGCAGCCAATTGTGGTAACTGCTAGAACAGTTGTCAACAAAATATCTAAAAAAAGACACTGATGGTCGGCAAAGCACAAAGGTGGTCGGCAGGGCACAATTGGTGGCCGACAGCCTACCAGAGAGAGCCTGCAGGTCCCAAGGTCTCGAGGTTTGAAGCACTAAGGGTTTGGTCCAAAATAAGGCACATAAAAGATAGGGTTTAAAGGCTCAAAGGAAGGGCATTTCGCCGAGGACTTCGGGCATTAAAATGAGCACATGCAGTCATAATCATCGAGTGCACAAGCGACGATGTCCAAGTCTTGAAGACGGTCAAAAATGGGGTGTCTACATTCTTCATACTAGTTTTTAGAGAAATTTTTGAGAGCATAGAACACATGTTCTAGTTCGCCGTACAGATTGTTTGGAGTGCTACTGCAATCTGTGCAGATCATTGTATCTTGAGAGATAGACGTCATTTATCCGTAAGCACCGAAGCGGGGTGAATCTGTCTTAAGGACAGATTGTCACACACTCAACTTGATCATTTTTGTACTTATTCATCTGTAAATAAATTCTGTAAGTAATTTATTTTTATTTGTTTGATTTGGTTTTAAGTTATTTATTTTACACAAAAGACTGTTCCAACATAAATAACTTTTAACAATTTTATTTCTTGTGTTGGTTTGAGGTTTTCAACAGGTTTCCATAATCATACAATCAAAAGGTTTTCAAAACATAATCATATAGTGTCACGCCCCAAACTCCGTGACAACGCCACACACTCATTTAAGTGAGCATGCAAGGCTAAGAGTCCAACACATAACCAACAATGTAAAATACTCAAATTAAATCCTTAATTATCATAATGCTAAAATCCATAAAAATTGATAATTCTTATCATATGAAATTGTCCACCAAGTCCACTAATAAAATCCACTAACAAAACAATAATCCAAGTACTTAAATCATAATCCTACTCTCGGCACTCCCACAAGTAAAAAAATCCTGCGCAGCTCTACTCCTCAAAATCTAAAAAAAAAAATAAAGGTAAGCTAGATAGCCCAATAAATAACCAACCATCACTGCTAGCTGGATCAAGTATACAAAAAAAATAGTTGATAACCAATAAATATATTTTTTTGCTACCATTCAATAAATGAACAATTATTATGTAAGATGGTTTCATAGCTGAAAATAAACAGTGTATCAATACATTTTAATTGAAAAGACAATGAGGTAATTTAACGAAATTTCGTTGTTCAAAATTGATGGTTCGATATTCAATGGTTCAATGATGCGATTCACAAAACCCAAGTCTTGGTGACTACGGTCACTTAGCCTATGACAAGGCCCAGAACCACACATAAGTCGATGGTAAAACCCCAAAAGAAACTAGTTTTTGTGCCAATAAATAACCCCTATTGGTTAGGGTCCAAATCATAGTCAAACTAGAGTGATGTTCAAAATTTAAACAATACACAACTTTTAAATAAAATATTCGATATTTTCAGAATAAACATTAATTTTCATAATAGTTACATAAAATATTCAAATAATTTTCATAATAATATTCGATGCTATTTTATACTTGACCCATATTTTATTTTAAGAGAACATGAAGGCTATGAATAAATACTTATAATTTTAAACGATTCAATAGGAATACATATGTACCAATAGTGATAGAGAATTACTTACATCAAACGCTTGAAACTAATATTCCAACAGCAACTCCAAACACCCAGCTCCACCACTTCAATCACATAAACCTAATAAATAAAACTTCAAATAAATTAATATTTTGATGTCTTTCACACATCAACAAGAACCCATTATATATATGCTTAAAATCTAAGAGACACCAAATCTATCCATCCAATTCAATAGCCAAACATACATTACCCAATGTACAAAACCCAAAAGTCAAAACACACCCACCCAAATTGCTCCACTCTTACATGTTGCACCCAAACATCCAATTCTCAAAATGAAACTAATAATCAGCAATACAAGAAAACTTTTACTTCCACCAATGGGTGTCGAAATATCACCAAATTTGAGCCTTTAATCTCTACAGCAGTCTCTCTTCCAAAACCTCTATAATATTGTGATACCACATAACGTGAAAACCCTTTCTTTCTTTTTTTTCCTTTATAAAAAAGTTAAAAAAAACCTAATTCTTAAGATTACTAAATTACCCATATAATTTATTTTAATTAATAATCTATTCAAAAATAATTCTATAAATAACTTGAGTTTTACATATAGTCAAAAAAAAGATCCAGATAAATTATCCTATCAAACAACACCATTCAAGCCAGAAAAATTGAAAAGCCAAAGCCCCAATCGAGAGCAAAAATGATCAGATTGATCATGAAAAACAACATGAAGCAGATCCGAAACAAGCAGATTTTCATCTATTTTCTCTCAATGGGGAAAAAAAGGAGAGAGGAGGAAGAGGTTGAGAAAGCGGGAGAGAGAGAGAGGAGGAGGAGGAGGTTGAGAATCCATTACCATCGCCTCGCTTCTGCTACCATCGCCGCTATCGCCCTCCTTTTCGTTTCGTCTCTCTGTTCTTGCTCCATCGGGTGGGTTAGGGTTCTTAGCCTGAGAAAGAGAAGACAACGGGGAAAAGAAAAGAAAAGAAGGGAAGAAAAAAATAAATAATAAATGACCAAAACAACATCGATTTGGCACTACGACACGAAAAATTGCAGAGAACCACTACTACAAAAACAGATAAATATCACACTTTTTTTGTGTGATGTATATTATTTAATCGCACCTTTTAAGTTTTATTAAAGTGTGATCTCTGGGAGTGTGATTAAAAGGGGTCATTTTTAATCACACATTTTAAGTATGATTAATAACATTTAGATCACACATTTTAAGTGTAATTAAAAATATTTAGATCACACTTTTTAAATGTGATTAATAATATTTAGATCACACCTTTTAGTCGTCAAAAGCTCATTCGTGAAAAAAAAAAAAAAAATTACAGTCACTAGCTTCTCATTTGCTCTTGTAGAGATTCAAACCCCTCTCACACCATAAACCTTGTACAACACACTCTTTCCACTACGCCTCTATAATACCATATAATGATATATGCAACATATATTATTTATATAGTACATAAACCCGTATTAATATAAAAGTATATATATAAAGATAATTATTTTTTATTGAACATAATTTATGTAAAAATAAATTATTTACTAGAAAAAAAAAGAGAGACCACTTTTGACAACTAAACATAATTTTAGTGGCCAATTTACACTTTTGGCTACTAATTATTTTTTAGTCGTTAAAAAATTTAATTTCCGGGCTAAAATTACCACTTTTGGTGACTAAACTTCTTTTTAGTCGCCAAAAAGCCTCACTTTTGGCTACTAACATCTTTTTAGTCGCCTAGTGTCTCACTTTTGGCTACTAAATTTTTTTTAGTCGCCAAAAAGCCTTACTTTTGGCCATTAAAATTTTTTTAGTCGGTAAAAGACCAAACATATTTTTTGTCACCAAAACCTATACTTTCAATGACCAAATGTGCTTTTTTAGTCGCTAAAGATGCTTTTTCTTGTAGTGGAGTGTGATTAAATATATATATATATATATATATAATTACACTTATTTAAAAAGTGTGATTAAAAAGTAGTAATGTATATATAATCACATTTTAATTAGAAAGTGTGATTAAAAAATATATAAATAATCACACTTTAATTAGAATTTGTAATTAAAAAAATATATATATAATCACACTTATTTGAAAAGTGTGATTAAAAATCAGTAGTATATATATAATCACACTTTAATTAGAAGGTGTAATTAAAAAAATATATAAATAATCACATTTTAATTAGAATGTGTGATTAAAAAATATATATATAATCATACTTATTTAAAAAGTGTGATTAAAAAGTAGTAGTGTATATATAATCACACTTTAATTAGAATGTGTGATTAAAATATATATATATATATAATCACACTTAATTGAAAAGTGACATAAAAAATGAATATTATCACACTCAATCAAATTAAGTGTGATTAAAATATCAATCTAATTTTTTTAATCACACTTCCAATAAAAATGAGATTTTTTTTTTTTTGTCAAAGTATGATCTTTAACTATTTTTATAATAATGAACCACAACAGATGATCGGAACTCGGGCTAGAGAAGCTCTCCGATGCATAAGTTAAACTTTAGGATCAAAACTAGGGAAAGCACGAAGTATTGAGCATTTAGATTAGAATTACATTTTCATTGTTGAGCTATGTAATCTTTATATCTTTTCCAACTAGTAGGTTCTAGTGAGTTTGTAATTCCTATTTATAATCTCAACCCACTATTACTTTTCCTCCTAAAGGATAGACCTTATCCTTTAAGCACCCTAACCTTGTAGGTTTGTAATCAAAGTATATCCACTTCGTAGAAAATGGATCGAGCCAAGCTAATCAACTCACCTTGGTTGCACCTGCAACTGTTGCACAATTAGTGAATGCTCATTGCTCACCCATACATGTTCGGAAGCATTCGAGTTGCGGGCTAAGGATTTGTGTTGGGTTTCATTCAAGCTTTAATACCAGCCAATTCTGCTCGGCCCAATATATCTGCCGGATTAACTATCTTCTGTCTGTTGATTACCTGTCCATTGGACCAAAGGCCAACTTAGGCCAGTTTTGCTAGGTCATAGACCTTAGACCATGCAAATTCTGCCCGTCCTACCATTCCGGTTGAAATCTCACTCTTAGATTTTATATTAGTTATTTAAAGAATAATATAAATATAAATTTAATAGTTTATTGTAGAGGCCGAATTAATTATATACTAAGGAAGGCCAAATTCATTTGAAGAAAATCAGGACAAAGATTATTCAACCCTATCCAAAGGGGTCTTGAGGCCAAATATCTAAATCGGCCATACAAGGAGTCGAGTAGGAGCTGGCATACAACTGAAAGGCCGAATAAGCAATCATGTGCTAGATTAAGAATGGGCCCGACCCCTGGAACTAGATATTAGTATAAATAGAGGAATATCAACCAAAGAAAGGTATGTAAGAATAGATTAAATAAATTGAGATAGAAGTAAATTTGAAAGCATACTAACCTGTCTGTCAGAGTGTTAATTCCGACACCTCTGATCAGAGTGTTCATCCTTTTTTTTAGGTGACAATCTGAGGATCAAGAACGTCCTATTGGATCTTGGAGTATTTCCACACCTCATCTCCACATTTATCAATTTTAAGATTGAATTAAACATACTAAGAATTCTCTATTTTATTTACTAAAATATATTGAATAAAATGGCTTTGTTTTTATCATCTACTAAGTTCAGTTGAAATAAGAATTTTCTATTTTATAGAAGAGTGCCTAATCTATATATCAAACTAGCTATTTTAGTTCATTTTTTAAAACTTTTTATAAAAAAAAAAATACAAAAGTAGAGAGAATAGCTGTTGTTTTTTTTTTTTTTTTTTTTTTTTTTTACTATTTTAGGTGATCCCCAAAAGAAAAATGTTTGGGACTCCCTTTTTTTAAAGACCCCTATTACTCCCTTGGATCTCAATCATTAATGTATATGTGAAGCCTACTCATATATGTGTGATGTTTATACCATTAATGATTGAGATTCAAAGGAGATTATGGGAGTCTCCAAAAAAAAAAAAGCAGACTCAATCATTATTGTTCCCAAAATCACTTGGTAAGCTTTCGTACAAGACAGGATTCACATATTTACTTTAGAGCAGATTTGGTTATTTGGGCTATTTAATAATTAATTTATTTACAAATTAAATACCTACACACATTTACATGTAAATATCAAACAACTCAAATTTAAATTTTACTACCTTTATAAAAGAAAAAAGTTAATATCTTATCCTTTTTAAATGAAAACATTTCTTAACTAAACTCATGAAATTCAACTATTTAACTTTCATAGAAATTCAAATAAATTCATTTATAAATGATCAAATGTTAAATTCGTTAATTCATGAGATAAGACAATATACAAAAAGTATAGTGCAAGTCAATATTGATTTAATTTTTATTGAATATTTTTAAAATATATATATAAATTAATTCGATTAATATAAAAATATACATATTTTGGAAATTTTAAAAATTAGTGTTTCCTCAATTAGAAAAAGTAAAATCATATGGAAAATTATAAGTGTTTATGATTTATTTTTTTGGGTCTTTAAATTAAGAAAATAGATTTTGACAAAACAAGCCATGCATAAATCAATTGTAATGTACAAATTATTTAAATACAATAAATAATCCTTTGCTAAATCAAGAAAAATTATTAGTTGGTCTAAGAGTATCTCATTACTATACTTTGGCAACCACAACTCATCATGTCCTCTTATATTTTTTAATTGCTTAATATAAAATTGTAAATTTCATTTTCTCCACCAATCACAATATATTTGAAGTACACATTACACTATTCCTGAACTAACCAATACCTTCTCCTAAACAAAACATACCTCAGATCAATTTTCTTCTTATATTTACACATGTCAGCAAGATCAACAAACACATTGCTTTGCTTAGAGCTTGTAAGAACAGGGCAAACCCGAATCTTTGTAAATAAATAAATAAATACTGTTCAAAAAATAAACAAACAAAAACACGTGGCAAAGCTGAAAGCACAGCTCTTCTAATGAGGGGCAGTACAGTCATTTCAACATCTTGAAAATTTCGCGGGGCAACGCGGTTCCTTCACATTCCGAAAGCCTATAATCGCTATCATCTGATAAAGAGTTGGTCATAATCGGCTCAAACTCTCTCAATTCAGTTACGGGGTGGAGGTGAGGGTGAGAGTAAGGGAGTTTTAGAGAGAGAGAAAGTCTTTCTCATCACGAAACAGAGATATACACAAACGCTCACATTTTGTGAAAGAGAGAGAGAGAGATCGTGGTGGCATCGGACGGGACTGAATTTTTTGAATTGGAAATGGAAAGCGGAATCGACAGTTTCTCGAGAGCGTCGAATGCAGAGTCCGTAAGGGAAGATGAAGATGAGCTTCTTTGGGCGGCTCTGTCGAGGTTGCCGTCACAGAAGCAGACGAACTTCACGTTGTTGTGACGGACGATGTTGAAATTGGACGGCGGGGAAGAGAGGTCTGAGGCAATCGACGTCAAGAAACTAGATCGCTTTAATCGCGAACTCATTGTCAAGAGGGCATTTGCAACCACAGAGCAAGATAATTACAAGCTTCTCTCCACCATTAAAGAACGCCTCGATAGGTAATCGCAATACACGATCTCTCTCTCTCTACATATACATACATATATACATGTATACATACATATATATATATGTGTGTGTGTGTGTGTGTGTGCGCGTGTGCGTGCGCGCGTCTCTCAATGGACAAGAAACCAAAAATTGATTTACTGCAATTCTCCTCCATTTGTACGAAGTATAAACAACTAGAAATTTCTTCAATGCATGAGACATTAATCAATTATGGCAATATAGTTGTGAAGTCCATTGAATTATATGCAATTGTTATTTGGATAATGCTAGGGATACCAAATTTTCTACCAAAACAAAGGGCCAAGGCCTTGTTTGGTTTGACTTTGGGAGATAAGTTTTCAAAAAATATTTTGGGAAGAGAGTTTAGAAATTTTTGTAGTTTGTTTGGTTGTATATTTTGAAATAGTTTTGGAGTTTCGGAGTTTGGGACAGTACAGTCATTTCAACATCTTGAAAATTTCGCGGGGCAACCCTGTCCCTCCGCATTCCGAAAGCCTATAATTGCTGTCATTTGATAGAGAATTGGTCACAATCAGCTCAAACTCTCTCAATTCAGTTACGGAGTGGGGGTGAGGGTGAGAGTGAGAGAGTTTTAGAGAGAGATGAAGTCTTTCTCATCACAAAACAGAGATATACACAAATGCTCACATTTTATGAGAGAGATCATGGTAGCATTGGACGGGACTGAATTCTTCAAATTAGAAGTAGAAAGCGGAATCAACAGTTTCTCGAGAGCGTTGAATGCAGAGTCCGTGAAGGAAGATGAAGATGAGCTTCTTTGGGCTGCTCTGTCAAGGTTGCCGTCGCAGAAACAGACGAACTTTGCGTTGTTGCGACAGACGATGTCAAAATTGGACGGCGGGGAAGAGAGGTCCAAGGCAATCGACATCAGGAAACTAGACTGCTTCAATCGCGAACTCGTTGTCAAGAGGGCATTGGCAACCACAGAGCAAGACAATTACAAGCTTCTCTTCGCCATCAAAGAACGCCTTGATAGGTAATCGCAATACATGATCTCTTTCTCTCTCTACATTTACATACATGTATACGTACATATATATGTGTGTGTGTGTGTACGCGCGCGCCTCTCAATGGACAAGAAACCAAAAAATCCCGACCCCTGGGACCAGATATTAGTATAAATAGAGGAACATCAACCAAAGAAAGGTATGTGAAAATATATTAAATAACTTGAGGTAGAAGTAAACTTGAGAGCATACTAACTTGTCTGTCAGAGTGCTAATTCCGGCACCCCCAACTAGAGTGTTTATCATTTTTTAAGGTGACAATCTGAGGATCAATAACGTCCTATTGGATCTTGGAGTATTTCCAAACCCCATATCCACATTTATCAATTTTGAGATTGAATTAAACATACTAAGAATTCTCTAGTTTATTTACTAAAATATATTGAATAAAATGGCTTAGTTTTTATCATCTACTAAGTTAAGTTGAAATAAGAATTTTCGATTTTATAGAAGAGTGCCTAGTCTATATCAAACTAGCTATTTTAGTTAATTTTTTTCAAATTTTTATTTTAAAAAAAATACAAAAGTATAGAGAATAGCTGTTTTTTTTTTTTTACTATTTTAGGTGATCAAAAATGTTTGGAACCCCTTTTTTTGAGGTTCCATGACCCTCAATTTGATCTTGGCTCTTAATGTGTATGTGGGGTTCACTCATGTATGTGTGAACTCTACATTATCAGTGGTTGAGATGAGAGTGGGAGTTGTGGGGGTCATGTATGTGTGGGAATCTCTATCACAATTGTTTAGGTGATCCGAAAAGAAAAATGCTTGGGACCCCCTTTTTTTAGAGCCCCCATTACGCCCTTGAATCTCAACTATTAATGTATGTGTGGGACCTACTCATATATGTATGGGGTCTATATCATTAATGATTAAAATTCAAAAGAAATTATGGGAGTCTATAAAAAAAAGAAGTCTCAACCATTAATGTTCCCAAAATCACTTAAGGGTGTGTTTGGTAACGTTTACGTTTTCAGTTTATATTTACAAAAATTTTATAAACTGGTTTTTGTTTATTTTTAGAAAAACATAAACTACAAACACGTTTGGTAATTGACAAAATGTTTAAAAAAATATAAAAATATAAAAAAGAGTGAGAAATGGCAAATGGTGGCAAGTGGCGGCGAAAGATGGTGGTGGAAAGTGGTGACGGTGGGTGGTGGGTAGCTGGTGGTGGTGGGTGGTGGCGGGTGGGTGAGTGGGTGAGTGGGTGACGATGGCGGGTGGTAGCGAGTGGGTGGTGGCAGGTGGGTGGCGGATGGCGGGTGGTGGGTGGTAGTCGTGGTGGTGGTGAGTGGTGGCGGTAGTGGGTGGTGGTGGGTGGCAGTGGGTGGTGGTGGTGGCGGCCAGTGGCGGTGGTGGTGATGGTGGTGGTGGTGGCAGTGGTGGGTGGTGGGTGGCAGGTGGTGGATAGTGGTGGTGAGTGGTGGTGGCAAGTAGGTGGCAGGCGGTGGATAGAAGTGGTGGGTGGTGGTGGTGGCGGTGGCGGTGGGTGGTGGTGGCTCGTGGGTGGTGGTGGGAGGTGGGTGGTGAGTGGTGGTGGCAAGTGGTGGTGGGGAGTGGGTGGTGGTGGTGGAAAACGGTGGTAGAAAATGGTGGCGGGTGTTGGCTAGTATTAGATGGTAAAAAAAAAAAAAACTGAAAACTCAAAATGAAAACACATTTTTTATGTTTTCATTTTTTGGCCAAATTTATAAACTGAGACCATTGATTTATAAATCAAAAATTTTACCAAACAAGTTTTTATTTAAATTTTTTAAATTTTTATAAATATAAACAGAAAATTAAAAACATAAATGTTACCAAACGGCTCCTAAGTTTTCGTACAAGACAGGATTCACATATTTACTTTAGAGCAGATTTGGTTGTTAACAAAATCTCATTTAGGCTATTTAATAATTAATTTATTTACAAATTAAATACCTACACACATTTACATGTAAATATCAAACAACTCAAATTTAAATTTTACCACCTTTATAAAAGAAAAAAAGTTGATATCTTACCGCAACAAAATACACTTTTGGTGATTAAAATTGGCGATTAAAAAAAATTTAGTTATCAAAAGTCGTAGAATTAGCGACCAAAATTTTTTTTAATTTGCAAAAGTACAATATTTAGTTACAAATGTTTTTTAGTGGGGTATATTAACTATTAGCGACTACAAAAAAATTTAGTCACTAAAAATATTAGAATTGGCGACAAAAAAATTATTTTAGTCGCTGTATATTGAGTTTTGACTACTAAAAATGATTTAGTCGCCAAACGTAAAATAAACAATTATTTGTTATCTTCGACGACCAAAAATTTGGTTGTCAAAAACATATTTTCAGAAACAAAAAAAAATTTAATCACCAAAAAATTAAAATATTTGGAGGAAACCTTTCAAATTCTAAAGGTTTAAATAAAATAAATAAATCTATACTATTATTAAAAGCAACAGCAGTTTTGGTGTCCTGAAGCCTCCCTAAATTTTTTTTCCTATTTTTCCTAAACTGATGGTAACGTCATAAATTCAAACCAACCAATTCCACCACCCCCACATTCCCAAAGCGCCAGTTTTAATCGATTAATTTTGTTTTGAAGGATTGAACGATTCAAACTGCACTATTCGCTTCACACACTCTCTCTGAATTTGTCTCTGAATGGACGGTCTGATCAAGGGCTTGATCGATGTGGAACTGGGTCACAACGACGACAGAGACGAAGAAAGAAACTCTGATGGTGTGTTTGGTTGAGGGATTTGGGGAGGGATTTGGAAAGGGAAAGGGAAAAGGTGTGTGAAACTATGTGAAATATATACATATTTTATTCACATTTCACCTACCTTTTCCATTTCCCTTTCCCTTTCCCTCCTCAAATCCTCCAACCAAACACAGCATGAGTCTCGCGAAGATCGATCCAGATCCACTTGGGCAGAGGTTAGCTTCGGCTTCAATATGTTGATGTTATTATATAGGTTGTCAATGTGGTGATGATTCTGTGATATATAATGCGCAGGTGGTGTCTGGGGAGCAGGATAACGACGAACCCAGCGACATGGTCACAATCGGAATCAGTGGAATAGAGAGGTTTGGTTTTCTTGGTGTGGTGAAATTGAGAATTGTGATGAAATTTTGAACGAAATTGTAATGAAATGTAGATGTGATTGTGCAGGAACAGGGTTATGGCAGGAATGAGGAGTGGGAATCTGGTGGATCGTGGCCTTCAATGCGACCTCATAAGGTTATTCTTCTCCGATCTCTCTCTCAGTAACTTGATTTCGTTTCTTATTTTTATTTTTATATTTGGGTACTTAGGGTTTATCACTTTATTTTCCACCACCCCACGTTCCCAAACTGCACAATAGTTTTAAATCAGTTAATTTTGTTTTGAACGATTGACACCTCGGGAGAGAGAGAGAGACAGATCAGATTTGATGAAGTAGAGATTGGAGAATGAAAGACTTCATCAACAATGGAAATTTCATCAACATTCCTACGGCTCTATTTGCACACGCGTCGCGTGTGCCCGGCGCCTAGTATATATATATATACATTTGGTTTCCAAACCAAACAAACCAGCGCCTCTCTCTCTCTCTCTCTCTCTCTCTAGCGTCTGTCTCCCTCTCCAGTGCCTGTTCTGGTGCTCTCGGCTGCTGCTGCTGTGGCCGCGACCTTCTTCTTTGTCCTCTCTTTCTTCTTCTCCTTCTCCTCCTCCTCCTCCTTCTTGTTCTTGCCCCTCTCCCGCGGTCTTAACCACCGCCGGAGCCGTCGTGTCTGGAGGAGAAATGATCTCGCTGGCAGTGGAGGATGTAAGATGGGTGAAGGATTAGATCGAGTCCAAAACATCATATGCACGATAATGTCCTCCGTAAGGGCATTAACCCTCGCTATCGCGCTCAACAGCTCCAAGATCTTGTTCAGTCAGTAACCTCTCTCTCTCTCTTTCAATTTGTCTATGTATGTATTGGATTTTTGGAAATCTACACTTGTCAAGCTCTTCATTGAAAAGAAATGGTGAATTTAGGTTTTGGATTTTTAGAGATATGTTGTATTATGGCCTATAGATTTTAGGTTTTGGATTCTGATTTGGTCTACATTCTAATTTCGATGTTTTGGACTTCTATTTGTGTTTCTTAATCAAACATTGAATCTAATTGCATTAACTTCTCCAGTTTTTTTTGAAAAATCTGCATACATACTAGTGAATATTTGTGAATGTGTGCCCTGTTCTGGTTCATGATTGACAAGTTATGGACTTTTAAAGCATCTCCATCACCCACGGAAGCTCCATCAAGATTGAATGTGTGCCCTGTTATGGCCTTTTCTTGATCATTTTTATGTCAGGTTTATTTTTTCAGACATTTATGTTTTAATTGTGTTTGTTCTTTAGTTTTTATGCATCTTAAGTGCCAATATAAATTATGTAGTTTCAGATTATTTAATGCAGATGCATTTATTGTAACCCAATTATCCTTGCCATCTTAGTTTCCTGTAGAAGATCTATATCTACATTCACCGGCCTAGCGATGAAAGAAATCTTTATTATTTGACATATTTTTAAAGCCCTGATAAAATATTGCAACCCCACCAAGATGAAGGACTTTAATGGTTTAGTTTGTAATCAGCTGGAATAGGGTGTTGAAGATGAAAAATTCATAACTGTATTGTGGTGTATTATGCTTGACCTTATGATTAGCTATCATGACCTTGTCATAAATTAATTTTCAAAATTGATTGCAGCATTAATTTTATTATTTTATAATAGATGAAACCAAAATTAGATTTTACTTAATAAAAAATTAAAAATAATTTGTCCACTTGTTCTATATTTTATTCATGGTCTTATTGCTATTATTTCTTTTCACATAGAATTTAAGTTTCATCTAGGTTATGTATAATTAATGCAGTGTTCTATTTGTTGAATATTTACTACAGCCTGAACAATTGAATAAAATATTTGAGCTGTGCGGATCTCCAGATGAGATTATTTGGCCTGGGGTTTCCAAGATTCCCTGGTATAACAAGTTCAAGCCAACAACGCCGATGAAGAGGCGAGTGAGGGAGGTTTTTAGATAGTAAATATACAAATTGAAGTTGTTAGTTAGACTTGGATTTTTTGGTGTCCATTTTAGTGCAAGAAGTTTGATAGCCATAATTCTTATAGTGCTTTGCAGTTTTGACCGTCATGCGCTGGATTTACTAGAGAAAACGCTAACCCTTGATCCATCTCAGGTACACATAAATCTCAGGCTTGGTGAACTTGTTATTATAGACTATCAGACACTTCATAGCCATAGCATTTTTATTTAGGTGTGCCAGTGAACACAATTATGCAATAATGTGATGTACCAAAATTTGTTAGTTTGTTTTAGGTCTAGCAACAGGGAGTGGAAGGATTTTAGTTTGTCTATAAATTTCAGACTAAAATGACTAGTTTATTGACAAACTAAATGATGATTTTTTTACTTCATTAGTTTGGAGAAACTGACACTACAATGTCAATAAAATGACTTACTTTATTAGTTTGGAAAATGACAATATAAATCTGAGTTTTGACTTATTGCAAAAAAGGTGTGGAGAAAATGCTAACCCTTTATTAGTTGTTATAGGTCTACCAAAATTCAATCTTTTAAAAAATAAAACCGAGATCTATTTTTTGACTGACTTTGTGATTAAGTACATTAAATATATATTTCATTAACTTAAATGGAACATAATGATTTTGGATGCTTTTCATGCCCTAATTGTTTCTTCAGAAAATAAATAAAAAATTTACGTGTATACAAATAAAATAAAAATTGAATTAAAAGTTTAGATCTTGTTGGGTAAGCAACCATGTATCCAAGGTATTGGGTATTTATAGTGCTCTATAAAATAGGATTTAAAACCTTAGTTGCAAGAAACTCCTGTTGGGGGTGAGTTTATGCTCTAGAACCATGATTCCGCAATTCAGTGTAAGAATATTGCTGAGATAGAATTGAGGTTCAGACTAGGATAGGACCACTCAAACATTTGAATTTCAAGGAAATAAAAGAAGGATGGGCATTTTTTGAAGGAATTTTCAATTTTGGTTTGCAAGTGTTGAGGAGTAAAGATATATGTTGTTGGTGTTAAATTGCTACTTGTGCAATGATTATATAATGAGTATTTACTGTACTTATATTTAACAGTTGAAGTGCTAGTATAATGTAGACATTTTTTTGGGGTTGATAAATTAGTATAATGTAGACATTTAACACATTACAACTAAGCAACAAAAATATTTCTTATTAAATATTTATTTATAAAATATGTAAATGCTCTCTTAGGCGCATCCAATCTTAGACTCTTCTGTGCCCCTGCATCGTGCAACTAAGTTTAAAATTGGTAGGAAGCAGAACCAAAGTTTAAAATAGGTTGTCATTTTCGGTATATATGGAACCAAACAAAAACAAGCAATTGACACCCCCAAGCCCCCAATTCTTTGTTTAGTCCAATTTGAACAAAGACATATGTTGGTTGGGTTAAGTAATCAAAGTACACAATTAAAACCACAATTAAGACTATATCAATTATTGACATCACTTCACTGTGAGGTGTGTATGATTTATTTATTTCTTTATCCCTTTTGCTAGGCAAGATAAGGGGACTTGAGCCCCTAACATAAATGTTGAGAGACCCATTGGTACCGTGTGGCCTGTATAGCTGGTGTAATGTGAATGTGAATTGGTGAACGGTTGAAGCTTTATTTAGTCATTATACAAATATTTTAACACTTGCATAGGAACAATTATAAAACAAAAAAGGACAGACGCAATCAATGGAACATACTGTTGGATGATTGGGGCTACTTTTTTTATATTTATTTTTTTTCTTTCTATTTGAGCACTTTGGTCTTCATATTTGTATGATTCGCGTAACCTGTCTGGAATTTCCCCATTGTACCAGAAACTGTCTGGACAAGCTAGATTCTCTATTATTATATTTATTAGGCAATTCTATGAAGTACTTACGTCTCTCGGATGAAAGCACAATCAAATAGACCTTGATTCTTTGCAATGAACTTATATATATGTATGTATATAAATTTGAATTCCCATTTGGAGAAGGAAAATACGGTTTATTCCTCTTGGATGATTTCAATTATGAACCTAGTGTTGGTTACATTCATCTCCTTAAGATAACAACCAACTGTTATCAAATTCTATGATCTATTTTTGCTTGGACTACTCTTGGGTTTCATGAGAGTGAACATTTATGTTGTTGTATCTAAATCAATAAATTGTTATTCGGCTCCTTTCTTTTTACCTGGAAAGAATCAATTCCCTTTGGTAGGTGTTTGAGGAACCTTTGAAGGATGGCAAAATTTCCAAGGGTTTTTCCATGCCCCATTGCTACTATGCCTAATTGCTACAACTGGCTAGAGAGTTCTTCTTGACAGAGAAAGGATTCGCTAGTTGCTTTGAAATTAAGGCATATCAAACAAAGTTCGGCTTTGGAAGGACCAGGAGGATGATTATTTTTTTGCGAGTACAATTTGGGGAAATGATACATTCCACTGCTTCATTGTAAAATCCTTCTGAGCTTATAATTTAATAATTGAGGTGGCTTGCATAATCTGAAAATAGTTTGATTCCAATATCCCATCAAAATACATTCATCCTAAATCATCTAATTAATGACACATTTTTATATACAGTTGAGGATCATGATGGTTTCATCTCTGTGTCTTCAGGGATTGTTGATTTTTGGTAGCTGATTTTTGGTGACTGCATTTTGCATTTTTGTTTCCAAAAACTCAATTAGAAAGGCCATAAACATATAAGCACAGATGATCAGATTTGGTGCAGTTCTATGTATATATTTTTCATTTTTGTTCTACAACTTTCAATTCCTTGAATTTTTTTTTTCCCTTTTCCCTTTTTCCATTTCACGCAGAGAATATCTGCAAAGGATGCGCTTGATGCTGAATATTTTTGGACTGACCCCTTGCCTTGCGATCCTAGAAGGTATGTCTCACATCTTTCTTCTTAGCTATGCTGCATGAATTTTACTTACTGATTCATTGTACTAAGGAAAAGATTTGGTAATAATCATATACCTTCTACGAGACTTGGAAAATTCAGTCATAGTGTGCCAAACCTTCTGCATTTCATATGTTTACACCTCCAATTGAGGTTTCCTGAAGCCTATCTATTAATATTTTGATTGATCTCTGCTTGTCAAATAAAGGTGTCTCGGTTTTGTTTATATTAAATTGATCTTTCCTGTTCTTTGATTGCATAGTTTGCCTAAATATGAATCATCGCACGAGTTCCAGACAAAGAAAAAAAGGCAACAGCAGCGACAAAACGAAGAGATGGCAAAGAGACAGAAATTGCAGCACCCACAACAACATGCTGGTCTGCCTCCAATCAGCCTAATCCCATGAACAATTCCCAAGCTCCGGTGTCAGCTGGACCTAGTCATCACCACTACGGAAAGCCCTGTGGTCCTCCTGGAGGGCCAAATAGGTACCCTCCTAGCGGTAATCCTAGTGGTGGGTATTATCCTAATCGTGGGGGTCAAGGGGGAGGTTACAGCAGTGGATCGTATCCACCACAGGGGCGGGGACCTCTATATCCTGGAAGTGGTGTCCCTGCAACTGGCGGTCCCAGAGGAGCCCCTCCTAGTGGTTATGGAGTTGGTGCACCTAACTACTCCCAGGGTGGTCAATATGGAGGTTCTGTTGCGGGTAGAGGTCAAAACCCAATGGGCGGTAATCGAAATCAGCAGTATGGTTGGCAGCAATAAGTGTAAAATAATTGCAAGTTGGAAGATACACAGACTAAGGCCTCGTTTGGGAACAGGCTATTTCAGTAATTTTTTGGCTTTTTGGCTAAAATATGAGGTAAAAAAAACTAGTATGTTTGGGATGATGTTTTGGCTTTTTACGAAAAGATGTGTAAAAAGTAGAGAGAAAAAGGGAATCTTTGACTTTTTGATATAAGTTATTGATTTTTTGATTTTTTTAGTAACTTTTTGACTTTTAAGCTAAAACAGTCACTTGTCAAACGAGGCCTAAATAGCAATGATTGAAAAGAGTTTTTACAGTGTCAAATTTAGGAACTTTGAAACTAGAAATGTATAGGTGCTTTTGTGTCGTGCCTTGTTTATTTGTGAAATTGATTTAGAAATGGTAGGGAAATTTAGAGATGACAATGATTTGTAGCTTTGGTTTCTAGGAAGCAGTTATGTTTCATTGCTTGCTTTTGCTTAATGATAGAGAAGAGAATGCTGGATTTGTAGTTTTTGAGTTTGTGGATTATGCTTTGTATCCTTGTCCAGCTGTGTGGCTCAGGAACACAAGTTTTCTGATGAGAGCAACATCTTGTGAATGAAAGTGGTTCAGATTTGGACACTAAGGATGTTGCAACCACTGTTTTCTTAGGTAGCTGTGATTTTAATCTTTTGATAAATGGCTTTACAGTGTAGGCCAATCTGCAGAAGTTCACCTGGATTTGGGGATAAGGTTAGTTGAGATCTGGGGTGGAATCTCACCCAAAACTTGATTATGAGTTTGTCTCAATGTGTTGATTTATGGATTGACAGAAAAAAAATTGTGGGTAATTTGTTCTGTATACAAATTATATTTATTTAGATATTGTTTGGAATAAATCCCACCCAAGCTTGTAATTTTCTAATTCTTTATTTAAATACAACTGTCATGGTAGTAGCTAAAAATAAAAATAAACTAGAGAAAAACTTTTGGTTACTAAATATTTAGTAGTTAAAATAAAAGCAGACTTTAGGCGACTAAGAATTTAGTAGCTAAAATAATAATAGTAATAATAATAATAATAAAATAAGATGAAAAAAATATCCTTTGGTGACTAAAACTTTGGTCGTCGTAAATACTTCAAGTTTTAGCGACCAAAGTTTTAGTAGTGGAAAATAAAATTTGTGGTGACTAAAAATTATTTTTGGTGACAAAATATTAGTTGCTATTTATAGGACTTTTGGCAACTAAAATATTTTTTAGTCGCCAATACTTTTCCCGACAACATTCGTGCGACCAATCCGGCGACCAAAATATTTAGTTGGGAAAATATTTCGGTGACTAAAACCTTACTTTTGGCGTCTAAAAATTTAATCACCAAAAGTGTAATTTCTTGTAGCGTTTTATCTTTTTTAAATAAAAGCATTTCTTAACTAAACTCGTGAAATTCAACTATTTAACTTTTGTAGAAATTCAAATAAATTCATTTATAAATGATCAAATGTTAAATTCGTTAATTCAAATTGGTGTAATTCATAATCATGAGATAAGACAATATACAAAAAGGTGTAGTGCAAGTCAATATTGATTAATTTTTATTGAATATTTTTTAAAAAATATAAATTAATTTGATTAAAATAAAAAATATATATATTTGGAAATTTTAAAAATTAGTGTTTCCTCAATCAGAAAAAGTAAAATTATATGGAAAATTATAAGTGTTTATGATTTATTTTTTTGGGTCTTTAAATTAAGAAAATAGATTTTGACAAAACAAGCCATGCATAAATCAATTGTACTGTACAAATTATTTAAATACAATAGATAATTCTTTTCTAAATCAAGAAAAATTATTAGTTGGTCTAAGAGTATCACATTACTATACTTTGGCAACCACAACTCATCATGTCCTCTTATATTTTTCAATCGCTTAATATAAAATTGTGAATCTCATTTTCTCCACCAATCACAATATATATGAAGTACACATGAAGCTGTTCCTAAACTAACTAATACCTTCTCCTAAACAAAACATACATTAGATCAATTTTCTTCTTATATTTACACGTGTTAGCAAGATCAACAAACACATTGCTTTGCTTAGAGCTCGTAAGAACAGGGCAAACCCGAATCTTCGTAAATAAATAAATAAATACTGTTCAAAAAATAAACAAACAAAAACACGTGGCAAAGCTGAAAGCACAACTCTTCTAATAAGGGGCATTACAGTCATTTCAACATCTTGAAAATTTCGTAGGGCAAACCGGTCCCTTCGCATTCCGAAAGCCAATAATTGGTGTCATCTGATAAAGAGTTGGTCACAATCGGCTCAAACTCTCTCAATTCAATTTACGGGATGTGGGTGAAGGTGAGAGTAAGAGAGTGTTAGAAAGAGATGAAGTCTTTCTCATCATGAAACAGAGATATACACAAACGCTCACATTTTGTGAGAGAAAGAGAGGGAGAGATCATGGCGGCATCGGACGGGACTGAATTCTTCGAATTGGAAGTGGAAAATGGAATCGACAGTTTCTTGAGAGCGTCGAATGCAAAGTCCATGAGGGAAAATGAATATGAGCTTCTTTGGGCAACTTTGTCGAGGTTGCCGTCGCAGAAGCAGACGAACTTCGCGTTGTTGCGACGGACGGTGTCGAAATTGGATGGCGGGGTAGAGAGGTCCGAGGCAATCAACATCAGGAAACTAGACTACTTCAATCGCGAACTCATTGTCAAGAGGGCATTTGCAACAGAGCAAGACAATTACAAGCTTCTCTCTGCCATCAAAGAACGCCTCGATAGGTAATCGCAATACACGATCTCTCTCTCTCTTTCTCTTTGCATATACATACATACATACATACATGTATATGTACATATATATGTGTGTGTGTGTGCGCGCGCGCGCCTCTCAATGGACAAGAAACCAAAAAATTGATTTACTACAATTCTCCTCCATTTATACGAAGTATGAACCACTAGAGATTTCTTCAATGCATGAGACGTTAATCAATTATGGCAACATAGTTGTGAAGTCCATTGAATTATATTCAATTGTTATTTAGGTAATGCTAGGCATATCAAATTTTCTATCAAACAAAGGACCAAGGTCTTGTTTGGGTTGACTTTGGGAGATAAGTTTTCAAAAAATATTTTGGGAAGAGAGTTTAGAAATTTTTGTAGTTTGTTTGGTTGTATATTTTCAAATAGTTTGGGAGTTTCGGAGTTTGGGGCAGTACAGTCATTTCAATATCTTGAAAATTTCACGGGGCAACTCGGTTCCTTCACATTCCAAAAGCCTATAATTGTTGTCATCTGATAGAGAGTTGGTCACAATCGGCTCAAATCTCTTAATTCAGTTACGTAGTGGGGGTGAGGATGAGAGTGAGAGAGTTTTAGAGAGAGAGAAAGTCTCTCTCATCACGAAACAGAGATATACACAAATGCTCACATTTTGTGAGAGAGAGAGAGAGATCATGGCGGCATCAGACGGGACTAAATTCTTTGAATTGGAAGTGGAAAGCGGAATCGACAGTTTCTTGAGAGTGTCGAATGCAAAGTTCGTGAGGAAAGATAAAGATGGGCTTCTTTGGGCAGCTCTGTCAAGGTTACCATCACAGAAGCAGACAAACTTCGCGTTGTTGCGACGAACGATGTCAAAATTAGACGGCAGGGAAGAGAGGTCCGAGGCAATCGACGTCAGGAAACTAGACCGCTTCAATCGCGAACTCGTTGTTAAGAGGGCATTGGCAACCACAGAGCAAGACAATTACAAGCTTCTCTCCGCCATCAATGAACGCCTCGATAGGTAATCGCAATACACGATCTCTCTCTCTCTACATATACATACATACATACATGTATACGTACATATATACATACATATATATATGTGTGTATGTGTGCGCGCCTCTCAATGGACAAGAAACCAAAAAATCCTGACCCCTGGGACCAGATATTAGTATAAATAGAGGAACATCAACCAAAGAATGGTATGTTAGAATAAATTAAATAACTTGTGGTAGAAGTAAACTTGAGAGCATACTAACTTGTCTGTCGGAGTGCTAATTCCGGCGCCCCCGACCGAAGTGTTCATAATTTTTTCAGGTAACAATTTGAGGATCAAGAACGTCCTATTGGATCTTGGAGTATTTCCAAACCCCATCTCGACATTTATCAATTTTAAGATTGAATTAAACATACTAAGAATTATTTATTTTGTTTACTAAAATATATTGAATAAAATGGCTTTGTTTTTATCATCTACTAAGTTAAGTTGAAATAAATTTTTGGTTTTATAGAAGAGTGCCTAGTATCAAACTAGCTATTTTAGTTAATTTTTTTCAACTTTTTATAAATATATATAAAAAAAAAAAACAAAAGTAAAGAGAATAGCTTTTTTTTTTTTACTATTATAGGTGATCAAAAATATTTGGAACCCCTTTTTTGGGGGTTCCATGACCCCCAATTTGATCATGACCCTTAATGTGTGTGTGGTCTACTCATGTATGTGTGGGCCCTACATTATGAGTGGTTGAGATGAGAATGTGAATTGGGGAGGTCATGTATGTGAGAATAAAATGGCTTGTTTTTATCATCTACTAAGTTAAGTTGAAATAAATTTTTGGTTTTATAGAAGAGTGCCTAGTCTGTATCAAACTAGCTATTTTAGTTAATTTTTTTCAACATTTTATATATGAAAAAAAAAAAAAAAGAAGCTCTTCTTTTTTTTTTCTTTTTTTTTTACTATTTTAGGTGATCAAAAATATTTGGAACCCCCTTTTTTTTGGGAGTTCCATGACCCCAAATTTGATCATGGCCCTTGATGTGTGCGTGGAGTTCACTCATGTATGTGTGAACCCTACATTATGAGTGGTTGAGATGAGAGTGGGGATTGTGGGGGTCATGTATGTGTGAGGATCTCTATGTGATTCCCAAAAGAAAAATGCGTGGGACCCCATTTTTTTAAGAGACCCCCATTACTCCCTTAGATCTCAACCATTAATGTATGTGTGGGGCCTACTCATATATGTGTGGGATCTATATCATTAATGATTGAAATCCAAAGGAGATTGTGGAGTCTCAAAAAAAAAAGAAAAGAAAAGAAAAGCTCTCAATCATTGTTCATCCCAAAATCACTTAGTAAGCTTTCGTACAAGACATGATTCACATATTTACTTTAGAGCAGATGTGGTTGTTAACAAAATCTCATTTAAGCTATTTAATAATTAATTTATTTACAAATTAAATACCCATACACATTTACATGTAAATATCAAACAACTCAAATTTAATTTTTACTACCTTTATAAGAGAGAAAAGTTAATATCTTATCCTTTTTAAAATAAAAACATTTCTTAACTAAACTCATGAAATTCAACTATTTAACTTTTATAGAAATTCAAATAAATTTATTTATAAATGATCAAATGTTAAATTCGTTAATTCAAATTGGTGTAATTCATAATCATGAGATAAGACAATATACAAAAAGGTATAGTGCAAGTTAATGTTAATTTAATTTTTATTGAATATTTTTTTAAAAAATATAAATTAATTTGATTAAAATAAAAAAATATATATTTTGGAAATTTTAAAAATTAGTATTTCCTCAATCAGAAAAAGTAAAATCATATGGAAAATTATAAGTGTTTATGATTTACTTTTTTGGGTCCTTAAATTAAGAAAATAGATTTTGATAAAACAAGCCATGCAAAAATCAATTGTACTGTACAAATTATTTAAATACAATAGATAATCCTTTGCTAAATCAAGAAAATCATTACTATACTTTGGCAACTACAAGTCATCATGTCCTCTTATATATTTCAATCGCTTAATATAAAATGGTGAATCTTATTTTCTCTACCAATCACAATATATATGAAGTACACATGACGCTATTCCTGAACAAACCAATACCTTCTCCTAAACAAAACATACTCAGATCAATTTGCTTCTTATATTTACACGTGTTAGCAAGATCAACAAACACATTGCTTTGCTTAGAGCTCGTAAGAACAGGGTAAACCCAAATTTTTGTAAATCTATACTATTATATTAAGTGAGGCCCTTTTTTTGGTGTTTTAAAACTTTTGACATGTAGCATTTATATAATAAATAAATAAATAAAATAATATACAATAACTTCCCACTCAACCACATTCTCTTCTCCAATAACTTACTTTTATCATTTTTCCTTTTTATTTTTTTCTTTCATCCTCTCTTTCTACAATGGTTTTCTCTTTTAAAGAAAGTACAAAATTATTTGATACAATTATGACAAAGAAAGTATAAACTAATAAAAAATTATCTCTTGTTTCTTTTTTGATGGTAAGTGATCTACGAGTTTTCAAATTTTATATTATCAATGATTGAAACTTTTGTTTATTTGTTTTGTTTTTCATATAAATTTTGTTCATTTTTTTTTTCTTCCTCTCCTTTTACCATCATTCTGTTAACATGTTTTTTTTTTGTTTTTTTAAGATTTTGATTTTTCAAATAAGGAGATTGAGTATGTTGAAGATGCCCAAAGTACATACTCATACAAGAGTTGGCCATTTGGTGAGTCATTATGCAGAATTTACATTCATAAAATTTGTATTCCTCTTTTTTTTTTTTTTTTTTTTTTTTTTTTTTCAGGTTATTTTACACAAATTTATACAATTTTTTTTTTCCCCTCTCCAAAAGTTGTCTTACAACTTATATGCATAATTCCAGTTCAAAAACTTATATACATAATTTATTTATTTTTCTAGATTATTTTACGACTTTTTGTTGACTTTCCGACTAGTTACCAATCAATATTTATTTATTTTTTTCTTTGATTGAGTAAAAAAAAAAAGATGTTCAGAATTTTTATAGTAGTATAGATAATATATATATATATATAATTTTAATATCCACCAATAGTTCGTATAAGAAATTTAGTTAATCAACCAAACTACCGTGAAATAATGAACCAGCTCTATCACTGCAGCAATTGCATCAATTCCATCGGACAATTAACTCAACGTCCATGAAAAATAGATAAACAGTGACCCATATTCATGGGACAAAGAAATTCAAGAAATAAATATATGATATGTATTTTGTTTGTTTGTATAAATTCTGTAATTCTTTAATAGTTTTTTTATTTCTTCTTTATGTTGCAAAAATAAAATAAAATAAAAAACTCCATTTTCATTTTCTTCATTATGTTGATTAAAAAAATACAAAAAAATAAAATTAACTGTATAGCTTTTGTGTATATATTATCTTTGTGAGTATATTTTTATTTTCTTTGTTTATAGATTTTGTGCACACATATATTAGATGCTTTATACATAGTATAGATAGATGCCAATTTTACAATATATACTTGAATTTAAATTATATAGGTTATCATTCTAAGTATAAAGTTATCATTCTAAGTATAAATTTATTTTTTTATATAAATTTTATTGTATACATTTTAAATAAATAAAAAAAAATTATGAAACTTTTGGAATATATTGAAATTTAAAAATATTCTGAATATTTAAGAATACAAAGTCATAATTTTTTGGAATGTATTTTTTCTATCTTTTTTTATTTTATTTTATTTTTTAAAGTTAGGCAAACTATTTTTCAATTTCTAAATTGTTTCTAAAAAAGTAGCATTTGAAACTTTTCAAAAAAAAAATTTGCACACACAAAAAATAAAAATAAAAATGATTATGTTCTTAAACATTTTTTGAAACACAAATAACAACAACAACAACAACAATAATAATAATAATAATAATAATAATAATAATAATAATAATAATAGTAAACAAAAAAATCTCTTAATTCTTGGATGAATGAGAATAGTAAGTTAAAAATATATTTCAAAAGTTTATTTATTTTAGAAAAAAGAATGACAAAGAAATAGATATTCAGAATATTTTTAAATTTCAATATATTTCAAAAGTTTCATTATATTATCAAGTTCCTTAGGAAAAAAATTTGACTATTATTTTACTTCGTTTATATAAAAAACAATTCAATGTAATTGTTTATATTTATTTGGGTATATCAAATCTATTTAACTATAAATATTCTAACAATCTTATATTTATAATTTTTAAAAAGAGTACTATTTTTTTAAGAATTACTAATTTATTTTGTTTATATCAAAATTGTAAGTGTTCTTTATTTTTTTTTTCAAAACTGCTAAATACCCCCAGTGGGGGTCGCGCCCCCCAGTGACGTGGCGCGCCCCCACTGGCTGACAGTTAAAAAAAAAAAAAAAAAAATTTTTCACCCACTCATGGCCCTCCACCTCACTGGGGGTTGACCCCAGTGGGGGTCTAAACCATTTTTGTTTTTTTTTTATAAGGGCATTGCTAGGTCTCCCGAATCCGGGGGCCCCCGAATCCCCACAATTCC
Organism: Camellia lanceoleosa; assembly: GCA_025200525.1. NCBI lineage: Eukaryota > Viridiplantae > Streptophyta > Magnoliopsida > Ericales > Theaceae > Camellia > Camellia lanceoleosa. The sequence continues at coordinate 122,670 of JANUSC010000064.1, read as the reverse complement.
CATTTCAGGTAAAAAAAAAAAGAAAAAAAAAGAAAAAAAAAAAGAAAACAGTTTCCAATAAAGGAAATTAGGGGGATTAGGGGGATTATTTTTAGGGTGATTATTCATTTTCCTTTTTATAAATAAGTTTGTAATGTATAATCACTAGGGTATGCCCGTGCCTGAAGGCACGGTGAAAATATTATTAGAATGAAAATGTAATTGAATATAAAAATGTTGGGTTAAAATATAATTTATTTAATTTGTTGGGAAAAAAATTAGAGGTGAATAAATAAATATCCATTGTTATATTGATATATAAAATAAATAAATAAATAAATCGAGAAAATAAGTTGGCTTCTCGGGCCAGACTCAAAAATAGTTTCCCCTTCGATTCTGAATTTTGCTTGGAGGGCTTTAGTCAAATGGCATGAAGGCAAAAGGCATTCCATTCCAGCATTTGAAAATGGTGATGTAAATATTTTGATGCACTATTTGTCTGATTGCAATCTCATTTCATAAAATTTTCATTACTGTTTGGAAGCCAAAAAATAAAAATCAATTTTGAGCTTGTCATGAACCCCAAGTAATTTGCTATAATTTACAGCTCACAAAGCATTTTCCAGCAGAGATTAAGAAAAGAGACTCAAATTGCTATTCACAAAATTTCGTTAAAAATTTGCTGCCCGAATTCTCTAATCCTTGTACTTGAATTAAATACAGTAACAAAAATAGAAATTAAAACTATTTACGTGTCACCAAAATCTCCAGGGATCCTTGTATGGAGGCACATAGTTTTCTGTGGAGGAGAAAGCGAAAAGATGCTGCAGTTTTTCCAAGAACGGCCCCATCTGTATCACATAGAAGAGTAGCATTAGTCATGAATTTTTATTTGTTTTGATTTAAAGACAAAGTAGAAGAGAATCAAAATCTTATGTTGCATTGGATTCAAATTGCTCCATTTTGTTTCCGATATGCTTTGAAGATACTATTCCATGGTGGAGTGCTCATTTATTTTCGATAAATTTGTACATATATATTTGAACAAATATAAATTTCAGAAACAGAAAGATAGACTCACAACATTCCATTGCTTGTTAAGAGTTGAAGCGCTCAGAGAGTACAAATAACCTGCAATCAAGCACCTTTGAAGTTAAAAACATAACAAAAGAATATATATATATATATGTGTGTGTTGAAACCTAAATAAAACACACACAACATCAACCAAAAAAATAAACATAAAACAGAATTTCTATTACACCAATTTTTTTTTTGATCAGCAAAAAGAGAACCTTTATTGATGCAAAAACCAAACACGAAGAGAGATCACATCAAAAAAGGAGGAGGAAGAGGAGTTTGGTGAGGAACCAAACCCAAGAAGAAGAAGAAAAACAAAAAGGAGAACAGAACATCAACCAACAGCAGAACAGATCAGCTCAAATAACAGCCCACTGCAATTGACCTTCGGGTTAACCAATAGCAACCAAACCTGGCCAAACCTGACCTTCACAGCATCAACCAATGCAATGGCAACCAAAAAGCAGACCCTCACAGCATCAGTCAATTGCAACCAAACCTGGCCAAACCTGACCTACACAGCAGCCAAATAACAACCAGTGCAAAGCACCCAAAAGATCCAGCAGACCTTCACAGCATCAACCAATGCAATGGCAACCAAATAGCAGACCCAGCAGAATTCACTGCAGCAACACAGCAATATGAACCAAGAAGTAAACCAAAGCAAAGTTTTAATTCTTTTTTGTTTTCTTGGTTTGATCTACCAATGTAAGTCAACGGCATTTCAAAAAGACCAGCAATAGATCAACCACGGTGAGCAAACTCAGCACAATTTTTCCTTTACTTTTTGTTTTCTATCCACTTAGATGAAATTTCATGCAAAAAGCAAAAGCCAATTCAACACTCTTTATCATGTTATGAAACTACCCATCAATCTCCAACACCCAAACTCTAGTCGCTGCACAAACGCCTCAGACTTTGGTCAAATTGATACCAACATAGAAAGAAAAGAAAAAAAAAAAAAAACACCATTGAAAATAATAAATCCATAGGAAACCCTCAAAATTAAAATCATGTATGTAAAGGGGGAAAAAAAAAATTAAAACAAAAAAACAACCCAGAATTTACAATCAAATGCTAATGGCCCACAAAAGTGCAAATATACACTTTAGATTTGGAATTTGGGTAATTTTCTCATCATTTTTTCAATTCCTATAACCAAAACATCATCATTTCCAACACCCATAAAATATATATGTATATATATATATTAAACTCCTGCGGGCCCGCCTCCTTGAACTCTAAAAGTAGCTAAATTGACATGTAGAAAACTATTAAACTGAGTAGACAATTGATCAATTTTATTGAGCAGTGAGAGACACACCCTAATGTAGTAATCAACTCCATTAATTACACAATTCAGTCCAACCCGCTTTATAAAACAATCCCAATTTAAAACCACTAAAAAAGTAAAAGAGTAGATAGAACAAACATTTACCTTGGATCAATTTCAATAGCCAATTCAGTCAGTGGACCAATTCAAGCCCCTTCAAAGAGTGCAGCCGCAATCAAGAGTGAAACCCTCAAAATTAAAATCGTGTATGTAAAACAAATAAATGACAGCAAATAGTGCAAAAAAACACAAAAGAAAGAGATGCCTACCTCTTCATATGGAGGGGTTGAGAGCAGCCAAACAATGCTTCCCGGCCTCCATTAACAGAAAAAAGAATCAAGAAGTTGGCATCAAAGAACAAGATATAACCTTTGTTAACAGGAGTTTATAAACAGCTGATAGTTTACCATCAGTTACCTTTTCCTCTAAATAAGGATAATGCCTAATTTAACTCCTTGAGCAGCTAAATTGATTGACTGAAAGTGAAATTGATATTTTTATCAAAATGTTCTAATCAACTCCATTTAATTACACCATTGTCCAATCCAATCATAAACCAACAGCTCTTCATAGCAAAGGGGAAAAAAAAAAAAAATTAAAACAAAAAAACTACCCAGAACTTACAATCAAATGCTAATGGCCCACAAAAGTGCAAATATACACTTTAGATTTGGAATTTGGGTACTTTTCTCATCATTTTTTCAACTCCTATAACCAAAACATCATCATTTCCAACACCCATAAAATATATATGTATATATATATATATTAAACTCCTGCGGGCCCGCCTCCTTGAACTCTAAAAGTAGCTAAATTGACATGTAGAAAACTATTAAACTGAGTAGACAATTGATCAATTTTATTGAGCAGTGAGAGACACGCCCTAATGTAGTAATCAACTCCATTAATTACACAATTCAGTCCAACCCGCTTTATAAAACAATCCCAATTTCAAAACCCATTTGTCAATTCAACAAATAAAGACAAACTACACCATTTTTATACCAACCCTTACCTGCCTCTGCTGTTGCTTTTGCTGCTGCTACTGAATTGAATCAAACCCTAAGTGTGGTGTCGCTGACAACGAAAGGGTGGTCTCTGTATCACTCTGTTTATGTTAAAGGAATAGAACTCAGAACTCAGAACTCAGAAGTTTTAATAGAGATAGAAATATTACCTTTGTATCGCGGTTGTTAATCGGAAACCTGGGTTGCGAAAGGGTGGGGGGAGAGAGGGAGAGGCCAAGCTCGTAACACCATCCCTGTCATCTCAGAAAACCACGGTTATACCAAGAACACTCCAGCCAGAGACAGCCACCAATGGCCGAAATAGAATAGTGCACTGGAATAGGACCAGAGACCAACAATTACACTCTAAAATAACAAAACCAGCCGGAATCAAATGTGGCCGGACTGGTAATCAATGTGTAAACACACTAAACTCACACAGGAACAACTTCTACCTCAGAGGTGAGGAAGAAAACCAAATGTGATACCCCTGTTCAGTGGAGGGGGAGAGGCAACGACGGGAGGGTGGGGGGTCTGTGTATCACTCTGTTTATGTTAAAGGAATAGAACTCAGAACTCAGAAGTTTTAATAGAGACAGAAATATTACCTTGGTATCGCAGAGATCGGGTGAGAGAGAATGAGAAAGAGAAAGATAAAGAAGAGGAACAAAGAGGGAGATAGAGATAAGGAGGAAATGGGATGAGACGCAACAGAGAAGAGATAAAGATGGAATGGAAGGGGGGAGACGTGGATAAGCAGTAGGCTTAATCTTTGGGCGGGAAAATATATATTTAGGATTGATATATATTTAAGGGGTCATTTAAGCCATCTATTTAAATAGACAAACGAATCCTAATCATTGAAATGTCCTAATAGGACAATTGTCTCTGGGACATTTTCAAAATCCGTTCTGCTTTATTATATAGATTTTTTTGTGAAATAATATATTTTTTAATTAACACATACATCGTAAATAAATAAATACTGTTTGAAAAATAAACAAACAAACAAAAACACGTGGCAAAGCGGAAAGCACAACTCTTCTAATAAGGGGCAGTGCAGTTATCTCAACATCTTGAAAATTTCGCGGGTAACCCGGTCCCTTCGCATTTCGAAAGCCTATAATTGCTGTCATCTGATAGAGAGTTGGTCACAATCAAACTCTCTCAATTCAGTTACGGGGTTGGGGGTGAGGGTGAGAGTGAGAGAGTTTGAGAGAGAGAGGAAGTCTTTCTCATCATATACACTCAAACGCGAGGAAGTCTTTCTCATCATACACACAAACGCTCACATTTTGTGAGAGAGAGAGAGAGAGAGAGAGAGAGAGAGAGAGATCATGGCGGCATCGGACGGGACTGAATTCTTCGAATTGGAAGTGGAAAGCGGAATCGACTGTTTCTCGAGAGCGTCGAATGCAGAGTCCGTGAGGGAAGATGAAGATGAGCTTCTTTGGGCGGCTCTGTCGAGGTTGCCGTCGCAGAAGCAGACGAACTTCGCGTTGTTGCGACGGACGGTGTCGAAATTGGACGGCGGGGAAGAGAGGTCCGAGGCAATCGACGTCAGGAAACTAGACCGCTTCAATCGCGAACTCGTTGTCAAGAGGGCATTGGCAACCACAGAGCAAGACAATTACAAGCTTCTCTCCGCCATCAAAGAACGCCTCGATAGGTAATCGCAATACACGATCTCTCTCTCTCTCTCTCTCTCTGCATATACATACATACATACATACATACATACATACATACATGTATACGCGCATATATATATATATATATGTATGTATATGTGTGTGTGTGCGCCTCTCAATGGACAAGAAACCAAAAAATCCCGACCCCTGGGGCCAGATATTAGCATTTTCCTTTAATTTTTGCTGATAAATTTGTGTAAAATTTGCATTATGTAACAGAGTTGGAATAGAGGTTCCAAAAGTTGAAGTTAGGTTTGAGAATCTGAATATCACAGCCAATGTTCAAGTCGGCTCCAGAGCTTTGCCTACTCTGATCAATAATGTTCGTGACCAAATGGAGGTAGAGCATTTTCTCTAGTTCTCTCTATTTTTTCTTTTTGTCAAATTGATTTGGTCAAATTAAATGACTAACTGGTTTTTTCAGAGGCTTCTTGTTTTGTTTCCTAGGCCTCAGTGCCTTTCCCCATCTGAAAAAATAAATACATGACTAACTGGTTTCAATTGAATGCAGCGTGTCTTAACTGGTTTGCATATGTTTCGTCCAAATAGACATCGTTTAACCATCTTGAACAACATCAGTGGCTTTGTGAAACCGGGAAGGTAATAGACTTCTTCTCTCTTATATAATAGAGAATAGATAAATATATCATTTTATTTTTTTTAAGTATAGTAAAAGTAAAACACAAACATATGGGTTCGTTTGGTTTGAATTTTTCAAAAATTTTTAGGAAAATTTCTCTACAAATGAGTTTTCAGAAAAACTCAAACCAAACAAATTTTTTCAAAAAAATTTCCCAAAACTTGTAAACCAAACAAGTTTTCCAAACAAATCTCTCTCTCATACACATCAAATCAATCATTTTTTCCAAAACTCTCTCTCAAAATAATTTTCCAAAACATCTTTCAAAAAAAACCAAACCAAACAACTTTTCGTACTTTTTATCTCCCAAACTCATCTCTCAAACTCAAACCAAACATACCCATTACACTTAATATTCATTTTCACTTTTATTGTGATCTATCATTTTAGATCGTTTAATTCTCATCACTTGTCTCATCACTTATCAAACATTATGAGTATCATTTTTCACTTTTGTTATCTATCATTTTATATATTTTTAATTATCATCACTCGTCAATCACTATATCCCCAATATGATGTTCCATCCCAAGTTGTTGAGTATGGGCCTCAAATCAATTGTTTTTTTTTTTTTGTGATTTGAAAGTGGGTTAGACTTAAATTCACATTGTCAATTTTATTTATCAAAAAAAAAAAAAATTATATTGTCAATTTAAGTTATTCAAATTTAGTTAATACAACCAACGTAAGGACAAGTCCATTTATTGTTAATTGATTTTGAATTTTATACTTTAACATGATATCAGCGTTGGATATTAGGTGACCTCTTATATCATATACATCATGTTGTACAAACATGTGGGAGGAAGTGTTAAACTTCAACCTACATCGCTAATCAAAACCACCTAAATTTAGTTAATATAATGCAAGAGCCTCCCTATTTATTGCCAATTGATTTTAAGTTAATATAATGCAAGAGCCTCCCTATTTATTGCCAATTGATTTTAAGTTGGATGTTTTAATAATTTGTATTACAAAAAATGGTAGTATATTGCAAGTTGAATTATAGTGTTTGGTTATCATTTTTCAAAAACATTTTTCAGAAAATTCTACTTTCTTATTTTCCGTGTTTTTTTGTTTTTACTGAATTTTTTTAATATTTTGAGCAATTTTTAAAATTTTTAGACATACCTAACATAAATATACCTAAAAAGTAAAAAAAAAAAAAATGAAAAAAAGCTTTTAAAATTCACTAAATACCAAAAATACAAAAAAAAATACGAGAATTCAGTAAATTTTTTTGAATTTTTATGTATTTATTAATTTTTAAAAATAATTTTTCACAAATTTTTTACTTTTTAGATACATCTAAGTAAGGTGCATCTAAAAAAGGAAAAAAATATTTAAAATTTTAAAAATATTCACTAAAAACAAAAAAACACGAAAACCAAAAAACTCAATTTTCAAAAAAACTCAAACCAAACTGCATATATAATTCTTTTTTACTATACTTTTGTGCTTCATATGAGATGGAATGTGGAACCAAGAGTTTGCAATAGTGTTTCAAAACTATTTATTAGAGATTTCCCTTAAAATTGCATGGGTTTTGATTTTTCATTTTGAAAACAAATTTCTCACAAAGTCAATTTCTCATTCAAAGAAGAACAATTATTTAGTAAAACCAATTTTGGGAAGTGATTTTTTTTAATTTATTATTATTTTTTTAAAAATGTGTAAAAAAATAGAGAGATGATATGAGCCAAATAAGTTAATAAATTAACTTTTTTTTCTTAATTGTCAAAATATGCCTAATATTAGATCTATATTTTAGATGGTATATGCTCTTTTCAATTGTATAAGATTATTATGCAATTATTTTTTCTTACTTTTTCTCCTCTGTTAAATAGAATATACTCCATTGTTTTACTATTAGGTGGCTATCTACGTGTATTCTCATCTTTGCCAAAAAGTTGTTATTTGTTGGACCACCCGTGCAACGTATGTGCTTCATTCATGTGGGGTGTTAACTGTTAACATCTTTGAAAGAGCCAACAAAGTAGAAGTTCTTGGTTGACTTAAACTGTTAACTGAGGCTATTTGGACCTATAATTCACCTAAAAATGTTAGAGATGTTAAAAGTTTTATTAAAATTTTTATCAAATATATCGCATAGGTGTGAGACTTACCTAAAACCCATATCATGTGGAGTCTCACACTCATAAAAATACATTTGGTAAAAATTTTAACCAAACTTTTAAGATTTCTACCAATACTCTAATTCATCACCTAAATCGTGCACGGATGTTATGAGGTGAATTTATACTTCACATAGCACCTTCCCAGATTTTAGAGGATCTTTTTTATAACTAGATTTTAGAGGCTTGATAGAGGCTTAGTCACATGACTCAGGTGCACTTGCTCCAATGCCCATATTGACATTTCTACACACTCAAGCACATTACCCAAAAAAAAAAAATAAATAAAAAATAAATAAATTATAAATGAGATTTTTAACGAAAAATTAAAAATCAAATGGTAAGCTTGTGTTTGAAAAATTATGTTCAATTCTAGTGTTATTCAAGTCTTAAATTTTATCTAGTTTAGTGTCAAAATTATAAAAAAAAAAAAAAAAATTTCAATCCACAAATCTAAAATACTTGTAGTATATAAAATGTTTTTCGCTCTTATTTTTAGTGTATTTTCCCTCTGTCTTATTATTTTTTCGAATGTTTTGTGAAGCCATTTAACATAAAAGATTTTTGGGTTTTGCCAGGATGACACTACTTCTGGGACCTCCGGGTTCCGGGAAATCCACATTGCTGTTGGCTCTAGCAGGAAAACTAGATCATGCCTTAAAGGTTAGTACAATTTTGTTCACGAGTGCAACCCCCGTTTGATATCTGTGATAAGAGCATCTATCATAAAATAATTAAAAATATGGGTTATAGTGTATTATATGACAAAAAATAATAAAATGAGATCTAATTTTTGTGTGATAATATTTGTTAGTTTAATGCGAGTTATACAATGGAGAGATGTTAAAAGTGTTTTTTTTTTTTTTCAAAACATTTGAGATGTTAAAGTGTTTGGTAAGCAACGTGTCAAGTAAATAATATAATACAACATAATACATCTATAGAAAATATTTGAGATCCCTAAATAACTACACTAATTAGATATGGTATTAAAAGTGTTAATTTAAAATTTGTTACATAGTTAACTTTATATGGCCCAACTCAATTATCACATTATTGTAAGTCTAAAATTTAAAAATCTTTAGCATTTTTCACTTAATAATTAGTTTGATAGTTCTATTAAGAGCTCCATTTCAGGCCATCATTGGCTAATTTTTTAAAGCATGACACTAACACACTAACACATCCATTGTGGGTGCTGTAAGGGGTGGGTTAGGAGCGGTAATTCAGTGAATTACACATAATTCATGTTTAGTTGTGAAAAATAACTTCAGATTAACAATCCCATTCTATTATGAATTCTTCAAAAATAAGGGATTATAATTAGTAAAGCATTTCAACGAACACTTTAAAACAAATTTGTTCGCTTTTGTAATTAATTTCATCATATCTTATTCTCATAATACATTAATTACTGGAATAATTATTTTAACAAAATTCTTTTAGACTAGTTACATTTAAGGACCCTTAGGAGGCTCGTTAAACAAATTTATATGAATAGGTAAGTAAAATAAAAAATAACATTAGAGGATAAAGATGAAAAATTGATTAAATAAAATAAAGAATGTACATTTTTTTATACTTTAAGTAGTAAAAAATGAAAAGTAACATTGTCGAATAAATTAAATGGCTTTGATAGTTCTACCTTTGCCATATAAAAAATTAATTTTTAAAAATTAAATATTTCTTACAAAATTTTATAATTTAATGTCAACCTGCTAGGGCAAAGCAAACATAAAATAAGTACTAACATCCCCCCAGCCTCCACCATAATCCCACTAAACCTGACTATTTTTGTGGCTTTGTTGCAATTCATATCTACATGGGATAGGGTTAACATGTCTCTTCATCTCTTGTCCTCTTGCTCAATTTATCCGATTAGAAGCTGTTGTCCAAAATAAAATTGTCCTTCAATACCGTTGTATCCCTTGTTAGCAGATTCACCTTTTGCAATTCTTAACGAGATGGAAATTAGATAGAAGCTACTGGGGCATGAGAGAGAGGGAAAGGCGGGAAACTGAATTTTACAGTTTGCCCTTCTTCTTACTATACAAGTGGGGCAATAGAAAGCTATAATTATTTGGAATTTGAGGATTTTTTTTTTTTGATGGGAAATTTGAAGATTTATTAAGTGGGTTTTAAGTAGTTGTCTTGTCATTCATGGAAGAGCCGGCAAAACTTTTAACCTGATTTCACACATAAGAGGGGAGAGGAAACAGCAGCCATGTAACACATTTAAATTTTAATCTGACACCTCTCAAAATTGGTCTTTCATCATTTGCACGAAGCTGCTGTGCTCTATAGAAAGTGATGCATGAAGTTAATGGTTTAGAATTGTTAGGTTAGACTTCTTTTTATCTACAGCTGAAACTTGACCTTTTCTATAAGGAGGGTTCTCCCTTTTCGGGTTCCACTTAATGCATGACAGAACACTGGTTTTAATCTGCTTTCTCTTTGTACTTCTTTCCAAAGATGGGGGATAGTATGCTTTCTCATTCAAAGATAGCAAAAAGAATAACAGAATATAGTGGGCTTCCAATGAAATTTATGCTTATTTTGGAAATCTATTTCTTGGATTACTATTGTAATGCTTGGTTTCAGCAAACTGGGAATATTACATACAATGGCCATAAGCTTGATGATTTCTGCGTTAAGAGGACTTCTGCTTACATAAGTCAAACAGATAATCACATCGCAGAACTAACTGTTAGAGAAACTTTAGATTTCGCTGCTAGATGTCAAGGTGCAGATGAAGGCTTTTCAGGTTTGTTTGTTCCAATTCATAACCAAAAATTTATCCAGCATGTATTTGTTGTGGTTCAATGGTTTGTAATTAGATTTTGCTATGACTCTATTGTCTCATATCAACATTGCTGTAAATAAAGAATCTTCTTCCTAACCAAATATCTCATCAACAAGCAAATGTTGGTCCCTTGGCTTGGTAAATTTAGGATTGTCCTCACCACATTTAATTAACTGAGCCTTATTTGTTTATGGAGTAATGCTAGAGACCCACAATTTGGATCCCTAAAATTACCTACAATGATGTGGCGAGAGAAGTAGACCCTGGCCTTGTTTGGCATGCAATAGTTTTAGCCTAAAAGTCAAAAAGTTACTAAAAAACTAAAAAACTTATACCAAAAAGTCAAAGATTCTATTTTTTCTCTACTTTTTTGCACATATTTTCGTAAAAAATCAAAAGTCATTCCAAACATATTAGTTTTTTTTTTTTTCCCATCATATTTTAACTAAAAAGCCAAAAAGTTACTAAAAAAGTCTGTTTCCAAACGAGACCAAGCTAAGTGTATGACAAATTAAAAGTTGGTCTTAAACATTTCCTTGTTTCTGCAAGTCATTAGCATATAGGGTCTTGTTAATCAATGACTGTGCCATATTGACCTCTATGGAGGGGAGCTGAGAGAGAGAGAAAGAGAGAGAACTTGCAAATGTGGAGACTTCAACCCAAGATCTCCCCCAACCTAAGCTTTGATACCTTGTTAAGTCACAAATTGACCCAAAAGCTTAAGTTGTTAGGAAATGGGTCCAATAATGTATATCAAGCTATCCAACAGTATGACCAAGACAAAATTAAGTCTTTGTAAGAAAGGCATTGAAGGCAATGTTTTGAACTGCTTGTTGGTCTCCACATGATACATTGTATGACCAGGACAAAATTTGGAAATTTATAATGTAAGTGCATTTGAAGGAGTGCAATTGCATGGCTTATCCCATAATTCATCAAGTATTGAAGCCCTTCTTTATTTGTAGGGTATATGAACGATCTTACTCGTTTAGAGAAGGAAAGGAATATACGTCCAAGTCCAGAAATAGATGCTTTTATGAAGGTTGTAGTTTTTGAACTTTTATCTCTTGTCAAAATTTTTTTTTTTGGGTGAATACTTGTCAATTTTCTATGGCTACTTTTTTATTGCACAAGTCCATGTAGTTTACTATTTGTTGTATTCATCCATATTATTTTATCCAAAAATTTGTTCAGGCATCATCTGTTGGTGGTAGAAAGCATAGTGTCTCAACAGATTATGTCTTGAAAATGCTTGGCCTTGATGTCTGTTCAGAGACTCTTGTTGGCAACGATATGCTTAGGGGTATTTCAGGTGGCCAAAGAAAGAGAGTAACTACAGGTTTCTCTCTCTCTCTCTCTCTCTCTCTCTCTCTCTCCATTATAATGTGTTTATTGGTGAACTGTTTGACTTGACGCTACTTATCTGTTCACACTGTTTAATACTGTTAAATATGCATGATTGGCTCCTATACCCCCTGCAGTCAAGGAGCATTTTGGGCTTTTTGTTTAGTTAATGGCAAGCTTAAAGAAATGGAAATGTTAACAGAATGCGCTCAGCATGAAGATATATGGTTGTAGCGCTATGGTTGTTCAGGATGCTGATATTAAATAAGAAATAGTGCAGCAATAGTCATGCAAAAATTTTGTTTCCAATGGAAAACAGGACACTAAAAGAGCATGACTAGTATGTTGACATCTGGAAAACTGTCTTTGGAATCTGGATGCTATTCAAGAATTGCAAATGTGTGTAAATGTCTATTTTAGCATAATCAATAAGCTGAATCAAGTTATGTCTGGTTTGTCCAGTTTGGTCACAAATGCCATCTATATTGTGTTTTTTCTTCTTGCATCTAAGTTTCCAGAAAACCATCATATCACAAGGTTGCTGGGTCATAGTTTTAAAGCAAACGGGAATTCTTGGATGGAATTTAACTTCTTGACTTGATTTATTTTAAGGGACTTTTTGCAAACTAAGGTCCCTTCCGAGCAGTAAATATAGATCAAGAAGTCAACGAAATAGATCTAGGCCATGGCCTGAATAAATTCTTTATAGCAATCTTACCTTCTTTTAAAGTATACGGATATTTGAAAGAAATGGCAGTGTGACCTTAATTTTAACATTTTAGTTTTGCTTGTGCAGTGGATGGCGTACATAGAATTTTGAGCTTCCTTTTAATAATTGTTAGAATATATGGTTTTGTTTTGGGTGAACCTATGTGAACTGCTCCTTAATGGTGAGGAAAACCACATGGTATGAGTTCTGAAAAGTCTTCTAAGTACATCAGAATGTGGACATAAGCTGCAACCTAAGGTTTGGGGCCCAAGTATTTATAAGTGCAACTTCAACATCTATTAAAGAAAAAGTTAGCAAGACAAGATAGTTTAACAACTTCTTGTAATCTTTCTATTTGTATTGGTTTTGTTATAAAAGTGACACAGAAATCTAATTGCTGAAATTCTTGACAGTCTCATGATCTCAAGGACTATTTTAAAGTGTGCGCAGGCATGTGCATGCACCCAATAGTATTTTGCATTGATTGCTGACACAACGTTGCTATTGTTAGCAAATAAGAAAATTCTTGAATTTAAGAATAAAAACATACATATAATTTCTCTGAATTTTGTGAAATGGAATTGCTAAGAAAAAAACATACAGGGATCTGAAACTTTGAAAGGTGTTTTATAGAGATCACCTGTCACAATCAGGATTATGTTTTGCCATATGGTTCTACTTTTTCAGTTTTCTTTTATTTTTCTCTATTTCATTTTTCATTTTGATGTTTGCAATTGCAATTATTATTCATGCTGATACTTACAACAGAATATCATTTAGGTGGGTGGCCTCTCCTATATAGTTTCTTCTGGAGTGTGATTTGTATGTGTTCTCTGTTCCTTTATTGCTTTTGGTTTTGTATGAAACTTTTCTCTGTATTAGACTTCCTTTGTTACTATTATCTTTTGCATCTATATTCATTCTTTTCCCTTCCATATAATTTAGCTCAGTCTGTATTTATGTTGTTGTCCCTGTTACTATGGATCGGAGTTTCAACTTCCAATGTGGATGCTCACATGGTGATCATAGGGGAGTAGCATCCAAATTTAATAAGTTTGTTCCCTTGTAAGCTTAGACTGCAGAAGAAATTTTATAAGGTTGGCTTTGTCAGATTGTTTCATCAAATAATATCAGTTGACTGTGTTATACTCGTGTAGGAGAAATGATCGTTGGCCCAAGAAAAACCCTTTTTATGGATGAAATATCCACTGGACTCGATAGCTCTACGACATACCAAATTGTCAAATGCATACGGAATTTTGTTCACCAAATGGAAGCCACAGTTTTAATGGCTCTTCTTCAGCCTGCGCCTGAGACATTTGATCTGTTCGATGATCTGGTATTATTATCAGATGGATACTTGGTGTATCACGGCCCTCGAGAAGAAGTCTTAGAGTTCTTTGAGTCTTTAGGCTTTCGGTTGCCACCCCGTAAGGGAGTTGCAGATTTCCTTCAAGAGGTAGTTCTTTTTTTATGAGGATACGACATTTTGGATGTTTTTCTACCTTCTGACTTGTCTTATTTTATTTCTAGGTGACTTCTAGAAAGGATCAAGCACAATACTGGGCTGATGCTTCAAAACCATATGTATTCCTTCCTGTTTCAGAAATCGCAGAAGCATTTAGAAATTCCAAGTACGGAAGGTCTTTGGAGTCCTCTCTTTCTGTTCAGTATGATAAATCCAAGAATCATCCGTCAGCTCTGTGCAAGAAAAAGTTTTCTGTATCAAAGTGGGAGCTTTTCTGGACATGCTTTTCACGAGAATTGCTTCTGATTAGTAGGCATCGCTTTCTTTATACTTTTAGAACTTGCCAGGTATGTATGCTTTGCCTTGCACTTCTTTGATTTCAGGCCCTTTTTAAATAAAATAAAATAAAATAAAAAATAGACCAGGCATTATTATTCAATGTGACGCATTAATACTTAAGTTATACTACGTCTCAGCTTTAGATTTGAGAATAGTCAGTTGCAAACAAGGTATTAGATTAGGTGTATCCTTTTTTGAAATTGAACAACTTGCTTACAATTACAATATGTGAATGTGCTTGGCCCTCCAATAAGGGGAGTCTTGCCTTATAGAAGGGAGCATGTTTGTCACATAAATACTAAAGTGACAGCTCTATTAGCTTAAGCTCATAGGTTGATTACCAGCTGACATATTACTGGAGCAAGGGAGGGGCTCTGCTAAAATCTTGTTGCCTCCTCCACAATGTATGATAGGTTAATGTGGATTCTCCATTCTTATGGCAATCTATTGAGGCACTCTCCATATGCTCTTTACTATGGGCTTGGGTATGTACTTCAACTCCACCGCCTCAACCCCTCATGTAGCATCCTGAGACATTGATCCTGCCTATGTCAGGTAAAGGACCTTGGAAGGGATTCCTCAAGATGCATTCCCCCACTGTGAAACTTACACATTGGTTGATTTGTGTGTGTGTGTGTGAGAGGGAGAGAGAGAGAGCCACATACTTTCAGGCACATAGCCTCTCCAGGACAATGACACTTGTGCTTTTATAACCAACAACACGTGCACTTTGTTGTGACGAAAAAAAAGATTATTTGGAAATACTACAATGTTTTTTTACTATGTTGGTCTCCACCATAGCTGAGGCTGCTTCACTAATGATGTGTTACACCCAGCAGAGGCTACTTCACTAATGATGTGTTACGCTCAGCTGCTCCTTTTCGTGTACTTGCCTCATCAGGTGTCATCTGCTGGCCTGACCCTACTATATATAGAATACCTTTTCCTTTCTCTAATGTAGGTGTAAATCCAATCCGTAGAAATTCTAGTCTTATTTTCTCCCAAGTCTCCAATATTCCCACTCTCACTCTTTGTTATTTATGTCTGTCTGTGATTACATGCATGTCAACAAGCTCGCCTAGAGCTATCATTTAATTACATATATCCCCAGTTTTTTGTTGCTAACTTCAGGATTTTTTCCACATTATTTTATCTAGACTTGTATTTTTTCTAGGACTTGTAGTTCTGTTCACTATATGTTGGAAACATATTGATCTTGTGTCCTAGTGTACTTGCATTCCATAAATTATAAAATCAGTTTCTAGATCTTGGACAATGAAAGTAATGTAGAAAATTACCTAGCTGTATCTATGGGAAGACATATGTCCTATATGGCCATGATTTACTTGTGAACAAAAACAAAAGCTCAGTGAGATACTGAAAGTATGTAGCAATGATTTTTTACAGTAAGAAAAGCTCATTAAGATTGATATTGCAAAAACAATCTTAGTGAGTTTAGTGTGCTTGTGAACAAAAATAAAGATAAGAAATGCAAATTGTTGCTAAGCTAATTATAAGAAAGGATGCAGCATCTTTCATGATTTTTTATGCAAATTCTACCCTTTATGTTACACAAACTATCAAACAAATGATACAGAAACTTCAAGGCTCTAAACAGTTGCTTACCACTTTCTGTTATTCAATATATAGTTTTGACAGTTATAATTCGTTTCTCAGTTATTTATGCTATTTTTCTGTTTTTGCTTACTATTGTGTCTAAGCATGTGATCAACAATTCTTTTTTATTCCTCTCAAAGAAAACCAGTATCAATTACCTTTTCTTCTGGGTACTTTAGCCAGACAGAAGACATGGTCCTTTTCTAAGTTCATGGATATTATACAAATCTCCAGAGTGCATAGGACCAGCATGTTATAGCATGCATTTGTCTTTCTGGAATATATTTGTAGTGTGTTTTAATATTTTGCATGCCATATTTTACAGGTTGCATTTGTAGGGTTTGTAACATGCACAGTATTTTTGCGAACAAGGATACATCCTACAGATGAGATAAATGGAAACCTGTATCTTTCTTGCCTGTTTTTCGGGCTGGTGCATATGATGTTCAATGGATTTTCTGAGCTGCCTCTTATGATATTTCGACTTCCAGTTTTTTACAAGCAAAGAGATAATTTCTTTCATCCTTCATGGACTTGGTCTGTTGCTAGTTGGATTCTACGTGTACCTTACTCTGTCATTGAAGCAGTTGTATGGTCTTGTGTTGTGTACTACAGTGTTGGTTTTGCACCTGGTGCTGGGAGGTATCTCCTGTTTGGTCACCGTAACCTTGGAGCTGTTTATCTATATTTTTTTGAATAAAAGGAAAGTTTATCTATATTTTCTTCATTCTCATCATCAGCTTTCAAATGTTTCAGGTTTTTTCGCTATATGTTCTTACTTTTTTCAGTACACCAAATGGCTCTGGGTCTTTTCCGGACGATGGCTTCTCTTGCACGTGACATGATCATTGCCAATACATTTGGATCTGCTTCATTGCTAGTTATATTCTTGTTGGGTGGTTTCATCCTTCCAAAAGGTAGGCTTCTGTAGTTTTCATCAGATATAATGTTCAAGTTTGTTACCTTTAGTTGACCGAGTTCCTCTTATTTCAGCAATGATCAAGCCATGGTGGGTTTGGGCATTTTGGTTGTCTCCATTATCCTATGGGCAACGTGGAATTTCTGTTAATGAATTTACTGCTACAAGATGGATGAAGGTGTGCTTCTAGGACCCAGGACAACTGGGCATACTTTAGTCGGCACTATGTTACTGCATCTAATACTAAAATTAACAATACCTGTGGGGATTACTTTTTATCATGGATGGCTTCTGAATCAAACTAACAAGTGTTATGTTGCAGAGGTCTGCCTTCGGAAACACTACAGTTGGATATAATGTTCTCCATTCACATGATCTACCCAGTGATGGTTACTGGTATTGGCTTGGAGTTGGCGTTTTATTATTTTATGCTGTATTCTTCAATGTAGTGGTGACTTTGGCCTTGGCACATCTCAACCGTATGTCTCAGACACTTTTGTGTTTGTATTTTTTATAGTGCTATCATGCAGACTGTGTGGAATTACATGCATGTAAGCTTTAATGACTGAATTTCTTCTGTTTTCTCCGTCAGCTATCAAAAAAGCCCAAGCATTGATTCCAAGTAGCATCATGGAAGAGAATTCGGCTACGGATGGTGGTCAGACATTCTTCTTTTGCACTAAAAATTATTTATTTTTGTTTTGGTTGCTTTATTGGACCATTCTCCACGAATACTTTTTCCACATGTGCTGCACATGATTGGGCAGGTAGCAACCAGGATTCTGAATCAAGGCCAGTTACTGTCAAGGATGGGGCCAAGCAAAAGGGAATGATTCTCCCATTTCAACCCTTAACGATGACTTTCCATAATGTCAATTACTTTGTTGACATGCCCAAGGTGTGGTTTACAGGAAGTTTTTTCATTTCTGTGGATTTATTTATTTATTTATATTTTTAAGTCAATTATAATCATCTGTCTGGGTTCTCAGGAAATGAGTTTGAAAGGTATACCAGAAAAGAAGTTGCAACTGTTATCAAACGTGAGTGGAGTATTCTCACCAGGCGTTCTTACAGCATTAGTTGGGTCAAGTGGAGCTGGAAAGACCACTTTGATGGATGTACTTGCTGGTAGGAAGACTGGTGGATACATTGAAGGGGACATTAGGATCTCAGGTTACCAAAAGGAACAGAGTACTTTTGCAAGAATTTCTGGATACGTTGAACAAAATGATATACATTCCCCTCAAGTAACAGTTTTGGAGTCTCTCTTGTTTTCTTCTTGCCTTCGCCTTCCCAAGGATGTGAACAAAGAAAAAAGAAATGTTAGATTCCACCAAAGTCTAAACACTTTCCCATACATGTTTGTTCAGTTGTTTTATTGTATTCCATAAAATAGTTCACTGCCATGTTCTGCAGGAATTCGTAGAAGAAGTGATGAAATTGGTGGAGCTTGAAACTCTGAGGTATGCTTTGGTGGGTTTGCCTGGTAGCACAGGCTTATCTACAGAGCAAAGAAAACGATTAACAATTGCAGTCGAGCTTGTGGCAAATCCTTCCATAATTTTTATGGATGAACCTACATCTGGACTTGATGCAAGAGCTGCAGCCATTGTAATGCGAACTGTTCGTAATACTGTTGATACTGGAAGAACTGTGGTTTGCACCATACATCAACCAAGCATTGATATATTTGAAGCATTTGATGAGGTTGGTCAAGACATATTTTTTGATATGTAAAAGTTCCAATGCTGTGTAAAATATTTGTTCGTTTTCAACAACTGTGTCATCATTTGGTTCAATGCACAGCTACTTCTTATGAAACGAGGGGGGCGAGTAATCTATGGTGGAAAGCTTGGTGAGAAGTCACAAACTATGATAAACTATTTTCAGGTATGTTTCCCTGTTTGCTTTTATTCAACCATAGTTGCCCATCAAATGCTTGCCTGCTGTGAAGGGAACATTTGTTGACATTTCTTTTATACTGTAACTGTTTTCTTTTCAACACTGAAGCTTCACTTTTGAATTTACGAATATAAAATCAGTAGACTGACTGCATTATATGTGTCAATGGTGCATCCCTGTACCCATATTCACCTTTGGGATACATATCCCAATATTCTAAAATTTAAGTTTATAAAGGTCTGACTCTTCAACATGCACCTGCACCCCATTCTCATACCCGAGTCCATGTAACAGATTTTTAGTCTACTTCAAGAAGTATACGATTCATCAATAAGACAAGTATCCCTACTTTTCCACTGCACAGTGTTTTTCTGTTTTACACAATTTTCACTAGCAGCTACTCCATATATGGATTTTATGTTGATTGAACTACACCTGTGGGTGCAAACCTTCAGGTTTCCTAATAGTTGCTTTTGGCTTTGTAGTTGTTATTTGTTAAAATATTGGGAATTTTACTCTTCAAAACATAAATGCTTGATCAATCTTTCATGGTTTGTTATCAATCAATTAGTTGATCTTCATGATATTTCCATTGTGTAGGGGATTGATGGAGTCCCTCCCATTTCCAGTGGCTACAATCCAGCAACCTGGATGCTTGAGATCAGTACACCTGCTGCTGAAGAGAGAATTGGTCAGGACTTTGCAGAGATATACCAATGTTCTCAACAGTTTAGGTGATCTCTATTGATGTTTGTGTTACTAGCATTACAGTCTAAAACAGGACTGATGATATTTTATTATATTTGATAATTAAATTTCATGTTTATTCTTTGTTATACAATCCAGGGGGGTTGAAGCTTCAATTGATAGTATGAGCATTCCACCTCCTAACTCAGAACCTTTAAAATTTGATTCCACATTTTCTCAAGATACATTTTCCCAATTTAGATATTGCCTCTGGAAGCAAAACCTTGTATATTGGAGAAGTCCATCTTACAATGTTGTGAGAATATTCTTTACTACATTGAGTGGACTGATACTTGGCTCAGTATTTTGGGGCATGGGTTCTAAAAGGTAATTTATTGTTTCTTCTAGTTGTTAAATGAAATTTAACTATATTGTTTTCACACTTTGCTTTGTTTCAGCTGTTTATCTCTATTGTGTGATTTCTTGCTTTTGAAATCTAATTTTGAACAATGACCCTTCACTTGTTTCTTTCTCAATTGATTGGGACACCAGGGTTGGTGGTTTGGTTTATCCTCTGTTCATTTCTTATATGTAAATTCATATCTGATTAAATCATTCAGCCTCTTAAGACTTAAGAGTGAGAAATTCTGAGAGAAACTGATTGTATCAATCACTTGATATGACTGAGTCAGTGCTAGCTGAATTTTACATCTTCGAATAAAATGGGTCAATGCTGTGAGAAAAGACATGATAGCCTATGCTGAACTTGAAATTTCTTTAATAGGCTTTCTTGAGGATGGGCTGTTTCAAAATCTAGAAACCAGCTTTGGCAAATGATGAGTTTATCATTAGTCTCACAAATGTTGGGCTCAGCGGTCTTTTCTTTGGATATGGATCTTTGTTATAAACGTGGATAATGTTGCCCTGGCCTTCTACGGCAGCTACCTTGTAATTATTTGTTAGAATTGATGCAGATGCCAGACATTATTTTTATTGATTTTCTCGTCTGCTGAACTGTTAGAACTGTGGTGTTCAAAGTGTTACCCTATATATATTTTGAATCTTGTGCAGGGACTCAACTCAGAACTTATATGTTGTCCTGGGAGCTCTTTATGCTTCATGCTTGTTTGTTGGAGTCAGTAATGCTTCCTCAGTACAACCAATAGTTTCAATTGAGAGAACTGTATTCTACAGAGAGAGAGCAGCTGGAATGTACTCTGCATTTCCTTATGCTGCTGCCCAGGTGGGTATCTTGACAATAGAAATATGTTTAAATTGTCTGGATTGGCTGCATATCACTATCATGGCAGTACCAATGAGCTTTATTGTTTAGGAATTCCTTGCTGAGAGCTTAATAGATCTAGTTTATCTGGCCTATTTATAGTCATCCTAGAAATGAAAGGAAATTATATTTTATCATAATACAAGATGTCAATGAAGACTCCTAGTACAACATGGACTCTTCTATTTCCCCCAGCATACCTGTGTCCATTAGACATGACAAAGGTAAACGTATGGGATATGTGTCCAACTATCATACCCAAATTAAAAACTTAGATCTTTTAATTTTTTTGATGTGTAGAAGATGAAATCCCCCTTTTCCCCTAAATCCCATAGTTAAATTCAAATGTTTAGGACGTGCTCAATAGAAACAAGGGAAACATCAACCGATCAAACCTTGGTTCTTGGCTGATTGCTCTCTGACCAGAAATTTTTTTCTTGATTTCCATTTCAACATACCTGTAGCTAACTTTTGGACACATACCCTTGTATCCTAAGATTAAGATATAGGGAGATCGGACAGTTGGGCATACACCTACACTCAACATTCATAGCCCAAGTCCATGTAACATAAATTCTTGGATGTCATACTACAGACCCAGTCAAGTCTTTCTGAAAGCTTGAATGCCATCTGCACTTGCTAAAATGTAATCATTGCCAAATTTGAAGGAAAAATGTCAAGGCATTTATGGTGTTGTGCCCAAAGAACAAAAGTGATTTGCGAATGGCTTTTCCTTGATTTATTATGCAAAAGCACCATATACACTTCAAACAAAATTTGGAAATAACACCAACTACATTAAAAAAATAAATAAATAACACCAACTACATTTGTTATTAAAACCTAGCCATCGCCAAATTTGAGGGGGAAATGCAAGTTATTAATGAAGTTGTGTCCGAAGATCAAAATAAAGGGGATTGATGTGTCTCCTGGATCTATTCTTTTTTAAACACATACAAACAAACTTCAAAAAAAAATTGGAAATTTATTTTCCTATTAAATTTGAACAAGCAAGTAACTTTTAAAAAAAAGAAAAAGAAAAAAGAACATACAAATAATATCTTCAATTTTCTTGTTAACAGGGCCTAGTGGAGATACCTTACATTGCTGTGCAGACAATACTATTTGCTATAATTACATATTTCATGATAGACTTTGAAAGGACAGTTGGTAAGATTCTAAGTTCTTCTTTACAATGCTCCTTTATGTGTCTTTTATTGTTTATTTTTTAGAATAATCTCCATTTTTATCAATATCATCTTTATAGTTTATAGTTACTTGTTGGATTAAGGAGGAGAATGGATTAAGAAGGAGAATGTATTTCCTTAATGACTATGGATGATTGAGGGTATCCCAACTTCTACTATAAAGTTCTTGATATCTCAAAGGGATATAATTGACATCTCATTAACCATCTAGCTTTTCCATGTTAGAAAGTTACTGAAAACTTTCCTTAGGTTATTTTGTTCCTTGTGCACAATGTTGGTCTATGAAGCACATGTATGGGTACTGATATTGGTACTGGTACCGCACGAGTATGTTGATACGGTAAAATTTTAAAAAAGTAAGGTATTGGTATGGTTTTTACGTTAAGTAAAAAGTTATTTTTAATTTGAAATAATGCACAAATTAGGTGAATGACTAAGATCCAATCTGCAATTCACATTTAAGGCCAAAAGTAAGATATAATACAAACTAAGATTGACGTCATTTTATTAAATAATTAGAAAACTAAAGCTACACTTTAAAATAATGCTAAGCATAAAAAAAAATTCAAATGAAACTAACTTTACCTATGTAAAGAAAATTCTGTTATGGAGGTACATGTTTCGTGTAACTAATAAAAATTAAGAAGAAAAAAATTGAGTACATGTTTTGTCTACCCAGTACCTTTGGATATGGAAAAAAATAAAGAAAAAAAAAGAATTGGATTCGTGTTTCGTGTACCTAGTATGCATGCAAAAGTACCATGCAAAGTACTAGTACTTGGTAAGTACCCAATATGGGTACGCCTTGTTTGTGCAAGTACCTGTGCTTCATAGATGCTGCTACAAGGCATGGTTTTAAATGCTGGTTTGTTTGTCGTGTAGTGGCCTAGTTTACACCAGTTTTTACGCATCCTGGTTTGGATACACACTGGTAGATACCAGTGTGAACAAAAATTGCTGAATACTGGTGTTTCAAAATTTGTACTTCAACTCTACCTGTTTCGCGATAGTTAATGATTCTAGTGTGATGAACCAGTCTTATTTGTTGAATATTGGTGTTTCAAAATTTTAACTTCAACTCTACGTACCCAGCCATGTGGGGCACGCTAATGCCTTAATTGCCTGCTGATGTGGGATGAGAGCACAAATTTATAGAGATTGGGTTTCGTAATCTCTCATTGTTTATTCAATGTGGGATTGAAAGAGTTAGGTTTTCCTACTGACAAAACTATGAGGCAGCACATCAATTGATAAAATGTTGCTTGTGTGTTAAGAAAAAAATTCTAATTAGTACTGGAAAACTTACCCAAAAAAAAAAAAAAATTCTAATTCATTTTTAATTTTGAAATTTGGTGTCAACTAATTGATGCTCTGTGATTAAAATTTATATAGTCCACATAAATGGGGCCAATTTTTTTTCTTTTATTACACATTTTAAATGTCAGAACTGATTTGACTGCATGACATCCAATTTTCATGATTTATCCACTTTTTGTTTCTGTGTAGTGACTAGAAATTACCTGCAGTCAAATTTGTTTAGGTAATCACATTGCAATGAAGTGCAGTCACAATGTGCATACAAAGGCCATGTTTACTAGTGTATGGAGCTTAGCTCATTATTTAACTGGTCTGGTTTTTGAATCTTTTGGTTTTATGTCCTCTATATTCTTCGTCACAATTATCCTGATAAGAGAAAAACACAGTAATGTTTTGACTTTTCTTCTAGTTCATCCTTGTACCCACTACCTAGTACATGCATTTTTAATTGTTGTTGGATTATGTACTGTGTATCTGATAATTTTTAAGTGCCTTTTGAGCTGTTAAATAAATTTCTGTATTGCAGGAAAATTCTTCCTCTATCTGTTGTTCATGTTTCTCACTTTTACCTACTTTACCTGCTACGGCATGATGGCTGTTGGTCTTACACCTTCTCAACACTTGGCTGCTGTCATTTCTTCTGCATTTTATTCACTATGGAATCTCCTCTCAGGTTTTCTTATTCCGAAACCAGTAAGTAATACTTTTTCCCATCATGCAATAAGTTGCTTTAAATTCCAGCAGAACAACTGAACCATTCTGACCTGTGTCCTCTAGTTGTTATGTGCACCCTTTGCAGCTATAATTAGATGTGTGCAAAGTTACTATGCGATGTGCTCAAAGTTAATGGTCCAACCATTTTGTATCGAAACTCCAATGGCTCAATGAGTTACTCGTTTGTGTCGTAAACTTGGAGTTACATTGTTGTAAGTTTTGGTCTGATGTTTTTGGATTGTAACTTTGATCACATTGCATGGTAACTTCCACATATTATGTCTTAACTGAAATGGGTGTGCATCATGCATACCTTTTAGGGAGTGTGTACTACAGACTCACCCCATGACAAAATAATTAAAACATCATTTATTGTTATTAAAATTTTTGTTTGTAAACTCTTATAGATGTTAAGATGAAATTCCTCAGGATAAGTTCGGTTCATTTCTATTTTGTCTTTTCTCTTTTGTTCACAAATTCCTCGACTAATCCAAGATGTAAACATCATCTTAACATGTCAACACACCAAAAGGAAGTTGATATAATATTAATTCACAGAGTATACATTAATGTAAAATTTTAGGCTAATAACCTTGAGATTATGGGTTTAAGTCTCGGGGCAACCACTTTGTGTACTATGCCAAATGTTAGGTGTGTATCCAATCTTTTCCCTCTCAAATACACATTAATGTGTACTATTTGGGGGGTGTTTATTTGTTTTTGTTTAGTATACATTGAGAGTCCCAGTCTTGAATTTCTACTATTGTGAGTTTACCTGACAAAGGAAACAAGTTAATGGGAAATAAATGCCATTTTCAAATGGACCATAAAAGGCCACCTATTTTGAGTTTACATTCTTTGATTGGGGAATTTATTCCTCTATTATTTTAGTGATGGGGTTTTAGTTTTACTGACTTTGTTCAGTGTCTTCTTATTTTTTCTTCTGAAATCTATCATCTTAATTTTTTTTTATTTAAATAAAAATCTGCTCATTTATTCTGTACTCTTTAAACATGATGCCAAGCCTGGCATTCTTCTTCTTCTTCTTCAGTGGGCAATTGAGCCATCAATGTGTGACAGACATGTCATGGCTATTGCTAAATAACAACAATTCATCCTCCAGAATTGTTAAATTATACTTGTGTATCATACACGTCAAACTAGGTAGTTAAAGTGTAGGATTGGTTTGCCACTACTCAAGGTTGGTTTTGGAAGTTCACAAGACTGCTTGTAGATCAAGTGTGTGGGTCTGACCCTACCTTCTTACTCATTATAAGAATTCTTACTTTTTTTTGTTTTTGTTTTTGTTTTTTTATTTTTTATATATTTGTAATCTACTTACGGAGTTTTTTTTCAATTTTATTTACAGAATATCCCAGATTGGTGGATCTGGTTCTACTACATTAGCCCAATTTCATGGACCCTCCGGGGTGTGATTACCTCTCAGCTTGGGGATGTAGAAACCGTGATTATAGGACCTGGGTTTAAGGGCACCGTGAAAGAGTATCTAGAGGTTAGTTTTGGCTATGGTCCTGGGATGATTGGCATTTCAGCAGCAGTGCTTGTTGGCTTTAGTGCCATCTTCTTTAGTGTCTTTGCTCTCTCTGTGAAAGTACTCAACTTCCAGAAAAGATAAATGGAAGTTCAGAGATCTCAGATGCGATTCGCACTGAACAACCGTGATGGCAAGATCTAAAATTGTTTTCAGTGAGATATGAAGGATCTTAAGGCCCAATCTCAACATCAACTTTTTTGACCTCAACAGATTGGTAAATGGTGGGGCCTCATGTGTCTTCGACGGTACACTTCCTTATGCTATTCACTAGAAATTAAGCTTGATACATTTGTATTTTCCATCTTACAAGTGTCTTTTTTGAGAAGAATTTGTCATAGAAAAAATTAGTACTTTAGTAATCATGTAAAAAGTTTTAATAGTTTGTCACTGGATTAAACAATTTTTTTACAAGTTGCATATTTTAGCAATTTCAATAGACAACTAACCTCAGAATTTTTTATTAAGCCTGAATCACAATGTCCTTCATCTTGCATTTTCCTTGAGCCTCAAATAGCGTAACTAAAAGTTTGCAATGCATGCTTAGATATTCGCGTGTTAAAATACAACCTCGGTCTACCTTTTTAGGAAAATGCTAAGAGTTATGTTAGGGACTCCAAATAAACTATCAAATAAATTATTAAACCTCTCATATGAGTGTGGGATCTACACAAATCACATGTGTGTCACATGAAAAGTTTGGTAATTTATTTGGGATTCATAGCATTTTCCAAATGCTAAAGGCCTCTTTGGTCCAGTTTACTTTGAACTTAAAATTGATACACTTTTTCCTTTCCAGCTTTTTAAAGTTTTTTTGTTTTATTTAATAAGTCCATCACTGAAATGCAGGCAACATCCAGACATTACCAAACAGATAATTAGACCAATTCAAACACCATGAAAATTCTTAACTAAATTACGAGACTAAAAGTAATGCAAAGCTAAAAGAGAAGTCAAAGCAGCTCTTCTGTAACTACTTTACCATAAATAAGGCAAAATTGGAGAAGAAACAACAAAAAAAATAAATAATAAAAAAAAACCCTTTTTTCTTCTACTTGAAGACAAGATCAGTAAAATGAGCTAAACTTAACTGTATGTCCATTAAAAAAATAAAGAAAGAAACAATACAGAGCATTCAAAGAACTTTTCTACTATTTTATTTTCTTCAAGGAACTACTTTGTGGTGCACCACCACATTCTTTCTTCTCCATATGAAGTCGAAGCTCTTTTCATGGAATCAGTCTCTCCTCTCTCATTTCATCAATCCAATACAGTACTGAATCCAATGCATCACACCTCATTGTGTAACCCATCCGATCAGCTTTCTCTCTCGTCCCCAACATTTTCAAGGGGCACCTGAACAACATGTCCAGGAATACCCAGTTAGCCAAATCCTCAATCCCTGTCTGAATCAACCCCTCCTTCTCCACAATCCCTTTCCAAACCTCTCCCTTGTCTGCCATTGCGGTCGAAAACATAAATTCCTCCGAAAACAAGTTTTCAGAAACTACTTTCAATCCAAATTTCATCCCAATAGCTGCCCATATATCCTTCCAAGCGAAACTCGGTCCATTGATAGCATTGAATGCTTGTCCATCACTGGAATATGTTTCCTCATTGGTAGCTGCCCAAATGTGCTGCCCAGCCAATCGGGCATCCGATGCATCAATATGCATCTCTTCCCAACACTCCCTTGTCCCTCCAAACACAAAAGGGAGATTCAAATGCTTGCAAATTGTTCCATAAACACACAAACTACCCATGAAATTGAACAATGTCCTCTGAGAACTACCCATGATCAAACCAGGCCGGTGGACTGACCAAGCCACCCTGCCCCCCAACCTCTCCTTCAACAAGTCCTCCAAAGCATAGTAAAAATTGTAGCCTCCACTTGCTCTTGGGCTGTCTTCATCATAGTAACACGTTTCTTCTTTTGTGTTGAAAGGCGGTTGCAGTGACACATAATGCTTAGTCCCCGTTTGGAGAGAGAAATGCTTTAAGGACTTGGCTGTAGGGAGGAGAGCATCCAAGGCATTGGACATCATGGCCTTGTTCTGCTCATAACAGTCTTGGCTGTCTAAGGGGAATTGGCTAGCCCATGTGACCCAGAACACATGAGTGACATCTGTTAGAATAGAGAGCTTTTGTTGGGTTTGGAGAGGGTTGAGGAGGTCACATGAGATGAAATGGTGATTGGGGTTTTGGATTGGTGTGATCTCAGGTTTTCTGGCTATGCCATAAACCTTCCATCTAGATTTTGAAAGTAGCTTCTTGACAAGTTCCTTTCCGACAAGCCCAGTTGCTCCTAAGATAATTGCAACATCATTTTTAATTGGAGCTTCTTCTGCCTCTTCACATTTTTTCACTGCCATTGGTGGGGGACAGACTTGGATTCTTTGGCTCAGTTGTGATTCTCAATCCATCTCTGGTGACCATATCTCTGTTTATATATACACGCATATATTTATATATTAATGCAACCTAACACCCTTTTTAACTCCTAATTCAAATCAACTACTAATACCCCTTATTTCAAGGGAGGAAAATCAAGGATGGTTTCAATTTTGTCTTTTGTGCTGATAATTTAGTTAACTATTTCTTTTCTATGTTCAACAATACTTCGTAATAAAAATATATATATATATACATTTAGAAAAGTATTCAGAATTTAAAACATGTAGATCAGATTCATTCTAAGTGTGATCCATACATATCTCACTAAAATTTAATAACATAAATTTTGGATTTTGAATTTTTTTCTCTTGAATATATATATATATATATTGTGTGTGTTTTTTTTAATAATTGCTTATGATTGAATTTAGTTAGAGGCCCACTTGGTAAAATGACAATTTATTGAAGCGTCAAAGGGGTATATAGAATTGGGATAGGAGGACGGCGAGTTGAGACACCAGCCAGAACATTGTTGGCAATCTGAGTTAGAATAAATTATTTTATGTGATGTCTGAGGCAATACTCTATCTAATCTCCATTTCTATTATATATATGGGAATAGAATACCTCAAATGGCTGCATACAGGGTATGCTGATAGGGACAGACTAAAAACCCAATCCTTATTTAAATTTTTTTTAAAAAAAAATCATTAATGACTTTCTAAACAACCTGTATTCCAAATGAATGGGAGATTAAATCGGTTTTTTTATCAAGCCATGTTGCAATAACGTATAGGCATCACCGTTGTCGTGCATCACATGTTTTTGTGGTAGCTTCTTTTTGCATCTCACAGCTTTTTTCAGTTCACATAATTTTGATTTTTAAATCTTGTTCAATTCATAAGACTTAGTCTTTGTAATACTTTTATCTTTAATCTTCTAACCCTAACCCATCAACCACCATCACCCTCCACCCTCCGCCACCCCCTCCACACATTAAAATACTACAATAGTTAAAAAACCAAATAGTTTAGAAAATTGACGTAGGAGTGCTGGCATTTCCAAGTAAAATAATGAGACTTCTAGTATCACTTCAAGAAAAATTATTATGGAAGGTTATATCGCGTGACATATAAAATAAATTATCTTTTAATAATAAAAACAACACATAGTATGATGAATTTCACTAAATGAAATACCTTATACCTTATACATAGATAATAACTCACAATATATATTATCTTTTAATAATAAAAACAGCACATAGTATGATGAATTTCACTAAATGAAATACCTTATACCTTATACATAGATAATAGCTAATGAGTGAAAGGTGATATCACATGTTAATGATAATATGATATTACTATTTATTTATTTTTTTATTTTTTATGAAGACATTGCTCAACGCAAGTGTGCATTGGGGCAAAGAGGAAGGATTTTTTTTTAATTACATTCTCCACTTCTAAAATGTTTTAAAGTACATTATGGATAGGACTCATACGGCCTATTTTGGGGAAGTGGGTTAAAAGCCACTTTCTAGCTTTTAACCCACTTTCTTCTCTCATAAAAAAGTCAAAAAAAATCAAAAAGTAACTTTTAACCATCTTTCCAAGGAATGCACGATTTTGAGTGATCCTCTTTGTATTGTATTGGTATATTATTGGCAAGTTACATATATAAAACAACAATTTTTTAAAATTTTTTTATTTTCAAGATAGTGTATTAAACAACAATTTGGGAACTCAAAATCAAAGTTTCCAATGTCAAAAATGTCAATGGCAACGTTTGCTTGTTTTTTTTTTTCCAATAATGTTGGAATCCAACTCATAGCCTTACGTAAGCACCCACATATGAGGGAGAAATTATTCAGTATGTCTAAAGCAAAGTATATGGTGCTCCAATTAAACAGTTACTGGTTTAGTTAATAGTGTGCAATGTTTTTTTATGATAAAATTATGTTGCTATTATTATTAAATTAATTTAATTTTTTTTATGAATAATCTACACAAAAAGACTTATAAAATGAAAAATTGAAATTATGGCATATAATAGTTCCACAAGCCCCTTCAAAATTCATACACAATCTAAATATGTCTCCCTGGCCTGGGACTGAATGTAGGTTCTCAGCTACAAATTGTCACCGCAAGACTCCAAAAACTTACATAGAAATTTATCTAAAAAATGATGTGGTTCAAATTCAATTTTTATAATGTGTTTTAAGTAATGGCATTTTTCCTTCTTTTTTTTTTTTTCTCTTAACAAAAATAAATAAATGGTAAGGTTTAGAACCCCATGAATTATTAAAAATATTTATTTTATTTGAGAATTTATTATTACAACAGATGAAGTAATGGCATTTTTCACACCTGAAATCTTCCCAATACATGCCAAAATCATCATAAACCGACCCAAGTACAATCACAAGGGAACAAACAAGTACAACCCGACAAGGCGAAGAAAGTCATGTTCTTGATTTAATTATCTAGCTCTTGATTCACCAAAAGGCCTCTCTCTAGATCAACTCAACATTCAAATGAATACATTCATAGTGCTTCATAAAATAAAAACAAAAAAAAGCAAATTTGAATGAACAAATGATATAATGAATGATGAAGATGAACTCTCCAGAGAGGATGGCTTTGATTTCCAAGTTGCACACAGCATTCTTGATCTAACATGAAAATACAGGGAGGGAGGAGGGAAGAACTCAACACCATTATTAATTGGAATTAATTAAGCTTCTTTTTTTTTTTCCTTTTTCTTTTTTCTTTGTTTTTGAAGTTATGCAGGTTGAAACTTTAGGAAGGCAGTGGCAATGTTGGAAAGTGGAATTTTGTGAAGAACTCAACACCATTATTAACAATGTAGCTTTGGAAGTAATTAAGCTTCTTTTTTTTTTTCTTTTTCTTTTTTCTTTGATTTTGAAGTTATGCAGCTTGAAACTTTAGGTTGGCAGTGGCAATGTTGGAAAGTGGAATTTTGTGAACGAAGAAGCATGCTGCAATAACTGTGTAGCAAAGACAAAGCACTATTCCTTTCATGTAGTGTGATGTTCCATCCTGCAGATAATCACAAAACACAACCTTCTAAAATTAATCCCTTTATATGTGTGTGCATTTTTTTTTTCTTGGTACATAATGCATTTGTGTAAATTAATAGAACCAACTCGACAAACATGCAAAAAACTATAAAAAAAAAATTGTACCAACTATTGTGGATTTTACAGTAGACCCCACAGTATGAAAGATCCAATGAGTAATTGGTAAAAAATTTATAATTTTTTTGTGTCTGCAGTAAAATTAAAATATTACTTCAAAAAATTTACCTTGAAAAATACCATAAAAGTTAGGGTAGCGTTTGGTAACGTTTACGTTTTTTATTTATGTTTACAAAAATTTTATAAATTAGTTTTTGTTTATTTTTAGAAAAACATAATTACAAACACGTTTGGTTTGAACAAAATATTTGAAAAATTTTAAAAACATAAATTAAAAAATATGTTTGTTTAGCCCTAAAACATTTATATTTATTTTTTCTTATTTATGACAATGGGACCATACACATTATAATTGAAAAAAAAAATTAATTGGAAAAAAAATTAATTGTTAGTCAAAATTTTAAATTTCTGTTTAAAAATCAACGTAAACTTATTTTTTGAGTTTATGTTTTTTTTCTCAAATTTAAAAATTGAGACAATCATTTATAAACCAAAAAAATTATCAAACAAGTTTTTATAATAATTTTTAAAATTTTTGTAAATATAAACTGAAAACTAAAAATGAAATGGTTACCAAACAGACTCGTGTATAATGTACATTTAAAGTTGGTGTACTCAATGTGATTCATAGATATACTTTTCCTATTAATTTTTCTAGGTATCTACAGTCTAAACATATCTTTGTAGGAAGGAATTTGCAAACAAAATTTATATACATGAAGTGCATTGAAAATGATGTGGCAGTGATATATTTGTAATTACAAGTCACCATGATAACTGTTTTAACTAGAAATGAAATGAGTCATATAATTCTATATAGAATTTATGTATAAAAAATTTGTTTGTATAGCATAATTACCCATCTTTGCATTGCCTAAATGTATTGCAAAGAGAAATTTTTGTACCCCAAAAAAATTATTTTGAGTAACATGATATTGACAATTTTAAAATTATGAACCATAATTGTGCACGTTACGGATTCTCTACAGGTGTCATATTCTTGTAATTTATAATTTTTTTTATTTCATATTTTTGTAATTACATTTAAATACAAAGTATAGCATTATTGAAGCAACAAATAGAATAATGATGCTAATTGAAATATCATTATTGGAGAGACTAATAGAAAAGAACCTGGAGAGTGAAAGCTGTGATTATAATTGAGAAAGCCAGGGAACCAGTTTCTAGGAGATTGAAGTCAAGATCCATATTTACACCCATTATCCATGCAACCACCACACATAATGGAACCTGAAAATTGAACAAGTTTAGTATTTAATTTATATATAATTTTACCTTGGGTTTTATTTACTTAGTTATTTATTAATTTCAAGTCTCACCACAAACATTGAAATTTGAGCTGCTGAACCCAAAGCCACCCCCAGTGAGATATCCTGCATGATACAAAGAGAAAAAAAATTAATAAAAAAATAAAAAAATTTACTAGATAACATATTAAACATATATATATATATATATATGTATATTTGTGACATACCAACTTGTTTTTAAAAGCAAATATGACTGATCCAGCATGTTCTGCAGCATTCCCCACAATTGGTAGCAATATTACACTGATAAAGCTAACAGAAATTCCCCATGAATCTGAAGCAGCCTATTTTCATAAGAAATATTTATATCCATTAATTTAAAATATTTATGAAACAGTTCTAAATAATATATATAAATAAGTCTGTAAGAATAATAAGAAGTTTATATATATACCTCTATTGTACCCACAACATACTCAGATAACAAAGCAATGATAATTGTCATGCCAACCAACCAAATAAATGCACTCCAAAATCCTATCACAGGCTTCTCTTCCGAAAGCACATCATCACTCTCATCCACCTCCTGCCCATTTCCACCATTTTCAATTAGCACTTTGCCAAAATTAATGTATCTCCAAAAAAAAAGTATTTTGAAAAAATGAAATATATTATGTAGATTTAAATTTAGTATGGTATGAGTTATACCCAAAATAAATATCATTCACAAATTTCATTTTTAGAGTAAGTTTTTAAGTTATTTTCTGCGTACACAGTATTACTGTCTAATTGAAAAAACCTTTTATGAGAGGTTAAGATTTTAAACATAAGATGAGATTGGACCCCATGAATTTAGAGGGCACATAATAAAGTTTCACGTGGCCTAGGAAAAAATTTAAGCCATGTTTCTTATGGTGAGTGGAGACACTCATAATCGTTGTTGGAAGATTTTAGCTAGAGTCATTCCTAATGGAGATAGATAGGTATGTGAAATCAATTACTGTGAATTCAGAGCCCACTATTGTGAATTTTATATACAAATGCTAATTTTGCACTGACTTAAGTATCAGCGTGCCCTCTAATTGTCTGACAACTAGCCCAAGATGCTAACGATTTATCTATCTTGTAGGATGACTGTTTCAATCACTGGCATTTATCAAATTCATACACATATAGCTAGAATGGATTTTTACACCCTCTACACTCTTGTTTTGTTGTCTTTAGTAATATCAGCATATAGTAATTAATCACCTCTTGGGCTTCAAACAATTGTCTGTGGGTTTTTAATTGAAAGAAGAGATATGCAACATATGCCACAAGCATCATTATGCTGCTTGCTCTTGACAACAGAAGGATAGAACTGGCTGCTTCGAGAATGTCCGTCTCGACCGCACATCTGAACAACAATGGCAGCAGCAGACAAAGCAACCCAAGCAATAGGAGCAGCATGTTCACATCACTTTGCTTCTGTTAAAAAAAAAAAAAAAAGAAGCCACAAAATGATCATAGAAAACAAACCTCTGTTTTTTTGCACAATGTGTTGCCATTGTATTGACAACAAATATGACTGGCGTGATATAACGACACGCGATATATATTAAAAAGATGTGATCATATTCTTATATCGTAATACATGTTTAGAATCTTACTTTGTCAAATCTTTGTTCCTTTTTGAGGTTTGCTAATCCTCCACAGAATAGAGAGGTCCCAAGAACAAGAAGGAGGTTTGAAAGAATAGAACCAAAAAGGGAGTATTTCACCACATGTATTTTCCTTTGGTAAAGTGCAAATATTGCTATTATCAGCTCTGTTGCATTTCCACATGTTGCATTGAGGAGCCCTCCAACTGCAAAAATAATCAACATAAAATCCATATATATATATATATGAGATAATATAAATTGTTGCTCTAATTATAATTTTTTGGCAATGAGAAAGTGATAGAGATGCACCTGTTGGACCAGTGTAGTATGCAATTTGTCTTGAGTTTTTGGTATTGAAAAAAAAGAAGAAGAAGTTGTTAGAAAGTTTATGAATTGATATGGGACAAACATTTAAATCTTACTCTGTTAAATCAAATATTAACTATAAAAGTTTACAGTCATATAGACAAAGTTACAATCTTACTCTGTCAGAAAGCTAACGCGTTCAGCAAGTGGAGTAAGCCCCA
The DNA here is from genome assembly GCA_025200525.1 of Camellia lanceoleosa. Lineage (NCBI taxonomy): Eukaryota > Viridiplantae > Streptophyta > Magnoliopsida > Ericales > Theaceae > Camellia > Camellia lanceoleosa. Next base: position 87,889 of record JANUSC010000064.1, on the reverse strand, counting down.
GTAAACTCAGAGCAAAAATCCAAGGCTGCTTAATTGGGAATTAGAGGGGGAAAAAAGCGAGAAATCATTAGGAGAAAATTGTATCTCGTTTCTTCTTATAAAATCAAAACCTTGATGCTTTGTTTGATTGGAGGATTTGAAGAGAGATTTGGAAAGGAAAATGGAAAAGGTAAGTGAAATGTAAATAAAATATACCTACATTTCACCTAGTTTCACACACATTTTTCATTTTCTGTTCCAAATCCTTCTCCAAATTCCTCAACCAAACACAGTATGAGAAAAGAATAAAATAATAAAATATCACAAAACTTAAGGTTCTATTTTGAATCTTGAATTTATAGAGAAATTCACAAAAGGTAAAGAAAATAAAAGAGAAATAAAATATAAATATTTTTTCTTTTCGGTTTCTTTTTCTTTTCCCTTCACAACTCACTGCCCAAATTCAACATCCAAAATAACTTAACTATTTTCTCTAAGGTATCAAACAAACACACTCACTCTTCCAAAACTGTAACACTCAGCTAAGATTGCCAAAGGAATGGCAGGGAAGAGAATACAAAGCTTGGTTCCAAGAATCACTTCTTGAAGATTAGCCAAAAACTCCCTAACCATTCGGAACCGGACCTTTGACACGAGCATTGGATCCGACTTTTTCCTCACCAATGACGACGAAAGGTTCTGAGCGGTCCGGCCCATTGAATTCTCCTTCCCCAACTCCTTTGAGTCCTCCACACCATTCTCCAAATTCCAGTGTTCCTGTGAACCCATTACACCACTTTTTCCTTCAACTTCCTACAGTGATATTAAGGATTTTAGGAAAAGAACACAGAGAAACAAACACTGAAATGCCACTTTTTCTCTCTCTCTCTCTCTCTTGGTGGTGTTGGTAGGAGAGTTTATATAGAATAATGTATATGGATGAACTTTCCTGGAATTTTCCTATCTTGTTTTATTCATTGCATGGTATACACGTATGTTCAACAAGTGTTTCAACCTAAAAATTTGCAGTGATTATTATAAACTCACAAATGAATGTTATAGATGTTGTTGGTGGTGTTATCTGTATGTATAAATATCTACAGATGCTGACATATTTCAGACCCCATTGTATACGAAGTTTTTTTTTTAAAAGCTAACATTGTATAGAAAGTTCACCACCCAATTTCAAACCGTAGTGTATAGATGCCACATTTTTTGGCAAAGAATTTTCTGTTTCTAAATTTTTTTTTCTCGTTATTTTAATATATTTCTAATCATTGGTTTTAATGAAATTGAGAAATAGAGGAATTCAGGAGTGATCCCATCCTTATCCTATTTTTTTTTTTTTACTAAACACGAGAACTATTCATTTTTTACTTGCATATGCATTCACCTGCAAATTATTTGTATAAAGTAAAATGAGATGTAACATTAGAGGAAATTATTACTACAAACAAATCGGGTCGAGTTTTCATATATTTAGGCTTGTTTATTAAGATTTTAACGAATTCGAGATTGAACTCAATAGTATGCACCTAAAAATTAATTTAAAAAAATATACATTAAAAATGTTTAAAATTTAAATCTATAATAGATCAATGGTGTAGTATAAGTTACGCTCAGAATAATTCTTTTTTATATATTTTAAATTATAAACACTTTTATCAACACATTACATTATCATGTAACATATGTCACACAAGTTATCACCTTGGCATTTTCTCACTAAATTAATTAAGGGAATGGCTTTCTTCGAGTCCGTGATCGGATTGAAGGGTATTGTTGGGCTTGTGGGGGCTCACCATGAGTCCCGTTTCAATAATCCGAACCGTTCAATATATAGAATTCGTTAAGTACTATATGCTTATGAAAAATCACGTTGATCGGATATCAATAGCTATGTGATCAAATCAGATTTTTTTAAGCTATTTATGTTTTACTGTCCATTCTTTTCATACAAAACTGATTAGATTACATAGCTATCGATATCCGATCAACGTAATTTTTTATAGGCATATATTACTCGACGAGTTCTACACATTTAATGGTTTGAATTATCGAAACAGGACCCGTGGTGGGCCCCTACGGGCCCAACAATACCCTCCAGTCCAAGGGAAGCCATTCCCATTAATTAATACCCCAGGCTATGAAAGGAAAATCCATGACCATGAAAATTAAAAAAACACAAGGTAAGGAATTTACTCACCTATTCAATAATAATAACAGATTAAGAAATATTAAATTTATGACTTTAATGGCTGTTTTAGCATGAAATTGTTGTAAAGGTCTTTTTTAACTTTCGCTACTGTTTTTTCGTGAAAAATAGAATTAGTCTCCTAATAGTTTTTATGATAAAATTTTTGTTTTTGGAAATGAAGAAAATTGGTCTCTAAAAATACCTTGTGATTGTAAACTAATTTTACAATTAGAGAGTATTATTGAAGTATACGTTAGGCTGGGACCGGCCTATGGGGAGACCATGAGGGGCCTATCTAGAGAGTGGCACTACTATGGTTGATTCTTTGAAAGTTGTATACAATTTTTATTAAATGTGGCCCCTTCTGCTTTGAATGGATATAGTCCCATCCTTTTTTGATTGCCCACGTCATTCTATTAATAAGGAAACAATTGTGTATTTGGAATTTTTATTTGAATAATGCTTGAGATCCTCTTTTGGGGTCACCCCTTCACCCCCTTTGCCACGTGGCGGGTGGTGATTAGAGGAGCAGGAAAAAAAAGAAAAAGAAAAAGAAAAGGTAACCAATGAGAGAGAGAGGGGGTCAAAGGGAGTGAGGGGAAAAGGAGGATGAATCATTGCTCTTTTTATTTATTTGTTTCTTGCAAGATTCATAATACAATTTATACTGAGCATATTTTTAGGTTGTATTTGGTTTATGAATTTGAAAAGAAATTGTGTAAAATATAAGTGAAATATAATTATATTTCATTTACTTTTTTCATTTATCTTTCCAAATTTATCACTACAACATTTTCTTAGTTTAGTGACATTTGAAAGTACTACAAAACTATTCTTCTAATGACATTTTTTTAGTCTTGTGGCATTTTGAACAAGTGCCACTTCTATCGGTGCCACGGTAGATAGTTGCAAGTGCCACTGCACCATCATGGCTAAAAACTTTCAATGACATTTTAATGTCATGGTAGATATTATTTGTGGCACTATAAAGCGCCATTAAAAAAAGAGTTAGTGACACTTATAAGTGTCATTACACCATCAAGACTAAAACCTTTCAGTGACACTTTAATGTCTTGGTAGGCACTATTCGTGACGCTATCAAGTGTCATTCATGACGATAATTCGTTGTAGAACAATTTGATCTGCTCTTGCAGAGACTCGAACCGCCAACCTTCCGTACAATAAACCTTATACACTACACTCTTCCCACTACACTTCTATAGCACTATATGATTATATATGCAACGTATATTATTTATATAGTACATACATCTATATTAATATAAAAGTATATGTATAAACATAATTATTTTATTGAACATAATTTATGTAAAATAAACTACTTACTAGTAAAATAAAAAAAAAATCACTTTTGGCGACTAAAAATATTTTTTGGTCGCTAATTCTATACTTTTGGCTACTAATTGTTTTTTAGTTGCTAAAAAACTTAACTTTTGCCGACCAAAATCGGATTTGGTCACCGAAGATGCACTTTCACCTACCAAAATTTTGGTCGCCAAAAAATTGAATTCTCGCCTTAGGATTTTAGTTCTCCCGCGCCAAAAATAACCACTTTTGGCAACTAAACTTATTTTTTAGTCGCCAATTATAGACTTTTGGCTACTAAAATTTTTTTAGTCACCAAAAAACTCTACTTTGGGCTACTAAAATTTTTTTTGTCACTAAAACCCATATAATCAGCGACCAAATTTAGTTTTGGTCGCCAATTGTAGACTTTTGGCTAGTAAAATTATTTAGTCGCCAAAAAACTTTATTTTTGGCTACTAATGCTGTTTTGGTTGCTGAAAGCTATACTTTCAGCGACCAAATTTTTTTTTGTCAGGAAATTTAGTCGCCGAATATGCTTTTGTCACGACCCAAACCCAGTCCTATGGGTTTAGCATCAGAATCGCCAAGAATCCGAGATTATCAAGGCCGAAACAAGATATCTGATTAAACAGAGTACAGGGCCTGGCGGAAGCCAATACAGTAAATAACTAGTGTCCATTGAGCTGTGTAAATCTGTATGCCAAAAACATTTTTATGCATTCATACAGACCAAAACAGTAAAATCTATACAATCATTTACAAACATTCAGTACGGGGACCTAATCCCTCGATAACGGTACAGTAAAACAGTAGACAGTCTATACAATAGTACAAAACAGTGAGGAGACAGGTGGGGACAATAAAAAAAAAACACCCCAAGCCATAGCATGGCGACTCGGAACCTCACAGTGAGGCACATAGGCTGGCTTGACAAAACTGGGGACCAACCCACGCTCCTAGCTCCGGTCTGGCTGCTGAGAACCTACATATATATATATAAACAGTGAGCTAAAGCCCAGTGAATAACATAAAGCGTAAAGAGGTTATGAATGAATGTCCTTACAGTAATGAAATCAGTTCATTAAACAGTATTTCAGTCTTTCAGCATTTCAATCAATCAGTCATATGTGGTACATCCATTAGCCTATAAACAGTAGGTCCAAAATGACCGGGTCTTAACAGACCCAACAATAATGATGGCCATCAATCAGTAAACTGTATGGTTCCACAAGGAAACCGACAGAGTTCTGTAACAGTAAACAGTGAGTGCTAAGGATGCCACAGTACAATTCAGAATACAGGACATACATTCATTCAGTAAACAATAGCAGTTCAATAAACAGTTCAGTTCAGTATTCAAAAGATAACCATTTTGAACATATCTTTACACAATTGTTACTCACAGAGATTGGGCTAATAGCAGCTAGAGCGCGTCCCCGAGAGCCAACCCTAAACAGTTAACAAATAGAACACACACTAAGTTTCATAGTCGGGAAGGATGATAATTAAATCTCTAAATTTCCTCGGTGTGGTTCTATGTCTAAATCCTCATTAAGATGCCTTAAACTAGGCCTAAGAATGCCTAGGATGGGATGAGGATACAAAAATACAGTTGGAAGGCATTTTTCAAAAGTTCTTTGAGCAGGGGGTCTCGCTCGAGCGAGCCTTCCTTCGCTCGAGCGAGGTTGCAAAATCAAAGGCTTCGCTCGAGCGAACAATCCTTTGCTCGAGCGGTCTGATGAAACAGTAAAAGTACTGGATGCTCGATTTTTACGCTCGAGCCACCAATCCTTCGCTCGAGCGTGGCTCAGAGGAAACGTTGGTCGCTCGGCGAGAATCCTTCGCTCGGCGAAGAAGCCAAATATGGAATTTCAGTTGCCTTCAAGCTCAAACCAAGCATTCTCAACTCAATTCTCGACCTCTTGGGCTCAAATTCTGGAAAATACATCCCAAAACAATGTATAACAAGTTTCAAAAGCCAATTTATGAATTCAAGCCCCAAAGGTGAGTCAAGTAAAACCATTTTTCAAACCCAATTTCAAGAACAAATGCCAAACATGCAATGCATGAGTTTTAAACCAAAATTAAGGTTCAAATCTTGCTCTAATGAGCTCAATAGTTGGAAAACAAAATGAAAACATAGACTTTGTTGGAAACATGAGCATGCATGTACAATCTACCATGAATTCAACTTCCAAAATACACCAAAATGGCCATGCATGCATGAATTCAAATATAATTCAACCTCTTAGCTCTAAATCATGGTTTAATTCTACAATGGAGTATGAATCATGCAAGATGGAGCTTAAAGATAACAATAAGAAGATAATTTCTTACCTAAGTCTCAATTTCAAGGTTCAAGAGTCCAATTATGCCAATTCTCTAGCAATTTCTACAAATTCTTCAAGTCTTCTAGCAATTCACAAAGTGAACTCAACTCTCACCCTCTCTCTCTACTATGGTCGGCTAGAATGTAAGGAATGGCTGATCAAATGTTTTGATTAGGTGATAAGGCTCTATTATAATAATAAACAAAGGTCCACTATAGGTGGCAATTTGGTAGATAAGTCAATCTTGACAATTAACTCGTTTAAATCTAATTTAATCATTCCTAATCAATTTTCAGATAAATATACCATTAAATCACAAATATTCTACTGAGTCCAAAACACTAAACGGTTCCTAATTCGGCCGCCGATAAGGCCTTCAATTAACAGTTTAAACATACGAATTCAAACAGATAATCAATCAATCAAACAGATGCAATATGCAATTCAATAGATAAACTTATTCAATTTCAGTTTCGATTTCAATCAGTCCATTCAGTACTTAGGTTAATCCAATTATCAGTCATTATCAGTTTTGTTTAACAGTAACCAGTAGCTAATTCAGCAGTTTATCGATGATCGAGACGAGGGTTATTCTGATCTCCTCCTTATAAGGAGTTTAGTCCTCTAAACTCGAGTTACCTTCAGTTTGGAAGAAAACAGGGTTCAGCGGGAACAAATCAGGATATCGCCTAGCCATGTCATCTTCCCTTTCCCAAGTGGCATACACACTACCATGGTTCTGCCAATCAACTTTCACTAGCGGGATCTCTTTGTTTCTCAGTTTCTTGATCCGTCTGTTCACAATTTGTATAGGGCGTTCCTCGTAGGTGTAGTCATCACTAAGCACTATCCGAGTAGGCTCAATCACATGGAAATGATCCCGGAGATAGTCTCTCAACATCAAAATGTGGAAGACGTTATGCATATGCTCCATTTCAGGAGGAAGCGCAACTTGATACGCCACCGGATTAATTTTCTCAATAATCTGATACGGTCCGACATACCGCGGTGCTAACTTGCCCTTGACTCCAAAGCGAGTCTGGCCTTTCATTAGTGTCACTTTCACAAAAATGTGATCACCTATTTCATACTCTCTGTCCCGTCTTCTGACATCTGCATAACTCTTCTGTCTACTCTGTGCAGTTTTCAGTCTTTGCTGTATCAGTTTTATCTTTTCAGTCGTTTCATACACAATCTCGGGCCCAAGCAAAGGCCCATCTCCAACTTCTGCCCAGCAAATTGGAGATCTACACTTTCTGCCATACAATGCCTCGAAAGGCGCCATTCCAATACTCGAATGGTAGCTGTTGTTGTAGGCGAATTCAGCCAACGGCAAATGACTTTCCCAGTTTCCCTGAAAATCAAGGACACACATTCTCAGTAGATCCTCTAGAGTCTGGATGGTCCTTTCGATCCATCTGTTCGAGGATGATAGGCACTACTCAATTTCAATTCGGACTCAATGCACGGTCAGAGGCTTTGCTAGAACCTCGATGTAAACTTGAATCCTGTCGAAACAATAGATCTGAGCACTCCATGCAATCTCACAATTTCGTCAATATAGATAACAGCCAATTTATCTGCATTATAAATTGTCTTGACAGGTAGGAAGTGTGCGGATTTAGTCAATCTATCAACAATAACCCAAATAGAGTCCATACCTTTCCTGGAGCGAGGTAATCCAACAATGAAATCCATCGTGATATGCTCCCATTTCCACTCTGGTATGGGTAAGGGTTGTAGTAAGCCCGCGGGTCGCTGATGTTCCGCTTTAACTTGTTGGCAGTGAAGACATTTGGACACAAAGTCGGCAATTTCCTTCTTCATTCCCGGCCACCAGAAATTTTGTTTCAGATCTTGGTACATTTTCGTGTTCCCCGGGTGGATAGGCAATTTTGAATTGTGGCCCTCTTGCAGTACTCTTCTTTTCAATTCAGTGTCATTTGGTACACACAGTCTTTCTTGAAATTTCAATACATTGTTGTCAAATTTAAATCCCGGTCTCGGTTTAGAATCTTTTTCTTCAATAATCTTCTTCAAGTAATCATCCAGTTGTTGTTTCTCCTTAATTTCTTCAATTAATGCTGGTTGAGCAGAAATAATAGCTAAGGTTCCACCTTGTTCTTTCAAAAAAATTTCAATTTTAGACTTTTCCAGGTCAAGAAGCAATTCTTTCTGCCTGGTAAGCAAACAAGCTAAGTTGGCAATTGACTTTCGACTCAATGCATCGGCAACAGTGTTGGCTTTTCCCGGATGGTACAGAATCTGTAGGTCATAATCTTTGATCAGTTCCAGCCATCTCCGCTGTCTCATATTTAGTTCTTTCTGAGTGAAAAAGTACTTCAGACTCTTGTGGTCAGTATACACTTCACATGTTGCTCCATACAAATAGTGACGCCAAATTTTCAGTGCAAACACTACTGTAGCAAGTTCTAAGTCATGGGTCGGGTAGTTCTTTTCATGTGGTCTCAACTGTCGGGAAGCATACGCAATAACTATCCCATTCTGCATTAAAACACACCCCAAACCCTTATGAGAAGCATCAATAAAAACAGTGTAACCATCCGTACCTGAAGGTAGAGTCAGAACCGGTGCAGTCACAAGTCGGGTTTTCAATTCTTGAAATGCCGATTCCCTTTGGTCAGTCCAGTCAAATGATGTCCCTTTCTGTGTCAACTGAGTCAGTGGTAAGGCAATTTTGGAGAAATCTTTGACAAATCTTCTGTAATATCCAGCCAATCCCAAAAAGCTTCGGACTTCAGTTACATTCGTTGGTCTAGGCCAGTTTACTACAGCTTCAACTTTCTGCGGATCAACAGAAATTCCATCTTTGCTAATAACATGCCCCAAAAACATCACATGATCAAGCCAAAATTTACATTTAGACAGTTTAGCATACAGTTTCTGTTCTCTTAAGGTTTGCAGGGCAAGTCTCAGATGATGTTCATGTTCTTCTACAGTCTTAGAATAGATCAATATGTCATCAATGAATACCACAATGAAATCATCAAGGTATGGTTTAAAAATTCTGTTCATGAGGTCCATAAATGCAGCAGGGGCATTCGTGACTCCGAACGGCATAACTAAAAATTCAAAGTGGCCATACCTCGTTCTGAAAGCAGTTTTATCAACATCTTCTGGTTTAACCTTCAGTTGGTGATACCCCGATCTGAGGTCAATCTTGGAAAACACCTGTGCACCCTGTAGCTGATCAAACAGGTCATCAATACGCGGTAATGGATATTTGTTCTTTATAATTACCTTGTTCAATTCGCAGTAATCAATACACAGTCTCAGTGAGCCATCTTTCTTCTTTACAAACAAAACAGGTGCACCCCACGGCGAAGTACTAGGTCTGATGAACTTCTTGTCTAACAACTCTTGCAATTGTACCTTCAGTTCTTTCAGTTCAGTTGGGGCCATTCGGTAAGGAGCTTTCGATATCGGCTGTGTACCCGGAATCACATCAACGGTGAATTCAATCTCCCTGTCAATCAAATCCCCTGGTAGATCATCTGGAAATACATCTGGGAATTCCCTAACTATAGGAATGCAATTCACATCAGTTTTAACATTATCATTAGCAGATACAGTCAATACAGAGCACAGATATCCTTTACACCATTTTCTAATCAGTTTGACAGCTTTTACAGAAGAAATCAGATACGGAGGAGGTACTACTCCACTCCCATTAAACACAAATTCAGGCAAACCCGGTGGACGGAAAACAACTTGTTTTGTTACACAGTCTATAGTGGCATGATATTTTTGTAACCAATCCATCCCCAATATTACATCGAAATGGTCTATGTTCAATGGTAGTAAATCAATAAACAGATGCATATCCCCAACAATAATCTCACAAGCAGGATACATATATGCACATGTCATGGATCCCCCAACAGGTGATGATACAGCTAGCAGATAGTTCATGGGTTCTAAGGGTCTATTCAATTTACGTGAAAAAGCATGCGACACATAAGAATGTGTAGACCCCGAATCAATCAATACATAAGCATTTTGAGCACAGATAGAGAGGATACCTGACACAACAGTCTCAGTGTTTTGCACGCCTCTCGGTACTAGGGCGAACACTCTACCGCCTCATAGGCTCTTTCCGTAGCTTTGGGGTTCGGTTTTGGTGTTCGAACCGATCTTTTACTTACCGGCTTCATGGGGTAGAGGGACAATCTTTAATTCTGTGGCCCACCTTGCCACACCTGAAACAAGCTCCAGAAATCTGGTAGCAAACCCCTTTGTGCTTGTTGCCACATACGGAGCAGGGTGGAGTAAACCCACCCCAAATTTGGTCGTCGACCCGTGATTCATTTCTTGGTTCTTTGGGTTATGCTTGCCTTTCTTAAATTTGAAACCCCGCTTTTTCCTTGCCACTCGGTTGTTGGCGTTTGATTGTTTCCTTCTTTGCAATATTCGTCTACCATCAATGCCCGGTCGAGAACACCCACAAAAGTTGGCATTTTCAAAACATTTATTCGGTCCTGTATAGCAACACTAAGGCCGCCTTCAAACCTCCTGGCCTTCTTATAATCGGTGTCCACCATGTGTGGTGCATACTTAGCAAGTTCAGTAAATTTCTTCTCATACTCTGCAACTGACACTTTGCCTTGTCTCAACTGTTCAAACTCAGTCACTTTTCTGTCCCTGATGCACTGGGGAAAATACTTTTTAAAGAAGGACTCCTTGAACTGAGCCCAAGTCACAATAGTATTTGCATCGCGGGTCAACATCCACCACCTTCTTGCTTCTTCCTGAAGGGTGAAGGTCGCTAACAATACTTTATTGGCTTCGGAGCACGGAAACATTTCAAATAACTTTTCTGTTTCAAGAACCCAAGCTTCAGCCTTTAACGATTCTAAGCCTCCCTGAAAGGACGGCGGTTTCATCTTGCTGAATTTCTGAGTCAGTGCAATAATGTCCACCTCATTCACATTCACATTCTGTACATTCTGTTCCGGTTGCACCGGAGGAGAAGGAGGTAGGGGCTGTTGGTTCGGTTGTTGATCTAGCCTTTCAATTATCATTCCCATCATTTGTTCAAGTCTGGCCATTCTGGCCTCAGAGGATGATGCTTCAGTTTCATTTGCAGTGTTTGCGTTATCCATTTCACTATAGCAGTTATAATAGTTATCATGATAAGCAGTTGTATAATTAGACAGTTTAACATTTTAACATATAATCAATCAGTCGTAAGCACACACTTTCAAGTTCATGAGATGCCCTAATTGCTTTTCTAGGACACCCTATAGCTCATTTGGACACGTGTGTGCGGTATAACTCGTGGTTAAGTATCGCTCTGATACCACTCTGTCACGACCCAAACCCGGCCCTATGGGGTTAGCATCAGAATCGCCAAGAATCCGAGATTATCAAGGCTCTGAGCGATGTCTGATTAAGCAGTATGAGAACTGGCGAAGCCAATCTGATAAATAACTAGTGTCCATTGAACTGTGTAAATCTGTATGCCAAAAACATTTTTATGCATTCATACAAACCAAAACAGTAAAATCTATACAATCATTTACAAACATTCAGTACGGGGACCTAATCCTCGATAGCGTGCAAGAAAACAAGAGAGATGCCTATACAATAGTACAAAACAAAGGAGGAGACGGTGGGGACAATAAAAAAAACACCCCAAGCCATAGCATGGCGACTCGAACCTCACAGTGAGGAGGCACATAGTGGCTTGACAAAGCTGGGACCAACCCACGCCCTAGCTCCGGTCTGCCGAGAACCTACATATATATATATAAGCGGTGAGCTAAAGCCCGGTGAATAACATAAAGCGAAAGAGGTTATGAATGAATGTCCTTACAAAGAATAAAATCGTTCATTAAACAAAGATTTGAGTCTTTCAAAGATTTCAATCAATCAGCCATATGTGGTACATCCATTAGTCTATAAACAGTAGGTCCAAAAGGACCGTGTTTTAACAGACTTAACAGTAATGATGGCCATCAATCAGTAAACTGTATGGTTCCACAAGGAAACCGACGAGTTCTCAGAATAAGAAACGATGTTGAGTGCTAAGGATGCCACGACAATTGTAATACAGGACATACATTCATTCAAGAAACAATAGCAGTTCAATAAGCAGTTTCAAGATTCGAAAGATAACCATTTTGAACATATCTTTACACAATTGTTACTCACAGAGATTGGGCTAATAGCAGCTAGAGCGCGTCCCCGAGAGCCAACCCTAAACAGTTAACAAATAGAACACACACTAAGTTTCACAGTCGGGAAGGATGATAATTAAATCCCTAAATTTCCTCGGTGTGGTTCTATGTCTAAATCCTCATTAAGATGCCTTAAACTAGGCCTAAGAATGCCTAGGATGAGATGAGGATACAAAAATACAGTTGGAAGGCATTTTTCAAAAGTTCGAAAATAGGGTCTCGCCGGCGAGCCTTCCTTCGCTCGAGCGAGGTTGCAAAATCAAAGGCTTCGCTCAAGCGAACAATCCTTTGCTCGAGCGGTCTGATGAAACAGTAAAAGTACTGGATGCTCGATTTTTACGCTCGAGCCACCAATCCTTCGCTCGAGCGTGGCTCAGAGAAAACGTTGGTCGCTCGAGCGAGGAATCCTTCGCTCGAGCGAAGAAGCCAAATCTGGAATTTCCAGATTTGCCTTCCAAGTTCAAACCAAGCATTCTCAACTCAATTCTCGACCTCTTGGGCTCAAATTCTGGAAAATACATCCCAAAACAATGTATAACAAGTTTCAAAAGCCAATTTATGAATTCAAGCCCCAAAGGTGAGTCAAGTAAAACCATTTTTCAAATCCAATTTCAAGAACAAATGCCAAACATGCAATGCATGAGTTTTAAACCAAAATTAAGGTTCAAATCTTGCTCTAATGAGCTCAATAGTTGGAAAACAAAATGAAAATATGGACTTTGTTGGAAACATGAGCATGCATGTACAATCTACCATGAATTCAACTTCCAAAATACACCAAAATGGCCATGCATGCATGAATTCAAACATAATTCAACCTCTTAGCTCTAAATCATGGTTTAATTCTATAATGGAGTATGAAACATGCAAGATGGAGCTTAAAGATAACAATAAAAAGATAATTTCTTACCTAAGTCTCAATTTCAAGGTTCAAGAGTCCAATTATGCCAATTCTCTAGCAATTTCTACAAATTCTTCAAGTCTTCTAGCAATTCACAAAGTGAACTCAACTCTCACCCTCTCTCTCTACTATGGTCGGCTAGAATGTAAGGAATGGCTGATCAAATGTTTTGATTAGGTGATAAGGCTCTATTATAATAGTAAACAAAGGTCCACTATAGGTGGCAATTTGGTAGATAAGTCAATCTTGACAATTAACTCGTTTAAATCTAATTTAATCATTCTTAATCAATTTTTAGATAAATATAGCATTAAATCACAAATATTCTACTGAGTCCAAAACACTAAACGGTTCCTAATTCGGCCGCCGATAAGGCCTTCAATTAGCAGTTTAAACATACGAATTCAAACAGATAATCAATCAATCAAACAGATGCAATATGCAATTCAATAGATAAACTTATTCAATTTCAGTTTCGATTTCAATCAGTCCATTCAGTACTTAGGTTAATCCAATTATCAGTCATTATCAGTTCTCTTTAACAGTAACCAGTAGCTAATTCAGCAGTTTATCGATAATCAGTACGAGGGTTGTTACAGCTTTTTCCTGTAGTGTATATTGAGTTTAATTTATTTATTTTTAATCATTTACTGCATTGTAAAAATTTTAAAAATATGTTGGCATTTTTTGTTTTTTCAAAAATGTCATTATAAGTTTAGAAAGTTTTTGACTTAGTGGCATTTCTCAAAATGCTATAAAATATTTGTTTATGAAACTTTTTACCTAAGTGCCATAAAAAGTAATTTGCACCTACCTAGTGTTCTGACATTTTTTAAAAAATGCCATTGCTACTAAAGTTTAGTGGCATATGTTGGTAAATGTCACGAACATAATTTTTTGTGTCATTATTTTATAAAATGTCATAAAATTGATGTGACATTTCTTTATTGAAATGTCACTAGAACCTTATATGTTTGTGGCTTTGTGGCATTTATCTAAATGTGTCACCAAATATTATTTTTGTGGCATTTTCTAAAAACATGCCATCAGTATAGTGTCACTAAAGTGTGTTTTTGTTATAGTTTTGTGACACTTGTTCATTGAAATGTCATTAGAGCCTTTTATGTTTGTCGTTTTGTGGCATTTTTAAAAAACGTGCCACTAAATATCATTTTTGTGGCATTTTCTAAAAATATGCCAATAGTGTAGTGCCACTAAAGTATGTTTTTGTTGTAGTTTTGTGACACTTGTTCATTGAAATGTCACTAGAGCCTTTTATGTTTGTCGTTTTGTGGCATTTTTCAAAAACGTGCCACTAAATATCATTTTTTGTGGCATTTTCTAAAAATATGCCACTAGTGTAATGCCACTAAAGTATGTTTTTGTTGTAGTGTATAAACCAAACATAGCCTTAAGGACATGAAAAGAGCAATGTTATTCCATACTATATGAATGCGTGTGTAAATTATTACATGAAAAATTAGATAACTCTAACATTACACATATGAAAAAGAGAAATTCTCAAACAAGTGCATATTGTGCATTACGATTTGGAATAACCAAAAGGGAGATTACTAGCCTCATTTAAATGACAAATTATTTAATGACTTGACATCTCACAAATAAATTTGACTCATTATTTCCATGCCATTGCTTATTATGACAGTGAATATTATTGTTATACGAAAAATATTGAGCTAATTTTATTAGAATAAAAAAAAAATACTAAATAAAAAATTTAAGTGAAAGAGAATTGATTACATACAAGTTTTATCTTCAAAACTTCACGGATCATAAGACACTACAATTGAGAAATTACAAAAATTTTGCATCAATGGTTGATAATGACTAAAAAATGAAACAATCTATCCACTTATTTGTAAAGTAATTGCATCTGTACTTACTCTTTCAGTACTATAATTATGAAGAAAATTGTTAAAATTATGTGTCGTAACCAAATGGATGATGATTTTTTAGCAAATTGTTTTCTTTTGTTCAAATAGAAACTTATTTTATTTTTTACCTATTAATTTAGTGTTAAATGTTAATTTATTTTTCATTCTTTAATTGAAATAGAATTATTTATATCAATTGATATAAAATTTAAATAAAATAAAATAAAATAAACTTATTTTGGCCTTCCAGAAAAAGAAATCCTGATTCCGTTTCTGACAGTAGGCAAAATAGAAAATATAATTTTTTTATGTAATTTTGTTAGACAAAATGCTTATTATTATTCGAGTTGCTCTACGAATTAATACCCTGTGAGGGAAATTGCATTGCATTGCAAACCAAAATTGATATTACAGTTTTGTTGCAACGAGGGCAACATTATTTCTGAACTTGTGCTGGTAATGATGTATAAAAACTGCATAATACTCCTATTTTAGTTATAAATGAAAAAACTTGTCTTATATCTTTGAAAGAGAGTAATGATAATATTTTTCCTTCTAATCTTCTGGTACTGATTCAAGAATATCAACAAATTAGTATATTGGGTAAATTATGTAAATAGTCCTTATATTTTACACGATGTGTCAATTTGGTTCTTGTAGTTTTAATTTGCTCGATTTTGACCCTTAATTTAACGAATTGTGTCATTTTAGTCCAATAAATGACGGTTGTTAAATTAATTTAACGGAAGGTCAAATAATGTATCAATTTGGTCTCTGTACTTTACACGGTGTGTCAATTCGGTCCCTGTAATTTCAATTTTCTCGATTTTGACAGAGACTAAATTGACACATTGTGAAAAATACATAGACCAAATTGACACATTATTTGACTTTCCGTTAAATTAACTTAACCGTTATTTATTGGACTAAAATGACACAATTTGTTAAATTAAGAGACAAAATCGAACAAATTAAAACTACAGGACACATCTATAAAGTACATAGACTATTTGCATAATTTTTCCTAATATATTTGGTTGTATTTTTTTGACATAAGTTGTAACTCTAGTGGTCATGAAAAAGGCACTTAATTTCAAATAAAGAGACATACTAACGTTATTTTTGTTATAAAGATTAAAAAAAAAAAAGGTCGTATATTTATTTTACATTGATGGGTTCCCTTGTGTCTATCTTGGTATCTTTCATATGTAAACCAGATCTACCAAGTCATTTTCTTAGCAATAAATTTCACGTGAAATAAACCGAAAAGAGAGTCATTGTCATATAAAAAAACATAAAGTTATAATGGCCCTGTTTGGTAGAGTTGTGAGAAAGTGATTATAAATTATAACTTGACAGGTTATAATTTATAGCTGTGAACATAAGCTGGTAATCTGTTTAGTGCAGCTGTGAGATTATAGATTGAAGTAGCAGAATAGTGTTTGGTAAATAAGTTGTAAAATAGTTTTTTTTGTATAATTGTCATTTTTACCCTTATAAGATATAAAATTTGTGATTTCATTTTTAATACATTTTTTTCTTTTTCTTTTTCATTTTATTTTATTTTCTTTTCTTTTTCACCTTATTTTCTTTTCTTTTTTTAAAATTTTTTTTCTTCTATTCTTTCTTTGTTATTTTTTTAAATTTATTAATTCATTAAAATTAATATTCATATTCTAATTTATATTAATGTTGTGATTTCATTACATATTATCTTTCATATATTCATTATCAAAATTATTAATTTTTTTCTTCTCTTCTTTCTTTGTATTTCTTTTCTTTATTATTATTATTATTAATTGTGATTTTAGTATTAAAATTATCAATTGCTCATCAATTATTAAAATTAGTATCAATTTGTCCATCAATTATTATTATTATTTTTTTCATATTATTATTATTCTTTATCAATTAGTATAAAATTAATGGCTTAATTAGCATCATTGTTTTCATTTTTTATTATTTTGTTTTGTTTTCATTAATAATACCAAAGTATCAATTATTTCAATTAATGTTGTGAGAACAATTTTTTTTTTATATTATTATTGCAATACCAAAAATTATTTCATTAATAAAAGTTAATAGAATTGGTATTACAAAAATCATTATTTTCATTAACAGTACCAATTGTTTTCATTAATATAATTGATTATTTTTGTTTTTAATTGGTAAAGAAATTACCAAATAAATTTATTTTTGTTTTTAATTATTATTTATTGATATTAATCAAAATAAATTTAATTTAATTGATTATTTTTGTTTTTAATTGGTAAAGAAATTACCAAATAAATTTATTTTTGTTTTTAATTTTTATTTTTTTTCTTCTCTTCTTTCCTCATGAACCATCCGTACGCCGGTGGTCTGAACCCTAGCAACCGCCGTGATCTGGAACGGCACAGAGGGAGTGTCGTCGGCCTGAACAACCACCGCCTAAACAGAGAGAGAGAGAGAGAGAGAGACGACGGCCTGAACAGCCACTGCGATGTAGGGTTTTGAGATCACGATGCCTTCAGATCGTGATGACGGCGGTGGATCCAGGCTGTCTATTGATCGAGGCTGTCGATTTGCCGTCAGATCGCGATCGCGATTCCTCTTTAGGGCGATGATTGTCACACTCTCATAAATCTGAATCCAAACACACAGAGAGAGAGAGAGAGAGAGAGAGAGCGCTAGGGTTTCAGAGAGCTAAGGCTGGTCGGAAATCGCCTCCCTTTCATCGGAAATCGCCTCTCAGAGGCGTGAGAAAGACAGAAATGAGTTGTATTTGGTTTATATAGTGGCACACTGGTAATAACTTGAAATGTTGAGGGGCATTTAAGTCACTATACACCTTGAGGCTCAGCTGCGCACATAATCAGTTTGGAAAAGCACCTCTTAGCCAACTTAACCGATTGTGCGTGAAATGACTAAATTTAAGCCATAATTCATCCCTCATAATTTTTACCAAACACTCTAATATGACTTATTTTAAGCTATAAGTTGATTTAAGTCGTAAATAAATTCTGCCAAACAGGCACACTACCACCCAAGTCAACCAAATTAAAAATCCTTTTGTTAATAAAACTATATAGGTTAGACTATGTGTTGAGTAGAGTTTCACATCGAATAAAAAGTAAAAATAGTAAGACATGATATATATTGAATGAAATTATCACATTAAACTTTTAAATACGCATGAATTTTAAAAAAATATATATATATTATATTGTCCGTATAGACTTTAAAGTTTCTTCTTTACAAATGGAGTTAGTGTTACAGCGTGTGCGCTTCCAAATTCTCCCAACAACATAAACATGCATATCCAAAAAAATAAGTCTACTTACATATAATTAAATCATAAAAAATATATTATAATATTCATTAGAAAAGTGAGATTGTTTTAATATGTACAACTTTTAGGGTACCCTAACAAACACTCCTATTTCTACTAGATGTATTATTAGTAGGCAAAATTATAATAAAGTCCTTCACATTTTTGTCAATTACTTCAATTGTTCCTCTTAAACCTTCACAATTTTATTTTATTTTTTTTGTGCAAAAGTTGTATAATAAATACAAAATTGTATAATTGATTCAAAAAAAATAAAATAAAATTGTGAAGGTTTAAGTGGAACAATTGAAGTAATTGACAAAAATGTGAAGGACTTTATTATAATTTTGCCTACTACCTTATTTTATGTGAATCAAATTTGTAGACATACTATACGTGTAAAATGATAAAAGTGATGTGGGCATCTTGCCGTGTAATTCACTGTGAAATTGCAATCTATGGTGCTCTCTCATATGAGAAGCTTCCTGTTCAACATATATATGTATATGTACATATATCTCCTCGTCGAGAGAAACAGATGGTTGTCAATTTGTTTAGACTGTTTGATCATCAGTTAATAAAAGACAACAACAACAACAATGTTACAAACATTAGACCATTGGATTGGTCTGATCATCATGAGGATAACAAGTGCTGTGTATTGGACGAAGTTTCCTACTTCAAGTATTATCCAACCCTCCAAAAATGGGTGACCTCGTGAATTCTGTTTACGTATCCGGCTGGTAGTCCGAATGTTAAATGCACTCACCTTACTTTATTGGATACCATACAATACACAATGACGGAACCAGAAATTCATCTTTTAGGATGTCGGTCAAATTTCCATCCACTCCTTTTTCCCACCTATTCCAGAGATTGTTGGGTATTGTTTTGCATATTACGACCGGCCCTATCCTTTTTTATAAGGGTGCAACTCAAGTAGATTTAGTCAGATTAAAAAATTATCCAAGCTTAATTTAAGTTGTGCTAAGAGTTATCTATGTTCAAGCATAACTTGCAATTTGAATTTGCTGTCCAAACCCAACCCGAGCATAATAAGTTGAACTCGGACTAAGCTCAAATTTTTCATAAATTTGATTTTTTTGTGTAACTAGGTTGATTAATTTGTTAAAATTAAATCATAATAATTTTTTTATTAAATTATTAATAATATCAAAATAAATAATTTTTATAATAAGAGAGACGGAAGGGAGAGAAGAGAATTGAGGCCGCTATGGTAATTTTAATCATTTTTGAGTGAGAAAATAAAATTGTAGAGTTCTACATTTTATTACTTACGTATATGATATATATTAAATATAATTTAACAATTCAAATTATTTAACATTATCCATTAACTTATAATTTAGGGAGCTTTTTTGATAAATCATCTTTTAAGAGTTTTATTTCATCCAACTTATATTGTTTTTTACTATTTTATTAGGTCTTATTTGAGGTAAGAAGACCAAAATACCTCAATCTCTCCTACTCCTAATAATGTTGATATTTAATATTGATTATCATTATATTTTGGTAGTTCTCATGCATCAAGATGTTGACTATCATTATATTCACATTAATTTGAAGTGAATTTTAGTCATTATGTTGTCAATTACATGATGTGAATATTCACATCATGCAATTGAAATGAATATTCACATCATTATATTCACTTTAATTTAAAATGAATTTTTGTCATTGTGTTATTAATTACATTATATGAATATTCATACTAAAACATATGAATCCGAACGTTTACATCACTATATTAGATGAGAGAGAATATTCACATATTGTGAATGTTCACATTACTATATGTTGTAAATAAGAATGTGTTGTCAATTAAAAATATCATGAACGTTATTTTAATGTGTTGTCAATTAAAAATAAGAAGGTTCATATGTTGTGAACGTTCACATCAGATGAGAGAGAATGTTCACATTATTTTTAATGTGTTGTCAATTAAAAATATATTCACATCATATAATAATATAAAATAATAACATCAATATTATTAATTTGTGTATGAAATTTCTTATGCCTTGATCCTTTCCCTTCTCTCTCCTCCCCCAACATTAAATATCAATATTAAATATAAGGGTATAAAAGTGTAAGAAAATAATGTAAATCAAGAGAAAGAACTTTATAGAATAAAAATATAAATATATAGGATTAAGTGAGTTAAAAAATTCATTCATAGACTTTTTCAATTAAAACACTTCTAAATGAAATTTATCAATAAAAAGTCCTATAATTTATATGTATATATAATAATTATATGTATTTGTAGATATAATTTAGACTTCCAATTACTCGAATTGCCCAATCTCTCTGCCCAAAGTTGCACCCCTCCTTTTGAAGGTCTACAGCCAAATTTAAAAAAAAAAAAAAGAAAAAAAAAAAAAAGAAAGACTTAAGATGAGAGCTTTTCTTTTTCTTTTTCTTTTTCTTTTTTGAGCTTTTGGATAAGTAATGTTTTTTTTAACCTTTATTAATGAGGGTCTATGAAGAATGTGAGGCTTTTTTATTTTTATTTTTACAAATGATAAGATATTAGTAAGTTAGTAAATTAGATTACAACTAAAATTAATAAATTAGATTAATGAAAGTTTTTATGAAATAGTTAAGACTTATTAATTTCATTTGGAGGTTAAAAGTTTGACTCTCCTTCTCTTAACCGGTAGATGGAGTACCAATCCAATGAAAGTCCTTTTTTAATCCATCGATGTGATAGGTTACATTTGGTTCTCTTTGAAATTATAAATGGCCTACTTAACTCAGTGGTTAGAGTATTACTTTCATTAGCAAGAGTCATTGGTTCAAATCCATTAGTAGTAGGTAGAACTCATTAGATATGTTAATGGTATCCAATAAGTTTTTCTATCTATCTACCTTCTTTTATTTTATTGATTTTTTCTTTCCCATTGCATTAAAATTTAATTCCACTTGATTGTATTTGATTGTATTCAATCAATAGAATCAAATCAAAATAGGATATATAAACCGAACTTCTTTTGATTATTCGGACACACCAACTAGACTAGTTACAAAATCACATTGATAGTTTTGACTCGTGTCCTAGCTCATATGAGAGCTAGATTTACCTCAATTATTTGGCTCTTTCCTTCCGCTTTCTTCAAATTAGCTTATGCTATTTCAAGAGTTTGTTGAGCTTCTTATGGATCAATGTCACTACTCTTTCCCGCATCATTTATTAAAACCGTAATCTTATTATTGCCTATTTTAGCAAAGCCACCCATCAGAACCATCGTTAACCATGATCATAACCACCTCAAAACTTGGGCTTTAACCAGGCTCAAGCCAGACTTTTGGCATGCCTAAGGTTTAAGGATCTCAGCCCAGACCCTACCCGAGAGTGGTTCGAGCTGGACTGGCCCGGTCCAAAAAAATGTATTGGCTATTTATTTGGCACCGCAAAAATACCACAGCTTCATGCATGCCATTACGGTATGAGTAATGCTGAATAAATGACAAAATGCGTCAAATGAATGTAGGTTCTCAAATTCGTAAATTTAGGATGAGCATATAACATTTTCCTTATGGTATATCAGACCAAAATCGAAAAAACCCATTGTGGTACGTCTCTCTCCCTCTACATTCACTGTTCTTGAAATTGCTATGTCCAAAGGCAAATGTAATCAATTGGCTTCGCATCTGAGACTCGTCCGCAATTCCAAAGTTTTTTTTGATTGTTATGCTGTTTTATTGAATTGTATATTTAAAATCCAATCTATGTTCAATGATTTTATGCTGTTTTATTGAATTGTATATTTAAAATCCAATCTGTGTTCGATGATTTTATGCAGTCGAGAAGGTATTCCGAAGGGGATCAATGCCCGAAGAGGTGAACAATTACGTTAATCCTAGTGCTATATTCAGTTGACAACACGTGAAGTTCGGCATCGAAGTTAACCCTCCTTGTCTTTACTCTCAATTTTAGAATTCATTTCATTTCCTCACATCTTGGTTGCTGTTTAAACTGTTGATTACTTGCTATATATATAGATATATATTTATAAAATGGTGCTTTAATTATGATCAAATAATTCACTATGAGAACTTTTATCAGTTTGAAAATTCAATGGCTAGTTCTGACATGGTAGTGAAACCCTTATTCCGGTAGATTCTGCAGATTGAACTATAATGGCATTTGTTTGGTAAAACCCATTGAATGGTCAGTTGAAGTTTGAATAAGAATTGGATAATTTGGTTGATTCATACAGTTAATTTTTATTTTTATTTTTTATTTTTTTTTAACAATTGAGGATATTCTGATTGATTAAGTCACTTTAGAGGTCATGCTAATAAATCCAAATGGGCTCTTAATAAGCGGACGATAATGCCAAAAAAAAAGAAAAAAGAATCTCAAGGTGTTTTAAACACATCCGAGAGCACTTTCACATGTTTTTATACACTTTTTATATATTTCAATGCACTTTAGCATGTTCGGCTAATCGCAACTAGTTGGACATATTTTCCAACTTCAAAACGCAAGCTTGTCATAACTCTGAAGTCTGCTCAAAATTTGGGGACTTGGACAGAATTAGTTGCAAACACTTATGCATATGCACGTGCACAAATACTAGATAATTCATGAGTTGGAAAAGATGCTTGTTGTATGTGTCAAAATTAGAATTGATGTGTGGCAGAGGATAAATGTAAGACTTGGTCATCTCATATTGTGACACAAGGATCATTTGGATTTGACCTTATTTCAAGCTTAGGTACCCTGACGAATTTCTTCCTCCAATGTGATAAACACTAAACTTTCATCTATTGTTGGTGCTTACACCTCTTCCACATGTCCACTTGCTTGATGTCTCCTTGGATTCACTTGTTATTTATCTTGCATTAGTGATTTATTTATTAAGAATCCTTTCACCACGATGTGTTCATTCAAAAGATTTATGGTGGAATCTCCCCTGCACCTAAGGATAACCTTTGGGCATACCTGTTACTCTCTTCAATCTTAGATGATTCCTTAATGATATCTTGCATCATGGTTGTAGTTTATAATTGGACAAGTGAAAATTTTCTTGGGGATACAATCATTCAAGATGTGTTTTAGGTATATATCAATACGGAAAAATTACTTATAAAAATATGACATGCTAAAGTCATTGAGAGTCATTGGCTCTAGAAGAGTGAGTTTCAAAAAATAAAAAAAAAATTGACAAAAAAAATTCAAAATTATCTCATGGTAAATAGCTTTGGGAAGGTTGATTTTCTTTAGTAATAGTTAAGTCAGGCACTTGGAAGATAGACAAGGATTGCCAAATTTATGACAGGTCCTGTGGGCCTTGACTATGCTAAAGGGCCTTCTTGGTGGGGGATAGTGTGAGAATGTATCGTATATATTCTAGAAATTTATTGTAGAGGGTAATGTTAGGGATACAAATTTTTTTACCAAATGTCTCACATGGGTGTGGGGTCTACTTTTTTGTGAATCTCACACCCATGTGAGACATTTGGTGATTTATTTGGCAGAAAATTTGGGGTCTATAGCATTTTTCTTGTGTATATATTATAGATTTGATATAATCACAACCATGCCTAATATATACACAATGTATTCAATTGTGTGTTTCAATTACATCAAGACCTTAGTTTATATAACCCTAACTCCTAAACCAAAAAAGGAAATATAAGATTTACATAATTACAACCATGCCTAATTTATACACAATCAGAATTATATCAAATCTATAATATATACAATATATTTCTAGAATATATACAATCTATTCCCACAGATAGATATCAAGATTGCCTAGCCTTGCCCGCTGTTAAGGGCTAAAAAAACCCTGAGTATGGCAATCCATGGTCAAGGATCAAACTTTCATTCCATGTTTTCATCAAAATGGATAGAAGGATTCAATGTTCTGGTTGGCCGGTTTGACCTTCAAATAGTAGGTCAGATTGTTCTACTAGATATCTCTACAATTGTAAGTCTGGCAATATATGGTGCTTAGTGCTTACACATTTGCATGAACTTGGATGTATGTGAGGGCTCTTGAACCACATATTTGGTAGGTTATGAAGCATTTGTTTATTGACATGACGAAAACCTCTTACGGAGTTTAGGCAGCCTCGTTTGGGAAGTAGTAGTTTTAGCTTAAAAATCAAAAAGTGTCTGTAACCTATACCAAAAAGTCAAAGATTTTTTTTTCTCTCTACTTTTTGTACATCTTTTCGTAAAAAATCAAAAAGTCATTCTAAATTTACAAGTTTTTTTTACCTCATATTTTAGCTAAAAAGTCAAAAAGTTACTAAAATAGCATGTTCCCAAACGAGGCCACGAAACTCATGGAAGCAGCCCTCTTGAGTGCATTGGGAGCTGGAGATACAAAATATGGCATATGAATGTTGAATTTTTTTTTAGTATTTTGTTAATGCCTGTAGTGGAATAGTGTCACCACCAGCTCATAGAAGCAACACTCTTGAGTGCATAGGGAGCTAGAGATACAAACATGGTATATGAAATGTTGGAATGTTTAGAGCACATGTTAAGAAGTTTAAAATATTTGTACATCTTGTATTGTAGTGTGTGCAATAAACATTATACAAACGTTTTAAGCTTCTTAACACGTGCCCTTAGAACACATATTAACAAGACGTTTTTATGCATATAGGCCGACTTTTTCGAATAAAGTTTCTCTGTCCCCTAGTGAAAACTCCATTATCTATTTTTCCAACTCCTGTTTAGAATTGCTTGATATCATAATGACATTCAGTTTTTGCTACTTGATTTAGGCAATCTTCACTTACATGGTTTATCAGGAAAATTATAAATTATAATGGTAATGGATGTTGAAGTATGTACTTCTCTTTAGTTTCCCCTATATGCTTGACTTGTTCTTTTGGTTTAATTCTGATTGGCACTCACTCCCCTGCTATCATTGCATTAGAATGTCACATCTAGTTTTCAAATCTTATTTTTTGTTGTTTCTACTCACAGCAGGTCTCAGGTTTAAAACAGCTGTTCGTGGTTGCTTTTCAACTTCCATGTCGAGGGTTGCAAAGAAAGTTACATCTCAATGACAGGTAACATAAACAATTTTATTGTTAGGGGTTATTTTTTCAACTTTTCCTCATATAGCATTTTCCTTCTTTGGAGTTATGACATATAGGAATTAGGTACTATGTTGTGGATTGAATGCTTTATATTGCATGAGAAAGGCCGAAGAGTACCAAAGTAGTGTAGGGTTTTTCATCTGAAATTGCAGGAATTGATATTATGTAGTTTCAATGGTTTATGCAAGTGCCCCAGATAGGCTACCTGATTCTCTGGTTCTACTTAGGACCTCTGCAACAAAGGTGAATTCTGGGAAGGGGTTTTGTGTTCTAGGCATGCAGGGTTTATTATTTTTCTTCATAACTTGGAATACAGTTTAGATAATTAAATAAAAATATAAGTCATGAACATGGCCGAAATTAACTATTTTGAATAACAATGGGAGAGTACTGAGGAAAGACTTCGATTTCTTTGTTGAAAATTATTTATCTATTCCTTTCGTTTCCAATTTTTTTAAAAAAAAATGATAATCTAACAAATTAATGGTGTGGCGATTAAATTTAAGTATCAAATTTTTTATACATGCATCACAAATTTGATATCAAATCTTTGGTGGCAGGGGAGGCTTATTAAATAAGTGTCTTGCTACCGACAGTCTTAACGACTCTAATAAGAATAACATAATGTTAAAACTAGTCCAGTACACATTAATATTAAAACTAGTCCAGCATACATTAATGTGTACTAATAAAATATTTAAATAAGTAAAAATAAAATAACATATTTATTGTATGTTATGTACTAGTCAAGTGGTAAGAGTTTTCTTCACTAAATTTAAGATCTAAAGTTCAAGTTTCACTTCTTTCATTTATCTAATTTTTATTTTATTTTTTTACTTAGAAAAATAAGAGACTCGTGACATAAGAAGAAGCAACCAAAGGCTTGGACGCCAAAGTATTTATACATATTTTTATATATTTTAATATACTTTTTTTTATATTTTTTAACGGTAAAATTATTTTAACAAATTGTCTAATGCATTGCTGATCTATTAGATGGTATTCAAATTTAATTCTTACAATATCATAATTTTTATATAAAAAATGATATAACATTTGATTTTTTTTTATTTTTTTGCTAGCACATTTGATGATGATTTAAAATGTTAATTTTGTATATAATAATTTTTTTATAAGAATATATTCTCTATCTTTTTCTAAAGTCTTCTTCCTCAGATCGAATTAAGTGGTACCCGGGAACCTCAGAAAGATAGTTTTGTCTAGACAAACCCACCGAACCGAATCAATAAATGGTGAATCAGTTTCTACGATCCGCAGTTCAATGCAATAACGACCGTCGATCTCGCTTGAGTGCCCACATTTCCACCTGGAATGGAAGTTTGTGCAAATATTTCGTGTAACAATGATTTCATTTTATATGGTTTCATTAATTCATAAAAAAATATATAAAAATTACAACTCAATTATACAGTTGTCTCAATATAAAATTTTTCATTCAATAGAAATATTAGGTTATTTAAATTTTGTTTGAAATTTTAATGAATTTTAAAGTTTTGATAAATTTTAATTTAACAATTAAAGTTTGACTTCTTTATATGTCGATTTTATTTTGAGCAATGAACTGAATTTGAATAATTGGTTTAGTTTTATTTTGTTTTGTTTGTTCAGGTATGTATTATCATATATTTTTTTATTGTTGATTTTGTTTTAATTACTCCCCACATTACTTTTAGAATTAGACTTTTCTACAATCGCTCACGTTTTCAAGGCCGGTCCCGAGGCAAAGCGAGTAAGATCGCCGCCTCGAGCTCTCAAATTCTATTTGGATAAAGCTTGGGAGCTCGAATGAGCTCCCTCCCGAATCCCCCGAAAATGGAGAAACAAAGGGAAACAGAGGGAGAGAGAGAAAGAGAGAGGAGAGAGGGAGAGAAGCTCGGCCGATCGCCAATCGTCGCAAAGAACTCGACCTCCGCCTCGCCTCGCCCTTCCGCCTCGGTTTATGCCTCCTCCTGTCTAGTTCTCCCTTCTCCCTTCCCTTCTTCCTCTTCTTCTTCTTCTTCTTCTTCTCCCTTCTTCTTCTTCGTTTCTGATTCAACCATAAAATAAAATAAAAAGAAATGGAAAAGCACGCTGCTTTTTCCAATTAGGGGGATTCGGGGGGACAGATTTCGAGCGACGTAGCATTACTCATTCTATCTATAAACAAGGCCACAAAATAGTATTGATTTAAAGTTATATTTGGTTAAGGAATGATCATTTCATTTTATTTTAGTGAACCAAACACTATTATAGTATTAGTAGTTTAAAAATAAAGTTTTACCAAATTTAAAAAAAAAAAAATTAATTGGTGATTTATTTAAAACTAATAGATGGTTGTTTGCTAAATATATAAATTATTTACAAAATATTGTTTGACTATGCCAATTATAATTATTTCTAGACAATTTTTTTTTTTTTAAAAGTTGAAATTGATCAAATTTTACAATTCAATACTACGCCAGAAAAAAGTGTGAATAAATTAATAATGTTAACAATTGAAAATGTTTAAAATTTATCTCAATAATTATATTTTATGTCAATTTCAATGACTATGATTATGTCAACTAAAAAAATCATACGAAATGACTCAAAAGATATAATATTATAACTATCGTGAAACAAAAATTATAATTGATTCACTTATTAATACAATAATTTTAAGTTAGATATCACATTTAATATTTGATTCACTTATCTGGGTAAAGACATAGTAATTTTAATGTTTATATATACAATAAATTTTGTATAAGCAAAAATAAATCAAAAATTGTTATTACTTACCAATATATATATTTTTAAATATGTATGAAAGCTAGGTCTCAATTTCTAAATTCACCTTGGGTCTCCAAAATGTCAGGGCTGTTGTGCAATTGAGGTCATAAGTTTTATCAAGGGTCTCATTTTGGTGATTTAAATTTTTATTTATATTCATAAATTTTTCTTTTATATCTAGATGATTTTATATATTTATCCTTTAAAATAAATAAACAATAAATAAAATTTTATAAATGTATCTCTATTTTGAAAATAAATATAATAAAATTAGGAAAGTGTTAGAGACCCACAATTTAGATTCTTAAATTTACCAACAATGAACGGAGATAGGTTCTACATAATTGAGTCTGTGGCTAATGGCGATTCCAATTTTTTTTTCAAGATATTCATAGTGAGTACTTCACAAATTCTTTTCAGGGTAGGCATTTAAAAATTTAATTTTTTTAGACTTTTCAAATCACACACAAATAAATAAACAAAATAAAATTCTAATATATTTATATCATTATTTTAAAAAATAAAATATAGATAAAAAAAATTTATATAAATATATTTTATTTTTATCACTTGCATGATAAAATGAGAATTTTTTTTTTTTTTTTTTTCTTATAAAATCTGATTTCTCTATGGTTGATTTGTACAATAAGTTTTTAATTGCTCAAGAGTGCACTTGTTGGGAAGGTATTTTTGCATAGGCTAAGGAAGCAAAATTCCAAAGCATGTTGTGTGTTTACTTCACAAAACATGTACATTGATTAAATAGTTATGGGATGGGTTGGGTTGGATTGAGTAAAGTGTTCAAGAAAATTGGTTAGATGAGTGTTCAACTAAGATGGATGTTCAACAAAGTGGATTAAGGTGTTCAACATAAAGTTTTGAACTAAAGGGTTGTTTGTGATGATCTAAATAAGTGTATTTTTTATCTTTTTACGGAAAGATGTGCAGAAAAGTAGAGAGGTGATGTGATGAAAAAAAGATAAAAAGATGGATTATTTTATTTTGGAAAGATGATAAAAAGTAATTTTTTAGCTTTTAATCAAGTTTTTGGCTTTTTTAGACAAATGATTTGGAAAGTTGATAAAAAGTGACTTTTGGCTTTTTTGATTAATATTTGTTTATGATGTCAAATCATAATTAAATGACCAAACTACCCCTATTTAGTTTAAAATATTACAACTTCACCCATGTAATATATTTTGACTCAGGAAGGGAAAAATTGTAATTTCACTATTGGCTAAAAACTACCTTCTCAAATAAAAAAAAAAATTAAAAAAGCCAACTTTTAACTTTTGCTACAAACAAAAAAAAGTGACTAAAAGTCAACTTCTCAAAACAAGTCTAAGGATGCCAATTATTAGGTAAGTTATATATATATATAAGAGAAAAGAAAATCCAAG
This sequence comes from Camellia lanceoleosa, assembly GCA_025200525.1. Lineage (NCBI taxonomy): Eukaryota > Viridiplantae > Streptophyta > Magnoliopsida > Ericales > Theaceae > Camellia > Camellia lanceoleosa. Next base: position 58,481 of record JANUSC010000064.1, on the reverse strand, counting down.
ATATTCAATTGAACACATTCCCTTGGCTTTAGAGTTGCACTGTGTGAGACAAATCAAATGTTAATATTTATTCTGTCACATTATTATAGGTCAAATTATGAATAAAAAATTGTGAGTCATAATAGTTGGATTTAATTTCTATCAAGTCCTATTGAAAATAAGTCTTGGTAAAATTATCGGTAAAAATAATTTTTTTATGATAATTTTTTATATATGTCGTTAAAAATTGACAATTAGTGACTTTTTTTGTCATGATTTTTATAAATTGTTACTAAAACTTATAATTAGTGACTTTTTTTAAGACAAATTTTTTTCATAGGACATATTAGACAATAAGTCCACTTAGTAGGACCTACATGTAAGTATCTCTAAAATTATTTATACTACTATTAAGTAAAAGTTTCAATTAGTATAGTGAAATTTTTGCTCAATTCATATTTCGTGATAGTGTTATTTATTTACTTTTTTAGAAAAATTATACAAAAATGGGTAAGGCTTGAATCATGATCATGAATTTAATATCAGAGAAATAATATCAGTTAAATTAAGTACATACTATAATATTAATTTTATAATTTTTTTATTTTTATTTTTACTTATTTAAGTATTTAAGTATGATCGACTCTATGGACGCATTGGATTTGCATGTTGTAATCCATTAGCGTGAAATCACGAAAATTCATGCACGCAGAGCAGTGAAAGAAATGAAGAAAAAAAACAGGTGTATCAGCATTGTTCCATCTGTCGGTCTAAACATTCTCCGCGTTGCCGCGCGTAACCTTTCTTGACCGCAATGCGTAGTTGCGTAATTATTACATTATTATTTTATGAGTAAATTATAATAACACTTGAAATTTTTATTTAACATAAATCTTTTTTTATATTTTAAAAATTATATTTTTCTTTTTAATATTTATAATTTCATTACATTGTATAATTTTTTATCATTAAATTTTACCTGAAAATATTCTTATTGGTGATAATATAAAATATAAATTTTATATAAAATTTTTAAATATAATGATATAACTTAATAGTTATTTTTCACTTTAAAACAAAATATCCATAAATATGATTTATATTTATAACAATATCACTATCACAATATTTTTATGATATTTTTTGTATAAATTTTTATATATGAATATAATTTTTCATTTTTATTTCTATCATTATATCTAGATTAGATCAATTTAATCTAGATATATTTAAAAAATATAAAATTTGTTCAAATTTTTTTAAAAGAAATCATTAAATATAACAAAATAAAATAATGTATTGAATTTTAATGTTTTTGTATTTTTTTGTATTTGGTGAATTTAAAAAAATAAAAAATATTATACTTTTTAAGTATATTGAGATTATGTATATCTAAAAAATAAAAAAAATATATTAAAAAATTCAGTAAAAATTTTATAAAAAAAAGGCAAAAAATTAAAAAAAATATTTAATTTTTTGTGTAAGTTAAATCAAAGAAGATAATTGTTATTTCTTTTAAAATGATATGAATAAAATATATGTATTATTTTATATATATATATATAAATTAAGAATAAATGTATTATTTTAATCTTATAGAAAGTAAAAATGTAATTTTTTTAAATATGAAAAAAAAAAATCTGTATTAAATAAAAATGTCTATAAATAATATTTGACCTAATTGCATGCATATTATGTTGTCCCATTGTGTACATGGCGCTTAACGAACCCAACCTCTGACCTCTTTTGAGGATTACGACAAATGACACAATTCAAAATCCACCGCCACCACCAACAACAACAAATTGAGATCCGCTAGCTCCGATAATCTCACCAATGGTCAGAGAAAATCAAGAACAAGAACACCTTTGTCGTGGCCTAATCGTAGGGAATTACTGCCACGATGTTCTCATCAAAGACGACGTCGTAATCGCCAATAGCCTCGGCGGCGCTGCCTGCTTCATCTCCGCCGTCCTCGACGGCCTCTCTATTCCCTCCGCCTACGTCTCCAAGGTCGGTCCCGACTTCGCCTACGATGTCAATCACCACCCCATCGTCTCCTCCTCCTCGCTCACCACTCTCTTCCACGCCCATTTCTCTTCCGAACCCACAGAATCGAGACGCCAAGATCGGGTCCTCAGGCGGGTCCGATCCTGCGATCCGATTCTCCCATCGGATCTTCCCGACTCCAGATTCGATTTCGGTATGGCGGTCGGGGTCGCCGGAGAGATACTCCCCGAAACCCTAGACCGAGTGCTAGGATTATGCGGCGTGGTGTTCGTTGACATTCAGGCGATCATTCGAGTTTTTGATTCTGAAGATGGAACAGTGAGGCTGGTTGGGTTGAAGGAAAGTGGGTTTTCTCACCTATTGCCTCGAATTGGGTTTCTCAAAGCTTCGGCTGAGGAAGCCCCTTTCATTGATGTTGAGGAGGCTAGGAAATTGTGCTGTGTTGTTGTGACAAATGGGAAGGACGGTTGTACTGTGTATTGGAAGGATGGGGAATCCCACATTGCGCCATTTCCGACGGTTCAGGTGGATCCCACCGGCGCTGGTGATAGTTTTTTAGGGGGTTTTGTTGCCGGGCTTGTTCAAGGGTTGCCGGTGCCGGACGCTGCACTGTTGGGTAATTTTTTTGGTTCTCTCACTGTAGGGCATGTTGGATTTCCCAATTTTGACTCAAGATTGTTGCAGGTTTGTTCTGCCACTATAGTCTTTTTTGACATTTCCATTTAATTTATTTTATTTTATTTTGTGTCTGTTCAATTCTTTTGTTATTGCAGTCCAATTAATTGGAAAATTGAAATTTAGGCATCTATACTGCCCCAGTCAATTTTGAGGTTCTTGAAATGGGAGTGCTTGAGAGAGGAAGAGGGCATTGCACTGATTGCATGTACTTTCAGACAATATGTTAGAGAAGTTTTTCATAGAAAATTTGTTATTGCAGTTGAAATTTGCAACTTAGTGCGTGGTGCAGTTTTTCTATAATCTATTAGATGAAGTTTTTGAGTAGAGATAAATTGATATGCATTTGAAGTTGAGAACCGCAACGAGAGGTGCATTCCATGCCATGGATTTTGTTGGTGCTATATGTCAAAGGTCTGCAAATGAGAAATTGGGCTGGGGTTTTGAATTTCCTTGCCTAACTTGCATAATTGAATTCCAACTTTTGTTAGTTGATCAACTTGACCTTTATATTTGCAAACAGAGTCTTGATGACCTAGGTAAATGGTTAGCAGGAACCTATTACCATTGAATTTTCCTGTTGATTTGTATTCTTATGTAAAGGTAAAATCTTTAGCTTTCAAAGTTACCTGATAGAATCAGGATGCTCAAGTTGTTGGTGTTTATTTTATGTTTGTTGTGAAGCAAAATTGTAAAACATTTGAATTCCTAGTAACTTAAAATTTTTGGATGAAAAACCGGTAAGATTCTTTAAATTTGTATGTGCCAATTGCTTTTTCCATTTTTATATCATTTGTATTGTTTGGAGGCTAATAACTCTAAAACCTATTTCTTCCTTTACACTTTGGCTCCAAGTTGGTGGGGATTTTTGGGACTTACTATTGCAAATATTTTCATATAAATTTTGACAAGAGAAGATTAATGGAGAATTAATAGTTGAGCAACTTATCGGAGTAAAATAAGTGTTGCTTCCTATGGAAACATAGATTGTTAACCAATTGGAATGATTTCTTTTTCTGACTCGGAGAACCTCTCAATGAATTCTATTTTGACTTGGTAAGATTTTGCACTGTAATTTTTCTATTATCCTGCCTGGTTGTAAATTGTCATAGCATTCTATTGTTATTGTACTTGTGCATGCTTGTGTTCTTGCTTATGATCGTTATGTATGTCTATACAAGGTGTTCTCATCTTAGAGGTTCCATGCCTGCAGACTGAGCTTCCTCTCCTCCTGCTGCTCTGTTTTCTATTCTTTCTTGTGATGCCTCCTTAGAGGCTTTGTAGCCCTTGGGCTTGTTTCCTTCATTCAAAAAAAACAAAACAAAAACAAAGTCACTCTTTTAAGACAGCCATTTGTTGATTGGGACCCTAGATCCACATTGTTCTTGAGCCCTGGTTTGCTTATATTTTCACAGTAAAATTGATCTCACTGTTTATCACATAAAACAAAAAGTTCCAAAAGTCGTAACAAAAACTTAGCTGGGTAAGGCTTTTGGGCAGGAAGACAGTGATGGGTGCCAAACATGTAATTTTTGCTAAGGTGGTTTTGTTCATGGGTATGATGGGCTGAAAATTTATCCTTTAGAATGCAACTGCCAACCGTAGGAGATCATGAGAACCAAGGCCTGACCCAGAAGAGAATATATTTTTAGATCATTTGAAGGGAAAAGGAGGAACAGAAGGAAGGGGAAGGGGGCAGAAAGAAAGGAAAAAAACAAAAAAAGGGAGGTGGAGGGGAAGATAAGATAAGAACAAATTTAAGCTGTTTTATGAATCTAACATGCTGATTATTTGATTGTTCCCACAATTTTATTTGAGTTTCATCTATCCCTTTTTTCATAACTGCAATATTTAAATGCCTTCATACTGGATAATTTTTCTCATGACCTTTTTTTTCCTTTCAGAGAGTCCAGGATGAGGTGCGGAGGAGAAACTTGCAGTGCAGTGGCTGCATTGAGGAACGAGATGATAGAATGAAGTTTGTGAAGCCATTAGGTCATGATCAATTCCATGCATCACTTGCTGCAACCAAATTAACATCCTCCTGTAGTAACTGGGAATGCCAACAAGAATTGCGGAGTTCTCCTGTAGCGGTAGAGCAGGATATCCACCAACAGTACACCAGTCAGCAAAAATTATTACTTAATTCTGTGTTTGAAGAACCAATTCAGTCGGTTAATAGAACACCTTGACACGGGAAATCCTCCCAATTTTCCACGCCCCTGTTCATTTTTCAATTATGCATAGGTTTTTTGTTGAACAAATAAAGATTTCCTAGCATGAAGCTTTGTGTTGGTTATGTGATCCAATTTGTGAAAGCATTCAATAGGCAAATCAAACCCTCCACCTCCATCTTGTATAGGCCAGGTACCTTGTGTGCTCACAAATATATTTTCCCGGCTGTGTAACATTTTGAACAATAGACTTGGCCAATTGCTTTCTGAATGGTGTGGATGTCAAGGATCTGAAGTTCGGGTAGAGGCCATAGGTGGCTGCAAGTTGCCATAATTCCAAGGGTGCAAGCATGAAATGGTGGTGAAAAATCATGGTGATTATGGTCGCTGACCCTTGATGCATAGTTCACTTTCTAATACAAACTTGATTTTTGTTTTCAGCAACTCCACTTAAGTGCTGGTTTTTGTGTCATTCATTTTAACTTAAAAAGAATATAGTTATAAGTTGTTTGGCTTCTCAGCAAGTAAAGCAATGTTGCCTAGCCTATACAGATGCTGTTTTTTTTTTTTTGTAATCATTCATTCTCTTTTCAAGTGTAGCAAAGCACGTGTGACATAAGTATTGTCTGTGCTCTTATTTTCTACATTTTGCTCTTTGGACGGTTTAGAATAAGCAGAAACAGAATGAAGGGATTAAAGTAGCATCTTTGGAATCAATCTGCCTATTTTCACTTTTAAAGATTGGTTCCCAAAATGATGTGATGATATGCAGTTTGTTTATAATTGTGCGAGTGGTTGACAAACAACACAATCGACATCAGGTTAGCTTTCATCTATCCAGACCTGTCAGAAAGGTCCCAAGTCCAGAGAGAGTTGAAACTCCAAACCAAACCACGTTGCACACTGTCTTGTTTAATCTCACCAGCTACATCTCTCTTTGCATTGGAATTTGATATTTGAAACTTGTTTTCATTTCTTTTCCTTTTTAAGGTGATGAGCCAATTCAACAAGGGGTAGCCTAACCCCCAAATAAAAGAAGCTGATATTCAATTCCAAGTCAGCGGCACCAGCACTAAATAAGATTTAATTACTTGAAAAAGTCTGAAATAGAGGAATATCCTAATGATCAAGGTTGATGCAGAAAAATACCACCTTAATCTAGGGGGTTTATTGATTACACAAACTAAGCTAGCTTAATGAGATCGTTCTCAGAACGAAGGAAAGCAAAACAGCTGCCATTGATTGAGAATAAATCAAACAAGAACATTACAAAGGAAGTTCGCCGCTGTCAGCAATTTGAACATTGCTCTTGGGAGTGCCACTCTGATTGCCTTCAGCTTCAATCTTGTAAACCACATCCATGCCCGATAGCACCTTTCCAAACACCACATGTCGGCCATCCAACCTGTATATAAATTCAAAAATAAAATAAAAATAAAGTAAATCTGAGTAAATTATAAATTTAAAGCCACAATTGTGATACTCCAATGTCTAGGAAACCACTAGAGATGAGCATGCTCAAATAGGTTGAAAGATGTGTTTGGAAGAGGACATGATCACTTATGATAATTTGATCCAAGTCTATTCTCAAAAGCCAGTAGAAGTACGTAGATGTATTTTTCTATGATTAATTAAATAAAATTTTCTCTTCTACCATAGGTGCATTAGTAGTTACCAGCTAGTTGTGACAGTTGTAATGAAGAACTGTGAGCCATTTGTGTCTGGGCCAGCATTTGCCATTGAAAGAAGCCCTACACGCAAGAAGCCAAAAGCAAAATCTGTTCAGCGGGCAATACAGAAATAGATTTCTTGAAGTATGTTGATTATGTCATACTTGCAGTTTGTAACGATGGATCTTTGTTGAAAGTTTGGAACTAGTAAATAAGTCTAGGGTCAAAAATAATACTGTAAGCATACCTGGGCCAGTGTGCTTCAGCTTGAAATTCTCATCAGCAAACTTCTCTCCATAAATTGATTCTCCACCTCCCATCACCGAAAGTGTAAAATCACCTCCCTGGAGCATAAAGCTGGGAATAATTCTATGGAATTTGCTCCCTTGTAGTGAAGAGGTTTCCACTCTTTCCAACACCTTTCTCCCCTGAAATAACGAACATATTACATACATGAATGATTTAACTAATTTTTTATGTCTAGTACATTCAATATATTGATCCTGAAAAAAATGGGAATAAATAAATATCCTGTTCTTAGGTTAGAAAAAAATTAGACGGGTTGATATTTGATTTGATCATCAAAGGAATAAGAGTTCTGAAATGAAGTACAAGATGCGTAATGGCAACCAAACTGACTTCACTACTGTACCTGTGCACAGTGCTCGGAAATTCTCTGCAAAAGTACAAAAGTATTTCAGTTAATTACCACATAGTTAAAAAGTAGTATACAATAATCCATTACCAAAAAGAAAGAATAAAAAATACAAGCACATAAATCATATATAATCCATTGTCTCTGGACTCTCATTCTATATACACTATCAAACCTGCTGTTTTAGGAACTGCCTTCCCAAAGAGACCCATGACAATACGACCTGAAAAAAAGGATGGTGATGATTAGAAAATCTCAAAATCTAGAGTATATTTCTGTGGACATAAAATTTTACTTTGAAAAAAAATATAAATAAAAGGTGTATGCGGTTTGTACTTAGGGAGGGGAGCCTAAGAAATATATAGAGCCAACAGCATCCCTCCATGCCCAAAGAAACTAGAGGAAATGCTAAACAAAAAACATGGAAGCCCAGCACATGTATTATACATATATTCATACATTTACAAATATCCTTTTGTTTAGATCAAAAACATGTTATGAACATCCATGTTATGAACATCTCTATTGGTATACTAGTGAGCTACGTTGTTGGAAACATCACTTTACTTTCACATCACCAAAGTTGATGTGCTAACAGCAATTTTTATGAAATAATAATTCATCATGCAGTGAAAAAGAGACACATGTAGCTCAGTCTGCCGCTTTGCCTTGAAAAATACAACAATCAAAATATGCGGGGCATGTTTGGTTGCCAAATAGGATAAAGGGAGGATAGGACTATCCTTGGAATAAGTGGCGGTATAATAGGCCTCACAGGATAAGGGAGTATTGTGAATGATATAATGTATATTGTTCAATCACATGTTAGGGAGGGACGGGATTGGCTAACATTATTGTATGCAACGAAAGTGATTTATTCCACTCCAATGGAATATAGTGGTTCTATCCTGACACGCTATCAGTCGTCAAATTATGAAACCAAATGTGAGATAAATGGATCTCACAGACAACTAATCCAACCCCCCTCTTTTATCTAGCAACCAAACATGCCCATAAAGTAACACCAACTCCTCCAAATCAAACCAGAGACTTCAACAAACCAAGATTGCATTATGACTTATGTCATATCTATTCTATCTATTGTAGGGTTACGCCAAGGATCTCCTTATCTTTTTACGCTAGCTATAGATGAGTTGACGAGAAATATTTAGGATGACGTGCCATAGTGTATGCTTTTTGCAGATGATATCGTGTTAGTGGATGAGACTAGAGAAGGAGTTAATACAAAGTTAGAGATTTGAAGAAGAACACTTGAATCTAAAGAATTCTGGATAAGCAGAACTAATAAGGATTCTAGATAAGCAGAACTAAGACAGAATACATAGAATGTAAATTTAGTAACAGTAACAATAAAAATAGCGGAGAAGTAAAGATTGAGAACCAATAACTGCCTAAGAGTGAAATTTTTTGTTATTTATGGTCGATTATCACAACGGCGGGAGAAATTGATGCGGATGTGGCCCATAGGATTAAGGTGTGATAGCTTAAGTGGATAAGTGCTTTTGGGATACTGCGCGATAAACGAATACCCACTACACTAAAAGGTAAGTTTTATAAAACGACTATTAGACCAGCGATCTTATATGGGACGGAGTGTTGAGCAACCAAGAAACAACATGTCAATAAGATGAATGTTGCTGAGATAAGGATACTACGGTGGATGTGTGGCAAAACTAAACAAGACAGAATTAGGAATGAGTATATTCAAGAATGGGTAGAAGTAACACTAATAAAAGATAAGTTGAGAGAAAATCGATTGAGATGGTTTGATCATATTCAACGGAAACCAATACAGGCAATAATAAAGAAATGCGATACAGTGATGGTAGATGAAAGTATTAGGAGACTGGGTAGGCGTAGATTAACGTTGGCTAGAGTTGTAAATAGAGATATGAATCTACTTAATTTGACTAACGAAATGACCTTTGATAGAGCTGCATGGAGAAGGAGGATTCATCATTCATGTAACCGACTCCATTTGATGGGACTTGAGGCTTGGTTTGGTACACAACTCACTTGGTATTACAATCCACAAAAATATCATATTTTCCCCAAATATTTGCCTCAACCAAAACTGTTAACCACCAAGACTCTCTCTCAACTCCCACCCACAATCTCCTACACACAGTAGTGTGCATACTCTTCTAGTGTACATATAATTCCACAAATTTAGCAAACCAAAACATAACATAATTGGAAACATGATAACCAGCAGAGTACAAATCCATGTTGCAAGAACATACCAGCAGGTTTTCCGGCAATCTCGACATCAAAGTAAACTTTGTGAGTCACTTCCTTTAAATCCTCCTTCGATTTCTTCGCCTGAAAAGCAAATCACATCATCACATCATCCACTACACAAACCAACAAAAAAGAAAAACAGAAGAAAAAAAATCCAATCTTTGTCTAACCATACCAAATAAATCGGTAAACTACATGAAATAAAGCCTTGTTTACTCTAATATTTCTACAAATTAACACAATCGGTGACAATAATCACATTCAAAGTATACAATTGATAATCAATTGATCAATTGCAATAAGATATGTAGATCTATCATCAATTAAACACAAAAAATCTCAGATCGGATGTGATTTGTGAGGGTTCTATGCTGGATCAAATCTGAAGATGAGAGTCAATCAATCATCTTTGTTATAGATAGATAGAGAGAGAGTACCTGAGTGAGAGCTAGGGTTGCGAAGAGGACTAGCGTCCACACCAGTGCGAGTGAGAACGATCGAGTTCTGGCCATTGTCTCTGGTTTTCGACACACCCTTTTGGTTTCGCTTCGCAGCCTTTGATACGAAGAAGAGGAATTGAAGAGAGCAGAGTGGTAGTACCAGCAGTGGATGAAGGAAAAGAGAACTTTAGTATGTTGTACAGCGAATGACTGTGATCTAAGGGGTAGCCAATAGAAGTTTGACACCTCATCCCGTGACGTATTTTTGTTCCATGCTATTGGTTGTGGGGCGTGGGCTCGTAGGTTTACACTAACCTACCTGAATTTTTTATTTAATACATATTTCTCCCTCACTTTCAAACATTTACACTAAACCCCTGAAAAAATTTATCTTTTAATGGTAGGCCATTCTATTACACCACATTTTTGTCTCATTACACTCTTATTTTTTTTTTAATTACAATCTCACTCCATCTAAAATTATCAAAAAATAAGTCTCAAAATCCTAAAACATCATACTTTAATTTCTTAACTCACTCATTTATTTATTATTATCTCCACATATCACCATCACTGTCACTATTGTCATTGCTACCTTTAGTCTCTATGTTGTAGCATGCCACTCTCCTCTCATAAATATGAATTTTTTTCTTCTATCTCGCACTTGCAATAGTAAGAAATGAAAAATGAAGCTACAACAAGGAAAATGGATCTAAAAATAAGGTCACATGATTTGAAAAGTTATAGAAGAAGATCATAGCAGGAAATAGGATTTGAAGGAAAAGTATATCGGGAATGAATTGATTGTAGTAGAGAAGAAACTTAAAAGTGAGTCGTGACAGAAGACTAAAAAGAAGGTTGTAACTGTAAAGAGAGCCAAAAGCATATAGTAGCAATAGTAGTAGTAGTAGTAGTAAAGATGGTTGCTGGAAGATAAATAGGATATGGGAATGTAGGTTATTGTAGGTGTTGATTTTTGACCACACAACCAAACAGGGAAACTCAGTAGAAGAGCACCGCCAGACTAGATTAAACCCGAACAACCTATTACAGAAAAATAAGAATTCAGCGGTGGTTCATCCACTCGGGAGCACTTCGACGATCAAGTCAGTAATTATCTCTTAAAGATAGCCAATAGTGTTTAACTCACTAAACAGAACATAAAAAGCATACCTTGGACCCCCGAGGATGCCTTACTTTTATAGCCAGCACTAACCTGACCCCCTGTAGAAACCCAGCTTCAATGGACTCTTGCTCAATACTCATCTGAGACTCTCAACTAGATAGAGATAAACTCCCTAAGAGCTTTATCTTTATCCAGGCTGAGGTCCTCCCTAATTCTAGGACTCATATCCCTTATCCGTTCATCTCGGATTCCGATATCTCCGCAGATAACCTCGCCCTAACCGAGATTACCTCGGCATCAAAACCAGGCCACATGGCACCTTAGCTGACACTTTGGCGTTACTTTGATCACGTGTTGTCATTACAAAATATGCCCTCATTAATCGCTTCTAGGTTCTATCACCTCAAGAACATGAGGTGATAGAACCTACAACTAGTTTATTTACTATGTTGGCTAAAATTCATTCTTTCTTTCGACGAGATAATTATTTGTGCTTCAAGTACCCAAGATTTAATCGTCCATTTTTATCGTGATCGTGAACCAAGAAGCAAGTTCTTTAAGTATCTTAACTGAGATTGTTCCTTTAGCCGAGGGTTTTACTTCATTAAATCCTGAACTCTAAGACTTTAATCATTTCACGAGTGTCACACACGGTTTTTCCAACCGTTTCCGCCATGCGTCCTTCTCTCATTAGTTCGTACCTGACACGCGCTATCAAGACACCTCGCTTCTATGTATGCCGCATGGCAGTCACGGCGTCCCAGGCACATCACTATGATCTAATTCCTCTTTCATAATTTCAGCAAAACTACTTCATCTCTCTCCATCCTTCACTTTTGCAAAAAAAAAAATAAATCTCCCTTGTTGCACAAATTTTCCCTCTCTAAACTTCCACTATCGGACCGTCATTACTGTTTCTTCAAAGTTCTCGCAACTGCTCCGTTCGCCTTCTCTAGCTTAACTTTTCACCATCAAGCTCGACAACATTATCATTGACTCGGTGAATCTGGCCCAACCTCGTCTCCTCGGCTTTACTTGATAAGTTCTCACTTTCTGTCTTTCCAAATTTCAGTCTTCCACTGTTCTGAATACGTTTCCTTTATGAACTCACCACATGATCTTTTTACTACATTATTGTTTGTTGAATCTCGCACTCATGGTTGTATCATGAATCGATTCATTTTATGTTTTGAAGTTTGTCACTGTGTTTTTTGATTATCAATCACATTTGTGATTTGCGCACACTGCCCCCACATACTCATTCAGTGTTTTATGGATTTGGGATTCTATATTTGTGATTCTTGAAATTTGCCTTTGAATCCTTCTTAGCCCTGAACTTCATTCTGTTTCTGTTTGCTTTGTCAATCTTTCAGATTCTTGCTCTTTTTTCTTGTTTCAATCTTGATTTCTGAATTATGTTTATTGTCTGGTCTTCTTGTTCTGTTTCCAGATTCTACCTTCGAATTTTTTTTGTTCACTTGCATAGACCATAAGCTTGGGATTTGCTTAGAAACCAAATACTTAATAAAAACTGAACCAAAAACCCTCTTTAGACCTGAAGAAAAAACCCTAGCTCTAATACCAGTTTAGGGTATAGCCGAGGTATTTGAACCATACCAAGTATTCCTTTTTGAAATTTCGCACCAGTCTTCACTAAGCCGACATTATGGAAATGTTTAAGTGGAGAGTAGACACCCCTACCAAGCTGGAATACTTTAGGCAAGAGTTCTTTATTCCAGCCGACATCCATCTGAGGTTGGCTAAGAAGGACGACTCAATTATGCTTGGCAAAGATTACATGCCATTTCCAGTCGTCCCTATTATTGAATGAGGAGTTAGGTTTCCCCTAGATATCCTCTTTAGGGAAGTCCTCCACTATTATAAACTCAATACCATGTAACTGACTGTCAATTCCTTCAAGATCATCAATGGTATTGCCGAACTGGCACGTCGATAAAATGCCAGAATCACACTCTCTGATATCCAATATTGTTATACTATGTGTAGCTTGAAAACACCCAAAGGTTACACCTACTACCTCAAGCCGAGATCTACGCAATACAAGCTGACAGCCGATATCCCAGATTCTAATAAAGGCACGGCAGACGACTACCTAATTGTCTTAGGCAAATAGAAGTTTGCGCCAGGTGATAAACTCCACATTTTCCCCCTGCGTCGTGAAGTTTTTAAAGATGACAAGGGTAAGAACCTAGTCCCCTCCCAAAGTTCCTCTGTCTGTAACTTTACTTAACTATCTTTCAGTTTCTAATGTTTTCTTTTGTGTTTTTGCAGCCATTCCTCAGCCCGAAAAGGACTTCCGCCAATACTACGTGCCAAGCAAGGATCTGGTGCGCCTTCTTCATTTGCTCATTGAAGTGCGCAAGGCTCCAGTCTTCCTTAATTTCATTCCGACGTACAGGAGTCTACTGCCCGATGTCCCCAAAAAAAGAAAAACTCCACCTTCTTCATCTACTTCTCCAACAGCCTCATCTCTAAGGCTAGATCAGGCCTCCACCTCTGACCCAATTGACCAGCCAACCACTTCTACCCCTCAGTTGATTCCTCCATTCCAATGCCAACGCCGACGCCGAGCTCCTCTCTCTGCTCCTGCAGGCAGAACTCGTAGCCACCGACGCCGAGAATCTGAAGCATCGGCCTTTGATCCAGCCAATCTCCCATATCCCTTCCAGCAATCCGTCTTGGAACCAAGGTCACTGTTACTGCCACCGCCGAAGAGATAAGCCGTGCAAAGATCATTCCGGACGACCTTCTTGTCGACATCCCAGGCGTGGTGCCAATCCACTCCTCATCTCCTTCTCAATCGCAGCCAAAACCCAAGGCAAAGAGGGTTAAAAGGGGCAAGGTCAGGCCTAGCGCCACTGAAGTGGAGTCAAAAGACACAGTGCCAATTTCAAAATTGGTTGAAGCAAAGAAGTCAGCTGAGAAGAGGCCTGCCGAGGCCGAGGCCGAGGTATCCGACCAACCCCAACCAAAAAAGTCGAGGTCCGGCGGGTCTTCTAAGCCCTCTGGGTTTTGCGCCGACGCTCCCTAGACTCCATTCGTCATGGTCGGAGGCTGACCTCTTTTAACCGGGGACAACGCGCTTGACAGTTTAGAAGTCGGTGCCGCCATTTCTACCGCCGTTCTACTCCCAGTCAACATCAATCGGATGGCCGAACTTTCGGAGTACGAAAATTACACGATGATGATGCAGTATTGCATCTTGGTAAGTTTTAATACTTGTAATTTTTTATCTAATTTTAACTCTAGTTTTCATACTTAACGAACTTTTATTACACTTTTGTAGGCTATCTAGTAGGGTCACTCCTTTGCAGTCAAGACCGATGAATTCAAAAAAGAACTAACCCAAAAGACGAATGAGGCAACCAAACTCCTTTCCTCATTAAATAAAGCTGAGGCCCGTATCTGAGGTCTTCTGGATCAGGCCAAGGCTACTGAGTTGGCCCTAAAGAAAGCCGAGGACTGCGCCGAGGTTGCAGAAAATATTGCCAAGGTCGCTCAGGCCGAAGCAAAATAAGCCAAAGAAAAAGAGGTCCAAGCCCAAACAGAGCTGCAGGCGGCACTTACTACCAAGGCAGCTGAGATAAAGGAAGCGGATGAGAAGGTTTACGCTGAAGAGGCAGCCGATGTCTGTGATGAATACAAAAAGTAAGTCAAACAAGCATGCAACATGGGTTACACCCTTGGTTGGATGGCTGTTTTGAAAGAGTTGGTTGTTCCTAAAGAGTCGTCCCTCTGGGACGAGAGCCGACTTGTTGTGCCATTCCCTCCCGCTCCAATCCAATATGAGAATGAGGCTGAGGGGGATGAAGAAGTCAAGGCCGATAAGGACAACGTCGCCGATGTTTTTGAGAAGAACGAAGTTGCGAGGGCCAAGTCCCTAATTCTGAATGAACAAGCCGTTGACTTGACTCAAGACAATGAGGACAAGGTCCCCGAGGTTGAAAGCGTCGAGAAGAGCCTTAACAAGACTCTTCTAGAGATCAACACTGAAATCAAAGCCGAGAAGGCTGCTGAGAAACTCTCCCCGATGTTTGTTGAGGTTGAAACACAGCCAACCGCCGATGCAGAACAGTCTGTTTAGGATCATTTTTTTCTTTGTACTTTTCCCTTTATACTTTTGAACAATGTTAGCTTTATATTTGGCCGATGTGCCCTTTTTGTCTTTGTAGATGAACAAGTAATCCCTTATGCAATGACAAAGTGCCTTTTTGTATCTGAGCAAAAGTTTCTTTTCTGAATGCAAATCTTATTTTTTCTTCCAAGTGTTGAATGTATGCTTTCCTTTCTTCTAAGCAAGTTAACTGCTTTCATACTTAGAATATTTTTGCACTCCTTCAAAGTATACCTTAATCAGATAATAACTCCGTAATATAATGCCTCGGATACAAACCTTGACTATTTGTCTCAGCCAACAATTGGAATACCTTGGATAACACTTAAAAATATTTTTACAAGTGTTATTCAGTCAAGCATTGCTTGTTTACCTCCATATGCTGTCTTCTATTAAAACTTCACCCTTTCCAAGGTTTGACAACTCGTTAGTCATCTCTACCAAAGATGTATCTCGAATACTTCTTTCAATATGACCCCGACTAACTTCAACTTGTAAATTTTCCTGAAATTTCAACAAGTGTTTAAGCCAATTATAGCTTTTAAACAATTTCAACAAGTCTTCCTAAGCTCTTAAACTTTTAAGTTTTATTCATCATTTTCCAGCTCTCTACCCCCTAATGTAAACCTAAGTTTCACTTAAGTTCACATTAAGCACTTATAGCCTTTAGCCGAGGTGTTCAACCTGCGTTTTTCTGTTAATCCGATTAAAGCACACTTAGTTCCATTCGGAGTTTTAATTCTGCCGACATGGCAAGTCCAGGTTAATTCAACTCTGCCATATAATGAGTCTAAGTTATTCGACATGTTTTACTTAGAAACATCGCCAATTTAGTTCAACTCTATTATATACAACTATAATTCAACTCTGCTATATAATAAGTCTAAGTTATTTGTCATGTTTCACTCAAAAGTATCGCCAACTTAGTTCAACTCTATTATATGCAAGTATAATTCAACTCTGTCATATGTTAAGTCTAAGTTATTCGTCATGTTTCACTCAGAAATATCTCCATGGGACTAACCAATCCTTTCACACAAATTTCAAATTTATCAAACTAAAATTTTATTACTATCTCGGCTAATAAAATTATGACATAAACTTCAAAAAAACAAAAATCTAATAATAGAAAAACTTCAAGTTGTAAGTGTTCTAGGGTCTTGGCAACTCTTTGTTATCACTGTCCTCAAGCCGATATGCCCCATTGCCGATGACCAAGACGATTCTATAAGGCCCCTCTCAATTTGGCCCTAGCTTGCCCTCCCTAGGATCCTTCTTGTTGCCGACCACTTTTGTCATGACCTAAACCCGTCCTTATAGGTTTAGTATTATAACCGGCCAATAATCTACGATTACTAAAGGCCTAACTGAACAAATCAAAAGAAAGGGCTAGCGGAAGCTAATACATAAGAAAGAAAGACGTTCAACGAGCTGTGACCTTACATGAGACAAAAGACATAGCTATATATATACACATATACATCAAGGTATCGCAAGTTTCTTATAATACAACATAACTAAAAGAGCCAAGTCATTCCCATTAACAACAATTAAGACACCAATGACATCTGACTAGCGCGCGAGTGAAATCCAAAAGGGGTGACCACTGGGTCAGTCAGTGCTCCAACAGATGGGAACCTCAACGCGAGGCACAAAAGGTAGCTTGACCAAAACGGAGGTGAGATCGTTGCCACTACGTCCCCTCATGAACTGGATTACCTACATACATATATAAAACATGAGTTAAAGCCCAGTGAATAACAACTACGTAAAGGGGTTTCGAATGATGATCACAATGTGTCACGACCTAAACCCGCCCCTATGGGTTTAGCACCGTAATCGGCCAGTAATCCGTGATTACTGAAGGCTTGCTTAACAGTAATAATAGTAATACAGAGTACAGGGGCTGGTGGAAGCCAAAACAGTAATAAAAGATGTCTAATGAGCTGTGGCAGTCTATATGCAAAAAGACTTTTCATAACATATTCACATTGATACCCAAAGCAGTATATACATACATATACAAGCATTTAGGTTAGGGACCAAATCCCTACCATAACAAAGGCAAGACAAGTCTAAACAAGATATACGTAATGTAAATGTAAAGGGAATCTAAAACACCCCAAAGTTTTCTAGCTCAAGGACTTGGAACCTCTCAGTGAGGCACAGTGGTTGGCTTGACAAAAAGAGAGTTCAACCCAACGCTCCTAGCTCCGATCCGGTGCCTGGACACCTACATATATATAAACAGTGAGCTAAAGCCCAGTGAATAACATATGCGTAAAGAGGTTAAGAATGAATGTCCTTTCAGTACTTAAAACAGTCATTTGAACAGTATATCAGTTATTTGATCATAGCAGTCATAAGTGGTACATCCAATAGCAAATAGTACAGTAGGTCTTAACGAACCGAACAGTCAGTTGATGACCATTATATCAGTAAACAGTAATGGTTCTAACATGGAAACCAACAGAGATCTCTGTGACAGTAGCAGTAACAGTAAAATGCTATGGATGCCACGAATACATTTCACAAATAGGACAAACATTCATTTAGTAAGAAATATCATTTCAGAAAGCAGTACAGTTGATCATTCAGAAAATATTCATTATTGAATATATCTTTACAACATTGTTACTCACAGAGTTCTGGGCTACAGATAGGCTAGTGCACTTCCTCGGATGCCAACCCTACACAGTTACAGGATGAACACACACTAAGTTGCACGTTTGGGAAACAATAACTTAGTCCCTATCTTGACTCGGGTGTGGTTCTAAAGCATTATCCTCATTAAGATGCCTTAAACTAGGCCTAGGAATGCCTAGGACGGAATGAGGATGCAAAAATACACTTTAAAAAACTTTTCAAATTTTTGTTGAAACAAGGGTCCCGCTCGAGCGTGGCTTTCTCCGCTCGAGCGGACATGCAAACAAAAGAGCCTCGCTCGAGCATGACTTTCCTCGCTCGAGCGGACTGCAAAAGTACTGGATGCAAGAAATTCACACTCGACGGGCGCCGACCTCGCCGAAGCGCGAGACACAAGTCTCGCCGAAGGCATTCCTCGCCGAAGCGATCAGAAACACATGCAAAGTACTGGATACATGCATTTTACGCTTGAGCGTTACTTTCCCCGCTCGAGCGGACTGTATGAACTTAGAGTGTACGCTTGAGCGTGAAGTCTTACACTCGAGCGTGGGTCCAAATTTTGGAATTCCCAGTTTGAAACTTCAAGCTCAAAATCAACTTTTAAAGCATTAAATTCAATCCTTTTAGGCTAATTTTCTAGAAAACACCTTAAAACCCCTAATACAACATGTTTTAAAGATCAATTTAGAAAATCAAAGCCCAAAGGTAGTTCAATTAAACACAATTTCAAGAAAAATTTCAAGAACATGATGAACATGCATGTGTTCTAATGAGTTCAAAGCTTCTAATACATGCTCCAAAGAGCGAATTCTCTCAAAAACAAGATGAATTCATGGACTTTAACCAAAATGTAAACATGCATGTAGGAATACCCATGAAAACAACCTCAAAACTTCAATATAAGAACATACATGCATGATTTAAGCTTCAATTCAACAATATTAACCAATTCTAGACTTTAAAACTCTAAACTTCCATGAACCATGCAACACATGACTTAATTTAACAATCAAGAAGATGATTCTCCTACCTTATGCCTTGAATTCAAGATATAGAAGTTCAAATATGCAATCCTCCCTTCAAAGCTTCTAATTCCAAGCAAGAATTCTAGATGAATTCAATGTCTCCAACTCTCTAGCTCTCTCACGCTTGGTCTAGGAGGGAATAAAGAATGATGCAAGACTAAGCTTCAAACAACATTTGGTGAAGTGGCCCACTAGATGGCAAAAGAGTAATAAACATAACTAGTGTAGTTCAATATTATTTAATCTAATTGAATCATACCAAATCAAATTTCAATTAAACATACCATAAAATCATATAAATTCTAATTAACATGAAACACTAATCAATTTCAGATTCGGCCGCCGATAAGGCCGTTAATTTGCAATTTAAAACATAAAACATGAACACATCAATTAATAGTCAAACAGATAGAAATGTGTTTAACTAATACACTTCAATCAATCAGTCAGAATTTCAGTCAATCAGTCACTTAACATGCTTAATCATAAATTAGCATTAATCGGTGGTATTATCAGTAAACAGTGGTGAGGGTTGTCACACAATGTAAAACCAATTATATACAAAAAAAGGTTCTTATTACATATAGAAAGCATAATGTAATATGTGGTACATCCAAAGCAATACATACAGGCGGTCACGGAGACTGAAGATCAGATGTGATGGACATTACTATAGTAAACAGGAGTTCCATGAATTGGAACTGGTAGAAGTCTTTGTATCATGTGCGCAGATGCTAAGGATGCCACGATAAACAATGTAAGCAAAAGTAGAATCATCATTTGTAAGTGTAAGAAAACATAATAAAACAAAGCAAAATTTTAAAGCTGGAAATAAGTTCTTTAGTTTAAACATATCTTTACAATAGTGTTACTCACAGTTGGTTCCGTGATGCAGGTGACTGGAATATGGCCGTTTGACTTACACAGACAGATACAGATGTAGCATACTTAATTTGCCATACAACCAGCTAATTAATTCCATTACATAGGAATTGATGGGACTAAATGTTGTTTACTTTTGTTAAATGCTCATGCAATGCAAATGGACATCAATTACGGGTGTAAAACACGCTAACGGAGGCCCGGAAGTGGAGTAAATGACAAAGAAAAGTGAAATTAAGGCTGCCAAACACCGCGACGCACGAGCTCCTTGGTCGACGCTCAAGACCTTCTCCACACGTGCGTCATCAGGTGTCTTTTATGCAGAATGTCCCAACCACTTCCTCTATTTTCCGCAAGTGCGGGCCTACCCGCCGCACGTGCACCAGTGCTTCTCGCACGTGCGGGCTCCCTAGCCGCACGTGCGGTTCTAGGTGTTCTAGAACCGAATTTCTGCTATGTTTTTGGGGTTCCAAATTCCGCAAAATCAAACGCAAAGTCAATCAAATTAGAGGCCAAAAATTAACAAACATGGTGTACAAACAATTTCCATGTTCAATTCAAGAATATAACCTTAAATTCAAACTCAGGTTCTACAATCTCATAAACAATTTCAAGGTTATAAAGAAAACAACACCTATGCATATGGAAATTCTATTTTTTCAACAAAACCATGAATATCTAGCTTAGAATCACGTAAAACCAAGTAATTCAAGTTAAAATATAGAAGAATCCCTCATATTAGGGTTCTATCATAATTTATACTACCCAACTTCTTACTCTCCCTCAATTCCATGAGTTCAAGATAGAAAGTCATCTTTATGCAAGAAATTAGAAAGGATTCTTACCTCAATGAGTAGATTTGATGAAGTTGCTCCAAATTCTCCTCCTCTCCTTCACTTTTCTCTCTTTCTCTTCTTGCTCTCTTACTCAAACTCTAGAACACTCTTGACTCTCTCAAATTTTTTTTTTTTTTATTATCTATCTCTTCCTTATATTGAGCTTATATATATATGTAGATCTCTATATATAAATTACTTAACTTGGATTAATTAAATGAGAGTCTCTTTATTTAAATTACTTAATTGATTAGTTATATTATTACCTAACTTAATTTAAGGTGAATCAATTCTACTCATTTAGTCCATTAACTAATTTTATAACTCTACGATTTAACGACTCAAATGTGTCTTTTCATAAAGGAACATATTTGTTAACAAACATAATGCACATAAATAAGCATATAAGGCATGATAAATGTATAATTTAGTTTAATCAAAAAGTAACAACTAAGTAAAAGGCGGTGTTACGCCTCTTCCCTTTAGAGCGTTTGGTCCTCGAAACTCAAGTACCTTCTTCAAAGGAAGACCGAGGGTCTAATGGAAACAGCTTCAAGGTATTTCTCTTGTATATCCACTTTCTTTCCCATGTTACATACAAGCCAATCGTGGTACTACCAATCTACATTTACCAACAAAATTTCTTTATTTCTCAACTTTTTAATTGACGACTAACAATTCAATAAGCCGCTCTATATATCTATAGTCATCCTTCGCAAGTATTTGGGTAGGTTCAACAACTTGTTAAGGATCTAAAAGGGATTCTCTTAACATGGAAATATGAAAAATATTATGTATGTGTTCCATATCCGAAGGTAGGGCTACTTGGTACGCCACTGGACTCAGTTTCTCAATAATCTCATATGGTTCGATGTATCAAGGCGCTAATTTACCCTTAACTCTAAAATGAGTGTGTCCCTTCATCGGCGTAACTTTGATAAAAACATGGTTGCCTACTTCATACTCTCTTTCCCGTCTACGCACGTCAGCATAATTTTTCTATCGATTTTGCGCTGTTTTTAATCACTGTTGAATCAACTTTACTTCTCTGTAGTCTCTTAAACAAGTTCAAGTCCCAATAATGGTCTATCTCCAACTTCAGTCCAACAATGTCACGACCCAAACCCACCCCTAAGAGTTTATGTTAATCATATTATTTAATTTTGATTATTTAATTTTGATGATGTCTAAAATATTATTTGTAACAATTTGGATTTTTCTAATATACATATTATTTGACCCAAAATATTATTATTTTTAAAATATATATTTGTTAAATATTATTTAAATAAAAATATTTTCAAAAGCTTTACTATTCACTTTTTGAAAAATAGGGTTAATTACTATTCATCTTTTGACAAATCGATTAGTTATATAATTTTGATAAAAATGATTGATTGGTTGTATTATTTTGACAAATTTGATATTTATGGGTTGTCTTGTTTTGACAAAATTAATATGGAGTGGTAAAATATATTTAGTTTAAAATCTCTACAACTTGTACAATATTTTAAAGAGAGCATATATTTTCAAATCCATCATAAATATTATTTAAAGAGATTTTTTCAGGTATGCAAATATTTGATCGTAACATATATAACGTTATATGCGTAATACATCATGTGCGCTTATTAAATTTTTAACATTACATTGATTATATCATATCACACTACACTACATTGATTATATCATATTATAATCAAGCAAGAAGAAAAAGATGGAGTTATATATATATACCAAGATCGAAGCAAAGAACAAGAATGAAGAACCATGGATTACTTAAATCAAAGATGAAACAATTTAAACATAGAATTGGAATGCACAAAACAAAATATAATTCAAATCAAAATATTTAATTAAAACACAATTTTAATTCATTACGTAAAATAACTTGCACTTACAATTGTTGTAACTGCAAGGATCCCGAATAGAAGAATGTAACAAGGTAAACCTCACTCGCAGTAACACTCTTTTCTTTACAAGGTTCAAGAAAATTGAATCGCCTAACAATTACAATAGATTACAAATATATAGAAAACCAAATTAACTATGCAAAGATGTGAGTTGGCTAAATGATGAAAGCAATGGCAAAGATTGAGGATCGAAAGGTATCGATTGATTAACTATGCAAAGATGTGAATAAAGGAATCGACAGGTCGCTTCGGTTACTTTTAACTATGCAAAGATGTGAGTTGGCTAAATGATGAAAGCAAATGGCAAAAGATTGAGGATCAAGGTAATGATTGATTAACTATGCAAAGATGTGAATAAAGGAATCGTAATAAATATAAATTGACAAATTTTTCTCAAAAGAGTAGTGATTGAAGTCAATTTTATATTTATAAAGAATCCTATGTCGATTATTTCAAGCAAATGGGTCCCGAGCATCATGAAACTCGTGACGATCATAACCAAAGTTGATTGGTGGATCCTTCGAATCGTCGAACTATCTTCCGAACTAGATGCTGGGCCGGTGCAGAGATTGTTCATTTTTAATTGGGCTTGGGCTTGATCTACTAGGAGACGGGCCATTTGAAGCAATTGATCACCGTGGATCCAGTTGAACAATGGGTCGAAAGCAGAGGTTGAATATCGGATCGAGCTCGTGATTTGGACTTTGACCTTGGTTGGTCCTAACCCTTGGGACTTTGGACTTTCCTTGGATTTGATCTTTGATGATTTGGGCTTGGAGCCACTAGATGAGGGATCGCTAAGATTGACCTGGAGGAAGATCGTCACTTCCTTGGTGACATGTAGCTTGGGGTCTCATTGGCTTGCCTGGCTTTGACTATTGCGGTGTTGGAGCACATGAATCAGAGGAAATTCCTCATAAACAATTTCAATAATTCTGGGCACATTGAACTTAGCCCACCATTTAACAGAGTGTTGGCGAATAATGATGTTGTCATTAATCCCATAATGCCATTTGAATATCCATGGGATTTTGTACTTGGATATAAAAGTGAGCAAGATAGGAAATTGTTTTTGATGAGTAGTAAATGGGTAAACAGCAGCAAAATAGGCAATTGTTTCATTGAGTGAACTGGGAAGAATATCTGAAATGGGGCCATAATGAGTCCACCATCGAAGAAACCAAGTGGGTAATTCAGATTTGAATTTTTGATCAAATGAGATGAACCAGGAGTGACTAAATGACTCATTTTGGTACAAGAACAATTTGAACCAAGCATCAATATAATCATGATAATTATATTGAATAGAATGACCAGGCAAATGTCGAAGCAGATTAGGATTGCCCCATTCTGCAAGAGAGACAATGTTGTGAATGTAAAGTGAATGGTATAGGATCTTGTAGGCATAGACACGATCCTGAATTGGTTTGATCAAAATGGAATGATGGTTGAGCAGAATATCTTTGTAATAAGAGAGATTTTTCTCTGGAGGTGAAGAAATGAAATGACATCCAGAGCCAAAATGGAATTGAGCAATTTCGTTAATGGTTTGACTTCTGGGGTGACTAGGTTCTTTGTAGAACAAGTTAGCAACATGTGATTTATGTACTACCGAGAGGGTCGAACTTGATTAATTGGAAGTGGAGTAACTGAAACTGATTGGCTAGAGGCAAAGGGATCATTAGCCAATGCAGATGAGTAATCAGGACGGTGAATAGTACCAAGAGTATGGTGTCTATTAATTATGTCAATGGAAGAGGATGGTTTAATTGACTCCAGAGGAGGAGGAACTATGAGTTGATTAGGAAACAAAGATTAGTAACCAGAAAGAAGATCTAAATAATTCTGGTAATAATGTAAATCATTGTAATAATTATGTCGTAAAACACGGCGAGCTTGTAACTGTTGATGATTGATGTATTGGGCTCTTTTAGTAGTTGGCCTAGCTGACTTAAGACGGTTAATCCGACGGTTAACTTGTTTGATCAGGGTTTGGGAATGTATAATTTGGGTTTTAACATAGGAAATATGTGGAGTAGCACTCATCCCTTACCCCCCTGTAAAAATTCTCGCAAGAAAATCGTAGGGAATTTTGACAACCGTATATAGGTAATATCAAAATCAAAAATACTTAAAATAGATTGCCAACGGGCAAAAATCATTTACTAGCAAGATTTTGAACATCTTTTTCTAAAACATATTTAGCAGATTTGCAATCTAACCTAAGTAAAAATTTTGATTTAAAATATCATCTTGAAATTTTTGAATACATAAAACAAGAGATAAAATTTCTTTTTAATAGTACTATAATTTAATTGTGCTTTATTCCGCATACCGTAATGAAAACGAACAATTTGTTCAGATGATCGGGAGTGACTTTCAAGGAGAATGCCACCATAACCAATATCAAGCATCGCTTTGAATAATTTTGAATGAGTTCTCGAGGAATACCAAGACAAGGAAGAGACTTGACATATTGTTTAACTTGTTGAACAAAGAAGATGAGTAGAAGACCAAGGAGGAGGATTATCCTTTAACCGATCGAACAATGGTTGATGATTTGCCTAAGGTCTTTATAAAATTCAAAGAATGTAATTGAGGGAACCTAAAACCTTTGTAATTGAGTTTTATCAAGAATTTCATCAGAAATTTAGACGCAAAACTCAATAGAGCGACTAATTGGGAGAATAGTATTATGATGAATATCATAACCTAAAAACCTAACTTTAGTCCTAAATAATTTAATCTTAGGAGCGGATATGACTAGACCATGACTTTTAATAGTATAAAAGAATGCAGTTAAATGTTTCCAATGTTCACTAATTGATTTAGAAAAGATTAATATGTCATCAATGTAAACAATAGAAAAATGACTAAATGGGTTAAAAATATCATTCATTATATTTTGAAATTCACTAGGAGCATTTTTTAATCCAAATGGCATGACATTCCATTCATATTGGCCAAAAGGTGTATTAAAAGCAGTTTTATATCGATCTTTAGGATGAATTTGAATTTGCCAGAAACCACTTTTTAAATCAAATTTACTAAAATATAACATTTTGATTAAGTCTTTTAATTAGGTCTTTTTATTAGGAATAGGATATCTAATCCATTCAAGAACAAAGATTTAATGGTTTATAATTAATAACTAGGCGAGAACACCTCGTTTAATTCAAAGATTTTTATTAACATAAAAAGGTGACAAGACCATGGTGATTTGTCAGACTAATAATTCTATTTTTAATAATTCATTAATTTCCTTTTTACACATTTCTAACAATTCATGATTCATTTGAATAGGCCGATTTAGTAGGTATTTGTCGCTCATTAAAACCTTTAATATATGGTAAAGTAACTACATGCTTTCTCCTATGCCGCACGCAAGAGGTAAAGTTGAACAAACAGTTGATTCAAGTTTTAATTTGAAATCATTAATTTGAGAGATGAGAACGATCGCTTAACTGTTGATCTATTCTTTTGTAATTAATTTCTTCTTTAAGAAAATTAATATGCCGAGTTAGTCGCTTAATAGTGTGGGTAATAGAACAATCTTGTAATTGATTTAACTCTAATTGTTCGTGGAAATAAGAATGTAAATGTAACAGATGTCCTAAAACATAAGTAGTAATTCCTTCAAGAGAAGTAGTAAATGGATATAATAAAGATATAAATGGTGTACCTAAAATAATCCGATCACCATATTTTTGACTAAAACAAATGTAGTTTTAAAGCAAACATTATTTTGACAAACATGTACTTTAGGTAATTTATATCGAATATGCATTTTACTACCATTAGCAGAAGTTAATTTCTCTTGACATTTATGATAATATTTAGTAGGAAGTAATCCTTCTTGAATGCAATTTAAATCAGCACCAGTATCAATTAATGCAACTAATTCTAATTCAAAATCTTCAACAATGATTTTAATTCTTGAGTACCATTTTTGCATATAAATTTTATTAAGTAAATTTAATCGTTTATCTTCAAGGTTAGTAGCTTGAGATCGATTATCAAATATGAGTTTAGTTGATCAAGATGATCGTAATCATGATCATAATTATGTTCGATTCATGAGGTGATTGTGCATTAGGTTGGAAATCATTTAAGTTTTGTTTAAGTTTAAGATTAATAATTTCATTTTCTAATTTATTATCTTTATTTTGAAGATCTCTTATTGTTTGTTTAATTTGATTGATTTCAAATTGTAAGTCTTGAAGTGTAACTTCTTTAGTTTTATTTTTAAATTTTTCTAAAGTTTTAGATAAACTAATGATGGGTTTATTAAACTTAGGTTTAGTTTCGCTTGAAGCATTAGACCTTTGAGCTTATCAATATATTGTTGTTTTAATTGAGGATCATCTAATTTACTAATTAAATCAATTAAAGCGCATTCTTCTTGACTATGTTTAGTAAGAATGTAAATTTGTTTAACCGGTTTACACCAAACCTCATTCCATCCTAAGGTACTTTGATTATCAGAAGCAGTATTATCACTATTAGAAGGGGAATTGGATGAAGATGGAAGTACAGCAGATGAATCATTATGAGATCGATTTAATTGGAAGATATCAAATAACCGTATTTTGGATTCATCATTAATTTGGAGTTGATTGACTCGCTTTTGAGCTTTTGTTTCTCTTTGCATTTATTAGCATAGTGGCCTTTTTGTCCACGCTATAACACGAATATCTTTATTAGATTTTGATCTCGGATGTGATTTAGATTTATGATATTTCTTTTTGGGTTTAGTATAAAATTTGTCATTAGATTTGGAGGGTGAATAAGGCTTCTTGTAATATTTGGATTTATGTTTTGAATGTTTGTGTGATTTCCTACGAGAGGGTGCAATAGGAGGTAGTCCATATTGTTCACAGAAATTTCCTAATTCATATTTAGCTTTATGTTTATCTTTTGTAGCTTTTTGACTAAGTTTTAAATCAATACACATTTTAAGTTTCTTTTGAATAGTGCTAATTATATCACCATATGTTAAATTATCATATTCAATAACACCAAGAGGGTTGACTAAGAACATCTCTAATTTTGTGAGCAAATAAACTAGGTAATCCATTAATAAATTTTTCTTTCCGTAATGATTTAGTAGCCTTCTCTCAAAGATAACTCTAGAGGTAAAAACATCTTTATACCATCTAAAATCACTTAAGGTTGGACAAGTAAGATTACCGAGTTGATCATGTATGCGAGAATATATATTAGTTGGGGTACCAATAAAATGTCTAATAATTGTATAAATTAATTGGTTAATACCATCAAAGTTGGCAACATCCTAAATTTTCATCAAATATAGGTAATCCTTGATCATCGCTTTGGTTAGCATAGATGATAGAGTCTCGCTGAGTGTCGTTAAATATTTTTCCCACCAAGATTTGAGCCGACCAAGAAAGCGAGTAATTAAATTTACAATTTCAAAGTTGAGTATATTGGGGATAATTAGAGAGATAACTGCTCGAGACCATAGATAAATGATTTAATTTTTGGAGGAGTTGATCTTCACTAAGATCATCAATATTCCATTCAGATAATTTTTAGCAGAGACGTAAAATTGATTATTAACATTATTTTCTTCAAATTGTAAATCGACAGAGTAGGCTTAGTATACCAATTCTTGGTAGTTTGAGGATTAATTTTAGGATAGTGTATTTTCGAACTTGGAATTGTTGAGCTAAGTTATTAATTTCATTGTCAAGATCGAGAGGAAGTAGAATTTGGGTTAATATCAAATTGTTGATTTAGGACAAGAATACCTTTATCTTTAGAAGGTGAGGGAGCATCGCAATCGCTAATTTGGTAAATAATTTTTCAATGGCTTGGACCGTAGATGATTGATCATTTGTAACTAGGCTAGTTCGGTAGAACGCTTACTAGGTAGGTTATAAAGGTGCATCTAAAGGTTGTTTAGATGATGAAGTGTGAACAGATTCTAAATTAGTTTCTATTTTATCTAATTGTTTACCAATTGTATTTAAACACCGGTTAGTATAATTATTTTGTTCAATGACTTTTTGAGTTCATTATCATCGCCAGTAATTTAAAAGGAGAGGCAGAATTTCGTAACCTTGTTGATTAAGAATAATTTTCTAAGGAGCATGACTAGAACTAATTGTAGTGGTAGCGTAAGTTTTCCATTTATGTTTAGTAATTGTAGTAAGTGTTTTATAATATTTTTCTTCATATTCTAGTAAGGGTAATTCAAAACCATATCGAACCATAAAATTATACCATTCTTGGGAGATTTGAGACATTTGAGCGTATATATTTAGCATAATAAGCATGGCTAAGTGCATTAGCTTTAGATTTAAAATCAATAAGTAATTTATCAAGATTGGGAGTAAATTCCTTTTTAATTGTCAATAATTGTGGATTGACAGGTGGTGTAAATTCTTCCATATCAGTTTGAGTCGGAGAGTC
This sequence comes from Camellia lanceoleosa, assembly GCA_025200525.1. Lineage (NCBI taxonomy): Eukaryota > Viridiplantae > Streptophyta > Magnoliopsida > Ericales > Theaceae > Camellia > Camellia lanceoleosa. Next base: position 29,618 of record JANUSC010000064.1, on the reverse strand, counting down.
AGTTGAATGAACTTCTTCATCAAGGAAATGAGTATGTGTAGAATAAACAGGTTTACTAATTTGAGAAGTTGAGGAATTATCAATTCCTTTTAATTTTGGATTGATTGTAGGACCTATGGTTGGACCGATATTAAGTTGACTATTTTTTCTAAATAGAGGTGTGGTAAATATTTCATCTTCAGTTCCTATTTCGCTAGGGGCACTAGATGTACTATGTCTAGAGGATTGACTACGGTTAAATTTAATATGAACAAAACCATCATTAAATTGTCTGATATCTTTAATATCTTGTTCTGAGGATTGTTACTGATTATGTTTGTAATTTTCATTAACAGTAATCCATTCATCAGGTAAATCAATATCTTTCCATTCAATCATTTTAGGAATATTAATATGGGATTCACTATGACTACTACTTTGAATAAGTAAAGTTTTATCTTTAAGTGATTTATGCAGAGCATGAACATTTAAATTAGTTTGCATACATTTATAGTGAACGCGATAAATTAAAGCAATATTATGTGTCTTAGCCATCATATTAGTGAATGAACCATGTAGTTGAATATTTAATGTTAAAGCATGTAAAATATTTGGATCACTTAAACCGAAACGAAAATCAGAAAACAATTAAAATGTACTGGACCTTTATGAAGACCAGTTTCCATCATTCCCATTAAACTATCATTATAATTAAGAAAACGAGCATCTCTTAAGCATAATAAAACAGAAGTATTTTTTCTAACAGGTGTAAGTGGATTAAGACCAACTTGAATTAGACCAATGTGAATAAAATTGTAACCATTATCTTTGTGTCTTTTAATTAATTTAGTATCAAATAACTGACAAGTTTCTCGAGGTTTTTCTAAAGCATAAACTTGTTCAATTGTTTTAACATGTAATGCAACTTTAAAAACATTCTCAGAGAAATGTTGTTTTATAAATTTCTTTGATCTGTAATTTCGGTATATTCCAATCTCTATTAAATTGATCATTTTGTATTTCAACATCTTCTTCATTAATGACTAATCCTTGATTAGGTATGGAAGGTAAAGTTGTTGACCTAGAACCGATCGATGAGTTACTTCTAAATAATCGACTCATTGTTCTTTTCTAATTAATCGCTTTTACGTATATCTTAATACATACCCTATTCTTGTCAAGTTACCACGCACTGTAATGGTTTAGCACAGACCCTATCCTAAATGTCCACACTGCCTAACTCTAAGGACTTACTCTGGACAAGAAATGGAAGTGGGTGACTGAAACCAGGTGGATAACAGACTGATCTCGTGGGTGATTAAGATGGAACCGAAAACTAGATGGAGAAAATTATTTATTTGTTTGAAAATTGTGAACTTTGTATTAAATTGTCTACAAAAACGGTGGCTCCATGTTTGAAAAAAAACAAAAAGAAAAAATTAGTCTTATTTTTATTCTTATCATTTGCTGACTATTTAAAATTAAGGAGTGTACTTATGTAAGCGATGACATCAAGAGCCTGCTTATGTAAGCCATGACATCAGGAGCGTGCTTATGTTTATGACGCCAGAGCGCCGCTTATGTAAGCCATGACGCCGAAGGAGCGTCCAACGGGTATATTTTTGTGTATAAATAGAGGTGTTGGATGTGAAGAAAAAACCAAGAACTTGAAGAGAAAAATTTTCTGTAAGCTTCAAAATTCTGAGTATTCTGCTCTTTCACTTTCAGATCTAAGTCTAGCATTTGTTCTTACACTTTCATATCCACTCTTTGTGAGAGAATTATTGTAAAAGAGGGTTTAAATTACCCTTATTCTTATTCCTTATTTTTTAGAGAGATTTTGTAAGGGTAAGGCTTTTATTGTTGAGTAAGGCTCAATAGATAAAAGTAAGTCTTGTGCCAAATCCACAAGCTTGGTGGTGTATTTATTCAATTGATAGTAAAGAAATTCTCAAGGAGGTTCCTTGGGGAGTGGACATAGGCCGGTGTGCCGAACCACTATAAATCGCAGTGTTTGATTTTCTCTCCCTATCTCTCTTACTTTTATTTTGATAATTATTATTCTGTTTTTTTTTATTTATTAAAATTCTGAATATTGTGTTAATTTTAATACTGTGAAATTTTTAAACCCAATTCACCCCCCTCTTGGGTTGCCTATCTGGGATAACAATTGGTATCAGAGTCTAGACTCTAATTTCTGTGACTTAACCGTCTTAGAGTAGATTATGGCAACCCCTAGTTATTCCTTACCCGAGGGACAAGCATCTAATAGGCCACCTCTATTTAGCGGCACAAATTTTAGCTATTGGAAAACTAGGATGACCATACATATTCAATCTAATGATTATGAATGTTGGAAAATTATTTGTAATGGTCTAAAAATTCCTACCAAAACTGTAGATGGACTTAGGGTACCAAAACCTGAAGATGAGTGGGATGAATCAGATACTAGAATGGCCCAAATTAATGTCAAAGCTACAAACATGTTGTACTGCGCCTTAGATGCCAACGAGTTCAACAGAATTTTCACATGTAAAACCGCAAAAGAAATTTGGGACAAGCTTATAGTGACTCATGAGGGAACTGAACAAGTTAAAGAATCTAGAGTCAGTTTGCTAGTCCATAATTATGAATTATTTAAAATAAAGCCTGATGAAACTATTCCTCAAATGTTTACTCGTTTTACTGATATTATTAATGGTCTAACTTCTCTTGGCAAAATATATACTAATGCTGAAATTGTAAGAAAAGTGCTTAGGTCATTGCCAAAATGTTGGGAGACAAAAGTCATTGCCATTACCGAAGCCAAGGATTTATCAAAGGTAAGTCTAGATGAGTTAATGAGATCTCTCTTAACTCATGAGCTCATAATGCAAGAAGGAAAGGAAGAGGAGGACAACAACAAAAAGAAAGGAATAGCCTTCAAATCCACTTCAAAACATCAAGAGGAAGATGATTCAGATGAGGATGAGGAAATGGCATTCATCACTAGAAAGTTCCAAAGGTTTGTGAGAAAGAAACAAGGCGTACGAAATTTTTTCAAAAAAGACTTCAACAATAGGGATTTTCAAAGAAGAGAAAATCACAAAAATCAAGTAACTCGCTTTAATGCAACAAACTCGACACTACAAATCGTAATGTCTAGAACTTAAGAAAAAATTTAAGAAGGACAAGAAGAAAGCTATGATTGCAAAGATGGGAAAAAGATAGTGATGAAAGCTTAATACGTAAACCGAAGTTTGCAAAAACGAGGTTGCTAACCTATGTTTAATGGCACTTGAAATGAAAATGAGGTAAATGACTTAATCCTTTACATTTGATGAATTACAATTAGCTTTTGATGAATTACATGCTGAATTTAAGAAACTTAGTTTGAAAAATAATTGCCAAAAGAAAGTAATTTCAAATTTATCAAAAGAAAATGAATCATTGACTTCTAAGATAAATGTTTTAGAAAATGAAGCCATGAAAATAAAAAAGGAAAATGAGATTTTAAATCAAAAAGAGTCTTTAATTTCTGAAAAACATTTAGTTGTATTGCAAAAAGAAAACGAGTCTTTAAAAAATGAGCAAATTATTTTGAAAGAAAATATTGAAGACTTGAAAACTACTCTTTCAAAGTTTACTCAAGGTCGAGAGACGTTAGATAAAATTCTTAAAAATCAAAACCGTACTTTTGGTAGAGCCGGAATTGGATATAAACCTTTTTCAAAAGTAAAAACTGTCAAAAATGGCTTTGTATATGCATCTTCTAATCATTCTCATCTCACATGTCATTTTTGTGGAACAAAAGGTCATATTTCACCTTCATGTCCTATTAAAAGAAATCCTTTTGCTAAAATAAAAAAGATGTGGGTCCCTAAGGATATCTTAAGAGTGTCAAATTCTAACTTTTATGGACCCAAAAAAAAATGGGTACCAATAGAGAAATCAAATTTTTGTAGGTATGTTTCAAGACAAAATCCAGTAACGATAGATGGTATCTCGACAAAGGCATGTTCGAGGCACATGATCGAAATAAAGCTATGTTCGCCACACTCCAACCAAAGGATGGCGGATATGTGACTTTTGGCCACAATAGCAAGGGTAAAATCATTGGTGTAGGAAGTATTGATAAAAATCCCTCTCCTATTATTGAAAATGTTTTATTTGTTGAAGGTTTAAAACATAACTTGCTTAGTATTAGTCAATTATGTGATAAAGGTTATAGAGTTATTTTTGAGAAAACTCATTGCACTATTGAAAACACTTTAGAAAATAAAACTTTATTTATAGGTTATAGACATGAGAATGTATATGTGTTTGATTTGTATGATTTGTCTTCTCATTTTAATATTAAATGTTTATCTCGCTATAAATGATAATGGTTGGTTTTGGCATAAAAGATTATGACATGCTCATTTTGATTTAATTTCCAAACTTTAAAAAAATGAGTTAGTCATAGGTTTACCAAAAGTTATTTTTGAAAAAGATAAACTTTGTGATGCATGTCAATTTAGAAAAATCACTAGAATTTCTTTTAAATCAAAAATTATTGTTTCAACTACTAGACCGCTTCAACTCTTGCATATTGATCTATTCGGACCATCTAGAACATAAAGTTTAGGAGGAAAATCTTATGCCCTTGTGTGTATTGATGATTATACTAGATATACATGGGTATTATTTTTAGCACACAAAAATGAAGCTTTTTATAATTTCTCAAAACTTTGTAAAAGAATTCAAAATGAGAAAAATCTTAATATTTGTAGTATTAGAAGTGATCATGGTAGAGAATTTGAAAATGATGATTTTATTATGTTTTGTGATGACTTAGGAATAGATCATAATTTCTCAGCCCCTAGGACTCCTCAACAAAATGGTGTGGTTGAAAGAAAAATAGAACTCTTAAAGAAATGGCTCAGAATATGCTTTAAGTAAAATAATTTGCCTAAATATTTTTGGGCTGAAGTCATAATTAACACTGCATGCTATGTTATAAACTGTGCCATGATTAGACCTATTCTTAAGAAAACCCCTTATGAACTTTGGAAAGGAAGAAAACCTAATATTAGTCACTTCATGCTTTTTGGTTGTAAATGTTTTATATTAAACAACAATAAAGATAACTTAGGAAAATTTGATGCTAAATCGGATGAAGCTATATTTCTTGGTTATTCTATGTCTAGTAAAGCTTATAGAGTATTCAATAAAAGAACTCTACTTGTTGAAGAATCTGCATGTTGTTTTTGATGAATCTAACGATATTATTTCCAAGAATCTTGTAAGTAATGATATTGTAGAAAATCAACCAAGCATGGAGAGCATTTACAAAAAGGAAAATGAAGAAAATCCATTACGAACAAGAAGAAGAAATGACAATGGAGAAACTTCAAGAAATATATGCTCTTCCGTAAAGTGACTCAAATCTACCAAAAGAATGGAAGTATGCTCATGGTTACCCCAAAGACCTCATCATAGGTGATGCGAAGGTATAAAACTCGCTCCTCTATTAGAAATATTTGTGGTAACTTAGCATTTGTTTCAAATTGAACCAAAATCATTTTTAGAAGCTGAAAATGATGAAAATTGGATTTTAGCAATGCAAGAAGAATTAAATCCATTTGAAAGAAATGATGTTTGGTTTTTGACCCCTCGACCTAAGGATCATCCCGTTACTGGTACAAAATGGGTTTTTCAAATAAAATGGACGAATCTGAGTTGTTACTAGAAATAAAGCTAGATTAGTAGCTCAAGGCTATAATCAAGAAGAGGGAATTGATTTTGATGAAACTTTTGCACCAGTTGCTAGACTTGAAGCTATTAGAATGTTACTTGCTTTTGCGTGTTTTAAAGATTTTAAATTATATCAATGTATGTTAAAAGTGCTTTTTAAATGGGTATATTTCGGAGGAAGTCTATGTTGAACAACCTCCGGTTTTGAAAATCATAAATACCAGATCATGTTTTCAAACTTTCAAAAGCTTTATATGGTTTGAAACAAGCTCCTAGAGCATGGTATGAAAGATTGAGTAATTTTCACTTGACAAAGGCTTTTGTAGAGGAAAAATTGATACAACACTTTTATAAAAAATCAAAAAGAAAACATGCTAATTGTTCAAATTTATGTTGATTTATATCATTTTTGGTACTACTAATGAAAATTTGTGCAAAGAGTTTGCTAAAGACATGCAGGGTGAGTTTGAAATGAGTATGATGGGGGAATTAAATTACTTTCTTGGTCTACAAATTAAACAAACTAATGATGGAATACATTTAAATCAAACGAAATATATCAACGATCTACTCAAAAGGTTTGAAATGGAATCATCAAAGCTCGCAAAGAACTCCAATCGAGCACATCAATAAAAATCAACAAAGATGAGCAAGGTAAACCTGTAGATGAAAAGAAATATCGAGGTATGATTGGTTCTTTACTCTATCTTATTGCAAGTAGGCCCGACATAATGTTTAGTGTTTGTATGTGTGCACGTTTTCAATCCGCACCAAAAGAGTCACACATCACCGCAGTCAAACGTATTTTCAGATATCTTGTTGGCACTCAAAATTTGGGATTATGGTATCCTAAGGGAACCACCTTTGAACTTTTTGGTTACTCAGATGCCGACTTTACGGGATGTAGACTTGATCGAAAAAGCACTAGTGGCACTTGTCATTTTCTTGGACACTCACTCACTTCTTGGTTTTGCAAAAAACAAAACTGTTGGTTTTTGTCAATCGCAAGGTAATACATTGCCGCCATTGGTGTTGTGCACAATTGTTTTGGATGAAACAACAACTTCAAGATTTTGGACTTCACTATGATAAAATTCCTATAAAATGTGACAACACAAGTGCCATTAACCTTTCAAAAAATCCTATTCAGGACTCACGACTAAACACATTGAAATAAGGCATCATTTTCTAAGAGATCATGTACTCAAAGGTGACATTGAACTCAAATTGTGCCTACAAATCGCCAATTAGTGACATATTTACCAAGCCTCTCAATGAAGAACAATTTTGTTATATTAGAATGTAACTTGGTATGATGAATACTCCAAGATAATCAGATATGAAAAATGATTTTTTTTGTAAATAAATAATTAAATAAAATAACTATAGTAATAATTATTATTATTATAAAAAATAATAACAATAATAATAATATACATATATTTATATATATAATTTTTTTTCTCTCTCTGCTCCGCCTCTATCTCTCACCCACTCGCCTCCCTTACTCTTTCTTTTTTCTTTCTCTTGGTCTCTCGCTTCTTCTTCCTCGACTCCATATCCATGTTCACCATCATCTACAACCATCTCAACCATCCACAAAATCATCCATCACTTTCATCACTACTATCATTTACCCAAATCCCTCACCAATCCACCGAACTCCATCACTTCTCTACCCAAAAATTTGCATCGCCATCTTTACCGATCCATCAAGTTCCATCGCCGATCCACCAAGATCCGTGATAGATCCATCAAGATCCATTGTCGATCTACACAAATTTGTCACTGATCTATCCAATCTTCTCCATTTCTTCCGATCAGCAAGGTCATCACCGATCAACATGTTAAAATTATTGTTGCACTGTGTTGTTTTTTTTTACTTGTTATATGTGCTCCAAATTCTCTTGGATTTAATATTGGTTGCTTCTACCTTGATTGAAGTATTCGTTTTTATTTTTATTTTCTCCTTTTATGCTAGTGCACTTGGTGTAGTTGTTTATGGCCAGATCTTAAGGGCCCTTGGTATTATAGATTGGTAATTTGTTTCTTCAAATTTATGTAATTTTTAGTGCATTAATTCGGGGAGACTCATATATTTTCATTATAAAACTATATTAAAAAAAGGGCATGTGTAGATTCTGCATAATTTTAGGGGAGTATATATACATATTTTTTACTCATTGTCTCATTATAATTCTTATCTCGCACCAACAAACAAATTTTTTTTGTGCAATCTATGTAATTAAAAATAATAATAATAATAATAATAATAATAATAATAACATAAATAATAAAGGAAGAAATGCTCGCATTTTATTTCAGAAAAAGAAAATATTACTCGATTACATGTAAATTTTCCAAAGGCTTCATAGATTTTTTCTTTTTCACTTCTCTCAACAATTTTTCATGAGCCTCTTTCACATGTCTCTCTCTATTTTCGATTTCTGTGAGTCTTGGCATTATCACCGTTGCATAATAATGCACTGCATTCTCCAACTGCATTTTTCCTTTTTAGTTCTTTTCTTCTCCTTACACATATTAACTAGTTGTTGTTTTACCAAGCACACCTCATCTCCATTGCCGATTTTCTCGTACTCTTCCTTGTAATCGTCGCTACCATATTGAAATCAGAGTCATAGCTCAGGTACTAAGAGCCATAGTGTTATTAATAGCATCGAAATCATTTCGATTGCTAATACCACTAGAACCCTCATTTACAGTATAGCATGTGCCTCACCATCGGTACTCTCTCATTTGCCTGCATTACAGGCACCTCATGCAGGTCCGACTCATTGATTGCCAAGGTAAGGAATGACATGATTACAAAAGAAGCTACCACAAATTTTTCTCTTACACACTTGATGATTTTGTATCCTTGCATCTGATCTATGTCACTTTTTATACACTCCATTGCTCCATTACTCGATGCATATCTGCTATATCTACTCAAATCTTTTGTTTGTCCATATTTCCTGCGCTCGAGATGCTCCAAAATCCCCACAATGATTCCGACAAGATAGAAGGCCCATTATTTTATTTTTGGCCGCTCAAATTATTGTATCAAATGTGTTTGTTTCTTATCTTCATCTTTATTTTGATGATGTCAAAGGGGGAGAAAAAATATGATCACTTTTGAAAATTATATGTTGTAGGGTTATCAAATAATTTGTCAATGTTATTTTGTGTCAAATCCATACAAATATTGCCATCATCAAAAAGGGGGAGATTGTTAATCATATTATTTAATTTTGATTATTTAATTTTGATGATGTCTAAAATATTATTTGTAACAATTTGGATTTTTCTAATATACATATTATTTGACCCAAAATATTATTTTTTTAAAATATATATTTGTTAAATATTATTTAAATAAAAATATTTTCAAAAGCTTTACTATTCACTTTTTGAAAAATAGGTTAATTACTATTCATCTTTTGACAAATCGATTAGTTATATAATTTTGATAAAATGATTGATTGGTTGTATTATTTTGACAAATTTGATATTTATGGGTTGTCTTGTTTTGACAAAATTAATATAGAGTGGTAGAATATATTTAGTTTAAAATCTCTACAACTTGTACAATATTTTAAAGAGGGCATATATATTCAGATCCATCATAAATATTATTTAAAGAGATTTTTCTGTGTATGCAAATATTTGATCAGAACATATATAACGTTATATGCAGAATACATCACGTGCGCTATTAAATTTTTTACATTACATTGATTATATCATATCACACTACACTACATTGATTATATCATATTATAATTAAGCAAGAAGAAAAAGATGGAGTTATATATATATATTATAAACAAGATGGAGAAAATTATTTGATTGTTTGAAAATTGTGAACTTTGTTTTAAATTGTCTACAAAAACGGTGGCTCCATGTTTGAAAAAAAACAAAAATAAAAAATTAGTCTTATTTTTATTCTTATCATTTGCTGACTATTTAAAATTAAGGAGTGTACTTATGTAAGCGATGACATCAAGAGCCTGCTTATGTAAGCCATAACATCAGGAGCATGCTTATGTAAGCGATGACGTCAGGAGCGCGCTTATGTAAGCCATGACGTCAGCAAGGAGCGTCCAACGGGTATATTTTTGTGTATAAATAGAGGTGTTGGATGTGGAGAAAAAACCAAGAACTTGAAGAGAAAAATTTTCTGTGAGCTTCAAAATTCGAGTATTCTCGCTTCTTTCACTTTCGTGATCTAAGTCTAGCATTTGTTCTTACACTTTCATATCTACTCTTTGTGAGAGAATTATTGTAAAAAGGGTTTAAATTATCCTTATTTTTATTCCTTATTTTTAGAGAGATGTTGTAAGGGTAAGGCTTTTATTGTTGAGTGAGGCTCAATAGATAAGAGTAAGTCTTGTGCCAAATCCACAAGCTTGGTGGTGTATTTATTTAATTGATAGTAAAAAAATTCTCAATGAGGTTCCTTGGAGAGTGGACGAGGTCATGTCAACCACTATAAATCGCATGTTTGATTTTCTCTCCTATCTCTTACTTTTATTTTGATAATTATTATTCGTTTTTTTTTATTTATTAAAATTCAATATTGTGTTAATTTTAATATGTGAAATTTTTAAACTCAATTCACCCCTCTTGGGTTGCCTATCCGATAACAGCTTAGTATCAGAATCGCCAAGAATCCGTGATTACCAAATGCCTACTTAACAAAGAATAACAATAATATAGTAAAAGAGGGTCATGAAGCCAATCAATAATAAGACAACGCCCAATGAGTCAGAGGACCTCAATGGAAATAAACTTTCTTATATGTAAGCCATTATGCAAGTTAGGGACATAATCCTATCAACAAAAACCGATAAACATAAGTCTTAAACATTCTTTGCATTAGCAAAGACAAAAGGGTGAATTTAAGTCACCCAAAAAGCCTTGACTCTTGCAAGTTCAAAACCTTGTTATGAGGTACAACGGCTGGCTTGACAAAACTTGAGCTTGGGTCAACTCCTCTAGCTTTGATCCTAAGTTCGCCACCTATATACATATACAATAAACTATAAGCTAAAACTCAGTGAATAACGAATGTGTAAAGGGGTTAAGAATGAATGTCCTTTTAGTATTTAAAATAGTCAATTGCATCTGTAGATCAGTTATTCAATCAATGTCACATATTTCATATCATATCATTCATTTAGAAATCATGGCAATCCTACGTGGTACATCCAATAGCAGAATAGTACAATAGGTCTTAATAGACCGAACAGTCAGTTGATGGCCATCAATACAGTAACAGTAGTTCCAAGGATAGGAACTGACAGAGATCTCAGAATAAAGAGCAATAAAGAATAAAGAATAGTAGCAGAATAAAGAATAAAGAATAATCGGGCTATGGATGCCACGAGTACAGTTAATAAAATAGGACAAACATTCATTTAGTAAACAATATCATTTCAGAAAGCAGTACAGTTAATCATTTATAAAATAATTATAATTGAACATAGTTTTACAACATTGTTACTCACAGATAACAAGGCTGTAAGCAGGCTATTCAGCTTCTTCGAGGTGCGTAACCTACACAGTTACAGAATGAACGTATACCAAATTACATACCCGGAATTGATAACTTAGTCCTCCCTACTTGTTTTGGTGTGGTTTTACTTCATTATCCTCATCATGATGTCTTAATCATTGCCTAGGAATGCCTAGGATGGAAAGAGGATGCAAAAATATACTTGAAAATGTTTTTCAAAACTTGCTGAAAATAGGGTCTCGCCGAGCTAGCTTCTTTCGCTCGAGCGACATACCGCATGTAAGTGGTCACCGAAAGATACTCCTCACTCGAGCGGTTTGCAAAATGTGAAAAGTTCTCGTTATGCGTAATTTTCGCCGACGCCGCCGAGCGTGAGACACAGGACCTCGCTCAAGCGCAAGTCTTGTCGCTCGAGCGTGCTTCCAAACACGCAAACTTCTAAGAGCATGCAATTTACGCTCGAGCTAACCTTTCGTCGCTTGAGCGGAAGTGTGAAAGTAAAAGTGGTCGCTCGAGCGTGGAATCCTTTGCTCGAGTGTGGAAGCAAAATTCTAGGTTTTCCAAATTTGCTCCCAAAGTTCAAAACATGAATTCAACACTCCAAAACTCATCCTTTCGGGCCAAAATTATGGAAAACACTTGGAAACTCACAACACATCATGATTTAAAGACCATTTCATAAAATCAAAGTCCAAAAGCATGCCAATTGTACACAAATTCAACTTAAACTTTATGAATGTTTCAAGAATATAACATGCATGAATTCTCTTGAACTCCACCACTTCAAAACATGACCAAACTTGGCAAATTGATAGAAAACATGATGATTTCCTACTATTAAGCTCAATCTATGACATGCATGAGAGAATTCTTAGCAAACATGCTCCAAATGTAATGAAATGGATATGCATGCATGGATTGATCTTCCTTCCTACTTCTTAAACTTAATTCTTACATCTCATAGCTCAATTCACTTGAATTCATTGATGAATCAACTTAATTTCAAGACTAGAGACTTGACTTCTTACCTTCGAGGTTCAATTAGGCTTTAAGTGCTAAATTCTTGAGCTAGATGATCAAATCTCCAAAGTTTCTTCTTTTCTCCTAGCAATTCCTCTTGTTTCAGTTCAATTATCAAGCCTAGGACCCAAATCTCCCTACTCTCTCCCTCTCTCACGTTTGAGTATCTTTTAAAGAGAATAGAGGTATAGAGTTGAACTAGTAGGGTTAATAAAATGGCTCACTAGGTGGTAGATAAACAAAGTTAATCAAATGGTATTAAATTGCTAATTTAATCATTCAACCTAATTTTAATTAAACCTACCATAAAATTTTATAAATCCTAATTAATATATAAATCAAGTTAATTCCGAATCTGCCAATAAGGCTTTCAATTCGCAAATCTAATCAAAATATGAACAGATCTTTCTACATCAAACAGATAAAAATGCATTTAAAGCAACACACTCATGTAATTAATTTAGGATTCCGTCCTAATCATTCACTTAGCATGCTTAATCGTGAATTAGCGTTAATCATGAGTCGGGGTTGGCACAAACAAATTGGCGACCGACATTTTCTGCCATAAAGAGCCTTATATGGTGCCATGTCAAGACTCGAGTGATAATTATTGTTGTATGTAAATTCAACTAATGGAAAATATGTTTCCCAGTTTCCCTGAAAATTCAACATATACATACGTAGCATATCCTCTAACGCTCGATTGTCTTTTCTCGACACATCGCTTGTAGATGGTATACACGCTCAACTTTAGTTCCGCTCCCATTGCTCGTTACAAACTTTGCCAAAATCTCAAAGTGAACTTCGGATCTCTATCAGACATAATCGATACAAGCACTCCATGCAATTTCACAATTTCGTTCATATACAAAGTAACCACTTTATCCACAGTATATGTCATTTTAACAGGTAGGAAATGAGCAGATTTTATCAATCGATCTACGATTTCCCAAATAGAATCCATACCTCTACTGGAGCGAGGCAAGCCAACCATGAAATCTATTGTAATATGTTCCCACTTCCACTCCCAGATTGGTAATGGTCAAGCAATCCTCATGGGTCGTTGATGTTCCGCCTTAACTTGTTAGCATTGTAAGAACTTGATACAAATTGAATTTCCTTTTCATTCTCGGCCACCAAAAATTCTTTTTTAAGTCTTGGTACATTTTCGTGTTTCCTGGATGGATAGAGAATTTGGAACTATAGGCTTCTTGGAGGATCCGTCTCTTTAAATCACTGTCATCTAGTACACATAACTGTCCTTGAAATTTGAGTGTAGCGTTCTCAAATCAATCCTGCCTAGGTTTAGATTCTCATTCATCCGCTTATTTTCTTGAGGAACTTATCTTGCATTGTTTTTCCTTGACCCTTCGACTACCGGCTCTTGCACCACTATTTTCTGTCTAGTGAATAAACAAGCCAAGTTTCCTATGGATTTTCGAATAAGGGCATTGGCCACTATATTAGCTTTTCCAGGATGATACATAATTTGCAAGTCATAATCCTTAATCAATTCTAGCCATCTACGCTGCCTCATGTTCAACTCTTTCTGGGTAAAGAAATATTTCAAACTTTTGTGATCCGTATATACCTCACATGTAGCTCCATACAAGTAGTGGCGCTAAATTTTCAATGCAAAAATTACTGCAGCCAATTCCAGATCATGAATCGAGTAACTCTTTTTATGTGGTCTTAATTGACGGGAAGCATAGGCAATCACCCTTCCGTTTTGTGTCAACACACATCCCAAGCCTTTATGAGAGGCATCACTATAAATGGTAATGCCATCCGTCCTGAAGGTAAAGTGAGGATTGGTGCTATTACAAGCCTTGTCTTCAACTCTTGAAAAGTCGCCTCGTGGTTCTATCCATTCGTATGATACTCCTTTTGTGTTAATTGTGTGGGTGGCAAGGCAATCTTTGAGAAGTCTTTCACAAATCGATAGTACCTACCAAGCCTAAGAAACTGTGGAACTGTTACATTCTGGCCTTGGCCAATTTACAACAAATTTCTATCTTTTTGGATCAACTGAGATACATTCTTTCGTTATTACATGTCCCGTAAATGTTATAATATCCAACCAAAATTCACATTTCGACAACTTAGAATACAATTTCTTCTCCCTCAACATTTGAAGAGTAAGTCTCAAGTGGTGTTCATGTTCCTCCTTGCTTTTGAAATAAACTAGAATATCATCGATAAAGACCACAATGAATTCATCAAGGAATGGCTTAAAACTCGCTCATTAGATCCATAAAACAGCTGGTGCATTTGTAACTCTGAAAGGCATAACAAAAATTCATAGTGGTCGTATCTGGTTCGAAAAGCAATTTTCTTCACATTTTCAACTTTCATTTTTAACTGATGATATTCGGATCATAAGTCAATTTTAGAAAACGCTTGTGTCCCTTGTAGTTGGTCAAACAAATCATCAATGCGTGGCAACGGGTACTTATTCTTGATTGTTACCTTATTCAACTCTCGATAGTTAATATAGAGCCTTAAAGTTCCATCTTTCTTCTTAACAAATAACACCGGAGCACCCCACGGAGATATACTAGGCCTGATAAATTTGTTAGTCAGCAATTCTTGTAATTGAGTTTTCAACTCTTTTAATTCGGTCGTTGACATCTGGTATGGGGTCTTAGAAATCGGTTGGGTGCCTGGTACTATCTCAATGGTAAAATCAAATTCCTAGGCAAATCATTTGGAAACACATCTGGAAATTCTTTCACTACAAGAATACTACTTACATCTCGATTTAACAAAGAGTTGGCACTACTAACACATAACATAAAAATCCTTACAACTCTTATTAATCAATCTATTCTCTTTCATGGAGGAAATCAAATATGGGGAGATATGACATTATCCCCGCTTAAATATAAATTTAGGCTTTTCGTAAACGAAACACAACTTGTTTGGTTGAGAAATCAATTGTAGCACAATATTTTGCTAACCAATCCATCCCTAGAATTACATGAAAATATGCAATGTCTAAACGTAACAAATCCACATACAAATTCATGTCTCCAATAATGATCTCACATGCAGGATACATAGATGCATAGATCATAGTTCCTCCCGTTGGAGAGGTTACAACTAATACATAGTTCATTGGTTCCAAGGATCTAAGTAATTTTGGAGCAAAAGCATAGAACACGAAAGAATGTGTAGACCTTAATCAATTAACACGGCATTCTCGAGAACAGATAGGAAGAATACTTGACACAACTGTCTCTCAGAATCCGTGACATCACCCGCACCAATGCAAAACCCATCCTTGCTTTAGAGTTTCTTTTCCGTAGCTTTTTGAATTTACCCTTGGTGTTGACATCGATGCAAATAAAGTTAGCCCTAGACCGGCTTGTGCTTTGAGATATCAAGGACAATCCTTGATCATATGGCTTTTTTCACACCTAAACATGCACCAAATTCTATAACAAATTCCTTATGTCTTTTCCCACACCGGGCAAATGGGTGTATCATTTCTGGCTTGAACTAGTAGATGATCTCAGATTCTATCTTTGGTTCGATGGAGTGTTGAAGTTGTTTCAATTCTTCTTGAAATTAGATCCCCTTTTTTTACCCTTCCATTCAATCACCGGTGCCTTTGCTTGTTTTAGTGCGGCAACGCTCACCTCATTTATGATGGATTTATCCAAAATATTAACATATTTTTCTAATTTGAGTACATTAACTCGATCAAAACCTCAACATCTAAAACCGCCTTCAAACTTCCGGCTTTCTTGTAATCTGTTCATTATCCTGTCACAAGATAGCGCTAACTCGTGAATTTAGCTTCATAATTCGCCATCGACATAGTGCCCTACTTTAATTGCTCAAATTTCATTACCTTCCAATCTCTTACACATCGCAGAAAATATTTTTCATAAAAGCTTCCTTAAATCGTACAAAGTCAAGGCGGTTTGTTGATCTCGATAAACATCCACCACCTTCTCGCTTTTTCTTGCAAAGTAAAAGTTGCTAACAGAACCTTCTGCTCTTCGGTACATGGGAATACTTTGAATAACTTTTCAATCTCTAAAATCCAAGCTTCAGCTTTCAGCAGTTCAACGCCTCTTGGAAAGGTAGGCGGTTTCAGCTTATTAAACTTCTATGTTAGGGTAATAATGTCACCATTGTTAAGTAGCTCAACTAGAATTGGTGGTGGAGGTGAGGGTGGAAACGGTTGTCTCTGCTGTTGTCTTAATACCTCAATTAATAATTCCACCATTCGCCTAGTCGGTCCATTCTGCATCAAGACTTTATGTCTCGATGTGTCTTATTTCTTCCATTAGGCTATATATAAACAGAGTGATAATAAACATAGGACACATACAGATTACATGTGCATTATTGTCACATAGGCACATCAGATAAACCACACACACTCGTACATGCAGATAACATGCCTTAATTTCCTTTCTAGACATCTAATAGCTCATTTGGACGCTGCAAGGCAAAGACAACTTGTGCTCTAATACCACTCATCACGACCTAAACCCGCTTATAGGTTTAGTATCGAATCGCCAAGAATTTGTGATTACCAAAGGCCTAACTAAACAAATCAAAAGAAAGGGCTAGCGGAAACTAATACATAAGAAAGAAAGACACCCAATGAGTCAGGACCTTACATGAGACAAAAGACATAGTTATATATATACTCATATACATCAAAGTATCGCAAGTTTCTTATAATACAACATAACCAAAAGAGCCAAGTCATTCCCATTAACAACAATTAAGACACCAATGACATTTGACTAGTGCGCGAGTGAAATCTAAAATCGGTGACCACCGGGTCACCGGTGCTCCAATAGATGGGAATCTCAACACGAGGCATAAAAGGTAGCTTGACCAAAATAGAGGTGAGATCATCGCCACTACGCCCCTCCCCGAACGGATTACCTACATACATATATAAAACGTGTGTTAAAGCCTGCTGAATAACAATCACAGAAGGGGTTTCAATGATGATCACAATGTAAAACCAATTATATATGTAATGTGTTCTTATTACATATAAAAGGCATAATGTAATACGTGGTACATCCAAAACAATACATACAAGCGCCTAGAAGACCTAATGTGGTCACAGAGACCAAGATCAAATATGATGGGCATCACTATAGTAAACAAGAGTTCCATGAATTGAACTCGGCGTAAGTCTTTGTATCATGTGAACAGATGCTAAGGATGCCACGATAAACAATGTAAGGTAAGTAGAATCATCATTTGTAAGTGTAAGAAAACATAATAAAACAAAGCAAAATTTTAAAGCTAGAAATAAGTGCTTTAGTTTAAACATATCTTTACAATAGTGTTACTCACAGCTTGGTTCCGTGATGCAGTGATTGAATGTATGCTTGACCCACATGCATGCATGACGAGTATACTTAATTTGCTATACAACCAACTAATTAGTTCCATTACTTAGGAATTGATGGGTTTAAATGTCGCTTACTCTTGTTAAATGCTCATGCAATGCAAATGGACATAAATTACGAGTGTAAAACACGCTAACAGAGGCCTGGAAGTGGAGTAAATGACATAGAAAAGTGAAACCGAGGTCGCTAAACAACAAGACGCGGCGGCACTTTCTCTTCAAGACGCTGCACACGGTGCCACCAGTGCCTTTTATGCGTAATGTCCCGAGCACTTCGCTTTTCCTGACGCACTAAGGTTGCTTGCACGCGTGGGCTCTCCACCAGACGCAGCCTGGGTGTTCCAAAACCGAATTTCTACTCTGTTTTTGGGGTTCCAAATTCCTCAAAATCAAACCCAAAGTCAATCAAATTAGAGGCCAAAAATTAACAAACATGGTGTACAAACAATTTCCATGTTCAATTCAAGAATATAACCTTAAATTCAAACTCAGGTTCTACAATCTCATAAACAATTTCAAGGTTATAAAGAAAACAACACCCATGCATATGGAAATTCTATTTTTTCAACAAAACCATGAAAATCTAGCTTAGAATCACTCAAAACCAAGTAATTCAAGTTAAAATATAGAAAAATCCCTCATATTAGGTTCTAACATAATTTATACTACCCAACTTCTTACTCTCTCCCTCAATTCCATGAGTTCAAGATAGAAAGTCATCTTTATGCAAGAAATTAGATAGGATTCTTACCTCAATGAGTAGATTTGATGAAGTTGCTCCAAATTCTCCTCCTCTCCTTCACCTTTCTTTTTCTCTTCTTGCTTTCTCACCAAACTCTAGAACACTCTTGACTCTCTCGATTTTTTATTTTTATTTTTGTCTCTATCTCCCTTATATTGAGCTTATATATATATGTACATCTCTATATGTAAATTACTTAACTTGAATTAATTAAATGAGAGTCTCTTTATTTAAATTACTTAATTGATTAGTTACATTATTACCTAACTTAATTTAAGGTGAATCAATTCTACTCATTTAGTCCATTAACTAATTTTATAATTCTACGATTTAAGGACTTATGTGTCTTTTCATAAAGGAACATATCTCATAACAAACATAATGCACATAAATAAGCATTTAAGGCACAGATAAATGTATAATTTAGTTTAATGATAAAAGTAAGAGCTAAGTAAAAGGCGGGTGTTACAACTTTCCTTAGCACAAGGTCCTCCACTTTGAACTCTCTTGGGTTGATCTTCTTGTTGTAAGCCCTAGCAAGTTGTTACTGGTATGCCTCCACCGACCATCGCTTCTTTTTTTTTTTTTTTTTCCTCTAGTAGGTCTAGATCTCGAGCTAGAAATGCCTCATTAGTACCATTTTCCACCTCGGATTTTGATCCTCGAATGTCGACTTCTAGTGAGATAACCGCTCAAAGGCTATAAGCTATGGCAAACGGAGATTCCCAGTTGATCTTCTCGGCGTAGTCCAATATGCGCAGAGCACATTGGGCAACTCCTCCACCTATTTTCCCTTTGCTGCTTCCAGCCTTTTTTTGATCCCATCCAAGATAGTCTTATTGAATGCTTCTGCCTGACCATTACTCTGAGGGAAACTTGGAGTAGAGTAGTAGTTCTTAATTTTGTACTTTGCACAGAAGCTTTTAATTAGCTTACTATCAAACTGTGTATCATTATCTGCTATTATTGCTCTTGGGATCCTAAACCTGATGATAATGTTCTTCCATATGAAGTTCTTTACATCAATATCTCGAATCTTCGCAAGGGTTTCAGCTTCTACTCACTTTGTGAAATAATCAGTTGCTACCAGTAGAAACTTCCTTTGCCTAGTTGCTTGAGGCAATTGTCCAACAAGATCCATGTCTCACTGGGCACATGGCCAAGGGCTGGATACTAGGTTCAAATCTGTTGCTGGTTGATGTATCAAAGGTGCAAACCTTTGACACTTCTCACACTTTCTGACATAGGCTTCAACATCCTTTTGCATGTAAGGCCACCACTACCCTTGAGTAATGGCCCTATGAGCAAGTGATCTACCTCCAGCATGGCTGCCACATGCCCCATCATGTATTTCATACAAGAAGTCTTCAACCTGGAAGGAATGTACACACCTCAAAAGGGGACCAGTAAAAGACCTTTTGTAGAGATGTCCTTCTACTGTTAGGCTAAACCTTGCCGACTTCAGTCTAGTTGTATGCGCCTCTTTACGATCATCTGGTAGCTTGCTGTCTCTAAGAAACATCACTATTACATTCATCCAACTTGGATCCATCTCCACACACATTGTTTCATACTTTGTGATTAGTGGTTCCACACTTGGGCCCGACAAATAATCAACCATTATTGTCCTTACTTCCCCTGATTTCATTGCACTAGCCAAGTTAGCCAAGGCATTGGCATAGTTGTTGTCTTCTCGCTAACCCGTCAGTCGGCAATCTTGAAACAAGGCTAGCAGTCTAACAACTTCTTTCACATAGGCTATCATTCTTTCATCTCAGGCTGCATACTCACCTATTGCCTGGTTCACAATAAGTTGGGAGTCACAGAAGACTACCACTTCGTCGGCTTCCATTGCTGCTGCTAATTTCAACCCTATGATCAGTGCCTCATATTCTGCTTCATTGTTTGACGTCTTGAACCCCAAACAAATTGATTGTTCTAACATCCACCTATCTGGCGATACTAGTACTACTCTTGCCCCCGCTCCTTGACGGTTTGAACTCCCATCAACAAACAGCCGGAAGGAGTCACTGATGTAGATATCGCAGGGCTTCGAATTTTTTTATTTCTTCGCTTCATTGGGGTTTTTCATTCCCAGCTGGGTCTCCTCTTATTCCCCTGGACACCCTAAGCTGCGGCTTACCAGAGTCCGACGTGGGATGGCACCAGGTGTGAACTCAGCCACAAAGTCGGCCAAAACCCGCCTTTGATTACCGCCTTGGGTCTAAACTCTAAATCATATCGCTCAATACCACCGCCCATCCGCTACCCCGCTCACGATTCTTTATTGCAGTAGGAATTTCAAGGGGTGCTCAGTCAACACCACAATCTTGGCGGCTTGGAAGTAATGATTCAACTCTTTGAAAGCCATCACTAAGGCCAGTGTTAATTTTTCCAGGGGCAAGTATTCCGTCTTCGCTACCGCTAGGTTTTTACTCACATAGTATAACGCCTTTGTTCTCTCTTTCTTTTCTCGACATAATCGCACTCATTACATGCTCAAACGACCAAGTATAAGAATAGCTTCTCTAAGTACTAGATTTGACAGAATCGAGTCATTGTTAGGTACTTCTTCAAGTTTACCAAGGCATTTCAAGACTCCTCCGCCCACAAAAAATATGTGGTCTTCTTTAATAAATCAAAAATGGTTTACATTTATCTAAACTTCGCTTATAAACCTATTGAGGGTCAGCCTCTTCCTATTAACATCTGACTTGTTTTGTCGACGCTGGGCTTTTTAAGTCTAGGATAGCCTTGATTTGATCTGGGCTTGCCTCAATGCCCTTTCTGGTAATCAAGTGTCCCAAGAACTTACTAGACCCAACTCCAAATGAGCATTTCGAAGCACTGAGTCAGAGATGATATGTTCTAAGGATATCAAAAACTACTTTTAAGTCGGCCACGTGATTCTCGTGTTCTTGGTCTTCATGACCATGTCATCAATGTACACGTCCACTGTTTTGCTAATCAGATGTCTGAACATCTTGGTTACCAACCTCTAATATGTTGCTCCTACATTTTTCAACCCGAAAGGCATCACTTTGTAGTAATACAGCCTTTTTGAGGTGATAAATGTAGTCTTCTCTTTATCAGGAGGGTACATTGCTATCTGATGGTACCCCGTGTAAGCGTCCAAGAAGCTCATCCTTCCATGCCCTGAAGTGGCATCCACTAATTGATCAATCTTGGGGAGTGGGAAACTGTCTTTGGGACAAGCCTTATTTAGGCTGGTGAAGTCCACGCAAACCCTCTACTTCTTATTCTTCTTTTTCACAACAACTGTATTTAACAACCAGGTTAGGTAGTTTACCTCCCGAATGGCTCTGGCCTCCAACAATTTGTCCACTTCCTCCCATCGCTCTCTACATGAACTAACGGCCTTCGTGTTTCGAATAACAGTTTCATCGACCGCCTACATTTAGTCTAGGGCAAGTGACCTTTGGATCAATGCCAAACATCTCAGATGGCGCCCGTGCAAACACCTCTATGTTTGCTCGCAAGAATGACTCTAACTTCTTCTCCTCCTCTTCCTTGGCCAAGCCCGAGCCGAGAAGAAAGAAGCGCTTTTCATCCCTTGTTGACCAAGATCTTTTTAAGGCTTCTCGCTTTTGTTTCCGCGACTCTTTGTCGACGCCATCCAGACCTTCATGTCCTCGCCCTCAATCTTTACTGCTCATGCATGTTGCGTAGATTTCATTGCTACTATGGAGCAATTCTTTGCTCGTGACCGATCCTTTCTAATCTTCTCAATTCCATGCTCGTTGGGAACCGCAATGCCTAGTGCAATGTTGAGGAACAAGCCTTCATCAAGGCAACCATGGCCTTCCCAAGATAACATTGTAAAGGGAGGGTGGTGTCAATTACTATGAACTCTATGCTTACCTTCTTAGTGCCTCGCACCTCCAAATTTATTGCTCTCAGGGCTATGTCGCTCTATTGAACCCCACCATTGGATCATTGGATCGCTTCCAAATCATCTCAAGAAGGCCGAGCTCCTTGTAACGCTTGACATACATGATGTCATAAGAGCTTCGTTGGTCAATTAGAATGTGCCTTACCCGGCATTCTCCAATCTTGAGGGTCACTAGTAGAGCATCGCTGTATGGATGTTGCACCATATCTAGGTCTACTTCAAGAAGGATACCATTGGTCCTCGGTGCTTGTCCGTCCCAAGGCCTCTTTTCGGACTCGATACACATGTTGTAAGTGTTTTATATTCTCGAGTCTCCCACGCACCTCGCTCTCATTGACCCTCAAGTGAATCACATTGAATACTCGAGGTCCGCTCTACTTGCGGTTGTGGTGTCAGTGGAGGTGGTGTTGTCGGTGCCTAGGGCACTTGCATGTTCTTCCTTTGTTCGCCTCGCCTACTAGGTCCCTTATGACCTTGTCTTACTAGATCTTCCAAATGCGCTTTTAGGGCTCTACAACTCTATGTCAGGTGTCCATCCTCGTTATGCCAAGCACAGTGTTTTCCTGTGCTTCTCCCTGTGCTTCTCCCCATAAATTCGCCAGGATCCTCTCCACATTTATAATACAAATGTTCTTGATCCTCTAGAACTTTATAAACGGATCCAAAACATAAGCAGTGACAAACAAATTTCTTAGTCCTACTTCTTGTCTATTAAATCCAAGATACTCTACCTCGCTTACAGCCGCTTTCTTTTCCGCTTAGTGCCTTTGCTCCCAAGTACCCTCTCTGCCTCGCATATTTCGATCCTTGCCATGAGCTCTTCCATACTCTTTAAGAGTTTTGCTAGTGACTTTCAAAGTATACAAATATCCTCCGTGCCATTCTTAAAAGATACAATCGCCAACTCGGTTGCATCTCGGTATTTGATTGAACACCTTATAATACCTTTTGGCATAAGCCCTAAGGCTTTCACCTCACCAATTTTCAAAGTCATTAGGAGTCTACCTCAATCTGATGCAATTTGTTTGTAACAAACGACCACAAACATCTCTGCTAGACCTTCCTAACTCTTCACAGCTTTTAGCAACTTGTGAAACTAACTGATGCAATTTCCCAAAGGATGAGGGGAATACTTTGCAAGAGCAACGGTTTGTTACCGATATACGGTGCCATTGAATTTAAATATAAGTCGATGTGAAAGTTCTGATAGGACTTACCGTCATATATCCGAACCTCAAAGATATGGAATCTTTTGGGGCTTCAAACTTATCAAACTCTATTGAGAATGGTGTTCACGACTTGACCGGAGATGTCACCTCGGCATTCTATCGCCTTTAAAGGTAGTCCTCAAATCCTCCTTAGTTCGACCAGAGCTCTACTGTCAACGATTTCAAAGATTTTTGTGCATCGCTGCTGGCCGTTATGACTCCACTTGGACTTATCATTCATCGTGTCAAAGCAAAGTTCCTTCTAACATGCCGATGTTCTTCGACATAAGTCCCTTGGTCCGAGGTGTCCTTTGAGACTCTCATCTTCTCGACTTCGCCAAAGATCCCGTGAAAGCCAATGTGAGTGTTCTTTCACGTTGTCATGCTAAGGATCGCTGGATTGTTTTCGCTTCCTTTTTGGGCGCCGTTTTGGTCATTGAATCAAGATGTCTTTTAATGGAAACAGGGTTGCATGATATTGTTCTCAGATCATGAAGTTGATAACCGATTATAGGTCTACCAACTTATTTGTTATTCCTTCATCTCGCCGCCCCTCGCCGCATTTATCTTTCCATACCAAGGTCGCCGCTATAGTACTGCCTCAACCTCGCTTTTGGTGGGTTTCCTCTTGGTCGACGCCCTTTTTCCCGGATTATGATCCCGAGGTTCTTCATTACAATTCTCCTCGACGTTAGGATCGGCATGCTTATCGCTCCTACTAGGGATGTTGTCCCCAATCTTCTCTTTCTGCCCGTCGTTGGCCATCTATTCTCCTTACGTTTCCCACAAACGGCGCCAAATTGTGGGTGTTTATTTTTGACCACACAACCAAACAGGGAAACTCAGTAGGAGAGCACCGCCAAAATAAATTAAGCCAAAACAACTTGTTACAGAAAGATAAGAATTTGGTGGTGGTTCATTCACCCGGGGGCACGCCGACGATCAAGTTAGTAATTATCTCTCAAAGATAGCCAACAGTGCTTAATTCACTAGACAAAGCATAAAAAGCATACCTCGTAATCCACGAGGGTGCTCTTACTTTTATAGCCAGCACTAACCTGACCCTTATAGAAGCCTACCTTCAATGGACTTTGGCTCAATGCTCATCTAGGACTCTCAACTAAACAGAGACAAACTCTCTAAGAGCTTTTTTTTTTTATTCAGACTGAGGTCTTCCTCAATTCTAGGACTTCTATCCCTTATCCGTTTATTTTGGATTCTGATATCTCCGCAGATAACCTCGACCCAGCCGAGGTTACCTTTGCCGTAATCCAAGCCACGAGCACCTCGGATGACACTCAAGGCCACCTTGGCCACATGCTATCATTACAAAATATGCCCCCACAGTTATAGTAGATGAGGGGAGTCATCAATAGAAAAGGGATTGTGGTTGATAATTGGATAAGGTGACAATAGCGATTGAAAATGAAGTTTAAGAGTAGACTAAAGATACTATTTGAAATGTTTGTAAACATTCGAGCATGTTTAGTATTATGATGAGTGTAAATAGAAAAAACTTAATATTTTAAATTTTTGTTGGGTAAATAAAATCACCATTTAATGTTTTCAACAATGTAAATTTATCTTAGAGCATCTCCAACAAGGATAGTCAAAATAGCTATTCAAAATTTCACTTTACTATTTTAATTCAAAATTTCACTTTACTATTTTAACTAGTCATTTTTTGAATATACACTCCAACAAGGCTATCTACTTTAGCTATCTTCTATTAAAATATTCTTATACTTTAATTACTTTTTTTCCTATCTAAAAAAAAAAACTAACTTCTTTCAAATTATTATTTTTTTCATTCTTTTAAATATAATTATATTTTTGTGAAAGTTACATTTTTCATCATTATATTTTTTCAACGGCCATAAATTTGTAATACCTTTTTCTAACAAATGATTTTTTACAACGGTCATATTTTTTACTTTTCAATTATAAATAAGGCATTCCCTCTCATTTGATCTTACCCTTAACTCGCTTTTCTACTTCATTCAAACTTCCATATCTCTCTTTATGGCTTCCAATTCTTTTTATGATATGCTTGTAAATGACTCTAGCTTCTCAAAACTGATGATGATTTAGAGATGCTCAAAGTCACATTATGGATGAAGAACTACTAGATAGTGAGATAGGATTAAGCTTCACGCTAGGTTCTTGCTCGAGGTCGTAAAGTCATTCATTGTGACCATATTCAAGGTCATGAAAGGCTTTTTTCTTAACTATTTTGTCAATCGCTCAGATATCCTCTTGAGCTATTTCAAGGAGGTTTGATGAAGCGCTCACTTTTTCTTCAATTCAAGTTGCAGAGAAGCACATCATCCATACTTTTTCCAAAAAAAGAAATTGTCCGAAAGCTTGGTTTGTCTTCTTCGTAAGATAATCAAGCACTTAGGATGCTTGTTTATGGAGTAGCCACGATTTTATGGATTAATATGTGAGAATTGGAGAAAGCATCGCAATAGAAAGCTTAAAATATTTTGTTAAAGCAGCTTGTTGATTTTTTTTCTAATGAGTATTTGAGGTCACCAAACAAAGAATGATATCGCTAAATCATAGCGCTAGTGAAAGTCGTGGATTTCGGGATGCTAGGGAGCATTGATTGTATACATTGAAATGAAAATTGTCCAATCGCGTTGAAATGTATGTATATCGATACATTCATGAACCAACATTTATTTTGGAGTTTGTAACAATCCCCACCTCGATTAACGTTAATCCATGATTAATTATGCCTAATTAGTAATTAAGGTGAAATTTCAATTAAATCGCATGTGTGTGTTGCATTGTTTGTGTTTATATCTCATAGGCGAGGGAAGATCTATTCACATTCTAGTTTCGGCCATAATTGAAGGCCTTATCGTCGTCAATCGTAAATTGACTTGATTTATGTGTTAATTAAGATTTATAGAATTTTATGGTAGGTTTAATTAAAATTCGCCTCGTAATGATTAAATTAGATTAAATTAATGCTCATTTGATTCAATTTAGTCCACCACCACCAAATAAACCATTTGGCCCCACTAATTTTATTTGGCACTCCACTTTTCCTCACCTTAAGCCCCAAATGAGAGAGAGAGGAGAGGAGAGCTTGGGTTCAATTCTAAGAGGATAGAAAAGAATTGCTAGGAAGGATCAAGAGTTGGAAGGATTTGGTGGTTGATTGTTGATTCGGTTGATTGTTGGATTCGCTAAAATTAAGGGAATTGTGGACTCTAGGTAAGGGATCAAGCTTTTAGTTGTGTAATTGAATTTGATTCTATTAAGATTCAAGTGAAATGTTGAACTCATGCAAGAATTGGGTTAGAACTAAGCAATTGTTAGTCATTCCATGCATGCATGCATGTTTCATAGCATTTTGAAGATTGATTTGCAAAATTCCTCATGCATGTGTTGAGTTCACTTTTAATTTTGGGAAAACAATGAGTTCCATGTTATTTAGTAGCATTTGATCATGTTTTGGAGAGCCTTAGTTCTAGGATGTGCACGCATGTTATGTTCATGAATTAATCTTGAGTTTCAAGTTGAATTTTTGCTTAATTGGCATGCTTTTGGGCCATGATTTCTTGTTATGATCCTTAAACATATTGTTTTATGAGTTTTATGTATTTCTTCAAGTTTTGGCCTAGGAAATTGAGTTTGATGCATTTGAGGTTGATTTTGAGCTTGGTGATCAAATTTGAAATTTCAAAATTTGATCCACGCCGAGCGAACTTCACGCCGAGTGTGCACTTTTGAGTACATGCACTTCCACTCGAGGCCGAGGGTCACGCCGAGCGAAAATGCATATACCCGTAAGTTCATGTGTTTTGGCAACCGCTTTAACGAGGGAATCCACGCCGAGCGAGGGTCCGAGTCTCATACTCGAGCGGGACTGCTGCTCACGAGTGTGAAAAACATGCAGCTAGTATTTTTTCAAAGTTTAAAGTCCGCTCGAGCGGAGCTTCATTGTCTGCATGTCCGCTTGAGCGAGGAAAGCCACGCTCGAGCGTGGACCTTATTTTTAGCAAGTTTTGAAACATGTTTTCCAATACACTTTTGCATCCTCATTCCATCCTAGGCATTCCTAGGCCATGTCTAAGACTCCATGATGAGGATTAAAGGCTAGAAACGCACTAAGAGCAGACGAAATAAGTTATATACAATTCGAACGCAGGTTTCTGTGTGCATCTATTATGTGTCATGTGTCACGGTCGATACCGCTTGACTGGGCCGCTCCGTCTGTCTGCCTCAAAGCCAACAGTGAGTAATAACTTAGTAAAACTATGTTCAACCTTATTTATTTTCTGTGTGATGAATTAAGATCTCGCTTAAAATGATATGTTCGTACCATGAATGATTGTCCAATTTCTAATAGTGTATTTGTGGCATTCTTAGTATCATATGATATCTCATAGTCATTCGCATCTGGAGGTTCCATCATGGAACTTAATATGTCTGCACTTTATTACCCGTACCGAAGGCTCCGTTATGGGCTCAGCATGTTTATTCTCTATTACCCGAATTCGGAGGTTCCTTTATGGAACTGGTTATTCATAACCACCATGTGTCTCAAGATTCCGCCTGTTAGCGCTTAATGGATGTACCACGATGCTTAAGCAAGACTTATGACTTATGTATATGATCCGGACAAGAATATGAATATGAATTTATTATGAAAGCTTAATTATGATTTCTCGAATCAGATGGACTCATTCATTAAAACCCTTTATTCCATTATTATTATTCACTAGGCTTCCGCCACCGCTTATATTATGTATGTAGGTGAGCCGACACGTGATCGGGGCCAGAGAGTTGACGGCCTGCTCAGCTTTTGTTAGCCAACCTTGCGCCTCCCAAGAAGGTTCCGGATAAGTCTTGTTTTGTGGCTATTTTTGTGATCATATTAAACTCGCTTTGTTTTGTTAAGTTGGGTTGGTTTTCCTATATTACCCTTATGGGAGGAATATGTAACATCGTGATCTTTTGGTCGCCACTCTTATGTTCATACAAGTTTTAAATTATTCGTCTCATGTATGTCGTCACAACTCACTCGGACTATTTATATTTCGATATTTGCTTCCGCAGCTCCTTATTATATGCTAATCATTAAGAGGCCTTTGGTAATCCAAGGATTACCGGGCTAATTATGCTAAACCTGCAGGGCGAGTTTGGGTCGTGACATCGCTGCATCATATGATCTTTGGATTTGGCATGCTTTTTAGATTACCCGGTCTCATAATGATATCAACGTGCTAGAAAGGTCTTTTGTATTTATCGAACTTGCTCAAGGGCGTGCTCCTACAAATAATTACACCATCAATGGTAATGAATATACAATGGGATACTATCTCGCCTAATGGTATATATCCACAATGGTCAACATTTGTGAAAACAATTCCTTCTCCTCAAGGAAATAAGAAAAGACTTTTTGAGCTCAAGAGGCAACAAGAAAGGACGTGAGCTGCATTTGGAGTGCTTCAAGCATCGATTTGCTATTGTAAAGGCCGACCGCACGCTTTTGGAATACTAAAATGCTTAAATATATTATGCGGTGCATAATTCTACATAATATGATCATTGAGGATGAGCGGATGACAATGGAGTAAAAACTTCAATTATGATCAAATCGATGACAAATTCCCATGTACGTAACTATTGAACTTATGGAATTCATTCAATGTCATCATAACATTAGAGATAGGCAAACACATTCTCATCTCCAATTGACCTTGTTTAACACTTGTGGCAATTACACAATGAAGTCGTAAAGCTTTGAATTTGAAGTTTCATTTTATGTAGTATGTTATTAGTTTTGAGTGTAATCGGTATATGCTTTTGATTTATGTGGAATTTTATAATTCTATATGCCTTTTAATTATATGGTTTTCATTTTAATTATATGCCTTTTATAAAAAATAGTTAGTATGTTATTAGTTTTAATTATATGCTTTTCATTTCAACCTTGGCAAGTGATAAAAAATAGGTAGAAGAACTTCAATCAAACTCCTCAAAAGAGATTAAAGAAAGGCGGAAAAATGGTTACACAACCAGTAAAATAGTAGCAAAAATAGCACAAAATGGCAGCAAACACACCAGTAAACTAACAACAAAGCAACACAAAAATAGCAGCAAAAATAGTCTAAAAA